>AP028163.1:14807405-16057405 GCA_014132275.2 Samia ricini
AGATTAAATGCTTGTTAATTTCACGTCAATAATGAATTCAAATAAATATGCAGTGATAATGTGAAAAATAATGTGAAATTACAACGCATCATAAAGCAAAGGAAGGATTATATGTAATGTTTTTTGTAGCGATACTTCCTCTAATTATTCAATAGATGGCACTAGTTACATTTTAATTAAGTTACCTACCTGACACATTGTTGACAATTTAACTTAGTAAGAATAAATAATTTTAATAATTAATATTAAACGATTGTGTTATATCCATAACAATCATATTAGACATAAAAACAATGTGTTTAATAATAGTTTCAGAAAAAGGAGGCGAAAAAGAATTTATGTATGAATGTTCGTCTTTACATTTGTAAGTTTATATTTATGAAGTACTTTTATTTATAGGTACGCATTTTCTTGATAAATTTAATACCTTTTATTTAGTTGTTTCTTTCCATAATATCTAACATAGGTTGATAGATAGAAAATACGTATTTTAACAATAAAAAAAAGCGTTCAATTTCAATAATATTATATTATTTTGTCTTAGTAATGGCTTACCTTGATATAAATATTTAGCAGCGTTTTCACAATTAACAAAAAGTTTAAAACTTAGTTTTTGATGAGACATTATTTTAAAATTACTAGAGCAAGATAACAATATTTAATTTTTTAAAAGATCTACTTAACATATGACATTATCAAAATTTAATGGGGGGGGGGGACTTGACAGTTGTGGTTTTAGATTTACACCATTCATGCATACACATATATTATATTTAATTTTGTGTCATATATTAATTTTTATATACACTTTTTTCGTACTAAGGAAAAGGTAAAGATACATATCCAGACCATGTAGCCACGTTAGACATTAATAACACTATTACTTTTTTATACAAATATTCCAACAAAATAGCCTTTTTTAAAATAAAATCACTAATGGAAGACAACACACTTATTAACTAATTTGTCGACTCGTGACCACCACATGTGCAACCAGGCTCAAATGTCAACAATTAAAAAAAATACAGGTAGATATTACTAAAATGATAATTATGAGATTTTTTACAAGTAAATATGAACATTAGTTTAATTTGACTATAAATATAGTTTATATCTATACTAATAAATAAAATTGAAGTGTCTGTTTGTAATGTGTAATCTCCGGAACAGCTTGACCGATTTTGACGGGACTTTTTATTAGATAGCTTTAGTTACTCCGGGTAACTTAAGGTAATTTTATTTTCGAAAATAATTAGGGTTTCCCGTAAAAAAAATAAAACTCAAAAAAAATTGAATAAAATCCGTTTCAATGCACAGTTTTACGGCCACTGCTTGAATTTATGAAAAATATTCTTATTTTATCTTAATACTTACATTTTATTAACAAAAGAATTAGGGTTCCGTATGAAAGAATTAAGTGCGCATCCGTGGGGACACAGCTAGAATGATATAAAAAGCTAAACACAACTTAACGTGTATACTTTTCATGACTGTTCATAGATAGCGCTACACGTACCATATAGTATTTTGAAGTGTTCTTAAATATTATGTAAGGCGAATATAACTAATAATAGAAATGTTTATACATACATAATATATAAAATTATTTATGTATTTTTGTAATGCTAAATTAAATTTTGATGAATATTTACAATCCTACAATTTGGGTTACTAACTAAGCACTTGAAATTCGTTAATCAATCAGGTACACGCTCTTTTGTTTTATTTCTTTTTAGACTATAATTATTCAAAGTTATTTGAAAATTTTAGTCAATCACAGATTTTTCTGTAAAAAATTCATGGGATTTCTGTATCGTAGCCATGCTTAAAATATACAGTACGTGGCCAAATTAAACAGTAGCAGCAATACTTATTAAATTTCGTGTATTTTCTAAAGAATAATTAATTAATTTTGTAGATATTTTTTGTTCGTGAGAGTGAATTATTGATATCATAAAAATCAGGAGCACTATTTACAAGTAAAATTTATATATATGTTTGTTATAGGTAATTGAATACTATTCACGTCAATATTTAGGACCTAGTTTTGGCGCTTTGCCGCAATTTTTTTTTGTATTTGCTTCTAACCGGCTTATGCGGACTATAAAGATTAGTTTTCCCCTTTTCATTGCTTAACCAATCCGCCGCCGCCGCTATGACGTAGTCGCAATGGCCAATGGAATGCATGATGTCATTTGTTCTGTATTACGGACCACTAAGGAGGACATGCGGTCAGAAAAGTAGGTATTTCAGAAATGTATTGTTGTCGCGTTACAGTCGAAAGAAAGCGAAAGGGACAACAACAGCGCGGGCTGATTTTACCTCCGCAAAATATACGAAAACATCACTTCGTAGTACTCTGTTTCCTCCTCCAAAACTGAACAGATTTTTAATTCTCTTTCAGATTTTGAATAATGAAGACTTTGGCTATCCCTGTAAGTTGCTCTTTCAAATTTTATCCATCTAACTTGTTTGACGAACGTCTGAAAATGACGGTAAAAATCGAACATTTTTTTTTCATTTATAAAGTCTCCTAGTTTCTATAATAACTAATTTGTACGTGGTGAATCATTCGGTTGCTTGGGTGAGAATGTCAGGAATCACTGTCATTCTTGCCGATTGATGTTCTTGTCCCTGGCAACACGCACCGTTAATTAACATTTGACAGTTGGTTAAAATATACGCGCAACCGCTCCGCAGCGCAAACCCCATTATTTGATAATAATTTCATCATATCGCCGCATCACGCCTTACACCGCTTCCACGCCACTACGCAAGCTGCAGGATCCTCGGGATTGGATCTGCACGAGAGATTGCTCGGTAAGTGGATATATTCCTTACATTTTCGCCCTGAGCGACACAGTGTGTCACCAGACCGCAAGTGGATATATTCCTTACATTTTCGCCCTGAGCGACACAGTGTGTCACCAGACCCTCGGCAAGAAATAGGAGATTTGGAGGCCGACCAGCCTGCATTTGGTATTTTCTATCAGTGCGAGCATGGCGAGGGTAGATCTATATTATTTGGTATACAAATATTTACCATAACGCTAACTATTATCTAGGGAGGAAACACGGGACTACGTTTTTAAGGAATAAATGCTGCTAAGATACCCTCTTAAGGGGGGATTTTTTTGTAAAGGCCCTTCTGGCCAAGAGCATAGCTAGTTAGAAAAAAAAGCATTTAATCATTATGCAAATGTCGTGCACTGCGAATGTAATGAGTCTTAAAGCCAGATCCGGATCTACCATTTTTTCGAACTAGGTCAGAAACTTGATAGTGACGCTTGATGAAATTTTATACCCGGAAAAAATAGAGTAAGTAGATCTACATTCAGTTGGTCTAATTACATCTAAATTTTCAACCAGGCTTCAGTATGCTAGATGCTTTGAGGACCAAGATTTTTAAAATTTTTAACCACGTTATTTATGATTTTGGCACCCGCTAAAACTGTCGCTCGGGGTGGATACCCCAGTTTGCACCTCCTTAAATCCAGGGCCACTAAAGGCTGAAATACACACAACACCACACGATATGACATGATGTGTGTTGATTCAAATCATTTAGTGTGCTATGTTCTACTGCCAGAAACACAATATTAGACCTCAGATATATTGAAAGTGTGTTTTCGACTTAAATCTTTAATTTATCCAGTAGATAAATAATCAAATTAGTTAGGTATTCCATTTTGAAACGCTAAAAGTTCAGTGCTGTGATAAAAATCATTGAAGATTAAATTCTACGAGTTTCAATATATTATATTTTTAATTATTTCATTTTTTTTTATATAGTTCAGTACTTTGGCCACAATCTCGCCTGATGTTAAGTGAAGATGTGGTCGGTAGGATGGTAACACACACTTAGCCAGAGGATACTTGTTATCAAGTGATGCTGCCGGAACACACCTATTGGTGTTTGACGACAGGTTTTCAAACTTGAAGGTGGTAGCACCCAGGCAGGCATTATTAGGAAATACCCCTAACACCATGCTATGGTTTCCTCACGATGTTTTCCTTCACCGAAAGTTCAGGCTGATTTTAGAGTTAGATAGGAGGGTTTGAACCCGCATCCACTGACGCGAAATCCGGCCAAACTATCCATTGCGCCATCATCGCTTTTAAGGTTATTGTAATAAATCAATTATGTTAGCCGCTTTTCTTGTAGTATTAATCTAATACACTCACACATATAAAATAAAAAAAGATATACGTTTTAAAACTGATTATTAATGATAGTTATAAACTTGTCAGAAGTTGAACTTATTTAGCAATCAAGTTTAATCTGTAAGAGAAATTATAATTAGTAAGGCGTAGATATCATAGACGGAGATAGCACTTGCTAAAAAACAGTTATCTAAACAATTCCTCAAGAACGAATTCTGCACTCGCACAAAGAAAAATACGTAATAATAATTCTACCATCAAGAAGCACAATTTGTTTATTTTTGCTGTTTCTTTCGCTTAGAATAAACACTTCTAACCGACCTTTGATATATTCAAAATCCTGACCCTAATGTCTGACGTAGACGCGTGACGTCACCTCGAAAAAATCTACTCTCATAACGCAAAAGGAAGTTTCATTTCAGAAATTTAATCAATCTAGAAAATATAAGAAATTAATATTGTTGTTTAGAAATAGACACATTCGGGTTATAAATAGTCCCGACTTATCTCATAATATCTTAGGCATACGTCTCTACGTGTGTAGTCGTGTTACCTTGGCCCGCTAACGTCTGTCGCAGACCAGGGGGGGGGGGGGTGGCATATGAACTTGTCGGACTATAACTGAAATGAATTTTCTACGTAATTTTTTTTTCATGCTTTTTTTCCGTCTCATTAACAGTTATTCTGCTACTCGGGGCGGACTTCAACGCAACAAATCTAACATCATAAAAATCAGTCCAGCCGTTTTTGAGTTATAAATGTAACCACCACGACTTTATTTTATAAATGTATATAGATTTAATATACAGATAGTGTAATGGTGTAGTGGATAGTTATGGTACCTAAATAATACACACTTAATATTATTTTTAAATTTATTATCTGTTACTTATAATTAAGTAATATCTATCTCTAAGTAAGTATTATTATATTATTATTTTTTATGTATGTATTATATTTTTTATATATATATTATTATATATGTATAGTATTATTTTTTAAATAAGTTAAAATCTGAGTTTACAAGGTAAAATCGACTCCTTGGATTATTAAAGTTGATTAAAATAATACTATGTCATGTTACCCGGACCATAATAACGAAGTGGTTGACACATTATTCATCGAAATAGGTAACATTCATAAAAAACAAACATACACAATTACATAGACTGCTAAAATCATAACCCTTACTTTTGGCTTCACCTTAGTCGGATAAAAAGAAATAGTACGATACAAACAACTATAAGTGCGAGCAGGATAGAAGATTTCGGATTAGGCGGTTAACTACCGCAAAGTCGTTTTTGTTTCCCACATAAGTTGTTGACGAAACAGAGCGCAGTGATTGGCGTGTTACTCGCACCAATTGAAAGTTCACATTTAAATATAGAATGTCGAATAGTCAATTTAACAGTTCATACGAATTGTAAATCTTACATTAGGTGCCAAAATCGTTTAAAGAATGTATCGGCGACGTTTATTCCATAGAAATGTCTTAGAATTTTGTTCTCTATTTAATTTTTTTTAACAAATTTATATCATTACATAACATATATCTAATATCGAATTTAATTCATGAGGAAATAGCATTACTACGTCTAAACATTTAACAACAGTAGTTTTTTTTGCACTTAAGAACTGATTTTTTATCAGACAGTTCTTACATTCTCTAAAATAATAAGATTCAAGTTTTATAAAATATCTAACAGATGGCATTACCAGTCCTATGTGGGTGAAAATTTACAGTAGCGATTTTGGTTTTACACACTCCATACATAGATATATCTAATTATATGTCATATATTAATTTTTGATTCCACTTTTTTCATACTAAGGAAAAGGCAAAGGTACTTAGACAATTCAGCAACAAGTAGCTCTTAAGTACCTACGTGTTCTAGCCCAAGATTACTAAAATGATGACAATTATAGCATTTTACACGTAAATATGGACATTGGTTTAATTTACGTATAAATATGGCTTACCTAAGACGTATTATGAATAATAATATCATAAAATATGATATAAATTGCAACGTACAACTTAACAAGTATACTTCTAACGACAGTTCATAGATGGCGCTACAAGTAGCAATGTAGTATTTTTTAAATGTTCTGAAAAATTGCGTATTATAAATAACTAGTAATAGAAATATTTATAGACTAGCTGTGTGGCCGCGGCTGCCCCTTCGTTGCGTATATTCTTCACTGCGTTCAAATAAAATTTAAACGGAACCCTAATTATGTTCGTAAATTTTGATTCGTACTAAGATAAAATAAGACTATTTCTCACAAATTCAAACACTTACCCGTAAAACTGCATTGAATCTCATTTTATTCAAATTTTTATGAGTTTTATTTTTTTTAAGCGGAGATCTAATTCTTTTTGAAAATTAAAACTTCAGCTATATACTAAAAAAAGTTCCGTCGAAATCCGTCCAGCCGTTCCGGAGATTACCCGGAACAAACAGACTGACAGATAGACAAAAATTGTATTTTAATATACATTCATATCTATTTAGTAAAAAGAAATGTTGACATTACAAACAGACTCTTCAATTTTATTTATTAGTGGAGTAAACATATGATATACACATATTTTTTTTATTTCGATTTTTTTTTACAAAATTTTCTATATGGATTATAAAGCATTTGAAATTCGTTATTGAATGGCGTAGGTACATGCTCTTTTGTATTATTTCTATATTTGTTTTGGATTATAATTACCCATGGTCAAAGTTATCTGTAAATATTCAATCAATCATAGATCTCCCGACCATTAAATTTTTTGTATTTTCTAAATAATAATTGAAGCGATCATCGCTTCATTCGCATATATACTTATAAAATCAGCATATTTAAAAAAAATAAAAAAATCGTATCAATATTTATTTGTTTCTTTGCTATAATTTTGTATGCGTTTGCTTCTGTCCGGGATATGCTGGTTATAAAGACTAGTTTGCCCCCTTTTCATAGCTTGACCAATCCGTGGCTGTAGCAATGAGGCGGTCGTAATGGCCAATGGAAATGCGTGTCATTTGTACTGAAATGGGGATCACTCAAGGGCGGGAATTTATTATTATCAAGTGTCGTGCCCTAGGAATGTTAAGATTCTAAAGGTCAGTCACGGATAGTGACGTAACGTAACGTAACTACATCATCTGAGTAAAAGTCGTCGACGTTGTAATTTAATTTTAATAAATCACCGAAGCGTTTAAATATTTAGTTGTAACTAACTTTAATTGTATTTATAATTTTTACTGATTTTTTTTTTTTAAAAAATGTAAGGGCCGATAATCTATCGCTACGAACCCCGTGGCATTTTACCAGCTCTACCACTATATAGTTAAACCACTTGTCACGGATCTACAATTATTTACAACAAGAGCAGAAACTTGATAGTGGCGTGTCTCTCTCCCTTCAGCGTTTGAGATAAATTAGGTACTTAATAAAAAAACTCGCAAAATTTTCTTGAATGTAAAAATAATAATCCTTCAATAAATTTACACTTTTTTATATATTATCTAATGATATTGTGGTGGGCGTGTTTTGTGATGAATACTAGATTATGTATAACTTTTATATTTTATTCGAGGGTAAGACGAATGGAAACACAATATTTGTTTGACGGTATAATGAGCTACTATTTACAATGAGAAATGCGTAATGACTTCTGTAGTCGCAGCTACAAAGTATTTTAATTATTAGTAATTAATAATATTTATCAATCATGGACGACATCGATGCGCCGGAGTTGACCTATGATGATTGGTCGTCGCATGCAGCCATGTTAAAAGGGCCGTACCACAAGTTCATTGTTCGTTTAATGAGTCTTATCTCTCAAGGAGCGTTTAAGCTATCCTTATTACTGAGGATAGTAGATCCACCAGTAGCGCAACTTAGTGGATCCGCTACAATATTTCATTTGTGTGAAATTATTAACCCCAAAAGAAATAGAGTAGATTTATGTTCATCATAATTTTAATCCAGGCTTCCGTGGGCATTGTGAAGCAAGTTTATTTTTTATTTTTGATCATATTATATCTGCCTATTATGATTTTGGCACCGCCTGGAACTGCCAGCCGAGCCGGATGCCCCGGTATACACTTCCCTAGATCCAGGGAAAAAGGCGGAAATACACTTTCAACACTACACGCCACGCGATAGACGTGAAGTTTGTTGAGTCAAATCAAATAGTGTTAATGTATGACCTTATTACCTATATAACTTTTTTATCCTTTTCAACCATTCTACAATGTAAACGTAAACAAATAAGTAAGAGCACAAGAGCAGTGATATTAGAATTAAAAAAAAAATAGATTTAATTAGAAAAATTATTATTACCTAACTAAAATAAACCTAACGAAAAAAAAAACACAAAAAATAACAATAACTATTTAATTGGATCGACAAAGTACAGAATTATTAAAGAGTAGACGATGATCATCCCGTCCCCATGTCATCGAAAATATACAAATCATGAACAGTTCATTGAATTAATATTATGTTCCACGCCATGTTTTTTCCTTTTGATTTTATAATTGAAAATTCAGTTTACTGCTTCTAAAAAATGACATCTAAAATGCCTAGATGATTGTGTGAAAATTGAATATTATAATATTGTTTTCTCATTTACTATGTCTTACATATTTATTATTTAATATAATTAATCTAATATTTATTTGAACAAAAAATGAAAATAGTTTTAATATTATTTAATGGCTATGCGCATTACCTACTTTGCAAAAAGTGGATCGAGCGGCAGAACAACCGAAGTTCTTGTCCTAGTTTTTGCAGCAATCTGTTACGTAGTGTTTAATGTAAAACAATAACCGCAGATTGCTTCAATTTTTGTGTAAAATGTGGTCAATGTTTAAGCCGAAATCAGAATGTTTTTTTCTTTCAGCAAAACAGATATTATGTGTGTGAAATAGCACAATTTAATACTTTTTTTTTTGCATTCCAACATGCAAATTATTATGTGTGTGAAATAGCACAATAAATACTTATTGTTATTTGCATTCCAAACAATAACAACCATCAAAATACGTCAATAAAATGACGTAAAATGTCTGAACGAACCAACAATGACAACCATCAAAATATGTCAATAAAATGATGTAAAATGTCTGAACGAACCAACAATGACAACCATCAAAATATGTCAATAAAATGACGTAAAATGTCTGAACGAACCAACAATGACAACCATCAAAATATTAAAATTTAAATACTTACGCGATAATCGGAGTAATGTGGTAATATGTTGTCGATTGAAAACACTTCATTTAATACGTGCTTCAATTCGAATGGACCCGAGTCTACCGTACCGAAGGGACGAACGTCAAATGTTTGACAGGAAAGTGGGTAGAACAGTTTATATGTGAAAATTAAATCGTTGTTTTTACTATCGTCCACGTAAGGTTTCTATGTTTAGTGAAAAAACTTAATTTTGACGTTACAAACAGACACTTCAATTTTATTTATTAGTATAGACGACAACAACAAAATGTATTTTCATTGAATGATACCTCCATACATGCGTTGGGCGGACGACATTAGAAAAGTCGCTAGAACGCACTGGATTTATGTCGCCAGTGACAGAGACAGATGGAAATCTTTGGAATAGGCCATCACATGAGAGGGGTTCATGCATGTAAAAACTAAAATAATAACTTCAATATCCTATAATAATAAATAATAATAATTTACCTATATTATGACATATTTGAAAAATCCAATTTTTCTATTAGATACATATAACCGTATTGATTATATTTTCTCTTGATGTGTTTTCTGTAATATTTCAAAGGAAAATTAATATTAACCAAGCATGTGATGTGAAATTCTATGTTGTAAAATTATTTTGTAAATGCATGGAATAAAAGGCTTTTTTATTTATTTCTTTTATTTATTATACGATACCTATACCAAAAATACATTTTTTTTAAATTGTTGTCTGTCTGTGTGTTTATAATGGGTAATTTACTGAACGGCTGCACCGATTTTGACTGGATTTTTTTGTAGATAGCTGCAGTTACTCTGGGTAATTTTGGGTACTTTTAATTTTCGAAAATAATTAGGATTCCGCGTAAAAAAAAATAAAACTCATAACAATTTGAATACAACCCGATTCGATGCACAGTTTTACGAACAAGTGCTATAATTTATGGGAAATATTTTTACTTTATCCTAGCACAATTTTTTTTTTGTAAAATAAATAGTGTTCTGTATATTAAAAAAGAAACGCAGTGAAGAATATACGAAAAGCGGGCGCAGCCGCGGGCTCACAGATAGTTATAGGTATGTATATGTTTTGAAACAGTCCACGCTTCAATTTTATTTATTAGTAGAGAAGTATAGGTGTGCCAATACAAAATCGTCCACTTAAACGCCATCTTGTATTTGACAGACTGTGGCATGTCGCTGAAGGCTGACATCATAGGTTATCGTATAAGGTGTTCCCCTACCGAAAATCGCCTAACGCGGCTAAATAAATTTTCACTTCAAAACAAAATTTTGCTAATATGTATATCGCGAGGCACCCATAGGTATCTTGATAGGCTTAGTGTGTTTACCATCCTGGACCACATCGTCATTTAACATCAAGTGAGTTTGTGCTCAAAGCTTTGAGCATTAACACTATATATATAAATAACAACTTACTGCAATTAGAGAATAGAGATTTTTCTTTGGGCAGATTTAATTATGGGGGGATGTACAGTCACCTCCATTACCAGGATAATGACGATCAAAGAAACGACGGTCGCTAAAGTTGTCCTGGAATAATCAATTAGTAGGTACTAGTTCATCATACAAAATTGACATTAATACATAATGTGTCTGTTTGTAATGTCAAAATAACGATTTTTTTTTACTGATTTTGTTTTGGACCTGATCCGTGTTAACGCCATCTATTTTCATATATATTTTCTTCTTATTCTAAGTTATTTATTGTCTAAATTATCTATACGCCCCCGCTCTATTTAGTCTATGTATGCATTATACCTTCCTCTTCCTATTCAAAAACGGAACGGCTACACGCGACCGCCGCCGCTGTCTCTCATAATTATATTCAAAAGTGCACATTAATTATATTTCTAAATTACGAGAATTTAGAACATTCATAAAGTAAAGTGTGGTGGAAAGTTAACTCTGAACTAGCTAGATCGAAGGCAGCTAATAAAGGTAAGTTCCGTTTGCTCCATTCAACATCATCCTTCTATATATTTCCAGACCAATCCGTATAAAAAAATTAAAACGCAGTGAATAATATACGAAACGCGGGCGCAGCCGCGGGCACTCAGCTAGTCAAAACTTAAAAAAGATGGTTATTTTAGAACGAATATTTAAATGAAAGTGGAACCTTGATAACCTAAAGACCAGGGGAATTGGGAAATAATTTAAGTTGTAGTTTTTAATTGATAAGGGTATTATATATTTCGGTACTTTGTTTCGGGTCTGTACTTTATCAACTTAGGGCCCGCGGCTGCGCCCGCGTTTCGTATATTATTCACTGCGTAATATAGTTTTTAATTTTTTAACACGAGACTCTAATTATTAAAAAAAAAAAAATAACATTAAGCAAAGATATTTCTTATAAATTTAAAATACATGCTAGTAAAACTGTCCATTAAAGGACTCTGCCCACTAGACCGTATCATACCATTGCCGTAACCGTCCCGGCACATGCAAAAAAAAAGTATGTATGAGTAACTAACTAACCGTGCCGGCACCGATTTTCCAACGAGAATATTTTGCACTAGATGAAAACCCGACTTCTCTCGGGTGAAATGTGAAATACACAATCTTTCACAAAATGTAGGTAAGTAGGAACTATAACTTCACTGATACGCGTGAATCGGAACAGATACGTATGAATCGGCCTTAACGAACTCAAGATGGCATTCTTGTGGCTAATATGACGACTGTCATTTGCACAATTAGAATTTAACAAAATACTCGACAGTCCGAATTTTGCGGATATATTATGTTGTCGACTCGAAATCACATTATTTTTTATGTTGTATTATTCAGGGAAGGGTTCAATCGAGTCTATCGTACCTCTTGATCGAATTATTAATATAGAGATGTGCCGGTACGGCCCGTGCCGCGCGCATGTCATACGCGACGTTGCTGTTCAGGTGCGCGTAGGTGGCCCACCGCGACGTTGCCACGTATACTGTTTATGTGTATTTCTGTCTTTCTGAGGCAAGACAATAGAATTATATATTTTTAAATTTTGAATGCACACGTGTTTATTTAATATGGACGTCGTAAAACTGATAGCGTATTCGTAAATTCGAATTGCTATATAATTTTCAACACTCCAAAATGAAACAACGTAGCATGTTTATTAAATTATCGTTTATTTTAAACTAGCTTCAAGACCGCGGCTGCGCCCGCCTTTCTTAAGTTCTTTACACTTTTTTTTATGGAACCCTAATTATGTTTTCCTTATTTTTTTTCGGTACTAAGATAAAGTAAAATTAATTGCCACAAATTCAATCAATCACTTGCTAACGATACAAAACGGAATTCGCGGTTGAATCGGATTTTATTCGACATTTCATGACTTTTAGTTTTTATACGTGGAACCCTAATTATTTTCAAAAAACATAAGTGCCCTAAGTTAAGCGGAGTAACTTCAACTATCTACCAAAAAAGCCCTTTCCAAATCGGACAAATTACCCGGAACAAATACACAGCCAGACAAAAATTTTAAAAATTGTGTTTTTCGTATAGGTATCCGTATAAACATTCATATGTATTTAGTAATAAAAAAATATTTTGATGTTACAAACGGACAGTTCAATTTTATTTGTTAGTATATGTGTATCTATACCGTTGCTGGGTCGATTTTTACGTAGCGGCTTTGTGCCTGTTTGTGCGCAGCTGGGTTTTATACTAATCCGTTCTTTTGTTTTGCAGGTGTGCCTCGACTTTTACGACTTTCCTTGTTCAGAAGGCTAATCCTTTCTTTTGTGTTTGTTTTGTTAATTCGTCTGTTTTTGTTTGTGGTTGTTTACGACTCGCCTTGTGTCACGTGTTACCTAGTACCTACTGTACTTAGTACATAACACACCACCACATTCCGCACTCAAGTTACAGCAGAAGTTCCCACGCGAAATACCAAAATGCTGACAACGTAAAACAACGTATCGTGGGACAGTGAAACGTTGGGAAATGGACAATCTCGCTCGATCGCCTGAGCTAGCAGGTTGCATTTTAGGTTTAAGTATTATATTGTAATTAGTTTGTAATAAAAATTATAAAGGACAAAAATTGCCTTTTTTAAAACCTCCTACTGACGGTCAACTACGTAATTGGCGCAGTCGGTAGGATAGTCGCATCGGTGCGTGAGATCTAACTTCGATTTCCGCCCGATAGTCGTATCGTCGACGCGTTGACTATCTACGAATCTACGAGTAGACCGTTGGAGCATACAGAACCTGCTGTTGCTGAGGAGGACATCATCCAATCATCGATGAGACCAGATATGCAGAACCTTCTGTGAGTTTAGATTTAGTTACACATACTCTATTGGTTGCTATTCCCTATCCTGGTAATAGATCATCCTTATAGTTTATTCTAGTTGTATACTTATAGCCAAAATTTTTTCTCCACGGAAAAATACGGTTATTAAGCCGAATCCGCGGCACACATTAATAGATAAGTTACGATTTAATAGTATATCGGAAATTCCCGAAACCGAAATGGCTCAATCCGACAATAGCGTCGTCATTGAACAAATTTGGAAAGCCCTTAGGTTAGTACCGGAGTTTAACGGAAACTCCCATATTTTAGTTAGATTTTTAAATATTTGTGATAACTTAGTTTTAGAATATGTACGCCCAGATAATCATCTAGTTACGTCAGCCTTACTGAACGGTATAATCAATAAAATCACCGGTTCAGCCGCCAGAACTTTAGCCACCAATGGTATCCCGGATAACTGGCAAGGAATTAGAAATACTCTAATTAATAGTTTCTCGGATCACAGAGACGAATGTGCCTTTATACAGATTTATCTCAATTGACCCAAGGTATCGATACGCCTAATGTGTTTTACGAACGCGTACAGAACACGCTCAGCACAATTATGACATACATTCAATTACACGATTCGGTTGCATCTACAGTAGAAGCTAAGCGAAAGCTATACAATAAATTAGCATTACAAAGCTTTACGCGAGGTTTGCATGAACCGATAGGATCGCGTGTAAGATGCATGCGTCCGGAGACATTAGAAAAAGCCCTTGAATTTGCACAGGAAGAAATAAATGTAGTATACTTACAAAATAAAACCATTCAATCAGGAAACCCTAGGAAAACTCACTTACCGACTAGTTATGAAAAGCCCTTGAACACATCGCAACAAAATTTCCCACAGTTTCCAAGTAATCAAAATGTTATATATGAGGTACGAGTGAAACGGCAGCTAGTTGATTACGCACTGACGTGTTTATTCAAAAAGAACAGTGAGCGCAGTCACTGTATATACATATATAAATACAGCTAACTATACATAACATATCTCCACCTTTTAGTTATTTATCATCACAAAAGAAAGGTTTGTAATTGGTCCTGGGAATGGATCGTAGTATCATTGTTGACGTTCCTGGCCTTGTACAAACAGTCTGGTCTGGACGACGTTCACCTTCGTTCACAATACTTTCGGATTCCTCAACAGACTCGTCACAATCTAATTGGTCCACCTGTGTGGTTTCTACCGCCTGTTCTTCCTGACACAGTGTCAATGGGTCACCGTCACTTCCCTCTATGTTAATACTCGCATTGTTGGTTTGATTATCAACTGATGAACGCGGAACCGAAAAATCCCATGTATCGTACAAATCTGTTGTAATAGAATCATTATGT
The DNA here is from genome assembly GCA_014132275.2 of Samia ricini. Lineage (NCBI taxonomy): Eukaryota > Metazoa > Arthropoda > Insecta > Lepidoptera > Saturniidae > Samia > Samia ricini. The sequence continues at coordinate 14,822,445 of AP028163.1, forward strand.
TCTGTTAAGTTGTTGCGATCAGTAATTTTATGTGGAATAAGTTGATTGTGATGTTTTTTTACTTTTAGTGAAGTTTCATAGTCTTTTACCAGATATATAGTTTTACCTAACCTTTTAATTATAAAACCCCGATTCCAGGTATACTTTTTGTTTGCAAAATATCTTTTATACATAACCCGATCTCCTTTTTTATAACAAGTTTTATTTGTCCCTTTATACGTTTTACTCTGTAAACACTGATTATTTTTCACAACTTTAAAGAGAGTGTCAGAGGAGGGCGGTAAAGGTGAGTTCTCTGGAATAATTAAGTCTAAACGCGAACGAAGCTTTCTACCGTAAACTAACTCTGCAGGAGAAGTACCCGTCGTAACATGTACTGAATTTCTGTAGTCAAAAAGAAATTTTAACAAATGTTCGTTGTTTTTCTTTTCATTACTACTGGTCAGTAAACATGCTTTGATACCTTTTTTAACGACTTTTACATAACTCTCCGCTTGTCCGTTACTGGTCGGGTGATAGGCGGGCGATGTCACATGCGATATTCCGTTCGCAGCACAAAATTTAGTAAACTCTTCTGATAAAAAACATGTGGCATTATCGCTGACTAACGTATGAACTAGTCCAAACCTTGACATAAATTCATATAGTTTGCTAATTACAATACTGGAAGAGGTACTATTCACTTTAAGTGCTTCCACCCACTTCGAATACGCATCCACAATTACTAAATACAACTGCTTGTTTATAGGACCGAGAAAATCAACGTGTACTCTATAAAACGGTCGTGGCGGATATGGCCACACTGCTAATGGTGCACGTGTCGGAGACGGCCGAAGTTGAATGCATACATTGCAGGCCACTATCATTTCTTCGATAGCCTTATCTATACCTGGAAACCAAACCTTACCCCGTGCTTCGGACTTACATTTTACAACACCCAGGTGTGATTTGTGAAGTTCTGATAGTACTTTTGACTGCAATACCTTCGGAACAACAACCCTATGACCCCGCATGATAATACCATTTTCACAAGAAAGTTCATTTTTACATAACCAATATGCCCGAATAGAATAATCTGAATTTTTTCTAGGCCAACCATGAGATATATATGTAGAAACTTTCTTTAACTGAGGAATCATTAATAGTTTCCTGATGTAACTCATTAAGTTTAATAGGTAAGCTTTCGTCAACAACAAAATTAACGTAGGAAGCCCTATCTTCGATAAATGATGTGGTTTCGCAACTCTCTGTGTTGTGTGGTTCGCATCCGATGACGCTCGCACGAGATAGGTAGTCAGCGCAGTTATTAGCACTGCGTATGTATTCTATTTTAAAATTATATCCGCTTAAAAACATTGCATATCGTTGTAATCGGTTCGCTGACACCTCGGGTATGCCACGGTGCGATCCAAATATTGTAATTAATGGTTTGTGATCTGTGCGAAGTATAAACGGGATAGACCTACCATACAAGTATTGATGAAAACGACGTACGCCAAAAATAATTGCGGTTGCTTCTTTTTGTATTTGCGAATAACCCCTTTCAGCCGCATTTAGCGTACGAGATGCGAATGAGACCGGGTGCTCCACACCGTCGTCCTCAACCTGTGACAATATCGCGCCTAGTCCATTAGGTGAAGCATCCACCGTTAATATAATCAATGCTTCAGTGTTAAAATGTGCTAAAACCTGGTCCGAGACTAACATTTGTTTTATTTTGTTAAAAGCATGATCGTGTTCTGAATTCCATTGCCATTTACTTTTTTTTCTAATAATTATACATTGGACTGAGGATTGAAGACGCGTTCGGAACAAAATTTCGGTAATAATTAACTAGACCTAGGAAAGACTGTAATTGGCTAACATCTTTGGGGGTAGGGGCATTTAATATAGCGTCGACTTTTTGAGGGGACTTTTTCAACCCATTTTTGTCAATTACGTATCCTAAATATTCGATTTCATCTTTGAAAAAATTACATTTTTTTTCTTGAACTGTTAGTCCAGCATCTTGTAATCGCCGGAGTACAGAATGTAGTCTAGTAAAATGAACTGACTCGTTAGAGGCCGTAATTAAGACATCATCTAACAAGCATAATACCCCTTCCATTACCGATAATACTCCTTCCATAACACGCTAAAAAATGGCCGGAGCGCTAGCCAACCCGAAGGCTAATCGTGTATAATTAAATAAACCTTTATGGGTGTTTATACAAGTAATTTTTTGTGATTCGTCATCTAAAATACACCGTGCATACGCTTGAGAAAGATCTAATTTACTAAATTGTTGACCGCCGTGTAATTTTGTAAACAATTCCTGAGTTGTAGGTAAAGGATATTTATCGATTAACAGCTGTTTATTTACCGTTACTGAATAGTCTGCGCACAAACGAATCGTTCCATCTCGCTTCAGAACGGGCACAATGGGTGACGCATACTCTGAATACTCAACAGGTTTTAATATGCCCTCGCGCACTAACCGATCTAACTCCTCGTCTATCTTATTACGTAATGCATAAGCGACTGGACGCGGCTTAAAAAATACCGGTTTACTATCAATTTTCAGGTTAAGTTTAACCTTATATTTATTGAACATTCCTAATTTATTAAAAAAAAACATTAGCGTATTGTGATTTTAAGAGCGCCACGGTATTTTGCGAATCACCGCAATAATTAATTGGTAGCATTTCTATTTTGTATAAAGATATAAAATCCCTCCCTAGAAGCGGCGGACCGCCGTCTCTAATTATATACACATTTAATGTACGCGTTTTATCTATGTATGTGAAAGAAAGCTTTGCAATTCCTATGCATTTAATATTAATACCATTATATGTTAGTAATCTTTGATTAGGTTTGGATAATGACACATGTTTGAAATACTTTAAATAAGTTCGTTCAGAAATCGCAGTAACCGCCGACCCGCTATCAACTTGAAATTCAATTTTAACCCCTTGTACCGTAACTACTTCTGTCATCGGCTCACCACTTAAAGTACGGATATTGTATAACTCACCGTCATCGCCGTTCTCCTCTACACTCTCTTTACACATAAAATTGATTTTTTTTACACATACGGCGTAAGTGTCCCTTCATGTTACATTTTGTACATTTATAATTGGAAAATCGGCATTGTTCTTGCCTATGATTCCGAAAACCACACACTGCACACTGCAATTTATTCGCGGTCGGACTACTACTCGGAGTTTTAGCAGTAATCTTAAAGACATGCTGCGTCTGCGAAGAGCCTTGCTCCGCCGATACTGCTGCGCCTGTACGCGCACTCTGGATACTCTCCGCGACCTCCAACGCCTTGGCCAATGTTAAATCTTTTGGATCCTGGGCGAATAACTTTTCGCGCTCCGCTCCCGGTAACATTGCCATGATGAAGCGATCCCTCAACGCTTCTTAGACGTTTAAAAATCCACAATGTGCCGTCAACCCTCGAAGCCTTGCCGCCCAGTCCGCGTAGCTTTCTCCGTCGTTTTGAGATGCTATGTAAAATTTATGCCTCTCAGAAAAACCACATCGCTTGGGAATAAAATGATTATCCAGAAGCTTCAATATGTCCTCATAAGGCACCAACTGGAGTTCCTTCGGCAAGGTCAAATCTGATGCGAGCTGATATGTAGCCTCCGCGAGTGCGCTCAACAAAATAGCCCGTCGTTTGAGCCCCGATGCGTCCTTAATTTCGTTTATATCGTTTGCAATGAACCACTGCGATAAACGGCCTTTATACACTTGCCACGTTTGTATATTATGATCGAATGTAGTTAAAACTCCAAATTGAGCCATGTTACACTATTTTTAACGTAAAATAATACACTTATTTTTTTTTTAATACATATGTAGGTACGTGGGTAGTTCGTCGCCACTGTTATATATGAGGTACGAGTGAAACGGCAGCTAGTTGATTACGCACTGACGTGTTTATTCAAAAAGAACAGTGAGCGCAGTCACTGTATATACATATATAAATACAGCTAACTATACATAACACAAAATAAGCCTAATTTTAATTCAAATTCTAACAATCCTTACTTTAGACATAGTCCTTATAATGTGCACGTAGCACTACAGCCTTCACCTATGTACAGACCTCAATATCAGGGATTTTCACGAACACAACAGGAGATGAGAGCGTTACCACGTTCTAATATGTCTACCGGTTTTAAAATTCCCCCTCGTGGCAATTTTCAGCAAAGCCGACCAAACTTACCTGTACCTATGAGTGGCATAAGTCACCCAGTATCTCGAAACTTACCTTTGACTGGAGGACAGACCGACAAAAGACAAGTTAACTTGAATGAGGCAAATGACTCTTATGACTATGATCATTACGACACAGATTACTCACAATACTACCATGAAGACAGTACACCATATGTTGAACCTGAAAACTTTGAACAGGATTACGATCGAAATTTTCAGTGGGATCCGAGTTCGAGCTCCCCAGAATAGAACTACACTTACAGGGTAAAAGACAACTCCCTTATATACAGATTCAGAATCCACCACTAAAATTGCTCATTGACACTGGTGCTAATCAGTCATTTATCAGCCCGGAAATTGTAGAAAAATATTTTAATAATTTAGAAATATATCATGATCCATTCGAGGTAACAAACATACATGCAACTACCAGGAACGAATTTTCTATAATAGTCCCTTGTTTTTCAGAATTTCAAGGTCATGATCCAATAAAATTTTTCATTTATAAATTTCATGACTATTTTGATGGTTTAATAGGATGGAATCTTTTAGAACAGTGGCAGGCAAAAATAGACCTTCAAACTCGTACCTTAAAAACTGAATTCACTTGTAATAAAATTCAGATGTATGATTCCAAAACTGTCAATCTATTTGAGACAATTATTCCTGCACAGTCGACTCAAATAATTAAAGTTCCTATAAGTATTCCTCAAGGTGAAGTACTAATTAATCAGCAGTTCATTAATGGGTGTAATATAACAGAGTGTCTATCTACCGCGGAAAACAGTAAATGCATGATAGAAATATCCAACCCGAGTAACAACGATACAATTTTTAGTTTAAATAAACCAATATGCGCACATATATTTAACGAACAGATATTACTCACTAGTAACAATGAACATGCACGTTTCCAAGAAATCTTATCGCGAATACGAACCGACCACCTTAATTCAGAAGAAAAAGTCAACCTTACTTCATTATGTAAGGAATTCTCAGACATATTTTATTTAGAAAACGAACCTTTGACCTTTACCAATAAAATTAAACACAAAATTAATACTACTGATGAAAATCCCGTCCATTCTAAAACATATAGGTACCCGTATATACATAGACAGGAAGTACAGCAGCAAATTAAAAAAATGCTTGAACAAGGCATTATTAGGCCTTCAACATCAGCTTGGAGCGCGCCTATTTGGATAGTTCCTAAAAATCAGATGCATCAGGTAAAACTAAATGGAGGCTAGTAATTGATTTCCGTAAATTAAATGATAAAACCATAGACGACAAGTACCCGATCCCTAACATTACGGACATTTTGGACAAGTTAGGACGTTGTCAATACTTTACGACCTTGGACTTAGCTAGTGGTTTCTACCAAGTCGAACTAGACCCAGCTGATATTCACAAAACTGGATTCAGTGTAGCCGATGGTAATGGGCATTATGAGTTCTTACGAATGCCCATGGGTCTCAAGAACAGCCCGTCTACATTTCAGCGTGTAATGGACAACATCCTTAGAGGCCTTCAACACGAAATATGCATTGTCTATCAAGATGACATTTTGTGTTTTTTTCTACATCCCTTCAGGAACACGTGGTAAATTTACGCAAAATGTTTGACCGGCTCAGGGAATCAAATTTCAAATTGCAACTAGATAAATCGGAATTTATGAAATGCGAAACCCCATATCTAGGTCATTTCATTACGACAGAAGGAGTAAAGCCTAACCCGGATAAAAATATCAGCCATTTTAAAATACCCTATACCTAAAACTCAAAAACAGATTAAAGGATTTCTAGGTCTTATAGGATATTACAGACGCTTTATCCCAAATTTCGCACGAGTTACCAAACCACTTACATCATGTTTAAAAAAGGGTGCCAAAATTGATCTTAACCCCGAATATATTAAATGCTTTGAGCACTGCAAAACTCTTTTAACAAACGACCCCATTTTACAATATCCAAATTTCTCCAAAGATTTTATTCTGACGACAGATGCATCCAACCTTGCGCTAGGTGCAATCAAAAAAAAAAAAAAAAAAATAATAATTATCTTTACGGAGGAAAAGAAAGACCTCTAGCGGACTGGGGAAAAAGAAAGATCCCCGTGGGAGGATGGAGGAGGAGGAGGAGTTTGGGCCGGGAAAGGCGGGGAGGAAGCGAACCAAGGAGGTGATTTCTACGGGGTCTGGAGATTATAGACGGTCGGGGGAGAGTGAGCGGGCGGTGATCGGGAAGAAGAGTAGGAATGATGGCCGTAGGAAAGGGATGCATATTCCCTCTTCTCGGGAGGGGTCCCCGGTAACTTCGGCCTGTTACTTCAGTGGTCGGAGCAATGTCACGAGTGTAGCGGACTCGGAGTCGGACACTGATGATGATGATGCTGACGGTGACGATGATGGTGATGACGCTGATAGTAAGGGGAGTGATGACTCCGGTGAGGAGGGAGATGGACAACTGGATGCAGTGGGGGATAAGCAGCTCATTCGACAAGCGGAGGATGCCTTAGGCGGATTGGTCGATATCTTCAAGAACCTTAAGAAAAGTAAGGGTAAGGGTGGTACCAGGAAAGTTGTGACGAAGGTGGAAAGTTTGAAGAAGGTGTTCGCGGAAGCGATACAAAGGGGCAAGGGGAAGGGTGAGGAGAAGAAACTGAGGAGAAAGCTTAATGCGTCGAATAAGCGAGTGGCGGATTTGGAGAAGAAGCTGGAGGGGAGCAGACGTTCCTCTGTGGTCAGAAACTCCCCCACTGACGGTATAGTGCCGCCGTCAAACTGGGAGGAAATTACAGCTACGGCCCAAATTACAGCTGAGGCGTGCGGTGCAGAGATAGCGAAGCGGGGGGGGGAAAGGGAACTGAATATGGCTGAGGGAGATGGGGGGGAGGAGTGGAAAACGGTGCAGAGGGGGAGGGGGGCAAAGCTAAGCCGCAACAACCTGCGCGAAGGTGGGAGAAGCAGGTCAAGGTGCCTTCTGCCCCTAAAAAGACTGGCCTAGTGATCACCTTACAACCAGAGGCGGCTGCGAGAGGAATTGATTATAAGGAGATGTTAAAGGGGATTGGTAAGAAGCTCGCTCAGGATGGGGTGGAGATTGACAATCTCACGATGCGTAATACGGCAACGGGGTCTCGTATTATAGAGGCTCCGCTGACTATGGGGGAGGAGAAGGTTAGGGCTCTGGAGCATAGCCTGAAGGCTGCCGTGGCAGAGGTTGCGACTGTGTCCAGGCCGGTCAGGAAAGTGGAGATGAGGCTAGTTGGGTTGGACGACACGGTGGAAAAGGATGATGTTATTCGGAGGGTGGCTGAGCTGGGGGAGTGTGCAGCGGACCTAGTAAAGGTAGGGGACATCAGGCAGCAGGGCAGCAGAGGTGGTGGTGTTGCTTTTGTGGCAGTCCCAGCGGAGGCTGCGGGCAAACTCGTGGAGGCTGGGAAGATAAAGGTGGGCTTCAGTCTTGCCCGCATTATTGTGCTGAATGAGAAGCCTCTCCGCTGCTATCGTTGTTTGGGGTTAGGACACACACGACCGTTGTGCAGGGCACGGGAAGACCGCAGTGGCATTTGTTACCGTTGTGGGCAGTCGGGACATAAGCTGACGGAGTGCCGGGAGGTGAAACCGAATTGCTCACTGTGTTTGTCTCTTGGCAGACCCTATGATCACGTTATGGGTGGTGCCTGGTGCAGGCCGCCGAGCACTAGGGATGGACTGTACAGGTCTGGGGTGAGAGCGGCTAGTCCGTTCCTAGGGGAGAGGGTTTCCATGGACGCTTAATGGACCCAAGCCCTGTACAGTTCATCCAGGGGAACCTGAATCATGCGGCTGCTGCTCAGGATCTCTTCGTGCAGAGCGTGGCGGAGGGTGATATCGACCTTGGGGTGGTCGCAGAGCCGTACTCAATCCCGGAGTTGCCCAACTGGGCTGGAGATGGGAACGGCTCTGTGGCGGTCTACGTCAGGGCAGGCGCGCTCTCAATTGTAGGGCGAGGAGATGGGTACGTTGCCGTGGGATGGAAAGGTGTCGTGATTGTTGGGGTGTATTTTTCCCCCAACCGGCCGCTGTCGCAGTTTGCGTCGTGGCTCGATGCCGTTGGTCTTGTGGTACGCCGTGTTGAGCCACGTCAGGTTATGGTGTTGGGAGATTTCAACGCGAAGTCTCAGGCCTGGGGGGCAGCTCTCACCGATCAAAGAGGCGTGCTCCTAGAGGAGTGGGCGGTGGAGCTCGGACTTGAAATACTCAACAGGGGTTCTGTCCTAACATGTGTCAGGTGGAATGGGGGCTCTATTGTTGACGTCTCCTTGGCATCCTCTCTACTGGCCCGGAGGGTGCGTGGCTGGCGGGTATTGGAGGAGGTCGAGACCATGTCAGACCACAGATACATCAGGTTTGAGGTCTCGGCCTCCTCGGATGCGGCAGCTCCATGCTCGGGTAGTAGAGTGGGTGCTAGCTTCCCTAGATGGGCGGTGAAGCGCCTTGATGGCGATTTTGCGGAGGAATCAGCCATAGTGCTGAGCTGGCACAAGCCCTGGGCAGACGAGGCGGGAGCGGATGAGCGAGCGGCCAAGTTTCGGAAACTGCTCACGAGCATCTGCGACGCCTCCATGCCTAGGGTAAGGAATAGGCCCAGCAAGAGGGCGGTATATTGGTGGAGCCAGGAGCTGGCTGCTCTGCGGGCTGAATGCAGCGCGGCGCGGCGAGAGTATGGTCGGTGTCGCAGAAGACGCAGGCGTGATATACCCCTGGAGAACAGGCTGTACTCTGTGTATGTGACGAGGAAGAAGGCGCTGCAGGAGGCGGTGCTTAAGGCCAAAGAGGAGGCCTGGGGGGAGCTGATACGCTCGTTGGACGTAGATCCCTGGGGGAGGCCTTACCGCCAAGCCCGGAGGAAGTTCTCTGGCCAGCAGTCTCCGGTCATTGAGTCGTTAGAACCGCAGATAGTGGTTGAAATTGTGAACGGGTTGTTTCCTGGCTCTCCTACTACGGAGGGGGATGGGCGTCTGGGGGGGGGAAGAAGTGCTGGAATGGGACCACTCGAACCGGGTTACCGAGGGAGAGATATCGATGGTGGTTGAGAGGTTGCACCGCAAGAGGAGCGCCCCGGGGCCGGATGGAGTCCCGGGCCGTGTGCTCGGCATTGCCCTGAGGCACCTTGCGGAGCACCTCTGCGCTCTTTATGACAGATGTTTGGAGTCGGGGGTCTTTCCCAAGATATGGAAAGAGGGAAGGTTGGTGCTTCTTAGGAAGCCGGGGCGTCAGGCGGAGGAGGAACCGTCGAGTTACCGCCCCCTTGTGATGCTGGACGACACGGGTAAGCTGTTCGAGAAGATCGTGGCTTCCCGGGTCGTCCGACATCTCAGGGTGGTGGGACCCGACTTGGTGGGGTGTCAGTTTGGGTTTAGGGCGGGGTGCTCCACAATCGATGCGATGATGGAGCTGAAGCGGGCGTCGTTTGAGGCCACCAGTGCTGGTGACAGGCTTTTGGCAATATCCTTGGATATTGCCAATGCTTTTAATAGCCTGCCGTATGGCGCAATCTGCGAGGCCCTGGCTCACTTTGGTGTGCCAGGATACCTGCGGCGGCTATTGACCAGCTACCTGGAGGACCGGACGGTGGTCTACACCGACGCCCGTGGAAGTTTTGTCCGTCGTCGGATGGATTGTGGAGTGCCCCAGGGTTCGGTTCTGGGGCCCTTGCTGTGGAACCTGGGGTTCGATAAAGTGCTCCGCGAGTCGTTACCAGAGGGGGTCAGAGTCCTTGCGTATGCAGACGACACCCTGGTGATTGCGAGAGGGCGTAGATGGGGTGACTTGGTGGCGCTTGCGGAAAGGGGTACTGAGATGGTGGCAGGGCAAATCGAAGCGTTGGGCCTCAGGGTGGCGTGGTCGAAAACTGCCGCGACGCTCTTCCATGGTCCGCGGCAGGGGCCGCCCCCTGGGGCATCGGTTCGGGTTGGGGGGAGTAGGGTGCGGGTCAAGGCCAGTGTGAGATACTTGGGCCTGACACTTGACGGTAGATGGACCTTTGAGCCGCACTTCAAAGAGTTGGGGCCACGATTGGTCAAGGCTGCGATGGCACTGGCGCGCCTCCTGCCAAACTCTGGGGGTCCTGGTGCGGGCTGCCGGCGGCTCTACGCGATGGTGGTGAGGAGCATGGTGACCTATGGGGCACCGGTGTGGGCCGATGCCCTCAGTGCTCGCAATCTTCGCACGCTCCACAGCGTGCAGAGGGTTGTGGCACTGAGGGAAGCCCGGTGTTACCGCACTGTGTCCCATGGGGCCGCCTGCGTACTCGCCTGTTCTCCCCCATGGGAGTTCGAGGCTGAGACGCTTTCTGCTCTTTACCACCAATCGGCCTCGAGGAAATCGCAGGGGGAGGTCCTCACGCTCTCTGAGACTATGAGGCTCAGGAGACGGTGCAGGAGGGCGGTTATTAGGAGGTGGAAGGAGTCGCTAGCTGGGGCGAGATATGGTCGCAGGACGTTGGATGCGGTCGGTCCCGTCCTAGAGAGGTGGTGCAAGAGGAAGTGGGGCCCCATGTCCTTCAGACTGGCCCAGGTCATGTCGGGACATGGGTGCTTTGGGGAATACCTCTTTAAGATCCCCAAGAGAGAAAGGACACCGGCGTGTCATGAATGCGGGGCGGCAGTAGACTCGGCTCAGCACGTGCTGGAGGAGTGCCCGGGGTACACTGATCTGAGGAGAGAGCTGGTGAGGGTCGTGGGCGGTGACTTGTGTCTACCAAAGGTGGTGGAAGCTATGGTGTCAAGCGAGGATGGGTGGTTGGCTGTGGAAGCGTACTGCGAAGCAGTTATAACAAGGAGAGAGGCTGCTGAACGCGAGCGTGAGTTGGATCCGGCTGCTGATCCTCAGCGCAGGAGGCGGCAGCGTGTGAGGCGACGGAGATGCCCATTTATATGGGATTAAGGGCGATGAGGATGGTTTTAAATTAGCCTGTGAGGCTAGGCAACTGTGGCTCGGGTCCTCGTTCTCGCTACTTTCTGTTAGCTATAACAGATTGAGTTGAGAGGGGGGTCCGGGCCACAGATGTCGGGGGTTGAGGGTTTTTCAGGGAGTAGGGGCGAGAGGTTACTCTCTACCCGCTCCCAGGAGCGTAGGTTGTGACGTCTTGGCCACTGGAGCACTCGCGGTGCATGCTTAGCGATCCCGTGTTTGCTCCAATTATGTGGCGGGAGGTACCGGGGGGTTTAGTGGGTAGTGACCAACGGCGCTTATCGCTGCGAGTCCCACACTAATCCTGTGTGACAGCCTCTCGCGCTTTCGTGCGAGAGACTGTCACACATCTTCGTTCGTTTCAGTCAAATCTGGAAGGGGGGGTCCCTATCAGATCTGGCTGGACGCCTGGTGCGTAAATGCATTCCCCTCGAAAAAAAAAAAAAAAAAAAAAAAAAAAAGTGCAATCCTGTCACAAGGTCAAGTAGGTTCCGATAAACCGATCGCTTACGCGTCTCGGACATTAAATGACAATGAAATCAACTACTCAACGATTGAAAAAGAGCTTTTAGCAATTGTATGGGCTGTTAAATATTTCAGGCCATATCTTTTTGGACGCAAGTTTTCAATAATTACGGATCATAAGCCTTTGCAATGGCTCATGAATCTTAAAGAGCCTAGTTCTCGCCTCACGAGATGGAAACTTAAATTATCAGAATATAATTTTAAAATAATTTATAAAAAAGGTAAAGCGAATACGAACGCCGATGCGCTGTCCCGAATAGAAATTTATAACGAAGAATCACCCTCAATGATTGTAAATGTGTCTGACTCGGAATCAACCGTAACAGCACCTGACGATAGACCCTTGATTAGTGACTCTTCGACCGACACCGCACCAACCTTAAGAGCATTAAGCAGTCCAACCCCCGACTTAGACATACCTGACACTGAAACGATTCATACATCGCATGAAAACCCTATCCTTGAAATACCCACTTCTGAAGAACCATTGAACAAATTTAAGCGACAACTTATTATCAACTGTACTAGCGGACCCGCAAAGACTAAACCTAAAGTCACTATTCCCTTTGAAACTTTCAGGAGAACAGTTGTTCAAATCTCGGAAAATAATCTAGAAGAAGAAATTATATCAATTATACAGAAATTTGTCTATCCTAAACTTCGCACTGCTATTCTAGTTCAGCCAATCGAAAAAATGTACACCATCGTGCCTATACTTCAGCGAAAATTAAAAAGTTCTTCCATTAACATTATCTTAGTTAAACGTGAAATTCAGAACATATCGGATTATTTAGAACAACAAAATATAATTTCTCAATATCATACCGGAAAAACGAATCATAGAGGAATAAACGAAACCCATTTATCTCTATCACAAAGATATTTCTGGCCGAAACTCAAAGAGCAAATAACATATTTTATTAATGAATGTGTCATTTGCAACCGCGCTAAGTATGATCGCGTACCTCTACGCCCTGAATTTCAGATCGTAACACCACCTTCAAAACCTTTTCAGTTAGCACACGCAGATGTAGTGACAATAGAACAGGAGAAATACCTAACTATTATCGACGCGTTCTCAAAATATGCCCAAGCATATCGCTTACCTGATTGTACAGCCCCAAATATAGTAAAGACCCTTATAAACTTCTGTACACATCACGGTTTCCCTTTAACCTTAATAACGGATAGAGGAACCGAATTTACTAACCAAGTAGTAGCAGAATTCCTTAAATTACACAAAATTCAGCATCATGTTATTGCAGCCGATGCTCCTCACGAAAATGGAATGATAGAACGTTTTCACAGCACACTATTAGAACATCTACGTTTATTAAAATTACAGCACAGAAACGAGCCAGCACATAATTTAGTTCCATACGCATTAATTGCATATAATAGTTCAATACATAGCCTTACCAAATGTAGACCTTTTGATCTTATTACTGGACATTTTGACTCCAGAGACCCGACAGACTTGCACTTGACACAACAATTATATCAGCAGTACCTACAGGACCACCGTGAAAGGATGGACATAGTATACAACATTATACATGACTCATCTCATTCTGACCGTAAGCAGGTAATGACTCGACGTAACCTTGACCGAGAACCTCAAACAGATTACGAACAAGGTCAGGACGTATACATTAGAAACCCGATAGCTCAAAGACAAAAGCTCGCTGCTCGTTACACTCAAGATAAGGTCATGTCAAACTTACCTATACACATATACACCACTAAAAAACGCGGCCCAGTCGCCAAAGCTAGAATAAAAAGATCAAAACTGACTAAGAAACCGACATTGTTACAGGGTAGCGACCCTCATCATGACCCTGGTCCCAATACAGGCCGACAATCTGACGGACAAAACCATACGACTTGACGTCTTATCTGACGGACCTGGAATATTACCATTTAACCTAGGAAAAACTAGAATAATTTCCAATCACCACACCTTTTTACAGGAAATCAATATCGATAAAATACAGCATCAAATTAGATTACTAAGATATCAACTTAGTGGCTCGACTTCCGACCTTTCGAAACAAAATGCAGCTATGTTTAAATATCAAATTACACACTTATTTAAGAAATTAGACGAGATTACTTCCCGCCTAGAAACATTTGAACCTAAAAGATTTAGAAGAGGGCTTATCGACCCCTTGGGATCTTTAATAAAAAGTATTACAGGTAATCTCGACCATACCGATGCTCTGCGATTCGAAAAAGCTATTCAAATTTTGCAGAAAAACGATAAAGAGCTATCAGCTAGTTTCAATAAGCACATCAGCCTATTTAAAGATATGACGGTTCAACAATCGCGAGTATTAGATAATTTGAGCAGTAATCAGCAAAAGCTCGCAAAATCTATGAGTCAGTTATTAAACCTTACGAGTAATAGTAATGTAGTTCAACATATTAGCTTAATTCAGCTATTTAACGTATTAAGTGACAACGTTCAGGACCTTTATCTGGAAATTATTAGATTAGAAAACATTTTAGCTTTTAGTCGCACTAATTCTATGCACCATTCTATTATAAGCATTAAGCAATTATATAACATGCTAAGCAAATTAAAATCTTTATACAATTCGGAACAACTGTTAGAATTAGATACTAGATACTATTATAATCTAATTAGTTTAGGATCATATTACACTGATAATAAAATAGTGGTCGTCCTTAAGTTGCCAATTTTATCTCCAACACCTTATAACCTATATAGGCTCTGTCCCGTTCCTAATAGAACATCCGAGGTAATTTTGCCCCCATTCCCGTATATAGCAACCAACTCCAAGGAGTTTGTGTACATGGAGGCTGAATGCCCGAAGATCGACACCTGGTATATTTGCGAACAGAGGATTTCTCATCAAAGGCGTACGCACCGAGATTGCATCTATCACCTACTCACTCAACAAGAAACAGAGAACCTATGTCATTCTATTCTACCACTATTTCGTTTTATAAAGAAGCACTTCTGGAATTGGACAGTCAACACTACATAATTACGTTCCCGAAACCCACGAGGATTCAATTAACATGCGGACAAGAAAAAAACACACCTATTATTGAAGGGCAGTTACTTTGCAACAATACCTAGAGATTGTAATATAAAGTCGATAGAATTTACTATTGTTAACTCCGATGACAAAGTACGTGGAAACGCAATTGAATTAATGTCTATCCCGCAAAAGTTGCCGTCGAATCCTGAGAATAGATCGCCACATTACAATTTTACCACAATTGATCTGAATAAACTGCACGAAATTCAGCATAGGGTTCAGATAGAAAATTTTTCAAACCTGGACACCACGGACATCTCTACTATACATCATACTACAATACCTTTATACGGAATTATCATATTAGGTGCAATTGTACTACTAACCATGTACATTATGCGCCGACGCCGATGCCGATTATTATTGAAGAATGAATCATCTCAACAACCAGAAATAGAAATACCTTCCATAATACATGCTGGAACGGAAACTTCGTCTTCAGGAAACCTTCAAGAAGCTAACCTGCAGAACCGCCAAGCCGCAATATTTGCATTAAACATGTGCAAATAATTGCTCATCCAGGAGGGGAGGTGTTACCTAGTACCTACTGTACTTAGTACATAACACACCACCACATTCCGCACTCAAGTTACAGCAGAAGTTCCCACGCGAAATACCAAAATGCTGACAACGTAAAACAACGTATCGTGGGACAGTGAAACGTTGGGAAATGGACAATCTCGCTCGATCGCCTGAGCTAGCAGGTTGCATTTTAGGTTTAAGTATTATATTGTAATTAGTTTGTAATAAAAATTATAAAGGACAAAAATTGCCTTTTTTAAAACCTCCTACTGACGGTCAACTACGTAATTCACGAGTAAATAATCCCCGAAACAAAAACGCACTTTTTAGCGTGACAAAGCTGTGTAGGCTCTTAAATCTGTTAAAGTTTTGGAGGTTTTTGGCTCTGGAGGGAAGGAGGGAATAATTTATTTGTATTTGTTTTAGTGTGTTTTTATTTATTAATATTTTTTTTACTTATAAACATTTGTCTATAAGTTGTTATAGAGGTTAGAGGTATTGAGTTTCTACTCTATTTAACTTGCTTCGAGTGAAAGAAAGAGCGATATGAACTGTGTTATTACCATTATGTGACTTATATTGTTATAAATGAATATAGAGATAGGACATCGAGAAGTTTTATATACGATTTTTGAAGAACCAAAATTCTTTAGTAGGTACCACCTACCAACATCATTTTATTGTACATACATACGTCTTTAAAGTGGGTAAATCGTAGAATTAAAACACTAAGAACGGAAACTATTGGCAGTGAAGGTGGTGAAGCCATTTCAAGTTGCCCTTAAAAGACCATTCAAACTTACATTACGTGTCATTGATAACATAATTCAGTGTTGTATATACCAACATATATATATTTTTTCCTCCAATGCTAAGCTAGTTTTTGTATGAAAAAAATATTTTTGCCAACTTGATTACCAACGGTGTATCAATTCATTCACTTTATTTCATTTGGGCCTTGAAAAGGAGCTTTAAAACCACCGATTTGAAAAACAGTTTCCAGTCACCGGAAAAAAAGGTTTTAAGGACTCATAGATACAGACGACTTTAGCGGAATCACAGAGGGATGTCATTTCCAGACATTACTATCGTTCACGTAATGATCCAACCTACGAGAGGCAAGATTATAAAAGAGGAAAGTTTTGTATGTAACGAATAAACTAAAAAACTACTGGTCCAATTTGGATGAAATTTGGTATGGAGATAGTTTGAAATCCAGGGAGTAACATGGAATAGTTTTTATTCCGAAAATCCCACGGGAACGGGAACTACGTGGGTAAAACCGCGAAGAGCAACTAGTTGGGTATATACGAATCATCTGTGACGAAATATCTAGCTGTTAACGAATAAGTTAATGAATAAACAGGCAGAGAGACACGAAAAAAGACTTTTATTTTCCAACTCCCATGTGTAGAAGTATGCTTGAATTTATTCTATTCTATGTGGTTTATGACGATTGGCCATAACCTCACCTGATGTTAAGTGATCATATACCACGGGTTGGTAACATGTGTAAAAAAACACTTACGAATTAACGCCACGGTAGCAAAAATTATGCCGATGGCCAATAAAGAGAAATCTTGTTGTTCACTTATATAAACCTTGTTTTTTGCACACAGCAACTGTAACAATCCCACCACGCGGAGATACTGAGATATTCAAAGAGATGTCAAAGTTTTGAGGTTATGTCACCTCCGAACACTCATTGTTAATTTTATATAATAAGGTTTCCTCTGACTGGTTTGCTCGCTCGCTTGGAATTATATGCGGAAAATCAGTTCGGATTTTTGTTTTTTTTTTTGTATAATAATAATGAATAATTATTAAAAAAAAAAAAAAATATCGTATTATAAAACTATAAAACCCAGATATGAGAGCAAAATCACGTTCCATTACACGTAACTTCAAACACATTTCAAATAAAAACTATGTGTCTCCGCGGGTTGAGGGGAATGTCATTTGGAAAGGGTAATAATCAACCTATACACATAATAAAACACAATAATAACAACCCTAAATTCGAGATGCGAATTTCAAATGCCGACCCAATTCATGTAATTTTTTGTTCCGTTGGCTTTAATACGTATGTACAAAAAAAAATTACAATGTTTTAAAATCAAAGTAAAAATGAACTCACCCAATAAACATACTGTTTTGGTATCAATCTCTGATTCTTGACACGGGTTTTTATGTTCATTTTTGTTCTTGTTATTTATTTATTTCTACAATTTATAAAAAAAAAATATTTATACTGTTGGATTATAAATATGCTTGTGACGTACTATGACAGAAACAACATTTTTTTCTTCTTTTCTATCAAAATCATTTAGCGGAAAAGTTGATATACTAATATCGTTTAATCATTATAATTACGTTTATAAGCTATTGGCAAATGATAAAAAAAAACCTTTGACTAATTGAAGAAGCTTGCGAGAGCTATTTACTGCTAAAGCGAACATTCCTATTAATGCCATTACTAGTATACAATTACTGATTTAAAAACAGAATAACCCATTACAAAGCGATCACGTGTTCGCATCAAGATTCTGACTAAATTCCCCATCATACTCGATGATAGACACCCAGCTGTTTGTCTACTTGTAATGCGTTACCACCAAAGAGCTGCACTTGCCAACACCAAGACAGTAGGAAACGAACTCAGCTAACTTTAAATTTAAGAAGCACAGTAAATTTTGTAAAAAATCATTTCAAATAAATATTAACTTTAAACTTTCCTAACAGATGGCGTTAGCAGTACCATAACGTGGCTGCCTTTTTTTTCTTAATTACTATTTCTACACAAAATACTATAATAATGATAAATAAATAACACATCTAGACATTATTACAAATTACTATGTCACTTTTCAAATCGTGAAGTGTGATAGTTTTTTCGTAAAATAAACCACAAAGTGGCGTACGTTGTCGGTTAATAATAAAAAAGGGATAGCACTATACAAGTAACTATATGTGAGAGTAGGCAGTGAGACTTCTATCAAGTTCGGTTTACGCGGTTAACTACCGCAAAGTCGTTACTGTTTCCTGCCAACTTTGGTGACGGAATAGAACGCAGTCATTGGCGTATTACTCGCACCAATCGGATGTTCATATTCAAAAATTCAAATGTAGTACAGACGAATGGTATTTAGGTTTTTTGGCGGGATCTAAGTCTTTCGGATGTAGCGGTTGTTTTCTTTAATTCATCAAACTTGTGTATTTATTACATCATGTAATCTTAGTGGTGTTTTGTGTGATATAGTTTAGCGAATAAAATATGTTACTGAATACATATCGATCGGGTCGCTTAAAAAATATGGTCAAGGATATATTAATTAAAATTAAGAATAAATAATTAAAATTTTGAAAAATTATTTTATTTTCTAATTTCACTGATTTGCTTATCAAAAAAAATGAACCTTCAATGAAAAGTATACAATATATACTGCATGTATAGGTAGGTATATATGCCTATCTTTTTCTGGCCCCTACTATCTAGTTGCCGTGTGCAAACAGGTAACTAGATTGTAGTTATGGCGATGTTTGCATTCCAAACGTAGAAATAACTATTTTTATTTTAATGTTCCAAAATGTCTCCATATGATATCGTGTGTACAGAGTGCACTGCATGTGCATTGAATGTGCACTACGTGTGCCAGCCGGGGCAAGAATGGCTAACTTATACAGTACAATATGTAGCGATGACGCTACATAGTCATTGCGCTCATCTGCTTTCCGCTTTAAAATTATATAAAAATGCAGGAAATTTCGTTGCGAATTTAGTAAAGATTATTTTGTTTTGGATTATTGCGTCTATTGAGTCATTCTCCAAATAGTTTGCTAAGAACTGTATCACAAGCCTCCTTTCACTTCACTAATAAGACTTCAAAAGCACTTGTAAATG
This sequence comes from Samia ricini, assembly GCA_014132275.2. Classification (NCBI taxonomy): domain Eukaryota; kingdom Metazoa; phylum Arthropoda; class Insecta; order Lepidoptera; family Saturniidae; genus Samia; species Samia ricini. The sequence continues at coordinate 14,841,628 of AP028163.1, forward strand.
ATGTACTAGATTTATCCTTCTCATTAGTGTGGATTACCCTGTTTCCTCCATAAACAGTAATCTCAAAATCAGTTCAAATAGAAATGAAAAACTAGCGATACTGGGTCAGTTGATGTTGTAGCCGGATATTGATTATATGGACGTACGTTCTAATCCAACTATCCAACTCTGCAGTTAGCATGCTTACATTTAAGTAAACATCATGAGGAAACCTTAACATGGCATAACCATCAATGTAGTTGACTTTGACAAATGAAAGGTGGTTTTGAAAAAAGCCGTTTGCATTACGTTTAAAAATGCGTATGTTCGCTATATTTATTTGGCACGATAAATACAAAATTCCTCGTATATTTCCGTTTACAAAATACTAAAATGTAAAGTAATCCAAAATTTCAATGCAGCGAAAATATTCATAGACAGTTTGTAAAAAAAGTGACATCTATATGAATTTATTAGCATTTTCTCTATTAAGACTTAGGTAAGTCTACTTCACATTCGTTAGATAGATATCAGTAGATGACGCTATCTTCAAATATCTATATTATCTGAGATCCATTATATAAAATTGTATTTTATGAATCGCAATAACAATTGTTCGTGAAAGCATTAAAAAAAAAGAAACAAATTTATATTTTTGAAGCGATGATGGCGCAGTGGATAATCGGGCCAGATTTGGCATCAATGGACGCGAGTTCAAGCCCACCTATCCAACTCTAAAATCAGCCTGAACCTTCGGTGAAGGAAAACATCATGAGGAAACCATAGCATGGTGTTAGGACATTTTCTAAAAATGCCCGCCTGGATAGCTACTACTCTTTAGTTTGAACACCTGTCGCCATATACCAATAGATGTGTTCCGGCAGCATCACTTGAGAACACCTCTAGTCTTAGTGAGTTTACCATCCTGGACCACATCGTCACTTAACATCAGGTGAGATTGTGGTCAAAGCACTGTGCCAACACCGTGTAAAAAAACCTATGTAGCAGCGCTCTCGTTAAGATAGTGACAAAATTTGACAAATGTTATTTGCAAAAAAAAAAACCATAGCCCCATAACATTAATGTTCAAAATTAAATGGAATAAGACGAGACGAAAAGGGTTATTTGCTGCGTAAAATCGCGTTACGTTTACAGAATAGATACAGAAAAGTTTTTATTGTGTGTGTGTTAGTTATAGTGAAATGTGGATGGATGTGTGAATTCAATTCCGACGTTTTCTAGCGTTCTTTGTGTGCGTGTTTAGTGCTTACGAGTGTGTAGTTTTTTTTATGATGGTATATTTGATGTGTGTGTGTCTTGCGAATTTTTTTGTAAGGGAATCGGGTTATAAGAGCACTTCATCACTGATAAACATACAAGATGTAAGTAATATTTCAACTGTTATCATTGAATTCTATACGTTTTAAGTTTTCTAAAACATATGTTCGTTTTTTTCTTGCAAGCCCTTTAATTGTTTTTTTTAAGTTAAACAAGTAAAAGTGAATTTAAAATGTTGCCTCTTAGTTAATTTTCATATAAAGAACATTAAGAATTGTTTTTGTTTCATCTAAAAATAGGCCGTAAATAGGTATTACCAGTGAAAGAAAATGTGAAATTTGTTCAAATATACGGAACTTATCAGGATTTAAATTTTATCCCAGATACACTGCATGCATTCTAGTATTATACGCATCCTCTAAGTAATTTTTTTTTTTAAATAAAACTAAAAAATTGTACGCATTAGCTGAGACAAATTACTCGGAATTTTTACTTTGGTAACGGTCAAGCAGAAGTATGTACCACTTTCGTGCCCCTAAGCTAGTTCCTTTTTTCAACTGAACCCCTTAAGAGGATATGCTAGCGGCAATTATTCCATACAAACGTAGTCCCCTGTTCCATACCTGGATAATAGCGGTATGGTAAATATTTTGTACCAAATAATATATATCCACCATCAACGTGGGCGTATGTTTTGATTTTTTTCATAATTTACTTATTGTAGAAACTAGGAGAGCCTTTGAAAAAAAAGCAAAAGGTAGAGAGGCCAAAGTTTTTCTTATTCTATAATTGGAAGAAAATTAAGAATTGGTTCAGTTTTGGAGGAGGAAATACGGTATCACGAAGTGATGTTTTCGTCTATTTAGCATACGGTAAAAACAGCCCGAGCTGCAATTGTCCCGGTCGTATTTCATAGTTTTTTTTGGAGCGCAACGCGATAGCAATAGATTTCTCAAATACCTACTTTTCAAAGCTGTCGCCGACCGTATGTTCTCTTAAGCGACTGCCATAAAAGTTCTGTGAAGCCGTGAATCCATATTATTATGTCTAATGTGAATATGATTTAATATTAATTAATAAAAAATTAGGTGTGTAATATTTACTCGCATTCATTAGAATGTAATCAATCTATTTAAAGCCTTCTAAAGTTATAATAGTCAATAAAATGTGTCCCGTATAAAGGTTTTAAACTTAGGAAAGCCCTCGGACTCCCACGAAATTAGAAATTAAGATTAATTGATTTTTCTTGAAGCTCTTATCACGTTGTTGGTCTGCATCATCAAGAATCATCACTTTTCAATCGCTTGTAAAATCGTCACAGTGATGGGGATACATAAGACTGTTTAAGATGCTATATCACCAGATGGTTACTGAAGCTTTATAACTTAGCACCTTTATAGATCGTCTATAAAATGTCTTTCGTGCCGAACAGTTTGGCTTCCGTGTCCTAAGTTCTTTAACTAACTAATCATCTCATATGCCTATTCCATTTTATTTAGTTATGTCGGCTTACGGCAATCCCTAGTGGACATCTTTAGATAATTTGTACTGAATTTAATTTTGAATTAATTATTTTTAAATTACAATTGCGTATATTTATTTATTTCAACAAATTAATTAAGTTCCTAATATAAGTAATATTTGTGAGTATCGTCAGACTTTATATAGATTACGTAATACCTACAATGTAAACTCTTTCTCTGTGTTCACATTGTTGCAGAGAACCTTCTAGAATACACCCGGAAATAGAAAAACCTTTGTAAGAAAATTTAAGTGGTCGGGTAATTTTTTTTGCGCTATTTCGAATTTTCGTTATATCGAGATAAAACAGAAAAGCAGCAATATTTCACTCATTACAAAAAATATTAATATTTCCTACATATATATTATCATGCCTTTTCCCGTGGGGGTAAGCAGAGATTAAGTCCTTGACACACCTCTTCCACTTCTTTTACTTTCATGAGCCCTTTCATACATGCTCGCCGGCTATAGGTACTTTTCACATAGCCTTTATTTAAGACGTGTTCGATTTGGTCGCAATACGTTCGTCTAGTAGGAGGGTGTGGAGGGACGTCTCCACACCAGTGTGGGACTCACCCGGCGAGAAGCGCCGGAAATACTCACTAAACCCCCCGGAGCCACCCGCCGCATTTTAGGGGGACGTTACGGGATCGCGGTGGCATTCACCGCGTCGTCCCCTGCGGCAGGCCCAACAGGGCCACGTCCTTTACTTTAGCCCTTATGGTTAGCTTTACCTGCCATTTTTCGCTGTGCCAGTATTAAGTTTATATTTAATCCATGTAAAACTTTAACAAAGATCCTATTATCTATTAAATATACGTTCCCGTCTAATTGCTAAGTATAATTTATCTTTATATAAAATATAACTGTTAGGTTCTAAAAAAGATTTCAACTATCTACGTTATAAAGAGTTTTTTTTTTGTTATAACGGAGAACTTAATAAAGAGTTTACATTGCGTATTGATTTGTTCAGGTAACTATTTTTAACTGCACCCAGTCGAAGTTGAGTTACAAATGAATACAGACGTACCTTAGAGTTGTCTAGATAACTTAACCAAATATTTTTTTCAAAATTTGGAAAATCATTATTAATTTTTATTGGTTGTAATAATCCTATGCTTTTTTGACAAAATACTGTACAATTATTACAAAATGCGTTTTGGTAAGTATAAGTACAATTTAAAAATAACTTGTCCATTAGTGGACACTAAAATCATAAAATTATCTTCATAATAATGCCCTTACAAGCTTTATATAAATGAATAATTCTTCTACATCTTTTAGTCTCTTCTTTCCCGTACTCTCGAATTTTTTGTCGACTACTTCTAATCTACTAAATATTCTCGTATTTCTGCAAATGAAAACGAATGTTTTGCTTAAAATCCATTTAACAGAAAGGTGTTCACTGCTGGACATAGGTCTTCTCCAAAGATCTCCGGTCTTGTGTCACTCGTATCTATCGGATTCCCGCGACCTTTACTAGGTCGTCGGTCCACCTTGTGGGAAGTCTACCCAAGCTGCATTTCCGATGAGTGTGTAGGACAGGTAGACATTCGAGGACCCGTTGGCCCTATTGGGCATCGGTTCTGCTAGTCATATCGGTTACTTTAGTTCTGTGGATCTCCTCATCCTTGATTCGATCAAGCAGTGAAACTCCAAGCATAACCCTCTCCATTATTCTTTGAGAAACTTTAAAAACTTTCTTATTAGGCCCCTTGTGAGTGACCATGTGTTAGTGCCATACATGGTGTCATATGTCTTCAATGGAAACACACACTGGTCAAAGACTTTTGTCTTGAGACACTGTGGTATTTAGGGCGGGAAGATTCTGCGTGGCTTCCCGAACGCGGCCCAGCCGAGTTGGATTCTACGATTATACTCTTTTTCGAAGTTGGACCATTATTTTTCATAGGGATTGCGCATATGTTTTAAATAAAACTTTTGACCGCATGGGGCCGTCTAAGAATAGTACCAGCGCATATCTTCCTTTGAATGTTGTAAAAGGTGACTAAGGGATAAACCAGGAGATGGGCAGCAGCATCCTCTGAGCACCAAAACACCTACTGCGATCGTCAACCCGCCTGCCAAGCGTGTCGATTATGACAATTCACTCTTTTTTAGGGGAGACGTTTGACCAGCGATGGACGTCTTTCCGTTAAATCAATCAATAAAACTTTAAAAAGTTTATCAGAAGCCGATGAAACGGGATTATTTCCATTTAAAATAAAACCAATATACATTGAACAGTGTATATTATATTTCTATCAATAATAATCTAGAAAGTCATCTCTCTCTACGTTTTCTATACGTATACTTAATGTACTTGCCATAATTATAAGTATCTCTGATACTAAGCTTAAGTAAGGTTATAATAATAATAATAATTTATTTCCCAAAAATATTTTTATAAAGGCATAAGATTAGGCCCTGTCTCCTGAACTAGGTTTCTTTGTCTGTGTCTCACATGTCAGTGTCTTCACAATATACAGAATTCCTTACTCTAAAATATTATTCCTACAAATACAGAAATGCTTAATTTAACGCACTTTTCTTGTGTATGTAATGTTTGCTTGTGCATGTACATGAGAATCTGTCTGTGTGTTTATTGGCACACATAAGTAATGTAACTTGTATCTAGTTTATTGATTTTAGTAGATTCTCTATCCTATTATAATCAAGTTATATGTAAGTTCGAAGTCTGTTATATGATTGGATTGTGTTTGCTGCATTGTTGCTTCCATCTATAATTATTGATGAAAATCCTTCGTTACTAATAATATAAACACGTTCGTTGTTACTTGAATAAAAAAAAAAAAAAATGTTTTTTTTCTTTGCTGTGAATTTTATTTGTAACTTGCTGAATATCTTAGCCCGTGTAAAACTGCCCATTGAATCGGATTCTATTCACAATTTCATGAGGTTTAATTTTTTTTATGAGGAACTCTACTTTTATTTTCAAAAAATGAAAGTACTAAATTACGCAGTCTGACTGTTTGTTTCGTCTAATCCCCGGAACGACGGGATCGATTTTGACGGGAATTTTTTTGGCAGTAAACGAAAAACAGTCACAGACTGTCAGAGTTCTGTATAAATTTGTTTCTTTGGTGCACGTAAAGTAAACAATAACCGGATATGTCATATACCATCGATTTTTCCTATGAGGCTCACATAGTCATCCAGGATGCACTGAAGGCTTGTTTATTGTATGGATTAAAAACAAAATTCCGCGTAACATAGACTACGTTAATATTTCAAAAATGATTAGGATAAGGCGTAAAAAAATTGAAACTCATGAAACCGTGTACAAAAAACGTTTCGATGAACAGCACCATGAAAGTATTATTTTCTGATGATTATTTAAAAGCTATAATACGGAGTGAAGAATATATGAAACGCGGGCGCAGTCGCAGTTACGCTACTAGTTCAAAATAATTTTTCAAAATGCGTAAAACTCGATAATTTCCACAAATATACCCCCCCCCTCACCCCCTCAAAGTCTTTGGCTGCGACCTTGCTTGAAATATTTTATTGTATTAACAGGGTAAGATTAAAACATATTTCGAGGGTGCAAATATATTAATTATCTAGTTAGGGCATATTAATACAGTGTAAAACCAAATTCTAAATAGATCTGCTCGATTAAGTAACCTGATGAACCTTCTTTACAGAATAACGCCCTAAGGATGTTAAAATTAACGGTAAATCAAATAATGAACGTGAGACTTGTCCTCGGAATGTACCACAGAGTTTCGAACAACAGAACAATCACGTTATTAATAAAACTGTATTGCGTTCTGGCAACTTGCTTCTTATGTTTGTTGATTTTAATGAATGATATGAGAACGAAGGCTTTATTTCAAATAATCAGTAAATTAGTAATTTTTAATTGGACAATGAATTTGTTACTTTCTTTTTATTTTGATACCAACGTTATGGACTACTACGGGCAATTGCAATCCTTGGACCTCAATATTGACAATGAAATAAAATTGACGAATAATGTTATTTTATTTGTGCTTGTTTGGAGAATTTTCTACGTTGGTTCATACTTTTACGTGGGATCACAAAAGTCTTTATTCATTCTTGTTATTATGTTAATTATTCAAGTCCTCGTATTGGCAGTGCAGCTCATAAATATCTTGAAGATTATGATCTTTGATTTGTTATGGGAGCGAATGCACTATTTGCGGCGTGCTTTGGAGAATGATATGAAAACTCAAAATTTTGATATCAAATGTAACGCCATTGAAAAATGTTTGACAATGTACGTAAAACTGCTAGATATTTTACGGTGCATCGATACCTACATAAAAACGATGGTGAGTTTTAAATTTTATTAACAGACGAATGTCACCCAGTTTAGTTTTTAATTAGTTCTTTTCGTGTCCTTACGTTGTTTTTTTGTCTTGTACTGAGACCAGCTTTGTTTGTGTAATGGATAATAGTATTTATAAATTTACGATTTGTAGAAGTATGTAATAATAGGAAAAATATGTTGATAACGATGTGAACATGTGACTGTAGTTTCTTGTTATAATTCTTTATAAACTTCCTTCTATTAAATATTTTTTTTTCTACTTTAAAATCATTGACGTCTGTCAATGCAGTTATTCGGTCAGTAAAGAAGTCTAGAAGATATCTAGAAGGTTGAAATTTAGCACACGAGATACTTGAATGTAAATGAATGATTGAAATGGCAGTAGGCGCAAATCCGTAACGATGAGAAATAAAAAAAATTGTTTAAGAGTGCTGTGGAGAGCATGTTGTGGAGTCGCGTTGATGGTTACATGCGAACTCGAATGAAAATACAAATTTTACAATACGGTACAAAAGTACAGGATATGCACCAACTCAATGCATCAATTCTAAGTAAAAGAGCCGTTCGGTTGTGCAAATTTACCTTTCAGATCGATCAAAATAGCGGTGACACTTGTCTGTAGATTTTAGGTAGAGATTTAAGAGGATATCCTAGCGGCATTTATTCCATACAAACGTAGTACCTTGTTTCCTCTTCAGATAATAGAGGTAAATATTTTTATACGAAATAATATATATATACCGCCGCCACGACCGTACGTTTTGATTTTTTCCATTAGTTATTGTCAAAAACTTTGAAAACGAGCCTTTGAAAATGAAAAGAAAAATCCTTGCTCTTTACCGTCATTTTCAGATGTTCGTCAAACAAATTTGATGGATAAAAATTTAAAAAAGCAAAACGTACAGGCATAGCCAAAGTCTTTATTATTGTAAAACTGAAAGAAAAAATTTAAAAAAATAATTTCTAAAATTATTAGAAAATCTGTTCAGTTTTGGAGGAGGAAACAGGGTACTACGAAGTGATGTTTTCATCTATTTTGCACAGTTAAAATCAGCACGAGCTGCAGTTGCCCCTTTCGTGTTTTATAATTTTTGTTAGGGCGCAACGCGCTTGCAATACATTTCTGAAATACCTACTTTTCCGACCGCTTATCCCCTTAAGGAATAAAAAGTTTGATATATGAGAAAACTTACACGCACATTAATTTTTTCTACATTTCGGCCTCTCGTTCTGCTGACGCGCTGCTTCTCTCAAAGCATTCACAAAATGAAATGTGGTTTGCTAAAATCTTCGTGCGATTTTCACGATTTCTTTCACAAATAATTTATTTTATGAGTAAACCGTTAACATATCATTTCACAGATTTCGCTGTCGTACGTGTACTGCATAGTTACAGTATGTTTAAACATTTATTACTCTATATCGGTTGAACTGCAAAAGGTAAATCGATTTCAGTATTTGTTGAATATATATTAGTTTAATTTGGTTTTATCATACATAAAGTCGAATTAACTAAAAGGGTCGTAACTCAAGCCTTGAAAAAGGAATTTAATTATATGCTTGTTTTGAATTTATTTCGGAAAATATTGTACAAGCGATATTGATTTTCTAACTTGCTCGCTGGATATGACCTCGTACGTATAAATCTTGTAGGATACAGGCAGTCGAATATTATTTTAGTGAACCTTTTAAGGACCTCTCAATCCCAATAAACTCTAGACCCTAGGTTCTCAATGTATGCAAAAGTTGGCGGTGTGCAAAATAAGGTTGAGAAACTGTGATCTAGACAAATATGACTCAGTTAGATTCCTGTAGACAGAGGATTCTTATAATTTTATTTATTTATTTTATTTTAAACTTTTAAGAAAACTTATAGCTAATATAAAGCATAAAATTGTACACAATAAAGCAGAAGGCCATTTACAAGTTTCCGCATATATATAACAGAAAAATAGAAAGAATCAAACAGCAGACAAAAACACAAAGAGTTTAAGTAAAGAAAGAGGAACTTAAGAACTTAAGAAATCTAAATCTACTTTATTGAGCACTTTATTTAATTAACATAATTTGGGATGCAAGGTTGCAAGTTGTTAAGCTTACTTATGTGGCCACAGTAACTCTCAGGACTTGAGATTTCATAGATTCGTGCGCGTTAAGCCCTGTAGTGAATGGAGAGCGGAATAATGTCTTTAGTTGCATCAAGGCATCACCTGCGTTTGTTATTATAGAGATAGACTCTTCACTTGATCTGTACATTATCCAAAGTTAAGTTGGTAGTGCGGCCGGATTCCACGCCAATGGATGCGGGTTCGAGCCCACCTATCCAACTCTACAATCAGCCTGAGCTTTCGATGAAGGAAAACATCTTGAGAAAAACATAACATGGTGGTAACATAGCATTTTCTCATGATGCCCACCTGGTTAGCTACCACAAGTTTGAAAACCTGTCGTGATATATCAATAGGTGTATTTCGGCAGCATCACTTGAGAACCAGTACCTCTAAGTTTAGTAAGTTTGCCCAGCCTGGACCAAATTGTCACTTAAAATCAGGTGAGATTGTGTTCAAAGCATTGAGAATAGGTATACAATGTACGTAAAATTATTCAGAATGTTAATATAATCTCCGAAAGGTTAGACGAGGAATTCAAATGATTTTATAAATTTGACAGGTCGAAATATTTAGAATATCTACGGTATTTGTTACGCATGCCATCGCTTGTTTGCCGGCTGCACTGGCGGAGTGTGTGAAGAAGGAAGTAAAAACCATGAGACGTGAGATAACAAATCAATTGATACTTTGTAAAGGTGAGTTATCTTTCTGGCACAAAACTTTATGCCCCATCTATCCATTCAACCAGAAGACATCCACTGCTGGAGACATGGGTCTGTTTTGTAGATTGATAGGATTGCCATAATCGCCACGCTCGGCAGTTGAGTTGGCAATCGCAGTCTGGTGTTTTGTGGTACTCAGAGGATACTTCTGCCCATCCCCTGGTTTATCCCTTAGTCGCAATTTACGACACCCACGGGAAGATATGAGGTTGTACTATTCTTAGCCGGCACCACACGACAAAAACTTATCGAATTAAAGTTGAATAGAAATTTGAATTAAAAATTGCACATAAAATCTATTTAGATACTAATACAACTATGAAAAAAACTTTACTAAAAATAAATATTCGATTATTTTTATAAAACACTTTAACCGAAACAATGTAAAAGCTAAATTGCGCATAAATGTGTTGTCTGCGTTCAAAATTTAACGATATTTTTTAGACCTTTAAATTTTGTTATTGGCTAAATTAGAAACATGATTACAAAATCTCGCAATGTCGATTCGAATGAAAATGGCTAATTTGATACAGTTAACCTAGCGAATAATAAAGTCCTTGTTTTTGTACTTTTAAACTCTAATAATTTGAAAGAGACATCTATTAACAGATTTTATTCTAACGACGATTTGCGTATATGGTTTTCTGGAGCAATAAGAGATCCAAATAGACTCATGACATTATTAATATAAGGATATATGCCTCGGTGTCGCAGTTGTTTTACGGTACGTCTGTCGTTCTGAGGTCTCGGGTAAAGTGATAATCGGTTATTTCACTCAGTATCATCCCGGAGTCTCGAATTTATCCCGATATGACGACAGACTCGCCCCCTGTAACATCTAGGACGGAACTAAGCTCGGCGAAATGTGGGTGGTGTAGTTCGCTATTTCACCTCAGCTTAACCCTTCGGGGATATCAGGCGCGAGCTTATGTTATGTTATGTGATATATAAATACTGAAAGAAGAAACTGCAAGAAATTTATTCACTAACTATTGTTAGTGTGAGGTAGGTATTATTCGATTTAACATGATAATAGCCGTTTCTATGTGCCCTCCTTCATACTTCCTATGTTGTATGAAATTGCACTATTGTTGAGAGCGGATAGCATAATAAAAACCGAAGGGTTGTTTTTGGTGGTTTCATTATGGAATCTAAACTTTGCGATAGAGGTTAAACCAAAAATAGATCGCCTTTTTTGTCTGATCACTTTAATCCTGATTTGTGGCTTTAGAGAAATAAAAACTATTGAAATTTCAGTAGGTAAATCGAATTGCGATAGTATATTGAAACCGGCATTTAGTAAAAATTAGTGGTATATGCTTACATAATATTTTATTCGTAGATGTAAATCAAACAACGAAGATACTGGATTACTTGGTTTTTCTGGATCATCACAGATTCCAGTGGTCCATTCTGCGTGTTATTAACGTCGATGCATCGATGCTGTGGACGTTCGTAGGTCTGTGCACGACCTACACCATCGCTGCTATTCAGTTCAGCCATATATACGGCTAGTGGCCACTAGGAAATTGGATGAGTTTATGTTTCATTTAGACATATGTATATGTTCAAATGTTACCATATTATAATTTTAATTACTTGCAAGTAACAAATTTTCGCTATATTTTGACAATGATATTTAATATTATTGGTACTATCTCATGTTATGTTTGAAACTAGCTGAATGCCCGCGGCTCCGCATTCTTTTCGTTTATTCTTCACTGCGTTTTAAATAATCCTAGAAAAATAATGTTTCGATGGTGCTGTCCAATTAATTGAGTTTTTTTTTTAATTTTTTGTGTTTCTTTTTAATGCGGAACCTTAATTTTTGTTAAAGTAACCTCGGCTATCTACCAAAAAAGATTCGCCAAAATCAATCCAGCCGTACGGAGATTGTCCGGAACAACAGACAAAAAAAAGTTTTAGAAGTTATGTTTTCGGTATATGTAGCGTATATAACATTCATATGTTTTTAGTAAAATGTTATTTTAATATTACAGACAGACTCATCTATTTTATTTATTAGTTTAGATGTGATACATCTATTTGCATGCTTTGGCAGTCAAAACGACTCGTATGTTATTCCATTCATGACCTTTTTATTAACAAATACAATTTTTTTTTTTTAAATATAGAGATAGCGTTGATGGTTTAAATTTTGTTTGCAAAATACACTGTGAATTTGAAAGTCAGTTTGATGTTAACGCATAGTTAATTTCGACAAAAACACTTCAAATTAACGTAGGTGTAACAAAACCCCTTCATTTTTGCATTGTATGTAAGCGCGTTACTTGTTATTTGTTTTTTTTTTTTTAATATTTATTTTGCTAAGCTTCCTCTTACATAGGTCATAACCATTTTCTTGTTCAAAAAGGACCGACGATGTACTAATATTGAATTGTTACTTAATATGTCGATTACCCATAACAATGAGACAAAAGGAAGAAAATGGAAAGCTGGCGTAAACGCCAGGTTAGTGATCCAAGGGTTAATATAGGATTTTGATTTGTAGCGTCTGTTTTAAAGGCGACAATTCCACCATCCGAGTTATGAATTGCTGCTGTTTTGTGTTAGATTGCAGTTAATACCGATAGTTTTATTAGTTTGTAATCCTTCCTTTAGATACATTTGTCACAATGTGGCCAAGAGTCCAGGAACAGTCCTATCTCCCTAGTCAACTTATTTGCTCCTTCTTTCTAAACTCTTCCACGGAAGTTATCACTTACAATAATTGGGTTAAATTCTGGTATATTACGTCTATTTGTAAGTTATAAAACTCCAAAGGTGGTTTGGAGCATCGGTTGCTGTAATGTGGGTGGTTGCGTGACTTTGTATAACGCAAGCGTTTTTGTTTGGCGTGCAAATGACTTGTAGTTTGCATTGTTTTTTAAGTTTACTTCAATCAAACGGATTAAATGTATTGTTGTGTTAATGAATGTTCACAGTTGAAAACTTTCAACAGATGTACGTATTTTGGGTATCACTTGCGATAAATAATTAAGGAGATACAAGTTACAGGATATTCAACTACAGATCTTATGACTGAACGAAGGGGACGACGAGTCGAGCTCTTTGGACGCTCGCTATTTTCGTTTATGCAGTTTGATATCCAAATTGAAGAACAGAAGCAATAATGGTCCGGTACAATATAGTCAAAATATATATTGTATAATACAAGCATTATGCTCCACAAAATAAAATTAATTTATATGTATTTAATAATTCAAAATACAATAATCAACAATACTTCTATTATTAAATTACATCATGTTACATTTTAATTCATTCATAATATGAAATCATGTGCATGAAATTTGCTGAAACAGAATGAGACAATTCCTGGTAATTATCGCTTCAATAACCGCTGATTTATACCTCGGTATTTCAGAAGAATCGTTGGTACATTAATTTACTCGTATTTGTATTTATGGACAAATATATTCGAAAGTGCGCAATTATAAAACTATATATTTCTTAGCATTTTAATTCTTTAAAACGTCATGAACATAAAATACGTGCTTTCCCTAGTGAAGAGGTTTTTGCCTAGCAGGAGGCGGCGTTTACAAATTATTAAATATAATTTAAAAAAGTAAAGGTATTGAGTATTTATTATGTTCGATTAAAATGAAAGTAAATCCTGCAGTCAAATAACAAATTTTATACTAGTAAAATTGTAAGCAAACATTTATTAATAAATATGGCTGAAGTGGATAGTAGCGATGGCATAGGTCGTGCAGAGACCGACGAGGTTCCACAACATGGAGTCAAAGAGTCGATAGATCGAGAACTTGAAGCGGCGTTGATCAAGGAACACCAAGAATTTTAATATCCTGCTCTTGTGTTCTTCGTCTACGAACATAATAATATTATAAAATAAATAACGAATGCTAAAAGTTCATAGTGAACTTGTGTTTTAGATTGAGACTACTTCCTAGAGTTATTAATAGTCCTAATTGAGAAGTTTTTTTTTCCTTATCAGTATAAACGATGTTATCCGCCGTGCTGGAGTTGACATTGATGTCCTGGAAGAAGTGAAAAGTTTTGATGTGAGATATGCCACTTGCATGAATACTTTGGCTCCCATTCAGCTTCCGGTTACTACTTCAAACTTCAAACTTGGTTTTCAAACTTGAGGGTGATAGCTACACTGGCGGGCATATTTAGAAAATGCCCCACCACCATGCAATGGTTTCCTCATGATGTTTTCCTTCACCGAAAGCTCAGACCGATTTTAGAGCCGGATAAGTGGGGATCGAACCCACGCCAATTGACGCGGAATCCGGCCGCACTACCAGCTGTGCCATCATCGCTTCGTCATCATTCTACAAATACATTACAAAATGTCAAATTTGGTTATTTATTTGTCCTTTAGACCAAAGTGTAATAAGTGAACCCGCACTTTGAATGACCAGTGCAGTGTAACTAGCGTCGATACTCACATACGTCTCACTCACGTATAAAATTGCTGACAAAACATCTTATTCATGCATACAAATTTCTTAGGCAAAAGTTCCTTTCAAAATATATGTCTATATTTCACTGTAGTATAAATCTAAGGAAGGATCTTAACCTTCCCCGACATCTTTGTTAATTTAATTTACATTGGTCCGCAAAAATTTGAACAAGTTTGATATAGCAACCGGCCGGTTATATCAGAAGGAATGACAAATTAGCCGTCCTATAGGTTTAGTAAGTCCAACAAAGTATTTTTAGGTAATAATGTCAGGTTCTAGAACATGATTCCAAAGTACATTATTGATTTACCTGGCAGTAAATTGATCTACTATATCAAGTAGGTTTTAAAGGTCACATTATACGGCGGATCATTACGTCAACGATAGTGTTTTCTGGAAATGACATCCCTCTCTGTGCATGCGCGAATACCGTTTATTATTATGAATTATCTAATTTATATATCACTTAAAAAAAATATTTAAGAAATTGATAAAAAAGCCAAATCGTTTCTTGCGGGCTCTTCTGGACTGATCTGTTTTCCGAACCGATCGTAGTAATTTGACATTCATAAGCACCTTCTCAGTGATCAAATTGAATCAAGAATTTTTGATTTTAATTTGTTTAATGATATGAATTTACCTTTGCACAGCAAGAGTTGTTTCATTATCATATGTCTAATGGCGTCCACTTCACTCTTCACACACTCCGCTAGTACACATGGCACACAAGAGATAGCGGATAGCATAATATAGATAGCATAGAACTTCGGAAGATGAATGCCTGAGTAAATGGTCACCTTAATTAATTCACTATGTAATAACAGCTGCTGCTGCTGTGACGCCGTGTCCAATTAAAATCCACTCGGAACTAGATTTGAATTATCAGACACCTGCTAACTTTGATTTTGTCTTACACTTTGCATCTGTTGGACGCCAATAATAGGGTAGTTCACTGATTTTTTTTATTATTTCATCAAAAATAACTCGTAAATAGGGCTGATCACTAAAAATAAACTCATCGGATCAAAACTTATACGCATTTTAACTTTTATGCTAGAGAGAGAGAGCGTACTATATATCAATATGACGTGCCACAATTCTATACTTAAAATTCATTTTGCGGAAAAGGGATAAAGCATACCCACTGATTACTCACACAAAAATTTTAAACGCAAATACCTGAAGAAAAACTACTTGAGGAAATCGCAGCATGGCGGTAGCGTATTGTCTAATAATGGCCGCCTGGGTAGCCTTAACCACCGTCAAATTTGCAAACCTGTCGTCAAGCATCAATAGATGTGTTCCGGCAGTATCACTTTAGAGCTGGAATCTCTAGGCTTAGTATATTCATCATCATTGACTACATTGTCATTTAACATCAAAAGGGATGTGAATTTGTAGGAGAATTAAGTATCCTTAAGAATCATGAATCATGACATAACTTTTTTTGAAGTCGTATGATAGTTTACCTTTACTGTATGATTTGATAGAACATGGTAGATATTTAAGCACGTTGATACAAGACTGTCTGCGTAGGACAGCAATATCTGTGGATGTAATAAATAACTGTAGAAAAACAGCTTACGTATGTGATTATAATATAACTACTAAGGCATTATCAGGAAATGTAAATACCACACCTTACTTAACGTAGGTACATATACTTCAATGACTTGCCTACATAGTTTCGACTGTGGTGCGGTGAGTAAACTTTAGGGGTCAAGATTCAATTGTTTATTGCATTTATATTTATAAACATTTGCCACCTTATCTTTTGTGTTTGGAAGCTGTATTATATTAATATGTCAAAGATTAAGATATAGACTCCTAGAACGCTTGAATGGTGTAGGCACGTGGAGAGGATGGATGAGAGAAAAGTTATGAAACAAATTTACAATGCGAAGGTGACTGGGTAAGTCGCTAAAGATCGACATTGGCGAACGTACCTCACTAGGTGAAAAATATTCGTAACCAAAGAGCGTGTATGAAAGAACTCATGTCAAAGACGTCTGTCAGGTAGTAGGCGGAAGGTGGAAGGATATACGTACGAGTAATATTTATTGAAGTAGCAAGATAGATAACAGCTGTGAATATTATTAACTTTCTAAGCACGAACCTGGCGTTTACGCCAGCTTCCAATTGTTTTCCTATTGTTAAATTTAACCTTGTATTTGAGCGATTAATTTATAAAGTAAAACGTCATCATTAATGTAAATATTTTAAAGAAACTTACCATTATTTTCATGTACTCGTCAACGCATTGCATACTATCCAAAACTTTTTTATAGGTTTTCAAACATTTCTGTATAACCTGATATTTGGTAGCAAATCGCTCGGTACTTATTTCATTCTCTAAAGTTTTCCTTAGGCGGTATATTCGATTATATAGCAAGACGAAGAATATAATGTTCGATATGTTAAAACATTGATTTGACACCAAGAATAAATGAAAAACGAAAAAAGTTACAAGTTTTACAAAACTCATTTCTAAATTAAAGATGATGTATGTCATAAAATGAAGTACTTTCCAAGTGAGTACGAAAGAAATTACATAATTTGTTATTATTAATTCCTGTTGGATAGTGATTTCTAAAGATTGTAAATGTTTATAGAATTCAATGAAGTTATTATCATAAATTAAAGAAATAACTAAATTTACTAAATAATTGAAGAACATCAGAAGCAAACCAGATTTCATTGCAAACGATTCTAAATAAAAAAATGTAAATTGAACAACAAAAGCTATTGCAAAAGCCAACAGGACACAATACAGCTTCGCTAATAATGCAATTGGTTTTTCGTTTGAGACTCTGTAGTATATTCCAATGGCGAGTCTTAAGTTCATTATCTGTTTTACCGATAACTTAAACATCGTTAATAAGTTAATCTGTAAAAAATAATCTTATTTTAATGATCAGATCTAAATATAACTAATATGGACTAGATTAATCAATATCGCAATTCTAGTAATTGCTTGTAACTTCAGCTATTAAACGAATCTCAATTGTGATAATGTTTCTTGTGAATTTTTATTCATATATTTTTGTATTCTGAAAGTAGTTGAACACTTCTTATATAAGATTCTGTAGTATGTTCAATAATAAAATAAAAAAACTAACTAGGATACAAAAACTAACGTCAAAAACTTACTTATAATTATTTTCAAAATATTATATTTCACGAGATTCTTCAGAAATTGTGATGTTAATAAATGCAAGCCACCGTTTGTACTTCTAGTCAGACTTACTACGGGTTTGTGAATAAATAAAAAACCAGTTGATTTAAACCAAATAACACCAAGGGCATTTTCTGTGGCCTCGAACACGTTAAAAATACTAAAAATCAATATACTTACAATTAAAAACTCACAGCTAACGTCCACATTATAGTAGAAAAATGTATAAAGATTGTAATCATTGAAATTCTGTTGTTTTTCTGTCTCCCCTTCTTATAAGGAAAATGTGCTTTGACCACAATCTCACCTCATGTTAAGTGACGACGTGATCTAGGATGGTAATCACACTAATCCTAGAGATACTGGTTCCCAAATGATGATACCGGAACTCACCTGTTGGTATCTAACGATAGGTTTTCAAACTTGACAACGGTAGCCACCCAAGTGGGCATTATTTGAAAATGTCCTATCACCATGCTATGGATTCCTCATGATTTTGCCCTTTACTGAAAGGTCAGGCTAATTTTTACGCTTGGATGAGTAGACTAGATCTCGCGGTCATTGAAGCAGAATCCGACCGCACTACTAAATGCGCCATGATAGCTTCAAACACAACTTACAGCTAAGAACTAACAAATAAACTGGTGTAGACAAACGAACGTTATCACCTATCAATTGCATAATATAACACATAAATAACAAGCAGCATTGTAACTTTGCCACTTGTATTGTTTAAAAATATTAACCACATCGTATCTCTTGAATATTCAATCGTTTAAATCGATCTTCATTTTTTTGTCGACTTTGTTATCATCAACATAATTTATCTATTCTGTAAAGTTCTGTGATGAACGAAACGGGTCTTTTTTCATTGGATGGTCATGGTCATGGTGAAAAATTAAAATATATTTCAGGAAGATACAATATTCAATGCATTACCAATTACACGTGTTTATACCAAACGTCAATACTTCTAGAACCTGTAAAAAATTTTCGTATATATTTAAACATATATTTTTAGGTTTGTTCTTTACGGCCGGTATGTCATCGTGCCAATGTGGTAATGAGGTTTCATGCTTCTTATCCGACACTACGTATTGAAGGCAGATTTTCTGATTTAAGATGCAGTCACGTATGAAATGCAACTTGAGGTCTATGTGTATGGCTTTGTTGCTAACTATCGGGTTCAATCCCAGTCTTATGGCGGCTTGGTTTTCACTTAGCAACAGAACATCTTTATTCGTTTGTAGTCACAGGATTTTATACAGTGTATGCAAGTGCAGCAGTAGATAGGGCTACGCATTTTCTTTGTAGTCCAACTAGTACATGCTCCTGCATATTTAAAACAATAGCTAGAGAAAGACTTTCTGTCCTCTTTGTCTAATCCCCAAGCAGCATCAGCCATACCATAGATATCTTTTACCATTACCTCTTTTTTTAAACTTGAAACCTGTTCTAGTATCTTTTAAATATCGCAATACTCTTTTCGCATACTAAAAGCGTTCTTCTCCGTAACAATCGTTAAATTGTGATAGATACGAGATACGAGTCTTGTGGCCACAGCAAGGAACATCAGTGCTCCCATGAGATTTTTGTATGGTAATTTGTCGCCTTTCGTTTCTCATTTTAAATACATAGCCTTGGCTCTATTGGAGTATTTACCGGTTCGCAATTTGACACGTGATAATCTTCCAATAATTTGTCTATGTATTGGCTTTGACTCAGTTTTATGCCATCTTTTTCGTATGAGAAAACCATTCCGATCATACGTTTTGGTTTACCCAGATCCTTCGTCTTGAATGTATTTATAAGATTATGTTTAATATCTTCACATAGCCATGAATATGCCATCTAAAATCGTCTACGTAGATAGCAATTACTATTTTGTCTCCTCTTTTCTCCAATATGTAGATACAGGGATCAGCTGGTGATGATGTAAATCCCATTTTCTTCAAGTCCATATACAGCTTTCTGTACCACTGTCGTCCCGATTGTTTGAGACCATATAATGCACGTTTCAAATCGCACGCTTTTTCTCCTTCTATATATCTTAGGTCCTAAAGCATTTTTCGGGCTTTATTGTGAAGTGTAAGATCATCATTTTCACTTCCATCAACCACGATTTCTGTTATATATGTTTCAGAATCGATAACTAAATATAATTCGATGGGTTTTGAAATGTTTGTCTGTCTATCTGTTTATTAATGTGTTCGCTAATCACGCAGAAACTACTGAACGAAATTGAATGAAATTTGGCATGACTGCAGTATATACTCTATATTAACATTTAAAATACATTTATATAATGCGTAAACAGCGTTTATTCACATTAAAACATCATTATAAATATGTGTTTTCTAGTTTTCATAAATGAATTATGTGAAATAAAACTAAATTAAATCAACATAATTTAATCAGACCATAATTTCACGATGATAAAAAATATATGTAAATGTATTTCTGACGAATATTCATAGATGGCGCTATACTTATTTTGAATAATTTAGACTCTTTCTAAACATTACAAGGACAAAGATAACCTACACTAAATAAGTATTAATCTTTAGTGTGTTATGCTAATAGTAAATGATTATTTATAATAATTTACGCGTTTCACAATAAGCGACGCAGGTTTCGAATGCAAGTCTCGAAAGGCGACAATCAATATGTTCAATGAGCGACTGCTCGAGGGTAGTGCCGGTGTAACAACCTACCTACATATGCGCTTGCACAACGTACGGTTCCAATGACTATATTTACACGCTACAAATGTATAAGAATAAAAGTGTAAACAAAAAATGTCTGTCCGTCTGTTTATTAATTTGTTTATAAACCACTGAACTGATTTCAATGCAATTTGTTATGGTAGTAGTTTATACTCTACAGTTAGAATATCGTTTATTTAGATTCATTGAAAATCATAATAATTATAATAAGTTTATGTACAATAAGATCTATACTAATATTGTAAAGGTGTCAAGTTTGCGAATTTCAATGTTCAGGGTATTCTTCGGTATTACTGATTCGATTTTTATAAATGTTCCACTGTTAGAAAGGTATATTTATATATAATTATGGTTAATATATATATATATATATATAATAAAAACGTAAATAAAGTCGTCAAATATTCTATTTTAATGTGTCCGAATACCCATAAAATGAAACAATAGAAAGACAATAGGAAAACAATGGAAAGCTGGCGTAAACGCCAGGAAGGTGCTCAAGGGGTTAAGATACGTAGAGAATTATAAATTAAACAATTACAAATATCACTTCTGATGTTAGTTAGATACGAAATTAAGTTGAAATAAATCGGATCTCACTTTGGATAGCAAGCCGTACGGACGTCGGAGTGGCTTAAATCTTACGCGAGGATGCTCAGCCATAACCCCCTGGCTTGATGGTCTGGCTTGACGGTCTGGCTTGACAGTCTGGCTCGACCGTTAGTAATAACGCTCAGCCATGAGCGACTTGAGAACTCCGATCCGCATGCGACGACGGTTTGTACTCCGTACAATACTGATTCTGATCTGTTTTAAGTGTGGAGAACAGGGCTATAAGGCCCCCAGATGAGGTACCTGGGCCTTATCCTGGACGGAAGATGGCGGTTCGAGTCCCACTTTAAGGGACTTGGACCGCGCATCGCCGGTGCCCGCGGCGGCACTGGGGCGGCTCCTCCCGAACGTGGGGGGGCCTGGCCAGAGGTGCCGCCGGCTCCACGCAGGGGTCGTGCGGAGCATGGCCGTCTACGGGGCACCCGTGTGGGCGGACGCCCTCAGCTCCCGTAACGTCCGTGTGCTGCAGTCTGTGCAGCGCACGGTCGAGCTGAGGGCGATACGCGGATACCGCACGGTGTCCGTAGCGGCGGCCTGCGTGCTCGCCGGCTCCCTGCCGTGGGAGCGAGAAGCGGAGGTGCTCGCTGCCGTGTACCGGCGCATGGCAGCGAGGAGGGATGGTGGTGGGCTCCGCTTACATCCGGGGGAAATTAGGAGTTTGAGGGCTGAACTTAGGGAGGAGCAATTTGTGAGGTGGGAGGAGGACCTGGCGGATGCGCGCTATGGGCGACCAACCATAGACGCCATCCGTCCGGTCCTCCGGGAGTGGGTGAGGAGGGGGCACGGCTCCCTCACGTTCAGGCTTGTGCAGGTGCTGTCCGGACATGGTTGTTTCGGATGGTACCTGCACAGGATAGCCAGGAGGGAGCCGTTGCCAAGGTGCCACCACTGCGACGCGGCGGAGGACACGGCGCACCATACCCTCGCGGAGTGCGCCGCGTGGGAAGAGCCGCGTCGCGAAGTGGTGGCGGTGGTGGGGGAGGACCTCTCGCTGCCGACCGTCGTCAGATCCATGGTCGGCAGCGAGGAGGCCTGGAGGGTCGTCGCCTCCTTCTGCGAAAACGTCCTAATGCAGAAGGAGGCGGACGAAAGGGTCAGAGAGGATGACCCGGGGGCGCATCCTCGCCGAAGGAGGAGGCCGAGGGGGCGGTGGGCACGTTATGTCAGGGGGTTCCTGCGTTTGTAGGGGCCCCCTGGCGGTTGGTGGACGAGTGTCCGTTTTGTGTGTTGTTGTGTGTGTGTTTGTGTTGTTTGTCTTTCTTCTTCTTGTTTTTTTTTTTTTTTTTTTTTTTTTTTTTTTTTTCCCTTTCTCTTCTTCCTGGGTATCCCTCTCCTCTCTACGTCTTGTCGTCGGAGACAAGATGAGAGAAGGAGAGGGACCCGGGGTCTTCTTCAGTGGCGGGCTTCTTCCCCTTTCTCTTTGCCCGCCACTGAACTGTCCCAATATTTCTTTTCTATGGGGGGGCAGCTTTTTTCTGCCTCCCCGGCTGGTTGACCTTACTTGGTCATGCCTCCTTCGGGAGGCGGGCGAACAGGTGGGGTTGAGAAGTGCGTACACTCCCCCATCCCCCACTGGGCCATTGCACGACGAGGCCCGGCGGGTTCGCTGCAGGGGGCGACGCGGTGCTTGCGAAAGCCACCCCGTGTCGCCCCCATCCCAAATGCAGCGGACGGCCCCGGGGGGTTTTAGTGGGTATTTCCGGGCGACTCTCGCCCGGGTGAGTCCCACACTGCACGGAGCTCGTCACTCCGTGCCCCTTATCTAGTGTACTGGGGGACTGAGATCCCCTAAGTACAATAGATAAGGGTAGTGCGTAAATGCATTTCCCCCCGTCAAAAAAAAAAAAAAAAAAAAAAAAGGGCTATAAGGCCGATGATTATGTGGGTAGTATGCTGTGGCGTCCGTACTGCAAACTATGTAGTTACGGCGGGGTCTGGAGTCTGCCGTATTGCCAAACCAAAGGGGGAATGAGCGGAGCCTAGACCTTCCATTGCACTGGGAAGGCTGTCTGGGAGGTGGCCTGGTCTGGCTGGGGTGACCTTCTTCGTGGCTAGGGGTCTGGAAGGGTCGGGACATAGATAGAGTAGATACATTGCTAATGAGACAGATTGCATCTAGAGGGAGAATATTGGCTGTCTATTAGAATATAATTATGTGAATTCCACGCGAGCGAAGTCGCGGGCACAGCTAATACTTTATAATTTTCGAGTTTACTACATTCTTCATCAAATGCTATTTTATATTTGCAAAACTTCATGACAATGACGTATAAAGAATGTTATGTTGTTTCTCTTGCTAAGCACCCACAATTCTATCGTAAAGGTTTGAATTTTATAAAAGTAATAATTTGGAATTTTTCATTTTCTGTGTGCAATTGCTTTGATAGGTTTTTTTTCCAATAATTTTAGCTAATGATATTAATAAAATTACTTATGTGTATAAAGCAGTGCTGTAGGATGATAATTTGAGTGCTGTATTACTAATAGGGTTTTATTTTATTGTATTATGCTTTGAAAATATCATAAATTTAATGTGTAAGCTTAGCTCTTCTTGCGGGGGGGTCTGGATCGAAGCAAGTTACATTCATCTTCTTTGCTGACTTTGTCTCTTTGGAACTTTCGACAACTCACTGAAGGTTGTCCCGTACTATGTCTCCTGTTACTAAACATCAGATTGAATCAATAGATTCATATTTTTAATGGATTTAGGGTCTGGTTTCTGGTTTCCTTAAATCATGCATCTTTTTCCTATTTCTTCATGCAATGTTGATGGTAAATGAATATTTGGTCTCACTATCAAAGTATGTGCTGAGGCGGGGATTATGGGAATGGAGAGGCCTCTAACCATCCTTCTTTATGAAATCCATTGTAGCATACGCACCACCGAAATAGCAATGGTGGCTTTCTGCTAGTCTGGGGAGACCCTGAACGGGCCTGACGAGACTCTGATCAGTTTAGATCCAGCTAATCGCAGCAAACATATAATGCACGTGTGGCGTTCCGCCTTTCTTATATTAATATTATTACGTTTCATATTTTAACTCTTTAACTTTAATAGTGTATTAGATACTCTTTGATAGACGCTATGAAAGACGCCGAAAAAACATTAAGCTTATGACAGATACGTCTTGTCATTACATTGTAAACTATTTGTATACTCATTCTGTATTTTTGGTATTAATTAAAAGCAGTGAGTCAAACTACGGTGTTCTATTTTAACTTCTCCGTAACAAACTATACGGTACCTCCGGGTAATAAATCGCCAAACACGTACCTTGTTCAGACTGGCCGCTGAACTTCCAACATGATGATTTTGATGCGATGAGCGAGCGAATACATGCATGATGATGATGATGATGAATGCACACGAACACACACACACACTATTATTATGATTATGATCAGAATCAGATTATGTTCAGAACGATATTTGGTGGGCGTGTGTCGAAGTTGATAGTTAAAACGGTTGTGTTTTGAATCGACAGTTATGTGCATGACAACCAAAAAATTGGCGTCTCGATACTGCTAATTAGTCGGGATCGAAACGTCAAAGTCTTGATGCGTTAAAAGTCATAATAACGATACACCCATTATAGACAATAACATTTTTTCTAGTTTTTTTTTAGTTATTAATTTATTATTTAGTTTGCTCATTTACTTAGGCTTCAATTTAGTTTTATCTATGTAATATTTTCTGAGTACCAGATTGAAAGTACTTGTTTCTACAACTTTCTGCCATTCACAACGTAAAAGGGTTCTAACTGCTAAATGATCACATAAGTCATTTCATCTATTAAATATCATAATTCTATTTTAATAATAGTAACTTTTTATATTAATGTAGTATACATAAAATTCTCTATATCTGTATTTTTATATCGGTAAGGGGGGATCGATACAATTGGTGCCGCGACCAGGATTGTTACAATGGTGCCATACGTACCACTGACCTCTCATCACAAACATGTTACAAGCGATTTCAAAATAGATCTTCAATAAATATGGTTGAACTGTACTATAGCGATGGTGTATGTCGTACAAAGACCGACGATAGACCACAGCATCGAAACGTCTACGCTAAGAACTCGGAAGATGGAGTACTGGAAGCGATGGTGATTGAGAAAGATCAGAAAGTCCAGTATTTTGCGTGTTTGTTGTTCATCTACGAATAAAATAAAACAGACGAGTATCAGTTAATAAGTTTATTGGAAATCAGGATATTATGTTTTCTACACGAATCAGACATTATTACAAAAATGAAAGATAAAGATTTGTTCTCAATTGTCTTGTAACTATCTTAAGTCGCGAGAGTATGGATAATCTAACACTGAATGCTTATAATAACATTAACTGTCGCAAACTGCTTGCACAACCGATGCCCGATGGGGCCAACATGCACTGAAAGACGCAGCGTAGGTAGGCACCCCACAAGGTCGACCGACGGTTTGGTAAAGATCGAGGGAATCCGCTGGATGTGGGTAGCCCAAAACCAGTCGTTGGGTAACCTCTTTGCAGTGGACGTCTTTTGGTTGAATGGATAGATCGAAATTAAGGATCAACATATTCCAAAACACTAAAATTAAAATAGTCACTAGGTCCTTAGTTAAGAAATAATTTCATAATTCGTTGTGACAACACTTTTCTATCATGAATTAGAGAATTTATTTAATATATTGTAATGTTTGATTGTTCCATTCAAATCGGAACGAACAGGACATGTTTGTGCTATAAATTAACTCACCTTTACATTGAAACAGTTGATTCGTTATCAGCAATTTGGCGGTATTCACTTCCTTCTTTAAGTACTCTGCTAATACAAAGGGCAAGGACATGAATATACCCGAAATATAAATTGTTGTAAGCCGATACAGTTCTACCTGTCAAAATTGTAGACAATAGTCTCTGATCACCGATGAATGTTTTAATATAATTGATGGAACGTGAATAATATATGGCTCTATCAACGTTGGATTTACTGTATATGCTTAGTGGTTTGACCACAATTTCACAAGATATTAAGTGACGATGTGGTCCAGGGTGGTAATCACACTAAGTCTAGAGGTACTGGTTCTCAAGTGATGCTGCCGGAATACACCTATTGGTATTTCACGACAGGTTTTCAAACTTAAGGCGTTATTAGAAAATGCCCTACCACCATGTTTTACTATAGTTTCCTCGAGATGTTTTCCTTCACCAAAAGTTCAAGCTGATTTTATAGTTGGATAGGTGGGCTCGAACCCGCGTCCATTGACGTGAAATCCGATCGCACTACCGTCTACATCACCATCGCTATCACTATAATTAACACAGACCAACATAGACCAAGTACAGCGTCGATAATAATAAACGTTGATAAGACTGAAGAATGAAATTACTATGACTATGATTTTATCTGATGCTCCTTTAATCTATACTAAAAAATAAAATTTCCAGTGTCTGTTTGTAATGTCAAACTTATTTTTTTTACGATACTATACCTAAACCAAAAATACAATTTTAAAAATGTTTTTCTGTCTGTCTTTTTGTAATGGGTAATCTTTAGAACGGCTGGACCGATTTTGACGGGGCTCTTTTTGGTAGATACCTGAAATTACTCCGGGTAACTAAAGGTATTATTATTGTTCGAAAATAACTAGGGATGCGCGTTAAAAAATAAAACTCATTAAAAATGTAATAAAATCCGATTCAATGCACAGTTTTACGGGCAAGTGCTGCAATTTATGAGAATTATTTTTACTTTATCTGAGTGCTCATTTTTTTGTAGGAAAATAAAATATAATATTATAATTATAAAAAAATTCAAACGGAGTGAAGAATATATGAAACGCGGGCGCAGACGCGGGCAGATAGCAAGTTATAGAATAAAAGAATAGCAATAAACTTTTGTTTTGAAAATATCGATCAGTGTATTCGAAGCGAACTACTCGTAAGCATAGTACTCCTAGATGTGATATCTCACTTCGATATTGTTATTAAAATAGGTATCCTACCGATAATATTAATTTAATCAACTCATATATAGTAACAGTACACCAGGGTCATAGCTATCAGTCGAATCAATGATATGGGTCCTCCGGGGTACAGGGGTCCTAATGTGTCTAAGTAAAAATTTGTAATCGTTATAACACCACTTGGACGGTCGGGTAAAAGCTCCCCTAACTAATTTTGTTACAGGGTTCGTTTCAACTAGCGCTGTCCAACCCTATGTCCGCGTGCCATAATGTGGTCCGCTTACAATTTTTAAATGGCCCGCGCAAGCAAAGTATATTATATAATAAATAAAAAACCTAAAATTTTATTATCATTGAAGGATCAAAATAAGGCATACTTATAGTTAAAAACAGTAACAGTTAGTGACTCGCCAAAAAATTCTAAATCGTCCGTTTGGTCCGACTGTTAAAAATAATTATCAGGTCATCATCAAGGGTAGGCGAGGATACCATTCCAGAGCACTGCCCTCTTTGATGGAATCTTCGCGGCCCGTTAATACGGACCGGGCAATTGAGATTTCTCAACCTGTAGGCTGTTGGCTCTCTCAATTTATTTTGGGTTCTTTGCCGTTAATTGCTGTTTACGGCGACCAGATTGCGGGGCGACGGTTTCGTACGCTTGTCCCGAGGGTGCGCGTGGAGCGGAGCTA
Source organism: Samia ricini (assembly GCA_014132275.2). NCBI lineage: Eukaryota > Metazoa > Arthropoda > Insecta > Lepidoptera > Saturniidae > Samia > Samia ricini. The sequence continues at coordinate 14,869,164 of AP028163.1, forward strand.
TCCCTCTGATTAGAGGGAAGCTCGACGCGTCTACCCTCCGGAATATGGACGTGGCAAGTCTGCGGATGTGAGTGTCTAAGCCTGACTGTTAAACAGGTTGAGCAGCCTTGGTTTAGATCAAGCTACGTCATTGCAACACATATAGGGCCATTTCTTAGTGCGTATCGTTTTCTTTTATACTTTTCTCTCTTACGCACAAATAAAGGAAATGTCACACGAAGAAAAATAAACTGTTTACCTCCCCCTTTTTACATTATAGATCCAACAATGGGCAATTATACAACAATTATACTATGGGCGAATTCTTCTTATAAACAAGTATGTATTTATCAACTGTATCTTACCGTGGTCAGTTCTGCCGATATAGTGTGGTAAATATTAACACATATTATAATGATGGTAATTACGTAGCTCAGTAACATCTAGAATAACAAAATATATTACAATAATAGTGATTTGTGAGTTACACGATTGCAATGGTTTAGCTAATGGAGAATAATGACCGATAGCATGCTGTGGACTCGCGTTGATGGTTAGAAGCGAACTCGAATGAAAATACAAGTACAAAAGTGCACGATATGCACTAACAATGCATCAATTCTAAGTAAAAGAGCCGTTCGATTGTGCAAATTTACTATTCAGATCGATCAAAATATCGGTTACACGTGTCTATAGATTTTAGGTAGAGATTTAAGAGGATATCCTAACGGCATTTATTCCATACAAACGTAGTCCCCTGTTTCCTCCCTGGATAATAGCGTTATGGTAAATATTTTTATACCAAATAATATATATGGCACCACCGCCATTACAACCGTACGTTATGATTTTTTCCAAAAATTACTTATTGTAGAAACCAAGAGCTTTTGAAAATAAAATAAAAAATGCACGATTTTTACCGTCATTTTCAGACGTTTGTCAAACAAATATGATGTATAAAATTAAAAAAAAAATAAAACTTACAGGCATAGCCAGTCTTTATTATTGAAAATTAAAAATCGGTTTAGTTTTGGAGGAGGAAACAAGGTCCTACGAAGTGATGTTTTCGTCTATTTAGTATAGTAAAATCAGACCGCGCTGCAGTTGTCCCTTCGTTTTCTTTGGGACGCAACGCGATAGCAATAAATTTCTGAAATAGCTACTTTTCCGATCGCATGTCCTCTTAACATAAGGGGACCGTAATAGTACGAGCTATGATTGAGGTTTTTGTAATGATTATTTTCCTCAATGTTATTAGGTACTAGCTGTCTGCCCGCGGCTGCGCTACGTTTCATGTGTTCTTCACGGCGTTTTAATTTTTTTATATCGAATTTTAGGTTTTCCTTAATAATTTTTGGTACTAAGATAAAGTAAAACTATTTCTCACAAATTCAAAGGCTTGCCAGTGAAATTGTGCGTTGAATCGCATTTTATTTGAAATTTCATGAGTTTTAATTTTTTATACAGATTCCTTATTTTATTTTCGAAAAACAAAAGCATCCGATTTTACGTGGAGTAACTTTAGAGATTTAAAAAAAATATCCCGTCAAAATCGGTACAACTGTTCCGGGGATTACTCGAAACAAAGAGACAGGCAATTTTTTATTATTTATCGTCGTGTATACATACACATGTATTTGGTAAAAAGTAATGCGAAAGTAAAAAAAAATCTCACCGTCGATTTCATGTAAACACCCATGCATCGAAAAGCGTCCAGAAGTTTTATATACATTTTTAAATATTTTTGTATGGCATTAAATTTGGTAGCAGAATTTTGAGTTCTCATGTTAATCTCCAGAGAGCGTCTCAAATAGCGCATTCGCTGCCATAACAGTTCAAAAATCATGATCTTGAAGCTACTTATGAACTGTATTGTCAATATAAGTATTTGAATTATCAATATCAACATAAATCTTGACAAAATTAAGTCAAATTGGACAAAAATGAATGAAACAACATAGATAAATCTCATAGAAATTATACAGAGTATCACATAATTTGTAAATGGTAATTCTTTTCCAATATTGATATCTAAGGATTGTAATTTTTTGTAGTAATCTATGATATTATTATCGAAATAAAATGAAAGTAATGAATTTACCACGAAATGAAAAAGCATTAAGTCATTGATTATTTGATATAACATTTTAGATATCACTTGGTTAATTAAAAAAAGAAAACATAATAGACAAGGGAATAAATGACAATACAATTTAACTAATATCATGAACAACTTGTTGTTCGAAACTTTGTGGTACATTCCGAAAGCGAGCCTTATCTTCATTATTTGAATTACCGTTAACTTCAACATTGTTATCACGATAATCTGGAAATAAAGTTTTGTTTTAAGTATGGGTTTTGTCGATTTGCAACAAAGTACAACAAAAAACTATTCCGAGCAAGGCACACTATAAAATTCACACAAACTTTTTTCTAAAGGATATGATAATAGGATAAGCGGTCGGAAAAGTCAATCAATAGATTCGCGCTGCGCCCCTAAGAAAGAAAACGAAAGGGACAACTGTAGCTCGGGCTGATTTTACCGTATGCAAAATAGGCGAAAACACCACTTCGCAGCACCCCCCGTTTCCTCCTCCAAAACTGTACTGATTTTTAATTTCCTTTCAGTTTTAAAATAATAGACTTTGACTATGCCTGTAGGTTTTGTTTTTTTAATTTTATCTATTAAATTTGTTTGACGAACGTCCGAAAATGACGGTAAAAATCGAACATTCTGTCATGTTGAAAGGCTCCTAGTTTCTAAAATAAGTAAACGAGCATGGCGGTGGTGGATATATATTATTTGGTATAAAAATATTTACCCTAATGCTATTATCCAGGGAGGAAACAGGGGACTACGTTTGTAAGGAATAAATGCCGCTAGGTTATTTTCTTAAACAATAATTTTGTTAATAATAAGGCTTGCTAGTATCGAATTACAAATGCCTATTTCCATGGATCGAGTCAACTTAAATAAATTTCTACAATTTTCATTCCGCACACATTCTACCAAAAATATGTTGCACATCATTATGACACCACATGATATGCAATTTGGTGATGGTACTTTGAGAAAGAAAGTATAAATTACTTTATCGAGAACCAATTCTATCACAATTTCTGCACAAATTCGACTCGAGAGAAATGCTCCATGAAATCAGTATTGACATATAAATAATTCGTACTCGACACAAAAGCGAAACATTCAAATTCTTCGTTAATCAAACTTTTGCCTATAAATACTTTTAATTTAATATTTTACTAATCATTTTTTTTTAAATTTTTGCCGCGTGTCTTGAAGTGGCTAGTTTTAGGAATGGCTGGACAGATTTTGATTGATAAATTTTCAGCAGTAAGCTGAATTCACTCCGCGTAACTTGGCTACTTTTATATTTTTTTTTTTAATAATTAGGATTCTGCGTATAAATATTAAAACCATAGAAGTTGTGTATAAACTCTGATTCAATGCACAGTTTAAAATTGAATTTTAGCATGAATTTGTAAGAAATGTCTTTGTTTTTTTCTGTTAGTACCAAAAATAATTTCAGGAACATTATTAGGGTGCCGCATAAAAACATTATACTCATGAATCTGTGAACAAAATACGATTCAACAGACGGCTCCACCAAAACATTATTTTCCATGGATTATGTAAAAAAACTATCTCGCGTAGTGAAGAATTTATAAAACGCGAATGGAGACGCGGGCACATAGCTAGCATTCTATAAAATGTACGGTGTCAAATGGTCTTCTTAATATATCTACAGCTGGTTGATTAGACCACTTTGTTAGTGGAATTACCTAAGTAAACGTAAATTAAAAAAATAAAAATGATTATTTCGAGCTAGATTTAAAGAAATCTGTTGACTTGAAAGAACTTTTGAAAAAATCTTCGGCGCACGTTGATCAAATAATATCGAATGATTAATTTAATTGAATGACAAAAAAACGAAGAAGAGGATGATATATGTAATTGTGATTACTGGTGATAGATTTTTATACTTGGAATCATCGTTTTTTTTTTTTTTACATTGTATAGGCTCAGTACATTGACCACAATCTCACCTGATGTTAACTGACGATGTGGTTCCAGGATGGTAAACACACTAAGTCTGTACTAGTTCTCAAGTGATGCTACAGGAACACACCTACCATCAAGCTATAGTTTGCTCACGATGTTTTCCAGATTTTAGAGCTGGATAGGTGGGCTCGAACACGCGCCAACATCACTTCAATTATCACATTAATTGTTATTGTGGTTTGCTTTGAAAGTAACTAATAGTTAATCGTTCATATTAAACTACTTACAAATGACAAAAACGAATAACAATATTGCGTTTTTTTTTCTCGTATTTGATGTATTTGATCACGTTAAGTAGATAATTCCAAGTACGTACGTCTGTTCTCTGTCGTACCTTAGCTTCGACTGATTGGCTTACAAAATAGTTACCTACATTCTATCAGGCTATTTCTGGCAGTTTTACGACAACTATGTATACGAGTGTATCAAAAGAATATGAAAAAAAAAACCAAAATAATTTGGACATTTACAGTTTTAGATAACATCTATAATGACAAACTATTAGGGCTACAAATTTAACATATGTACTTACTTTTGGTAAGAAATGAACGATACACATAAAGCACTGAATTTATTGCGATTTTTTTTTTTACACGACATTGGCCCAGTGCTTTGACCACAATCTCATTTAAGGTAATTTAAAAAAGTTAAAGGCATTTTAAAATAATGTCTGGCTGGGTAGTTACCACCCTCAAGTTCGAAAACCTGTCGCCAAATACCAATAGGTGTGTTCCGGCAGCAACACTTGAGATCCAGTATCCGTCAATATAGCTTAGTCTGTTTGCCATCCTGGACCACATCGTCACTTAACAGGTGAGATTGTGGTCAAAGCACTGAGGCTATACCGTATAAAAAAACCTGATGTTAAGTGACGATGTGGTCCAGGATGGGGAACATACTAAACGTACTGGTTCTCAAGTGATGATGCCAGAATACACCTGTTGGTTTATGGTGACAGCTTTTCTAAGGTGGTAGCTACCCAGGCAGTCATTATTAGAAAATGCCCTACCACCATGCTGTGGTTTCCTCACGATGTTTTCCTTCACCGAAAGCTTAACATGTTTCTTGAGTTGGACATGTGGGTTTGAAATTGCGTCCATTGAAGTGAAATCCAAGCGCACTACCGACTAAGCCATTATCGCTTCATTAATAAGTACATAATTGTAAATACAAAAAATCTATGTGAATTAAAGAAAACAGTCAGAAATATCATTCTTTTAATTTTATTATCACGATGTAAGATACAATGAATATTGTCTGAATTAAGTTTTGCAAAACTTTGTCGATATTAATTCAACATTTGCCTGAGATTATACTTCCCCGGTTTTGTTATTAATTAGTTTTAGATCTTTGAACCAGAAAAGAACTTGGATATTTAATAAGTTTGATATGTTGGATTTTGATAACTAAATCACGAATATTCGGAATTATTAGCAGCAAACAGGGGGGGGCGACGACCTGCTGAAAATCGCGGGAATTCGCTATGTGGAGGTGCCGTAAGATATTTTGGAGATCTTTTAGGGAGATATATGTCTAGCAGTGGATGTCTTTCGGTTGAATAGATGGTTGGAAACTGGTGCAAAGTGTATATTAAAATTCTGATAATTCAAATCTAGTTCTTAGTGGTCTTTAATTGACCTCAGTATCATAGCAGCAGGAATGTTGGATCATGAATTAAGCTGACTGTACCGTTAACTCAGGCATTCATTCATCCTTCTCGACTGGGTTGTTTTCCGAGCCGGTTGTAGTTTTTTGACGTTCATAAGCGCATTCTCAGGGCCCAAATTGAATAAAGAATTTTTTAATTTTGATTTTACTGATCTTTTATTAATAAATCTTACTGTTTTCAGAAATCCTACCAAAGGATCATCTTGGACATCTCGAGCTCTGGGTTGATCCTTATGATATAGATCCATTGGATCAATAAAACCCCAGATATTGTGTATTAAAGTAAATGAAAACAACACGTTAATTTTGATAATGTCTTTGTTTATATGAAGATACGGTCAAGCGTTAAGTTTAACTACCAGTTGCCGTGTGGTGGCTGCCAAGAATAGTACCACCCAATATCTTCCCGTGGGTGTCGTAAAAGGCTAAGGGATAAAACCAGGGGATGGGCAGCAGCATCCTCTGAGTACCACGAACACTTGACTGCGATCGTTAACCCGCCTGTCAAGCGTGGCGATTATGGCAATCACCCCTCCCCCTATAGACGTAGCGTGGGTAGGTCCCCCACAAGGTAGATCGACGACCTGGTGAAGATCGGGGAGGCGCAAGACCGGTCGTTGTGGAAATCTTTAGGGGAGACCTATGTCCAGTAGTGGACGTCTTTCGGTTGTATTTGTTTCTGTTTCTGTTTTTGTTTTTGTTGTTTTTTCAACATCAATTCCTTCTACATATTTCTACCAGAGGGGCTACCAAGAGTTACGGTTTTTAGCAAAGAAAACACCTAACGTTAATAGTTTTGTTGAAACTAAATATCTTATTTCTAGTCATTTTTGGTGGTTACATGAGGTTCGGTACGTTGTGGTAAAACAAACTGTATTGGATTGGCTATGTTTTTGTGACAATACAAGGAATCAGGTTCTCAGTCAAGTATTCTTTCTGTAAATAAGTAAACATTTTGAGAAATATTCTTGTCATTTTGAAACACCAGTAGTGGAGCCAGTGCCTTCATGTTTCTGGATGCCCGTCACATTGTATTCTCAAAAAGGCAACTAGGTGTTTGTGCATATTTCTAAACTACCGATCGGCTAATGATGATGAGCAGCCGATGACTTTACGAATACCTCATTGACGTACAAAGTTGTTTACAAAAGCTCGTGGCACATTTACCGTTTATACGTTGTAGTGGAACCGCCTCGGAGAAAACAGACACTTCAATTTTATATATTAACTAGATACTCTTTGCGGCTTTACCCTCGTAGTTCCCGTTCCCGTAAGATTTTCGGAATAAAAACTCTGTTACTCCTTGGATTTTTAAAACTATCTCCATACCAAACTTCATCCTAATCTGTCCAGTAGTTTTTAAGTTTATTCGTAACATACAAAATACAAATCTTGCCTCTTTATAATATTAGTATAGTTGAAAGTAAATATAACAATATTAATACCTTTATCATTACAACCTATAATATTATGGCAAACACTAGAAGTTTAAAACTTTTCTCAGCAATTTTTAAAGGAACTGATGAAACATGCAAATATATCAATCTTATTAAAAGTCTTATTATTTATGAACGAAATAAATATGTGTTCTCCACATACCTCGTTCGTGCAACAGGTATTTAAAAAAGCAAGTAAGTATTGTAATAGACAGCCTATATTCTCCTTGTAGGTCCCGTCCCGTCCCGGCCTCTTGCTCTGCTCCCCATACCTAAAACATTGGCCTTCCCGGTCTACCCTCGAAGGACAGGCTGGGCGAGTGTGACCCAGCCCAAACAATGGAAGCAACGCAGGGGCATAGATCAAACCGATCAGGCAGTGCACGCCATATCATAGAATTTTTGCCGACTTCAGTTACCCTCAATCATCCAAACTCACAAATTTTACATCTTCATAACAAAGTATGAATGTTATTACGCATATATTATATTATTATGTTTTTAATGAATCTAGATTTATTTATAAACGCTGGTCTCCGCAGATTTACCCGCGTAATTTCCGTTCCCGTGGGATTTTCGGAATAATAACTATGTCACTCCCTGGATTTCAAACTATCTCCATAACAAATTTCATCCAATTCGTTTCAGTAGTTTTTAAGTTTATTCGTTACATACAAAAATACAAATCTTTTCTATTTATAATATTAGTAAATATTTTTCACTTTATAAATGTTACTTCAAAGTACCATACCAAATTTCATCGAAATCGATTGAGTAGTTTATGCGTGATTCGCGTAATATCTTTTTTTTTTCTAACCTAGCTAGCGCTTTTGACCGGAAGGGCCTTTACAGCTGCACAGTGAATTTGAGGGCTAACAAAATGGACACAAGGGTTAACAAAATGGTACGAACCTGTGTGAAAACCTCTCGCGAATATGATCCTTTTTTTTTTTTTTTCGTTTTTTTTTGTCCCCAAATGCAATGGATAAGGGGGCACGGAGGGACGGCTCCGTGCCAGTGTGGGACTCACCCGGGCGTGAAGCGCCCGTAAAAACCACTAAAACTCCCCCGGGGCCGTCCGCCGCATTTGGGATGGGGGCGACACGGGGTGGCTTTTCGCGAATATGATCCTAGTTAAACTATACGCGTAAGATCTTAAGAGGTGTTCATTGAATTTTATATCATATCCTCGTGTGTATTATGTAAGCTGTTGCGGCGACGCAACTACCTTTATTAGGACGGACGAAGCTTATCTTAGCTTCATTTAAGATGAATATTTCACAATGTCTTGCCTAGATATTTCTATTACTGATCATAAATAATTTGTCAATAGTACCAATGTAACTTTTTGATTATGGCGTAAATTCGGATATAAAAAATAATAAATAATTTACAACCTAATCATAAAACATTATTAACTTTGAATTGTATTCTTATAATATGTTTTATTAATTTAAGACCGTAGTAGCGTTTGATTTTCGGCAATGTGAAAAAAAAATATGTTAGCGTCAGTCAGATGCAAGTCATGTTTAGTATAAGAAGAGAGTCGATGTGGTTCTAGAAAAGTCTCTGTGTCTTTAGTGAAAACTGTAAATAACAATTAAGTTTCTTTATGCAGAGAAGATTTTCTAGCTCTTCTATATAAAAAAGAAATCCCCCTTGAGGTTTATATCTCATTGCAGGGTTCCGGCACACTATAAACAAAATATAAATACCATATGTTTTAACACAGCAGAGGAAATAGGAATTCATCATAAAAAATAAATCATATAATGATATTTGATTTCTTTTTATTGCAATCAAAACAACAACTTCATTAATGTGTCGATTACCCATTAAAAATGAAACAATAGAAAGACAATGGAAAGCTGGCGTAAACGCCAGGACGGTGATCAAGGGGTTAATATCAGTGCTTTGTGGTGACAATATTAAATAGTAAACTATTAGTGTACTAAATACTAAATCAATCTCCAAATTCACTAACAACGAGTGACCTTGTGGTTGAAACTCAGGTTTTTTGTATGAATTAGCTTGGTGTAATAACAGAATATGATATCTAATAAACATACGCATTATATTGCACACTAGGTGTGTGTGCGCGGCTCTGCCCGCGTTTCATATATTCATCTCTGCGTAATATAGTTTTTAAATAATCACTGGAATATAATGGTGCTGTTCATTGAAAGATTATATCAGTTTCAATTTAACCCCATTTTCGAAAAATAAAAGTAGCCGAATTTATGTTGAGTAACTTAAGCCATCTGCCAATAAATTCCGTCAAAATAGATCCAGCCGTTCCGGAGATTAAGCACAACAAACAGACAGACAATTTTTTTTTTTTTTTTTTTGTTGTTATAGATATTGTATAGACATTCATATGTTAATAGGTTGTTTTTTTTATGATATTACAAACAGACACTAAACAGGCATACTTTCGGAAAATTCCGCGTTTTTTTTTTGGTGGAATGCGCGATTTTTTCGTCCTCGCCTTCTTCAGCTAGGGGGTGGGCTCTACCTCCCTCTCCCCTTAACTTCTTTTCCGAAGACAAGAAAGCAGAGAGGAGAGGGATGGAGCGTCTTTGGCTAGCGGTTGGAGAAGAGGGGGGGCGCAGGTGGTACCAAGCTCTCCTCTCCTTGGGTGGTAGATAACGGTAGTGCCCTTTTTGGGCCTGGCAGAGGGGCGACGCGAAGTGTCCCAGACTAATCCCGTGTCGCTCTCTTTTGGCGGCGTATGGTACCGTGGGTTTGAGTGAGTATTCCCGGTGATTCACGCTGGGCGAGTGTCGGGAGAGATTCTCCCAGATTAGAGATACCAGGGGGTGGGAAAATGCATTTCCCACGTAAAAAAGGTTATATCTGTATTTGAAGATAATGTTCTGCAAATTTTTGGTTTATTTATTTATGGCATTAAAAAATACACGTATTCTTGTGTGGGGAAGTTGTTGAGCTAAAACCTAACCACATATCACCAAAGGGGAAACGGAGTCAAAAATTTATTAAAACATAACGTGATTAATGGACGACCTCTAACACAAGGGAAACCTATATATGAGGAGCCTACGCGCTCTGTGATCATGGAGTTATGGTATTACGGTAAGGGTTCTCATCGGGCGAGTCTCACATACCCTTCCCACAAGTGGGATGCGTAAACACATCTACAATGCGATGCGATTCGATTGATGATGCGATACTTTGCGAATATTCATCATAAATCATATGGTTGATTTTTACTTTGCTAACTCCGCTTCAAATGATTTTCAGCTATCACGTCTCTTGGAAACTAATTTGTTTATACTAATATATAATAATTTATTATGATTAAGTAAATAGTAATATATAAAAGAGAAATATACAATTCAATTTATCTTAGAAAATTTAAAATATAACAAATGTATTTTATTTAAATAGGTAACTGAAATTAGTTCTGAAATTAACAGATTTATAATTTTATCTATTTATTTTATTTATTTATTTAAGTAATAAAAAATGAAATCTTACAAAACAAATACAACTTAATAAATTCAATTAGATTAAATAAATGAGCTTTGTTTTGAGTTTGTCCGGGATAATCTCCGGAACGGCTAGACTGATTTTAACGGCACTTTTTTTGTGGAATCTGAAGTTACACCGGGTAACTTAGAGTACTTTTAATTTTCGAAAATAATTAGAGTTCCGCGTAAAAATGTAAAACTCATAAATGTGTGAATAAAATCCGATTCAATGCACAGTTCACAGCCAGGTATTTCAATTTGAATTATTTTTGCTTAATGCTGGTAGCATACAAATATGAAAAAATAATTAGGGTTCCGAATAAAAATATTAAAAAACTATATTACGCAATGAAAAATAATGAAACGCGGGTGCAGCCGCGGGCACACAGCTAGTAATCAATGAAAATACAATGAAAGGTTTGTATATCAAATAATGTGATAAAATAATAATACTATGGTCTTTGAAAATGAACAATATTATAATTAGGTAAGAAGAAATTGTGGATAGGAATAAGGTAGTAATTAATACAGTATAAGTAATATCTATACAGTAAGTATCTATAAGATGGAAAAAGGAACACATTTTCTGTGATAATCTATATTTACTCTCTCTGAAGTCTAAACAAGCAAAAATTCATTAAGTTATAAATAGTTTTTTTTATACACAACAGAAAACCATTCACACCTTGGATAATTAAATTGTGTCATCTAAAATGTATGCTACAAGAACAAAACACGACATGTGTCATTAGTTTCATCACGTAAAATGCCACAAATATTTACATAATGCTCCAAACATTATTATTAATAAATTACAAAAAGAAGGAACGACAACTATATGGTAAAACCCAAATTCTGTTTAAAATTACAATAAGTGTGTGGTTTGTATGTGGTGCTGGAGTGCACGAAGTGCTGTATCACGTTGACAGCGAATACAGGAACTTCATCAGTCTGGGACCGTAATGAATCTTACAAGTCTAAAGTTATAATATTATACTATCATCATTTTTATGCCCTATTCTCAACTCACTTGCGGTCGGTGCAGTATGTTTTCTTCTACCATACTCCAATACCAGCCTTCATGAAATGAAGATCATTTACGCGTTTTTCTTTCCTATCTCCCCTTACACAATCCATCCATCTTTTCTTTGGCCGTCCTCTCCAACTCAACTTTCATAGTCATCACTTTTTTGTTACATGCATTTTGTCTCTTCTCAAAACATGTCCATACCAAGGCAAATAATTCCTTTTCAGCTTTTTTATTACTAGTGTAAGGAGAACTCTCTGTGTGTATTAAAAAGAGTCCGTTAAAATTTGTTAAATAAAGTAACAGAAGCGACAGTAACAGAAGGGTAAATTAAAAAAAGAAGTTTTAAAAGTTATTGTTATGGCGCGCTTTTCAAAATAAGAAACAAAGATTCATGATCAACGGTTTTGCTTATCATTTTTACGCATGATTAATTCTTATATGATTTAAAATATAAACAAATAAGTATACTGAGGCAATTGCATGTACAAAATTAAATAACAAGAGTTCTTCTAAAGAATAATAATATTTGGTACCCGTCAACAATGTTATTGCTATATTCATCGTGCCAAAGGCCTAGCGCCATTTCGAAGCATTCTCGAACTGATATTTACAGGGTATGTCTGGAAACTTTCTTAACTTTCCACATATGAGATATTCATTCCTGTCTTCGTTCATTATTATCACACCATACATTCATCTCAATGTCACATCTCTGCTGCATGGAGTCGTTTCTCGTTCATCTTTTTACTAGCCCAACACTTCGCTCCATGTAGTGTGATAGGTCTAATATATTCTGCCCATCAATTTAACGGGCTTCCTACTGTCGCAAGTTGGGCTGAAATCTGTTTTCATTTCATCTAATCTGAGTTGATTCACCAATTTATATCTCGGTCGATTTCACCGACACTATAATATAATATATCAGTATTAACAATAATAATCGACTGTATGCAGCAGAAATGCGAATGTTGAGATGGATTTGTGGCGTGACCAAAATGTATAGGATCAGAAATGTGACCAGTGACAGAAAAGCTGAAAGAAACGCATGTAACGAAGACAGTGATGACCATGAAAGCTGAGAGATGGAGCGGAAGAGGATGACCAAAGAAAAAATGAATGAAGTGTGCGAGGGAAGATATGGAGGCAAAGGGAGTAAATGAAAATATGGTGGTTCATACAGAAGTGCGGAAAAAGAAGACATACTGCGCCGACCTCAAATAATAAATTGCGAGTAGGACGATGATGATGATGATGATGATGTTAGTATTAATAATAATTAACTTGTTTTTGAAATGAACATCAGTTGAGTTTAAAATTCACAGTGTCTTTTTTACTCAATAACAAAAGGTGGAACGTCAGCTCCAAATTTATTCCGCTAACCCTATATTTTATTTACAAAATAATACTTGTTACTGTAATAGGCTCATCGCTTTTTAATATTATTAAATAAATGTCAATTATAATTACGTAAAACTAACTTTGAGACGAGTTCCTCAAAACAATATCTCGACCGTTTCCCGTACGGTGCCTTAATAAATGTGGCCGAATTGAATAGCAGCGATGATGTAGGTCGTGCACAGACCTACGCTGGTCCACACCATTGATGCGTCCACATTAATAACACGCAGGATAGAGTACTGGAAGTGGTGATGATCCAGAAATGTCAAGTAATCCAGTAGCTTTTGTGCATTGATTTCATCTACGGATAAAATGTAATGTAGATAAATACCATTTTTTTGGAGAGAAGAGCTATTAGAATAATACTTACCTAGGATAAGGCGAGTATGGTTCGCATAATATTGTAAATGTGTGATGGATATCGTTTTAACTAACGCTGTCTATTAAATATTGTGTAATCACATTTTTTTATTGTTTTAGTGATCAGAATACATTATCGTACTTAATTAATTAAGGCAAAATGCTATTTAGACGTATGTATTATATAACTCTACAGAACTCGTCTTCATGAAAATAAATAGTGAATCTATTGATTTAGGTCAATATTTCCCGATACCAAAAGCTTTCGTGGTCGACTAGACGAACACAATTGACCGTTAGATAACCACAGTTCAATGCAATACATATGTTAACAATTGTTGTAAACCAATAATAAAAAAAAGTGAACGATAACAATCAAGACCTTCACAAAAACGAAAGTTGTATTATCTATTAATATACTTACGTCTAGAAAGCTAGTATTTTATAGTTTTATTTTTGGAATATTTAATAAATTTAGGAAGATTTTTCAGACTACTTCAACAACACCCACTCAGTCGAATTAGATGTTTAGCGACAAAAAGCTAACTATTGATTAGCAGAATGCGCGCGTTGATTATTACGAAAATACCTTCAGGCATTAGAAGTTTTAAAAAATAACTAGCCATGGGGACTGCCGACAGAAGTGAAAAACTTTAAATGTTGAGTATTTTTTCTCAGAAGATATGTGGTGATACTATTCTTGGCCGGCATCACATGGCAAATTATCATTCATTATTAAAGTTATATATTCGTTGTTTTTTACATGAGCTAATGAATACGTGGCAATATCAAAATTTCTCCAGTTACATAATTATCTGTATGAAGTAGAATCTTAGTTTCTAATATTATTATTTATAATACTTTATAATAGTTTTTATAAACATACATAATAATGACTCACCTTTACATAGTAGCAGCTGATTCGCTATCACTCGTCTCATTGTATTTACTTCTTTCTTTATTAATTCCGCTACCATACATGGCAAACAAGCGATGACACCCATAACGAGCATCGATATAGCATTGAATATTTCCATCTGTCATTATAAATATGGTATGGATTACGTGCAAGCCAAGTTTTGAATCTTTCGCTAAGAGATTATAATAAAATTTTGGACACTGAATTGGATAACTTGAGAGTTTATTCAACAATTCGTTTACTATAGCGATTAAAGGGGCATCATTCGATGATGTGTAAATGCTTTTCATCCTAAGTTCTAGGAGTTACTATGCAATGCATTTATGTGAGATGAGATTTATGTTAGACATAGGTCACCCCTAAAGATCTCCACGACAACCGGTCTTGCGGCACCTGCATTCAGACGATCTCTACGAGCTTCATCAAGTTGTTGGTCCACCTTCCATCAAAGGACGCGGGTTCGGACCCACCTATCCAACTCTAAAACTCAGCCTGAGCTTTCGGTGAATGAAAAAATCGTCAGGTAACCGGAAATCGACCGTAGGGATATTTTCTAATAACGCTCGCCTGGGAAGCTACCATCCTCAAGTTTGTCGCCAAATACCAATAGGTGTGTCCCGGCAGCGTCACTTGAGAACCAGTTCCTCTAGGCTTATTGTGTTTACCATCCTGGACAACATCGTCGCTTAACATCAGGTGAGATTGTGGCCAAAGCACTGAGCCTATACCATGTACAAAAATGTTCGAGATGCAACACAATTCTGCTGTTGGTTAATCCCTATTTCCTAATTTTCTGTCTAATCAATTCATTAATAATTTGGTTTTAAAATAGTGATTAAAATTAAAACCAATCTGTATTTTCATAGTTCGATATCCGTGTATTATGTTCTCAATACTTTTGTGCATATTTTATAATCTGTACTAAGAAATAAAATTAAAGTGTCTGTTTGTAATGTCAACATATTTTTTTTACTAAATAGATATGAATGTACTGTACAATGTTTATAATGCGATACTTATACCAAAAGTAAATTTTTGTCTCTCTGTCTGTTTGTTCAGAGTAATCTTCTTGAACGGCTGGACCGATTCTGACGGAACTTCTGTGGTACGCAGCTGAAGTTACTACGCGTGACTGAGAGTACTTTTGTTTTTCGAAAATAATTAGGGTACCGCGTAAAAAAATTAATACTTCTGAATAAAATCCAATTCAATGCACTTGCACTTGTTTTACTGGCAGGTATTTGAATTAGTAAGAAATATCTTTGCTTATTTGGTAGTAAAAAAATGTTTAAAAAATAATTAGGGTTCCGTATAAAAAATTATTATACAAACTATATTACGTAGTGAAAATTTATATGAAACGCAGACGCAGTCGCGGGCACACAGTTAATGTGGCTGTAATTATGATCTAATAAATGGATTATTATTAAAAAATATACTTACCGTACTTAATTGAACCGATATAGTGGTATAAACATTTACACATATTGCAATGACGTTAGTCACGTACGAGAGTAACATCTGTGGCAATAGATAATTTTAGCGTTATAGAGATTTATAAAATGAAAAGATGAAACCGTACGAAATCATATTCATAAAATTTTTAATTAGCACACAATGTAACAAATTTATTATCATTAAGAATTTTTAACATGTCAACGGCAACGTCGCGTCAATCCAAAAGACTACTCAGACTCAACTTACTTCCAAACGATCAAAATATAAATCTTTTTTAACATACAGTAAACATTTAAAAAAAAAAATTAATATCACGTGCAACGGTGACGTTTAAATAAGTCAATAAATAAATACGGTCACAAATAGAATCTTATAAAACAAAGCAAAGAACTCGTTTCCTACCTTTTAGATATCCCCATATCAAGATTCCATATCGTAACCATTCATTTTTTTAATTTTCTAAATATATAGTAACATAAACAAATAAACTACAATCAAATTAACGAATTTATAACACGACAAACACATAAAACACTCATAACAAAATAACGACACAAACAGTATTTGAAAATTAGAACGCTGTGACACCTTTATATTAAATGCACCGTCAACTAAATACATACTGAGAAAAATCTCAAGAATTTCATGTGACTCAAAATTCAAATCAATAAATAAATCACAAAACAACATAATACAAGATAAAATATTTTTACGATAAAGTATTTATTCCATAAAATAAAAATTAAACAACACACAAAAATTATAAAACGTACGCAATTCTCGCCACTATCACACCTTTTTTTTTTTTTGACGGGGGGAAATGCATTTACGCACTACCCTTATCTATTGTATTTGAAGGATCAGAGTCCTCCAAATACAATAGATAAGGGGAATACAATAGATAAGGGGAAAACAATGCCACTATCACACCTAACAACAAAGTATCTGACTCGAGTTAGATTTTTCCTACATCTTGAAGGTTGAATATTACACATTACTTCTAAATAGTACTATCCCATATCGTTCCCGCGGTAAAAGGCGGCTAAGGGATAAACCCGGATCTCTGGGCAGCATCATCCTCGGAGTACCACTAACACCTTACTGGGATCGCCAATTCCTCCTTTTTTTGGTGGAGACATATGTCCAGTATTAGACGTCTAATGGTTGAATAGTTAGATAGATAGATATAGAGTGTCAAGAATACTTTTGTATATTATTTAGAGTCGAATTGCTCAATAAACTAGATCCTAAAACCTTTTCCAAAATTGGGCCTTAACTATAAGTTCAATGCTTTGACTACAGTCTCACCTGATGTTAAGTGATGACGTGGTCCAAGATAGTAAACATACTAAGCCTAGATACTAATTCTCAAGTGATGCTACCGGAACTCACTTATTGGTATTTGGCGACAGGATTTCAAACTTGAGGGTGGTAGCTACCCAGGCGGGTATTATTAGAAAATGCTATGCTATGCTATGGTTTTCTCAAGATGTTTTCCTTTGCCGAAAGCTCAGGCTGTATAACTGAATGAGAACTCATGTTGATATGGTTTGTTTTTGTTCTCACAATTCAAGCCCTTTATTCCATACACAAATTTTTATTTGTCAGAAATCCATCCGTTATAAGGATATTACATACATATATACAAATTATCACGCCTTTCTCCCGTGGGAGTAGGCAGAAATTACGTCCTTCCACTTGCTACGATCTCGATACACCTCTTTCGCTTCCTCTACTTTCTACATACATTCATTCATCATATATTCTGGTCGATTATGAATTCACCTGGCCTTTATTTAAGATGGATCGATTTGGTCTAGATACGTTCGCCTAAGTCGACCCTTACCGACTAGCCCATTCTCCCTCGCCTTATAAAGTCGTTTCGTTAATCTTCTCTCATCCATCCTCTCTACATGCCCAAACCAACTAAGTACACCTAAGCATATAATGTAATTTTATGCTAATAGACCCACTGGTTTAAACTCGGTATTGTCTGTTAACTGATTTATTAAGGAATAACATTACACTATCTTTAAAATGTTGTTCTACTCTTTAAAATAACAACTTTCAACGTACTCAAAGATGTTGACTTCAAATAATGAAACAAATAAGTCTAAATATTATCATTTTCTATTTTTTGTAACTAAACTGATACCTGTACAAGTAAAAAATGTGAAATAAAGACACGAAGTGCTTATTAAACAGAACAATGCGACACTTACTGAGTACGTTAACATCTGTTTGATATAAAGTAAATATAATACTCACGATTGATTTCATATAATTATCGGTGCATTGTAAGATATCCAAGAGTTTTGCATAAACTATCAAACATTTTTGTATAGCATTGCGTTTAGTATCAAAATCTTGAGTTCTCATATCAATCTCCAGATCGCGTCTCAAATGGCGCATTCGCTCCCATAATAGATCAAATATTATAATCTTTAAAGTAGTTGAGGATTGCATGGCCAATACAAGGACTTGCAACAGCAATATCGTGATAATTTTTATGTAATTTTTTTCTGATTCCACGCAAAGGTATGTAGTAAAATAGAAAAGTCTCCATAAAATAATGAAGAACAGTACATTATTTGTTAATTTTAATTCATGGTTAATATTGATATTTAAGGATTGTAGTTTTTCGTAATAATCATTGACAGTATTATCAAAGTAGAAAGAAAGAATTAAATGTATTATATAAACAAAAATCACTAAGAAATTGATTATTTGAAACATAATTATAGTTTTCCTTATATTCATTAAAATTAACAAACAAAAGAAGCAAGACAAAATAACACAATAAAATTTGATTAATTGCGCGATTCTTTTGTTGTTTGTAACTCTGTAGTACATTCCAAAGGCGAGTCTCAAATTCATCATTTGCTTTACCGTTAATTTCATAATTGTCAACACGTTGATCTGTAAATAAGGCACACAAAGCGGATTCAATAATATTATTGATATTTTATTCTTTGATAATTTTAACGACTTTTCCGTTCTCACAGTCAAATTATTTGATAAAAAAAACCACCGTAGCTCAATGAATCAAATCAATCAAAATTTATTTATTCAATTTAGGCCCTAAGAAGGCGCTTATGAACATTTAAAACACTACCACCGGTTCGGAAAACAACCCAGTCGAGAAGAGCGTAGGCAACAAACTCGATCTGGTTCTTTTTTGTTTATAAATATATACTATATATCATTTTTTTTTGTCATATAGAAAACTATACAAATCACAGTCTTAATAATGTTAGTGGAAGCACAGAAATGTGGGTTAATTCCAGACATCACTATCGTTCACGTAATGATCTACCCAGTAATAACCTTTTGAGATTAAAACTTGCTTGACATAATATTTGAACTTATTGTCAGGTAAATCGGTAATGTTACTTGGGAGCTTATAGTAAAACCGAATACTATTACCTATAAAGCTTTTATTACACTTACTTAACCTATAGCGTGGTTCCTGCCAACTTGTCTTTACTTCTAATATTAAAATTATGACGATCATTCACTAGATCGAGCTTGTCTAAATTTTTACGAATATGCATTAAGTTATTGAAGATGTATTGGGAGGGCAAAGTTAAGATATCGTATTCTTGAAATAATAGCTAATTCTACAAATTGCATTAATGAGAAAATGTTTTGCAGTGAACCTCGGTATACAATAAAAACACTGAGATATTAAACTTTGCATTTAGCAAATCCAATATAAACGGAAAGAGTTTGTAAGTAATTAATTTAAGTAACAATGTATTAGTTTATATAAATTGTAATAATGGAGGGTACGAGTATTCATCTATAATTAGAAATGGAAATAACAATGTAACACACATCAGTTAATCATACAGTTAATTACAAACAATCACAATCAAGGATAAATACATGTCGGGTGTGTGTGTGTGAACCGCAAGTACAAATAGATATAAGATATTCTAAATTATTTCTTATTAAAGTATAACGAATACTGATAAAAGAAATAGTTCTGTTCAAATGTTGTTCTTGTTGTTAACATTGATATGACCCGCGGCCTAATGGACTGTAATCTAAGGATAACGGTGTCCCTATGTAATCGAGTTCGTTGAAGCTAATAGATTACATAATAGGTATCTGGAGTTTGGTGGTCTTTTCTCCCAGCGTCAATGTCGCGTTGAGGGCGAGGGTCCGGGCAATCTGAAGACGAGACACTTCTTCCACCCACCTTTGCTGTATTTATGCGGGTGCGTGTGCGATTCGTGATGCGTTTTTAGCTTGACTGACTCTTGCGATTAGAAGAAAGGAGTAAAAGGAAAGGGAGTAGGAGGGGTAGGGTTGCCGTGCCGAGCTAGTCGAAATCCGACTAAACTCAAGACACAGTAACATTCTATTCCCTCAGCGAACTCGATATTAAATTAAATATAATAAATTAAACTGGCGTGACCAAATACAGTAGTAAAATTTTGAAAAGGTTTATTTAATACTTGATGAAAAAGTATTTATAGCATCCCTATGAAAAAGTATAATTCGCTCAGGTTTGGTATTATATTAATGTCTACATTAAAATCAGGTCTGTAATTACTTATTTAGCGCTTTAAAATGGAAGAAATATTACTTGTAAAAGATATTACAAATAAAGTGAAGTTCTTAATATATAACATAATCATTAATACTAGTACCCACAGTCGGTTAGTTAACTTTGTAGTTATTTATAAACAGAGAACTTTCAATTCAATGTTAATATTATCAAAGACAATTATATATAATTTATCTGTGATACTATCAAGGATATTTTAGTAACATGCTATACAAACTAACTCACATCAAATTTAAATATATGCTAATGAATAAAATTTCGAAACATATATGTATAATGGAAAACAGCATAACTATAGCGCGATGTAGCGTGAATGGTTAAAAGAAAACTAGTTTTTGTTGTTGTTAATATATAAAGTTGAAGTGTCTGTTTTTTTTTACGAAAATATGTATGTATGTCTTTATGATATCTATACAATAAAAGCAATTTTTAACATTTTTGTCTCTCTGTCTGTTCTGGCTAATCTCCAGAACGGCTGAACCGATTTGGGCGGGATTTTTTTTTGGTTAGATAGCTGAAGTTACTCCGTATAACACAGGTTACTTTATTTTTTCAATAATAATTAGGGATCCGCGTAATAAATGAAAACTCATAAAAATTGGAATAAAACCCAATTCAATGCACAGTTTTACTAGCAGGTATTTGAATTTGTAAGAAATATCTTTGCTTAATGTTAGTAGCAAAAAGAAATTGGAAAATAATTAGGGTCCCGCATAAGAAAAAAAAAATAAAAACTATATTAAGCAGTGAAATATATTAATGCGGGCGCAGCCGCGAGCGCCCAGCTAGTCAAAAATAATTATAATAATATATATATATATAATAATATATATAATAAATAATAGCAAAAAAATAGTTATATCAACGTGTTGTGTATTGCTCACTGTTAACTGTTGAAAGTTTTCTTAATAAGTCGATTACCCATAAAAATGGGACAATAGGAAAACAATGGAAAGCTGGCGTAAACGCCAGGTGACAATATGATTTTACTGTCTGCTGATGGACTATCTGGCGCTTGAAGGTTATTTCTATTTGTAGATTGTCCTTTAGTTACCGACAGATGGATGATATCAATAAATAAAAATATACATTACATTTCCCCAGAAACCTCAAATTACAAGATTCATATTCAAGTACTCCCAATTTACAACAATGAATAATATTGTACAATTTTTTTAAATTATTTATTCTCGTTAAACTACAAAAAAAAACGTCTGAATTCGCTTGTAACTCAACTTCGACTGGGTGTAATAGAAAATAGGTCCCTGAGTTAATCGATACGCAATGTAAACTCTTTAGTAAGTTCTTAGTTATAACAAAAATACTCGTTTTTTAGAAGTTCTCTAATTTATATAACGATTTTTGAAGTGAAAGCTTCTTTAGCAGCGTTGAGAGATTCTCGGTAGGGGAAAAACTAATATATTCATATTACTAGTGCTATGACGTCAGCCGTCAACATGCTACAGCATGCTAAGTACAAGATAGCTCTCAGAGATTGCTGTTATATGTTAGGTTATGTTAATAAATTAAGTTAACAAATTCTGAAGTTTAACATTAAAAAAACAGTTTTTCCAAAGTTCGAAGTTGTCACTTCTATCGTCAGTCCTCATTGCTGCATTATTGTTTTATTAAATACTATTTACCGAAAGAGCCTTGACAGCTTCACTAAACTTTGGTGCAAGCTGTGAAGGCGCTCAGCCAGGGAGTGATAACCAGCATAAAGGCACCAGAAGGCTGTTAACCTTGGTTTGAGCTACTACCTATGTTAAAACTAAGTAGAATTTACCTTCACCAACTCTTTTTTTAACCTGAAGGAAATGCATTTAGCCAGTTCAAGCTGCGTGCGGGGCAGGGATATATGTAGAACTCATATGGCAATTCAACCCGTTCCATTAATATACGGTAGTTTAGATCACCGCAAATACCCACTAAAACAAACAGTAACTTTACCATCACACCGCTTCATCCCGGCAGGAGGCATTTAAGACTCGCCATGGGAACGAAGGCCTAACTAACCATGCGGTAAGTAGATACGATAAGATGCCTGTGATTAATACACGATGGGTCACTGTCACGTACTGGCTAATGACGTATACAAGAGTTTCCCGACTTGGGTTTTGGGGCAAGTCTTGGGCCGCCACTGGAGGAGGGACTGGGAGTAAACCATATAACGATGAATACTATTTTAATTAGACGTTAATAAACATTCATGAATGGAGTTTACATGAACAAATATCAAACTAAATACTTGGAAAAAAGACAGAAAAGTTAATCTCTTCTATAAATAATCTGAGTAGGAAATCAGAAGAAATGGAATAAATAAAGTTTGCGAAGAAAGTTTGTCTGACAATCACAAACAAGGTGGGCGATGTTAAATAAAAATACGAGTTTGATATTAATTTATTTACATATATTAAAATACCGATATATTGTAGAAAATACTGAAAATTATTGGACTGATTAAAAGTCCTACGATTTTATTTGTTCCCTGCAAATAACGAAAACTCCATATAACGCAAAAAAAAAAAGTGGATCACTAGAATTTTGTTATAAACGGCTTACTTACACTGTACTTACATCTGAAGGTTTTATGTAACTATAAAACAATGTCAACAAAATCGAAATAGTTTACATTGTTTTAATATTCAAACAAATATCTTATCTTATAAACCTAACAAATTTGGTGAACAAGAATCAAGAGGAGAATACCATGTTTTATGCTCTCTTCAAGATGAACCTTGATAATGGGGCTGAGTCTACACAAGATCTATCAGCAGTCGCCTTTCACATTCGCAACCCTGCCGTGGTTCAGTTAGACAGAAGCTTAGGATCAAATTGAGTCCTGTATTCTTCTGTAAACTATCTTGCCCTTAATAAGACTTTATGGAACAGATCGCTGTCAAAAAGTATGTGTAAATGGAGTTACCTCCATGGGATTATTATATCAAATAGGAGTTCCACAGGGCTCGATTCTGGGACCAGTATGTTGATTGCAGTATCAAGATAGAAGGGAATCTTGTAAGCGTTATAGATAATGCTATGTTCTTAGGTATTACACTTTGATAATAAATTACAATGGGGTCATCACACTAAAACTTTGGTGAAAAGATTAAGTTCAGCTGAATTTGCAGTTCGTAAGATTTGACAATTAACAGATGTTGCTACTGCTAGTTTAGTCTATTTTGCTTACTTTCATAGCTTAATGTCTTTACGGTATTTTACTATAAGGGAATCTGCTTATGAGTGGTATAAAACGTTGAAAAGCGGTCGAGATATGCTGAAAGACTGGTCTCGCCCTGGTAGGTCTTCAACTGAAGTTAATATCGCAAAAGTGAAGGAAATAGTGACTGAAAATCCTCATTCAAGTTTGAGAGAGATTGCCGCTGAACTTTCTGTGTCTCACGAGTCGATCCGTATCATTTAAAATATATATGTGGGTATGAAACTCATGTTATATGTTGCCACTCGGCTTGTCCCACCACAATAATGCAGCTTCGCACAAGGCCATCATTGTAATCGAATTTTTTTTTATTTTTTTTTATTGTATATTACTTAACAGTACATTTACTATAATACAGTTTATTATTTTAACATTTAAGTAGTACCAAAGTAATTATAATTAAATTTTATTATGCAGTATAATGTCTTGAAATTCAAATTTGATTGTGTGTATGTGTGAGTGTGTGTATGTGTGTGTGTGTGTTATAAATAGTGACCATATTTACTAAGTTCTTTCTCTCTCACCGTATGTACGTACTAACGTATTGGGATTTTAGCTTTTAAGTTCTGTATAAAGATGTTCCTGTTTGGCTGAAAAAGATCGGCATAATGGAATTTCGTATGATACGTGTCAAAACATCTATGCAAAACCGAGTTTTTTGTATAATTATGTTTTACTATTTGGGGTGCAAATAAGTGAGGATTTCGAGTTATTTTCGTATGTTTTTTAAGGGAATCAGTATACAGTATACAGTATACTGTACAGTAGTTCGGGACAGTCAATGTTGTAGTTCAATATATCATACAAAAATCGCATATCGTAAAGAGATCGTCGTTCTGCTAATGAAGTTAAATTATAAAAGTCTAAGTTACTTGAGTATGAGTTGTGATCATTATTTAATTTAAAATTTAGATATTTTAAAAATTTCTTTTGAATATTTTCTAGCTTGGTCTTATGTGTAACGCCACAATTATTTTATTTATCAATTATTCTTTAATATTGATGAGTCCTTTATATGTTGCTTTCAATTCAAATTCAGTTGGAGAATTCTTTTCTGCGTTTAATAATGTCGCCAATATATTTGCTTTCTTTGTAAATTGACCTCTTAAAACTGACCTGTGTTTTTCCATGTTTATTATTTTCAGGCACTTTTATTATCACGGTCGCCACGTTGTGTTTTTTTTTCATATTTATTATTTTCAGGCACTTTTATTATCACGGTCGCCACGTTGTGAGGCTTTGGGAACGTTTATTATTTAAATATTTACGGTCATTTTTACATTATAAATTAAAAGCTTCTTATAATTGAATTGTATATATTTTATTACTTCTTTTATTTTAGATTGACATAGAATGTACTATTTTTTAAAATTAGAAGTTACATATTTTTAACATATCAAGTAAAACCTTGGTCTTTTTGGAACATCCTCCAAACCAGACACGAAACAACAAACATACACATAAATTAAATTAAAATTATTTGCGACAATTTCTCTGCCATATTTCCAAATAAAGCCGTATGAAATAAATTATATATATACATCGTATTTACTCGGCATTTTTACCTTACTACTGCAAGTAAATTGTTCAGGTCTAACATTCTGCTCTGGTGCTTGCTTTATATAAAAACATGCATAAAATAATTAAAAATTACAGTTTCTACAACAATAAACCAATTCAAAACATTCATATTTATAGATTTCAATTCAGTTATTATACATTATTATTAATTATCCTATTTTCATTTTGTAATTCAGTTCAAAAAATCTCTTACATAATTTTATGACTACCATATTTGATACTAGTAGAGGACAGCTATGGATAGTCTGACAATATTTGTGCTAGGATCATATTCACCATTATTAGTTTCAGACGCGTCTTATGTATCTGTACCTGTCAATCATTATTTTATAATAGCTCAACCCTCCATAGACCAGAGAGATTTATTATTTATTTATTTATTTAGATTCAAATCTCTCAACTTTTTTAATAACTAGTAATTCTTAACTTTTGGTAGATGCCCAACATCATAAATCAGACTGTTCTGATGCTCTGATACGAGAATATCACAGCATTTAATACTTTACCACAGACTGTTTTACACCTCCAAAATAATATATATATATGTCCCTTTTTTTTTTCTCCTGTGCCACTCTGCTGCAGCCCCCAACACCGTGGTGAGTGCAGCTTTTACTGCGACCTTTAAAACCCGCTGTCTAAAAAAAAACTTTCATGTACCTACTTAATCTTATATTTGTAGGTGGTGGACGATCCGGTAGATAAGTGGACTGTAGCTGGTTTAAATACGAGGGCAACGGTATAACGGATCTGCTCAACCGCGGGAAGAAAATATATTGAATCAGTTGAGCTGGAAGGAAAGAAAAACATGCACACTTACTTGGCGGCGAGTGATGCGCGCGGGCGCTCAAGTGGCTCCGGTGGCAGTGCTGCTGTGGTGGCGATTTCTTCTATATTAATTTATAGGCGAAACACTTTTGTGAATTGGATAATTAGCGGATAGCGGTTTATATTTTATAGTCCGAAGGACACGGCAATCACGGCGGCGAGCTCTGGCCGATTCCAGACGTGGACTGACCACGAATCAACTTCGCGGCGTTGCGGTTTCGATGCACATGTTTAGGAGCGGAAGTTAGGTACAAGAGGAAAAGGAGTTGCCCTCGCGGATACTATTAAAACTAACATAAAATAACTACCAGTAGGTGACATTAAGAATCAGCGTCTGTAACAAAGTAGCAGTATATATTCTGACACAGAGGACACATTTCATTTCAGATTATCCCACTATATTCATTATCATGGATATCTGAATGAAGAATTACATTACTTACATGTTTCTTACATGAAGAAACATTCTACAAAAAAAAGTAATTCTATATTTATGTGCCCTTTTCTTAAATATATGTAGCAAAAACCACGTTTTTCTTTATTCACTCTATTTTCTAGAAGAGACATCTTGTTGGCTTTGCTACACTAAAGTGTTGAGTCTATTTTACAGAATTGACATATGGTCTACCAAGCTAAGTCTGTTTACAGTTAGTATTCCTGTGAATCATATTAATATGATACTTGATGATAATCATAATACTTTTATTACATATAAGTCAGACTTGCAAGAGGAAAAGGAGTTGCCCTCGCGGATACTATTAAAACTAACATAAAATAACTACCAATTCAATTCAATACTATAAACAAACTTACAAGGACCGCGTCTAGATAAAAACCTTTTAAAAGCGTCTAAGAAAGAAGCAGAACTCAGATCAGAAGATAGTTCAATGTGGATCGCCTTTGTCATCAGGCATATGAAAATACATAAGTATGCCTTTTGACTGCGAACTCCACGTATTCTCGTTAAGGTTATATATAGAGGGCCTGCATAATCGACCCCGGTATGCGTGAATGGCTTGCATTCTTCTAAACGACACTTTGGTAAGTCTGACATCGCGGGAAATGTAGGTTTTGGATTAAAACAAAAGCAATTACGGCAATTATGTATACGTTTTCGAATCAAACGTCTCGCGGATAAAATCCAAAATTTATGGCGTAGAATCGACATTAATAGCTGAGGGCCTGCATGCATATTTTTACGATGGTACCAATCAACTAATATTTCAATAATATGTCCGTGCTTAGGCAACAAAGCGGGATGTTTCTGAGTGTATTCGAGAGTGGAGTATGTTAAGCGGCCTCCAACTCGTAGAATACCTTCAGATAAAAAT
Source organism: Samia ricini (assembly GCA_014132275.2). Taxonomy (NCBI): domain Eukaryota; kingdom Metazoa; phylum Arthropoda; class Insecta; order Lepidoptera; family Saturniidae; genus Samia; species Samia ricini. Next base: position 14,896,517 of record AP028163.1, read on the forward strand.
GGAAACAATTTCCGAAGTGAAGGGAAACAAACCTTGTTGTTCTGCAGCTTATGCAAATCATCAGCGAAATAAGTTAGCTGTATAGCTTGCACTATTCTCAACTCTGCGGCGTCCATATCCTCAGCGGTTATGACATTAGAGCGCGGAATAAGTTTTAAAAATTTCAAAATATATACTGTGGATCTCAAATATTTGTTCCAACAAGAAAATTTAGAACCTAAAATAATTAATACGTGCTCCTCGACTTTAGTACTCACATGAGCGACGACTTTCTCTTCCGGCAATTCCGATTTGTTTGGAGAGAACTTATAAACCGGCCAATCATTAAGGGGTAAAGCTAACCAAGGGGGACCTTGGAACCACAGATTGTTACCAGTGAGTTGCGAGGGCAAAAGTCCGCGGGAAACGTAATCTGCGGGGTTTTCAGATCCAGGTATATGGTAGAAATTATAAGAAGGCAAGTTGGTCTGCACTTCAGATATCCTATTAGCCACAAAGGTGCTAAATCGGTGCGGCGAGGAACTAACCCAGCAGAGTGCGATTTCGGAATCAGAAAATGTAAACACATTTTTTATGGTACATCTCCTTGATAAATTATCATAAACAATGCGCACTAATTTTGACAGTAAAACTAGCCCATTCAGCTCAAGTCTCGCCAATGTTATGGTTGGCTTTGCTGATGCCACCCGAGACTTTGAGCATACGAGCGATACGAACGGGGGTTGATCGTCGTTAACGACGTGTAAATAAATTACACAACCATACGCTTGTTGACTTGCATCTGAAAATGCAACCAGGGAGATCTCAGAATTCTTCTCAATGCCCATATGACGAGAGAACTTAAGATTCGATATTAGCGATAACTGACACATAATCTTGCCATAGATTGACAATACGTGTGGGAGGTGCATCATCCCACTCTAATTCTTGGAGCTATAACTCCTTTATTATCAGTTTAGCGTAAAGAATAACCGGTCCCACCAAACCCAACACATCATATAAACGCGCGGTTACAGATAAAATTATTCGTTTAGTACAAAATTTAGGTGGTGTAGTGGTTACAAAAATAAAATTATCGGAAGCGGGAAGCCACCGAAGACCCAAGATCTTATGTAAATTGTATTCATCGAAAGAAATAGATTCCGAAAGGCGGTGGGATGCGGGTATGTGTTGCAACAACTCGAAGAGTTGCTGGTCCACTTTACTAAATCGAATCCGCCAGCCTTAAAGAGTTGGATCAGATCCTGTGCCATCAAAACTGCTTCATCCAAGGATGACACAGATGAGGTCAGGTCATCCATGTATACACACTAGCGGCATCTGGCCAATTTTTACCCTCATCACTAGCAAGTTGCCGAATAGTACGTATAGCTAAGTACGGCGATGAGCGCAAGCCAAATGTGACGCGATTAAACTGAAACAGTTCGAGTGGGTCCTCGGCGGAAAAAGCGATATAAAATACGCTGAAACCTGCGGTGCGGTGGATGTATAGAAATACATAAATACATTTGCCTTACATCGGCTAAAAATGCGATACGAAACATACGAACATTTAACAGAATGTCAAAAATATCAGACTGTAAATTTCTACCCGTATGTAGAACGTCATTAAGTGACAGCCCTGAATCAGTTTCAGCGCTGGCATCCAAGACTATGCGGACCTGTGTCGTTGATTTATCATTACGGATCATAGGATGGTGCGGTATAATATAACCAGGCAAGTGGTATTCATCGCGAGAGACGCGCGACAAAATACCCATTTCTAAATAATTACGAATAATTTCGTTATATTGTTCATATAAATCAGGTGACTTTGAAAATCTCCGTTCTAGAAGTTAAAATCTCCTTTTAGCGACAATGTAAGAATTTCCTAACCTTTGTGGATCGTCTTTAAAAGGAAGGTTAACTATGTAACTACCATCCGGTAAACGCCTGGTGGTAGTCGTGTATATATCCTCACAAGTCTGGTCTTCAGGACTCAAAAAACTTCGTGAAGGTACTTCCTCGGCTAACCAAAACTTCTCCACTAACTCATTAAGAGGTTCTTTAGTAAAAGCACAGATGGTACTGGCTGCGGGAGAAGACACAATAGGTGCGTCACCCATTATTAAATACCCTAAAGTTGTCTCTAGTGCGGAAGGTAAATTATTTACTCCGACAATTTTATCAAATAATAAAATTTGTAAATAAAAGTTTACGCCTAATAACAAATCGATCGAACCGGGCTCGTGAAATGAGTCATCCGCCAGTGGAAACCATGTAAATATTGTAAACAGGTGGCATCTACGCGCGAGTCCGGTAATTTTGATGTTATTGTACTCACAACGAGCGGTTGAATATTATACTCATGCCCGCTGTCGAATCGAGACGTAAACGTGATATCAGTAAAACCCAAAATCCTTTGGGTTACACCTCCAATACCTTGAACATCGGAAAAGCGGTTTTGATTACGTACACGAAGCGATAAGCGCGTACAACAATCTACGGTTATATAATCACTTTGAGAGCCGGGATCAATCAGGCATCTCAATAAATGCGAGCGGTTATATTTATCAATATATTTTATTTTAGCGGTTCCTAATAACGTGGTTGTAATTGTGCGCTTAACACTGTCACATGAGACAGTGCACACTGACGCGTTACTATTTAGTTTAGATGTCTCAACCCTATGGTTATCATCGCACACAGAGTTGAAAGTTGCGGGTGCTTTATTCGGACGACAAGTTGCCGATGAGCGACATATCGAATCACTAGCGATAACAGGAGCGGGGTTCGCATTCCTTTGTGCGGTTGTACAAATGTCAGAGACGACCATATTATTATTATTAGATTTAGCGGTCGGATTAAAGTGCAATAAAGAATGATGTCTTCGCGAGCATAATGTACAATTATGTTTAGAGTTACATACAAAACTTTTGTGTCTCATACTTAAACAGTTGCTACAATAATTAGTGGTTTTAAGCTATAAAGATATAAACAGCTATAAAGATGTTGATGTCTACCGGTTTTGCACAAACTACATTTTATAATTTATTATTGTTGGAATTTGAACTACCCACCATCTCGGTGTTTTACAAATGACTTCGTAGTTTTAGGTTGTGGGACGGATTTATACTGGCGTGATGTTGCAGCAGAATTATTATTAATCGAACGCGATAACACCTTAGCTTGTTCCTTTACAAATACAACAAGATCATTATATGATGGAATCTTATTTTTGCGATGCGTAATCTCAAAGAATTTAATAGTATCAGAATCTAATCGTTGTAAAGCGAGATGTAATAATATAAAGTCAGTTAAGTCGCTTATTTGTAATTGTTTGAGCGCCTGAACCGCCGAGTCAAAGTTCGTTACAAATGACTCAAGATTAGATGCACTGCTAACAGTTAAATGCTTGAAATGTAACAACTGGTCAAGGTAAGAACTACCGAGGGATCGCGGGTCATCATATTTCTCAATTAAAGAGTTCCAAATTGTTAAATAATTATCCTCGGTTGGCGGGAGTCCTGCACAGACGGATAACGCCTGACCGGATAATTTTCCAACTAAATAATGTACTTTATCACTCTTAGACAAGTCAGGGTCATCATGAATCATACTTTTAAATTGCTTATAAAAAATAGGCCATGTTCGAACATCGCCTGTGAAAGAAATTAAATCAATGGTAGGAAGGTGTTTTCTAGTGCGTTGCGGATTTGAAGTATTTTGGATAGAAGAAGGGCTATCTGATTGAATTAATTCAGATAAAAACTTGTTTTACGTAAGAAAACATTTCATCAAAGCATATAAATGACTGGTGATTAATTTGAGAATTTGGATTAATTTTTAAATACATTAAATTATATGAATCCAAAACTGTTTCAAAATCTTTACGTAAATTTTCAATGTTTGAAGCGGTATGAATAAATAATTTACGTTTAATGTCATCAGTTATGTCCATTGACTTATCATAAATGTTTTGCATTCGAGTAAATAGCATGTCACGCTTTGATTGTAACAATATCAACTTATTACTTTCTTCATCGCATGCCTGATCTTCAACCCTTTTCTTACTCATTGTAATCTATTATCAAACGCGACAATATACTTCAAAATCTATACATATAATAAAAATGTAACGGATCGCTGTCTGTACATGGAAGATATATGAGAAAAAATATTATTAGGACCTTTATAAACGCAAATAGGACCCATAACTATGATTTTTAAAATTTTTGTCTGTTTGTCTGTGCGTTTGTGCACGCTAATCCCAGAAACGGCTTATCCAATTTAGATGCAGTTTTCACTAATATATTGTAGTAAGCTTCACTTAACATTTAGTGTTTGTTTCATGTCAATCGGTACATAAATAAAAAAGTTATGCCAATTTAAAGAATCACGTTGAACATTTATTCTATCTAAATTCTTTCTCTGTTCAGATGCATTGTATGAAACTTTACTAAACTCCATAATGGTCTATATAAAAGTATGATTATATATTAATAATAATATGTTAATAAATAGAAGTTAAAAATGATCGGTTTCGGAAGTGTTAATATTCCAATTTAAGTTGACCTCAGACATATATCATCATTCATATGAAATAGGGTTCAGGTTAGGCTGGCAAAGCAGGTTGTTTATATATGTATAGATAAAGCACGTCGAGAGCCGGGCCGCTTTCGGAGGCGCATGGCGTAACAGTTGCATTCGATAACACTGACTGTTTGCTTATTTAATATATTTATATTTTAGGGTTTGTAAATACATATTGTATGTATATAGTATTGATTAATTAGTTTTCAAATTAGGTAAACACGTCTTATTAGTTAAACTGTAAATACAAGTTTATACATTTTTATGTTTATAAATTTTTATGTTTAAAAAACAATTTAGTAATTTGCGATTAATTAATACATAAATGTATCTATTAGACATTTCTTTTATTTTCGATAATTAATAGGTTAGTTTATTACGTCTTAATAGTTATTAAACTGTAATAAAGTTAAACTGTGTAATAATCTGTAAGTATTTAATTTTTTTGTTTTTTTGAGTATGAGTTCGCTAAATAACGCTGAGTTAGTACTAATTACTACTTCTTATAAGAATGCCTCGAAAAAGATCCAACCTCCCCCGGTGCAGCAGAAATGCTATAAGGATGAGATTAGTTCTCATTACTTCACTGCATTTCAGTAACGTCAGACCAGGTTTCATATTACAGAAACTTCAGCTCAGCGAAAATCTCGATTGAGTTCACATCGTTCTCGAAAGATGGCCACTTGAACAGGGAACAGCGTGAAGCACGTTTGTCCACCGATCGCAAGGCTCATGCAATATCGCGTGAGTCTGAGACCTTTACTGATAGGGAAACCCGCCTGAGCTCTCAAAAAGCACGAACTTTGCAGTCTAGAAAGCTGGAAAGTAGCTTAGATCGTGAATCTCGATTAACAGCTGATCGAGAAGAAGAAAGAAACTGCAGAACAACGTCAGTCACGACTAAATGCCGATCGACTTCGGCATATACTCAATAAAATGTTATCAAGTTTGATAGAAGACCCAGAAACTGGAGCGGAAATTGATATCCTTCCATGGATTACCAAAGAGAAAACAGGTTATTTGTATTCGCCCAGAATTGATTACTCTGAATTCGCATCTATAGTAGGTATATGGTGGTATGTTGTCAGTTTTGTAATGCTCAAAAATGAAGAAAAGAACCAAATGGAATATGCTATTCAGGTGGCAAAGTGCTCATTTAAACTTATCATGAGCCCCTTTATAAGAGTTTTACTAAATAGTGAGCATCCTCAGTGTAAACATTTTTAGACTATATCCGTTTATATAATAGTGTATTCCAAATGACATCTTTTGGGGTCAAACATATCACATCCAACTTTTAAGGTGCAGGGCCAATTTATCACTTGATTGGATCTTTGCTTCTCCAAAATGAGCCAAAATTTCTTTACATTTATTTTGTATCAAATTACAATGAACAGGCCCATATACGACATCATCAACTTTATATTTCAACTTGAGAATATGTTACATCAAGTAAATCCGTATGTCAGAAGTTTCAAAGCCGCAATAGATTCCATCCTACAAGGCCAAAATAACAATTACAAAGTTATAAATAAGGCTGATAGACGTCCTGCGGAAGAACAACGTGAAAAGTACAATGTCCCCGTTGCAGATGAAGTTGCAGTAATATTAGTCAATCAGGAATGTCATAGACGTGACATCGTGTAGCGCACTCATGATGATCGCTTACAACGTATTTATGAAACACACCGAGCATATGATGCCCTGCAGCATCCTTTGATATATTTCCATGGTCAGGATGGGTACACTTTCAGACTCTACCAAGTTAATCCAAGCACTAGCATAACAAATTATAATAAAAAAATATCAGCCTTACAGTTTTATTCATACCAGATACAAATTAGATGAAATTGTTGTATCTATTGCTACTTTATTTTCTCTATAGTAACTTGAGATCGGTAACGGTGAGTATCTGCAGGAATAAGCAAAATTTGTTCTAAACGCAAACCTATGCTGCGAAGTTTCATGAATGCGAGCCCTCATATCATCCGTGTATGGAAACACCACGCAAATACCAACTTGCGAAAATTCATGGCTTTGCGGAAGAGCTATTTTAAGTCCACGAAACGACCAAGCAACAGCAATAAATGCTGAAATTTTGAGCTTTGTTTCGGAGGATAATGTAGAGTATATCTCCATTAACAGAATTATAAAAGATGAAGAATCTACCAATTACCCAGTAGAATTTTTAGAATCCCTCAGTGCTCCTGGACTACCAGCTCATAAAATAAATTTAAAGTCGGCATGGCGTACCCATAATGCTGCTAAGAAATTTAAAACCGCCAAAACTTTGCAACAATACTTGATTAAAAGTGAATTTTTCTCTTTTAAATTTCTGATTCTGCGAAAACCTGATAGAAACAGAGATTTTAACAGGTGGTAGTGTTTTTATGCCACGGGTTCCTCTCATTCCAAACAATATTCCGTTTAGTTTTAAACGAGTTCAGTTTCCAGTGAGCTTATGACCAGTTTCGCGATGATAATTAATAAAGCCTATGGTCAGACGCTAAAAGTTGTGGATGTGGATCTAAGTATTAGCTGTTTTTCGCACGGTCAGCTTTATGTGGCTTTATATCACGTGTTAATAATTCTAGCAGCCTGTATGCTTTGTTCCCCGATGGCTATACGATGTAACGCCGGTGATTATAATCCAGAATAAACCAAAATCCGAAAAAATGCTGCCCAAAGTCACTATTCCACGCAGACGAAGTTGCGGGCACAGCTAGTTAATAATATATAAGAAAAATAACAAAAACTTCCTACAACGCGGTGCAATTATATTTGTATTCTAAAATAATAATTACGCCGAGCCTGCTCAGCCGCTAGCCACTGTAAGCGAATTATAAAAAACGTGCGGGTAAATATAAATAAAATTAACAATTATCTTATGGGATGTAACAATACGAAATGAATACTGATCACGCGGCATAATAATTAAATGAATATGCTGCCAATGCGGAATAAATATTATAAAGTACTTGACAACGTATTCTTATGATTCAGCATAAAATTACGTATGCACTTATGCCCATGAGTTTGCGGGTGCGGTAATAAAAATGAAAAATAAACTTTATAATGCGAAAAATGCCAAATTAAGTATGCAATAAGCGAAATATATTAATTTATGAAAACTATATACCGTTACAATAGACTAAAATGTTATAAATTCTATTCGACTCGTACGGAACAATAAATGATGGTACGATCCGGCTCGTACAAACCAATAAATGGTGGTACGATCCGGCCTGTACGAACAAATAAAATGCGGTATCCGGTTCGTATGGACCAAAAATGGTGGACGATCCGGTAGATAAGTGGACTGTAGCTGGTTTAAATACGAGGGCAACGGTATAAAACGGATCTGCTCAACCGCGGGAAGAAAATATATTGAATCAGTTGAGCTGGAAGGAAAGAAAAACATGCACACTTACTTGGCGGCGAGTGATGCGCGGGCGCTCAAGTGGCTCCGGTGGCAGCGCTGCTGTGGTGGCGATTTCTTCTATATTAATTTATAGGCGAAACACTTTTGTGAATTGGATAATTAGCGGGTAGCGGTTTATATTTTATAGTCCGAAGGACACGGCAATCACGGCGGCGAGCTCTGGCCGATTCCAGACGTGGACTGACCACGAATCAACTTCGCGGCGTTGCGGTTTCGATGCACATGTTTAGGAGCGGAAGTTAGGCACAAGAGGAAAAGGAGTTGCCCTCGCGGATACTATTAAAACTAACATAAAATAACTACCAGTAGGTGACATTAAGAATCAGCGTCTGTAACAAAGTAGCAGTATATATTCTGACACAGAGGACACATTTCATTTCAGATTATCCCACTATATTCATTATCATGGATATCTGAATGAAGAATTACATTACTTACATGTTTCTTACATGAAGAAACATTCTACAAAAAAAAGTAATTCTATATTTATGTGCCCTTTTCTTAAATATATGTAGCAAAAACCACGTTTTTCTTTATTCACTCTATTTTCTAGAAGAGACATCTTGTTGGCTTTGCTACACTAAAGTGTTGAGTCTATTTTACAGAATTGACATATGGTCTACCAAGCTAAGTCTGTTTACAGTTAGTATTCCTGTGAATCATATTAATATGATACTTGATGATAATCATAATACTTTTATTACATATAAGTCAGACTTGCCATACCAATACCGTCCTCTGTTTCTACCTTCCATTTTTAATAACTCTGATAGTCAAATCTACTTCAACGGAAAATATTTCTTCTTTGAACACTTTTTATCTTTTATATTTTCTTTTAATAGGGAATTATATTTCTCAACTAAGAGGAACCATCTACACTCATATTTTTTAATTTCGTCAAATTCTTTTCAATTAAACTCTCGTCTTCTTTGTGTAATATTTTGTTTTTAATTTCCTCATCTAATTTATCAATTATTCTTTAATATTGATGAGTCCTTTATATGTTGCTTACAATTCAATTTCAGTTGGAGAATTCTTTTCTGCGTTTAATAATGTCTCCAATATATTTGCTTTGTCCTCTTAAAACTGACCTGTGTTTTTTCCATGTTTATTATTTTCAGGCACTTTTATTATCACGGTCGCCAAGTTGTATTTTTTCCATATTTATTATTTTCAGGAACTTTTATTTTCACGGTCGCCACGTTATGGGGCTTTGGGAACGTTTATTATTTTAATATTATTTTTGACCAAAAACTCAACAAATACCATCGAAAAACTCCTTATTCAACAGATATGGGTCCAGCCGATTTCTTTCTTTTTCTTAAACTACATTACCACTTCGTGGCACCCATTTTCATTCGGTAAAGACATACAGAAAAATTCGCGACGAGAACTAACCTCAATTTAGGAAAAAATGTTCTGATGATTGCATTATTCGTTGGCGTCAGTGTATCATTTCTTATATTATATTATATATTATCGTATATTATATTCTTATATTATGAATATTTTCCCTGTACTTTTTTGACACTTTTTTAACTGCCTCGGTGACGCAGTTGTATTACGGTACGACTGTCGTTCTGAGGTCTCGGGTCAAGTGATATTAGGTTTTTCTACTCAGTATCATCACGGAGTCTGGAATTTGTGCCCGATACGGCAACAGGCTCGCCCCCTTTCACATCTGGGATGGAACTAAGCTCGGTGAAATGTGGGCGGTGTAGTTCGCTATTTCACCTCGGCCTAACCCTTAGGGGCTAACAGGCGTCAGCTTATGTTATGTTATATTTTTTGACAGAGTAGTATCTACATAACGGCCACACCAGGTATGTCGACACTGTACGACTAGGTGCGGTTATTTGGTGGGCCTGGACAATTTATAAGGAGTAGGAAGTACAAATATCGGAGAGAATGCTGTCAAGTAGTACAAATTGTCCTTTTTTTCGACCACCACACATCTTATTTGACCTACCTTGTAATTACATGCTGATCAACGTAGAGCCTAAACCGCTGGGTCTTTTGCGATATAAGCATCCACTAAAAATGCTTCTCTATCACGTATACAGTATTATTTGTCTCGTGTGGGTTGTCAGTTGGTTCGTTTCACATAATAAACAGTCAAGTAAAAAACTTTTTTAAAACAAAACCGACTTCAAAAGCATAGAGTATAAAAATCCACTAAAAAGTCAATAAATAATTATTCCTATTAAGACTACAAAATTAACGAAGCAGATATTTAAAGTAAATAATTATTGACTTTTAGTGCGTTTTTATAGTTTATTCTTTTGAAATCGGGTTTGTTTTTAACTAAAAAGGTTTCTTTTCTATATTTTAGTTTAAGTATGTTTTTTTGGGTATAGCTGTGAAGCCTACTTCATAGCTTTGGAAACGAATATATGAAACACGTATTCTATATATGTGTCTATAATGTATCATGTGTCTATAATATTCGAGTCTTTTCTCAATTTCCTTGAGTTCCACTAATCAGATCCTGATCTGGTGGAAATGGAACCACATAGAAAGTGTACTTTAAAAAATTGCAAATCGATCCGCAAATGACGGAGAAATCGCGTGAATTATACAAAAAAAAAATGCAGACGTATTGATAACCTCCAGGTTTTTGAAGTCGGTTAAAAATCTAAATCTTATTTACTGAACGTTATTCACAAAGTTAATTTATTAAAGTTCACAATAAATGCATCTCATTCATAGGTCTTTTTACTTACATTTGAGATACGTAAATATTTACCTTTTCATGTTTAAATAATGAGGGAGAATATAGGCTTTGAATGGTTTTAATTAAACTCGGGCAAAGCCATGGCCACTGCTAGTATGATAATATTATCAGACCTGAAAAAGTTTCATCACGCTGAACTTACTCGGATACTGATTTTTTTGAGGATCTGAATTGATTAAATTATGTGTGTGCTCGTGACGCAGATGTAAGTCCTTAGATGTAAGAAATAGATACGGAAACCTTCGCCTAAGTTGTCTGTGAATCTCTCAGCATAACGTATATTCTGGAGAGGGACAGTTTGTAGTAGACTCATTCACGATCTCTAATTGTGAATGATGAGCGGGTTCTCGTCACTGGACGTTGATGGAATGAACTGTCTTTATCAGCAGCGGCTCTAGCTCTTGTAGCGCCCCTGTGCAACCAATATTCAGGAGCCCTCTGGTAGCCGCAATGTAAAAATATAATACTTACAGTTATATTTTCAAACGACAATTCATATGCACTTTATGATGTCGGGAAGCAATTTTAACCATTACCGCGCTCGGTGTCGGCCGTACACGGGGACAGGGTTAATGACAATGGAGAGCGTTGGCGCCTCGAGCAATTGATATTTGTAGATGTCGCTCGGCGCCCCCTAAATCCCTGCGCCCGTGTGCGCTGCACACCCTGCACTATAGGTAAGGACGGCTCTGGCCTATATAAGTTATAATCAAAATATCAGTAGAGGTCGATAATGTAGTGACCTCTTCGTCGATAGCTGTCGTCTGTATGACGTCTTTTAAAGAGCTAAAATTTCAGTCAGAAATATTTTTGCCCAGTCGCCAATTTCTCAATTCATCTGAAGAAAACAATTAATAGCCTGGTTTTTGTTTAAGGGTTAGAAAACTTTAAAATTCGTTTTAATTCCATCAGACTGTGAAATCGTCAACTCGACAAACATTTCCGTTATCTGCATGTCGATACTATCTATCGATATTGTTTTGTCTATAATTTTGAAATTTAAGTTGTTTTGCAGTAGTTGTACGTTGAATTGCAATAGTTGTATGTTGGAATGTAGTAGTTTAGGCAGTAGTTTTGTTTTAAAATCTGCTATAAACTCGTCAGTATTGGATTATAATGTAGATAATTTTATTTACCTGCAAAAGGCTATTTTTGAACACAAAATTTAAAAATTTTGCATATGAATCTTCGTCTAATCTTGACTTATATACTCTATACTGTCTATAAGTTATTTTATTCTGGCCTTATTGCCTAAACAAACAGGCAACAAATATAAAGATATTTTTAAATTTAGTAGTAGGTGCCATAGTTTTATTAGCCTTCTATTTCCGGCGAAATCTTTTATATATTTCGAAAATCCCGTATAATAATTCTAGTTATATTGTTTAAGCAGGTATGGTATGTGCTGTCAGCTGTTTGATGTTAGCAGTGTTTCTTTCTACAGCTTCGTTCTTTGGAACTATTCTTTCCTGCTTACTCTTAGTGGTGCCCATTTTTAAAGAATTTTGCCAAAAGTGAAGCGATAATGGCGTAGTGGATAGTGCGGCCGGATTCCGCGTCAATGGACGCGGGTTTGAGCCCATCTATTCAACTCTATAATCAGCTTGAGCTTTCGGTGATGGAAAACATTGTAAGGAAACCATAACAAGGTGGTAGGGCATTTTCTAATAATGCCCGTCTGGGTAGCTAGCCTGGGTAGAACTCAAGTTTTAAAATCTGTGACCAAATACAAATAGGTGTGTTCCGGCAGGATCACTTGAGAACCAGTTTCTCTAGGCTTAGTGTGTTTATTATCCTGGACCACGTTATCACTTAATATCAGGTGAGATTGTGCTGAAAACACTGAGCCTATATCGTATAAAAGAAATCACAGCAAACGATACCCGATAGTATATAATCTAAGAATCTTTATTGGCTTTCATTGTTACTATGCGTCCCGTTTCAATCAGAGGAATGTAAATATAGATACGTTTTATGTTACTGCGTTGGCTGGGTCGCCATGTAGGGATCGAGTAAATGATACAACGGACGCTGAAATAATATGAACTTTATTATGATTTATTACCGATTTATATTCTCTCTTACATTACATTAAACTTGATAAAGACGTGTTGGTTATCGGATCAATGACTACTGGTTTAGCATCAGCATATACAATTAAATTATTCTGAATTCACATATCAAATTCCGAACTATCAGCTAACGGTACAGGAATTTCATTCTTTAGAAATTTGCCTACTCCTGGTACCTACAATCGAGCAATGAGAAATTTTATAACTTCTTGTTTATAAAATCCTAAATATGTCATCGATTGCCGTTATGATTAAGCATGTGTGTTTGCGGAACGATGTTGGAACTTGGGTAAGTTTATCCTTCAACTCTGTCCTCAGCTAGTAGTAGTTTATTAACAGCCAATAGCTAGTATACGGACGGTTTTTTTACAAGATCGCCTTGTCGCTAGTTTGGTTGCTTGCGGTCCAATAATGACATGAATTGAACATCCGCCAATCCTTGATCTCGTGTATCTGAAGCAGTGTCTCCGACCTTGGCCTTTTTTACACGGGAAATGCATTTACGCATCCCCCCTCTTTAATCTGGAAGTACAATCTCCTGGGCGTATGGGGGACTTGCCGGGCGTGAAGCGTCAGGAATACCCACTAAAACCCACGTTACTCTCTCCCGCCTTTCCGGGGGAGATACGGAATTATTTTAGCACGCTCCGCGTCACCCCAGTAGCAGCTACAGAGACAGGATCACTACCTTTGTCTACCCACTGGGAGAGGAACACACCGACACCTGTTGCCCCCTCCTTCTCCATCCGTTAATCAACGAGCCCCCATCCATAGACTCTATGTTTTCTTGTCTTACGATATATTGCTCAATCAGTTGGAATTAAATCCTAAAAAGAACTAGAGCTTTTAGTGAAGGAAAAATATTGTGATAATACCATAGCATGGTGTTAACAAATGTTTCTAATTACTACCACCGTGAAGCTCATAATACGTCGCCAAGTCAGTCCCCCTAGGTTTCCCATGTAACATCTAAAACCACATTATCATTTAACTTTATATGTGATTCTGACAAATACCTGTAGAAAATAAAATAATCACACACCGCGTTTTCGCTCAGTAAAAAGCCTTTGCTCAGTAGTTGAGTATTTACAGGTTCTTCTTTTAAGATCATATTATTGATACTTATGCAAGTAAAAATCATGTGCAAATCATAAACAAGTAAACCTTTAAAACGTGCAATAAATCAACAATTTATATACAAAACGTAATGTTGCGGAACACTTGTTAATAAATATGGCTGAACTGGATAACAGCGATGGTGTAGGTCGTGCACAGACCGACAAAGGTCCACAGCATCGAAGCATCCACTTCAAAGATTCGAAAGACTGAGAACTTGAAACGGTGCTTATCGAGGAATATCAAGAAGTTCAGTATTTTGCTTCTCTGTGCTTCATCTAAGAACATTATAAGATAACATAAGTTGTTTAAAATGATGAGTATAAAACGTAAAAATGTTATTATTGTAAATTAAAAATAAGTTTTAAAATAACCTTAGAAGCCGTTTACTGACACTGTAATAATTCATCTTATAAAACTAATTATAATGATATTTATATAATATGCTATCCATGCCCGCGGCTATACCCGCTTGGAATTCTGACAATTTGGAATTTACCTCCTCGGCCTGGATACAATATATGTCATTACCAACGTTCATAAAATTCGGTTCAGCAGTTTTTACGTGATTTGCGAATTAATTAATAAACAGACGGACAAGCCGACAGACAGACAACAATTTTTAAAACTGTCGAAATGTGTTCTGTAGTCGATTCTGAAATCCCGCATAGTATACATATGCGGTACAATATTTTATAATAGTTTATTTTAAATAACTTAATATTAAACATTGTACTAACTGTGAAAGAAGTTGTTAGTCTGTCTGGTAGTTTATTTTGTTAATACCTTTGCGACGGTGCTTAGCCCGGTGTTCTAAGGACGTATATTTGTTCCATGGCAACTTTGTATATATAAATATGTAATAAATAATGTTATTGAAATGTCAGATTGAAAAAGAATGTCAATATAGGTATGACGATTTGTTATTATTTAAATCCAACCAAAAATGTTAAACATAAATGTCCAATCGCAATTTAAAAAGTCAGTGTCAAGGTATGCGTAGAAATTAAAATCTAGAACATTCTAGCAGTTCCTGAGAAACTTTAAAACTTTTGTAATACAATTTGAAAATGCATTGAATTTCTTCATTAGATTCACTAATTTTGACAAAAAAAAAAAAAAAAATGAAAAATAGCTGGAAACATTTCACTATAATTTGTACCTATTTTAAAATGAAACCTTTTTAATGTCATTACAACCAGCCCGATATAAACTGTACATCCAAAGAGATTTTATTACAAGTTTATGCATACTATAAGCGAAAAGACTTTTTCCCCAACCTATTATATATTATATATAATAGTTGCATGCCCGCGGCTGCGCCCGCGTTTCATATAATTTTTTCACTGCATAATATAGTTGAATTGTTTTATACGGAACCCTAAATATTTTCCAAAAATTGTAGTTACTGACATTAAGCAAATGTATTTTCACTAATTCAAATACCTGTCAGTAAAACTGTGCATTGAATCGGATTTTGTTCAAATTTTTATGAGTTTTAATTTTTTAACAAGGAACCCTAATAATTTTACAAACAAACAGACAGACAAATATTTAAAAATTGTATTTTTGGTATAGATATAATATATACATTTATATCTATTTAGTAAAAAAAAAAATTGACATTACAAACAGACACTTCAATTTTATTTATTAGTATATAGTAT
Organism: Samia ricini; assembly: GCA_014132275.2. NCBI lineage: Eukaryota > Metazoa > Arthropoda > Insecta > Lepidoptera > Saturniidae > Samia > Samia ricini. Next base: position 14,912,120 of record AP028163.1, read on the forward strand.
AGACAACAACAAAAAAAAAATATTTTGTTTGAAGGATTCTACAACGTGCTATGGTTATGTTATCTTCCATTATACATATATGCTTCGAAATAGTCTGCGCTTCCGTTAGGTTTAAAACTCCGCGGGAATTTTTACACACAGGTAACGGCCAAGCCGAGGTTCGTATCACTTTTGGAGCCCTTGTGCTAGTTACCTTTTGCGGCGAGTGCCTTCAGCACTCGCCCCCAAAGTTACGATGAAGCTGTAAAGGCCCTTCCGGTCAACAGCATTAGCTAGGTAAAACAAAAAAAAATCTGTGTTTGCATTTCATTTATTAGTATAGATACAAGATAATATAAGAATACAATATGAAGCAATGATGGGGCAGTGGGTAGCTCGAAAGGATCCCGCGTCATTATACACGGGTTTGAACCTATCCAACTCTAAAATTAGTTTTGGAAAAGGAAAACATCATGAGTAAACCATACCATGGTGGTAGGGCATTTTCTAATAATGACCGTCTGGGTAGCTACCACCCACCCTCAAAAACCAATAGGTGTGTTCCGGCAGCATCACTTGAGAACCGGTTTCTCCAGGCTTAATATGTTTACCATACTGAACCACATAACAACAGATGAGATTGTGGCCAAAGCACTGAGCCTATACAGTGAACAAAATACAAGATATATCGCAATTTCTCATGCAAGCAAAGATTACCTGTCAATAACATTTACCTTTGTGGTGTGTGTTTGTGTGAAGTTACATATAAAATTACCTGTGCACAGTAAGAGTTGTTTCGTTATAATCTGTTCAATGGTGCCAACTTCTCTTTTCACGCACTCCGCTAGCACAAACGGGACACAAGAGTTGGCAAATAAAATAAACGTCGTAACACTTCTGAAGACGACTTCCTAAGTAATTGATAAAGTTAACTTAATTCAATTTTGAAATGAGAACTTCTTTAGCGGCATTGAGCGTTTCTCGGTAGAGGAAAAACTTATAGATTAGCGTTACCAATGCTATGACGTTAGCCGTCAACATGCCATAGGGTGTCAAGTATGATGATGGCGTTTAATGTGTTGGCGCTTAGAGATAAATAAAGAAATGTATATTTACGCAGTGCAATCGTATGTTTGTATATAAATAAACTATATGAAAATTACATGATAATTGCACGGTGTAACAATAAATGTAAAAAAACCAGCCAAAAAAAATATTCAATGTTAGGTTATATTAATAATGTCAATTAACAAATTATGAAATTTAAACAATAAAAAAAAATGATTTTCCAAAGTTTCGGGCTTTCACTTATGTCGGTAGTCCCCATGGCTGCTTAGTTTTTTCAAACATCATTGTCGATGTAACAGCACTCAAAAGTTGACATATATCAAAAAACACATTATTTGATACAACTTTATACATATACTTTATATCTATTGAATGATGATAATTCCGAATAAATCCCTATCTGGTGATAGAAATGGTATAACATTCCAAACATAACGAACTAAAGTGGGTAAGTTTGCCTCAAATCGAATTAACTAAAATTATACAAAGGCGAAAAGTAACTACATAATATAATTAGGCCGAAATTAATTTTGCTTTTTTTGAAAACTATAATCTCTAGTCTATTATTGGTATTTATAATACATTTTGTCTGTCTTTGCACGCATCAGGCAAAAACTACCGGTTGGATTTTAATGAAATTTGATATGGTTGCGAGGACAATTTAATGTAATTTAGATTAATAAATAAATCAAAAACGAAATGAAAACATGAAAATACTGTAATATTTAAAAAAAACCCGAAGGTTCTCTTCTACATAAAATATGCATAAAATACAAGCAAGAAAAAAACCTGGCCAGCATAGAACTCGTCCCATATAGCACTACAATATTTATACCAAAATTTGTTGTCAGAACAGTACGCCTGTATACGCTTGCCTCATCCAAATATCTGCACGGTATAATGTAATAGTGCTGCCGCATCTTTAATGTCCAACAATTAACTATATCTAATAAATTGCCTGTTGAGTGTTGCTTGGTCTTCATCATCCATAGTGTGTCTGATAACATTACTTTATATAAATATTGGCCTAAAGATCGCTCTATTATCTAATACCTCACGTCCTCTCCCAATACATAGTGTTATATCTCTTTATTATATTTTATGATATTTTCTCATGAAATTTTGATGATGACACCCCTTTTATTTTTATTAATACAATTCAAATTCTATTGTTTTTCGGCGTTCTAAATATTCAAATTTTAAAATGTTCTTTCTTAGACGGCCTCCACAATGAATCCAATAAAAACTCATGTTACATTAGCAAAGCGCACGCGTAAGGTATTCTGACAGTTGACATTAATAAATTAATAGAAAACCTTCGGGTTTTCTTAATAAATTGAATAAATAAATAAAATGAAGATATAAAAATAATAATTATAAAATAAATATTAAAAAAATAAACTATTTGAAAAACAATAATTACAACATGAAGAAGTATTTAGTATAGTATATATATCCCGGAACATGTTGAACTTAAAATTTTCGAAAACTCACTCCAAAGTGGGTCAAAAACGGCATGAAAATGTATATATAAAAATGTACATAAAGGTAAATCAAACGAAAATGTACATAAGAGTAAATCGTGCTCAATTCATGAACATACATTTTTAGTTTTTAATTTGGCAACTGCCCTAAATAAGTTTATTTTATTTTTTCTTACTCTTGTTATACTATTTTCCTTTTCCTTTTTATCTTTTGTTCATATATGACACAATATGTCTACTATTCAAAATTGTAATTTGTATTTAAAATGTAATAATATTTTTTTCTGTTGTAGACCTGTCTATTATTATATAATATACAATACGAAAAAAAAATGAGAAAGGGTCGATGGAATCCAAAAAAAATATTGAATATAATTCTTGCCTTCGGAATGTACTACAGAGTCTCAAACAACAAAAAAAAATCACAATATTAGCGAAACTTTATTGTTTTGTTAGCCTTAGTAATATTATATATCGTTCAAATTGTTTTTTGTAGGTTAGAATGTTTGTGATAATTTTTGGCCTGTTATAATTATAATTTTAGCTAGTATATCATAAAAGCAGATGTGTGCCTGTGGCTCCGCCTGCTTTACACAAAACCGATTTTCCGATTTTTTTGGTACCAAGATACCAAAGGTATTTCCCACAAATTCAAATACTTGCCAGTAATAATGAAATTAAATAGATTCTTTTTCACAATTTGATGGGTTTTTGTGCGGAACCCTAATTATTTTCAAAAAATAGCTTAAGTTATTAGTTAGTTAACTTCAGCGATCTGCAAAAAAAAAGTCCGTTCCAGAGATTAATCGGAACAAACAGGCAGACATGATAAAAAAAAAATTAAATCGTGTTTTTGTTATAAGTACAAGGTGTACCGACAACCTGGTGAAGGTCGCGAGAGTCCGCTGGATGCGGGTGCCGCAATACCGGTCGTCGTGGAGATCTTTGGGGGAGCCCTATGTCCAGCAGTGGACGTCTTTCGGTTGAATGGATGGATGGACCGTATATACGAGTACATTCATATGTATTTAGTGAAATGTTTTTATTTTGATGTTACAGACACTTCAATTTTATTTATTTGTATAGATATGATCGGAAATAGATAATATATAATACTTTCAAAAGAATAGTGGTGCATTAATAATTGTGGTAAACTGCAGTTTCACCTTTGCTGTAGGAATCGACAGAACATGGTAAATATTCAAGCAGGTTGAAGTGACGCTGTCTGCATACGATAATAATATCTGTGGAAATAATATTTGACCGCTTTATAAATATGTGATGGTAACATTATAACCTACTAAATATGATGCCGACTCTATTAAATAGAGAATTTTGTAGTCTTAGTTGGAGTGGCAGGCATGTAAATGGCCGTGCTCCGGTAGCGGGATGAAAACTATTACGCCCGTATATGCGGATACCTGAATGTCCAATTTGTTTTGAAACCTAAATAGCCTTTGCAAAAGAACCAGGGGTGTATCTAACACCAAGAACTATCGGGTAAAAATTGTGTATCGCATACCATATATACTGTGTGCGGCTGCTTATCTGCAGGTCCCACTGGCTCGTCGCTACTTGGTCGTCACCAGTAATTACACCATACACTTATAGTTCTATACGTTAGGTTATTATTATTAATTAATATGCGGTAGGACGTATGCGCGTATGGAATGAGGCGCACGTTAAGCGAGCGGTTGGCGAATTACAAAACACTCGAAAGTCCGGCGTCAGAAAACTACCCCGGATTCATTGCATAGGCTAACTAAAATTGAACTAGAAAACAAATGAAGAATACCCGCCCAACCACTAGTCCTTTAATAATTATAACATTTTAGAGGATATAAGATTACAAAGAAACATCCATCCTTCCTAGTATTGTTATAGTCTGGCATCTATCCACATTGGTAGGCATGTATCCTAAAAAAAATGGTAATACTGAAACTTAATTTCTGCTCAATTAATTCTGGTCAACGAAAACAAGCCGTTATGCTATATTCAAAGGAATTATTAATTCTATATGGTAATTTTAAAGTTTTTTGCAGACTCTTTTAATAAGTGAGGTATCTAACGTTTAACGTAAAAATTTCGAAACTTACCATCGACTTCATGTAATTGTCGACGCATCGCGTACTGTCAAACATCTCTTTATAAATTACCAAACCTCTTTGTATAACTTGATATCTGATAGCAAATTCGCCAGTTCTTATATCATTCTCCAAAATTTTCTTCAGGCAGCACATTCGTTGCCATAGCAAGTCGAAAAACGCATTCTTCAATATGTTAATAAATTGGATCGACAATATGAGTAAATTAAAAATCAAAAAAGCTACAAATCTCCCAAAACTCGTTTCGAAGTTAGATAAAATGTATGTAATAAACTGAAGGACTCTCCAAGTGAGTACGAAAAAAAAAACATAACTTGTTATTTTAAATTCCTCTTCAATATTTATATTTAAACATTGTAATTGTTCATAGTATTCAATGAAGTTATTATCATAAATGAAGGAAAGAATCGAATTTGTTATATAATAGAAGTAAATCATAAATAGGCCAAATATCATTGCAAACGATTCTAACCTATGAAATTCAAATTGAACGATCAATAATATGACTAAAGCCAACATAACACAATACAATTTCGTTAACAGCGTGATTTTTTTTATTTTCCGAGACTCTGTAGTACATCCCGATGGCGAGTCTTACATTCATTATGTGGTTAACCGATAGCTTCAGCATCATTAGTATCTATAAACAATTAATTTATGTTAATGAGCACAACTAAATATAGCTGACATGGACTAGATTTAATAAATATATAATGATTAAAATCTCTAATCACCCACTCTCAAATTGTTAATGATTTCGCTACACAGCGGACGGATCGGGACGCCAACATGCTTGTACTATAGAAGAGATCGCGCTCGACTCTCTCTCTGCTCCCGTCGACGCAATTTAATCTATAGAAACATCATGCTGGCGTCTCGACCCGTCCGGTGTGCGGCGGAGCCATAAAGCGCATCCAAACTACTCGCGAATGCGAAAAGTTAAGCGAATACGATAGTGCGAAAGGGCACTGCGCTTAGCTTCGTGCTACCTCCGCCTGACCTCGGGCTACTTCCGATTGTTGTCAGTTTTTGGGCGCAAATCTAAGGAGAAGAAGTTTTCCGAGGTTTTACACGAGGTATCTGATTAAAGTACTCGCTCGGCTCACTTCAAAATGTACGTTATACGAGCGTAGTAACTAACTAACTACGCGAAAGAGCAGATTTCAATGAGAGTTGTCGCTTGAACATTATGTATGGGCGTCGGCGAATAAACTCGATTCAGCTTCCAAATTTATTGTTTAATAATTCACGTAATCTGTTTATAATAATATTAACTTCAATCATTATCACTTACTTAAACACTTCTAAAAGATTCGTTTTTTTACGATATCTTTTTAATTCGTAATTTCAAGTGTTCTGCCCTGATATCATTTTTATTTGGGTTCGGCGCAATATTCTTCCTCTTCCTTTCATCTGTATTTGGGATCATATCTACATTCACTATCTTTAAGCATGTCATCTTTCACACAGTCCATCCATCTTTTCTTTTGTCTTCCTCTTCCATTCATGTCCATTCTTGTTACCTCACACATTCATCCATGACCTTTAAGGGCCAACATTCTGATCCATACAAGGCGACAGGCTAGATCATGCTGTTGTATATCTTCCCCTTTAATTTAAGTGTTGTTTGGGGATCACAAGTGATAGCTGTGATCTGCAGCCATTTCATACATGCTGCGTTTATTCTATGCTATACTGCCCGGTCAATTTCGCCATCGCTTTAGAGTGCTCTGCATTATAAATAATGTGTGCTTGATTTTGATTTTTAATTTCTATACATACAACAATAACAGTAAGAAACTTACGTATTATAATCTTAAAAAGATTATATATTTTTTAAATTCTCCAGAATATGTGCTATTGAGAAGTGCGAAGAAAGTATAAAACAACAGTTTCACCCCGTGGTCAAACTTACTATGTGTTTGTGAATAAATAGAAAACAGTCGAGTTGATTCAAGGTAAATAATGCCAAGGCTATTTCGTACGGCCTCGAAAATGTTAAAAATACTCAATCAATAACACTTACAATTCAAAACAAACAGCTAACGTTCGCTTTCGCTCGTATCTCGTCTGCTATATGTTTCTGTTTGTTTTATACATAGTTTAGTCAGTTAACTTAGATTAGCTAGATATAAAACAAAGTTGGGTTATTTACACCATAACTATATTTATACTACCTCGGTGGCGCAGTTGTATTGCGGTGCGACTTCGTTCTGAGGTCTCGGGTTCGATCCCGGGTCAAGTGATATTGGGTTTTCTACTCAGTATCATCCCAGAGTCTGAAATTTGTGCCCGATATGGCGGTAGGCTCGCCCCCTGCCACATCTGGGACGAAACTAAACTCGGCGAAATGAGGGTGGTGTAGTTAGCTATTTCACCTCTGCCACTTTCACGGGGATAACAGGCGTGAGCTTATGTTATGTTATAAATCCACTAGCATGTGCCCGCGGATGCGGCTGCGTTTCATATACACATCACTGCGTTTAAATTTTTTTTATTCTGAACCCTAATTACCTTTCTTAAAAAAAATTAGTACTAAAATAAATATTATATTATATTACAGTAGATTATATTATAGTATATTATATTATATTAGATTATATATATTATATTATATTATATTATATTATATTATATTATATTATATTATATTATATTATATTATATTATATTATATTATATTATATTATATTATATTATATTATATTATATTATATTATATTATATTATATTATATTATATTATATTATATTATATATATTACAATAATATTATAGCACTTGCCCGTAAAACTGTGTATAGAATCGGATTTCATTAAAACTTTTATGAGTTTTATTTTTTTACGCGGAATCCTAGTTATTTCCGAAAATTAAAAGTACCCTTAGTTATCCGGATTAACCTCAGCTATCTACCAAAAAAAGTCTCATCAAAATCGGTACAGTCGTTCCGGAGATTATCCGGTCAGACAGACAAATAAAAATTGTATTTTTGGTATATCGTATTCATATCTATTTAGTAAATAAAATATTTTGACATTACAAATAGACACTTCTATTTTATTTATTAGTATAGATAGCGAATGGACTTTTTTTATGATAATATGTTGACATTTGGTGGAATGAAAATATTTTTTGTTTCAAAGTATTAAATAAGATTGACATTGGTCAAACAAATATGACGAATAAAAACAAGCAAAAAAAAAAACAGAGACATAGCCAATATCTTTCTTATTTTATAATTTGAAAGAAAAATTAAAAGTAGCCCAGTTTCGGAGGAAGAAAAATAGGAATACGCAGTGATTATTTCGTCTATTTCGTATAGTTTGCGTTCTATAATATTTCTTTGTAGCTTTGAAAGTGGAGCGTTTTTTTTTTTTGGCAATAACCGTGATTTATGTTTCTTATAAGACCTTGCACGAGTTGAAACCGATATTTTGATTTTTTTAATACTTTCTGCCAGGTTATTATAAACGTTACCCCTTCTATTATAAACGTTTTAAATATACTTCATTTTAAAATACACACGTTTTAGTTTTTCTTTACCTCTATATCTATTCACCTTCATACTTAGACATTTTTCAAGTTACGTGACTTTCATCTCTCTTCATAACATGCCCATACCACGCTAGTCTTTTTTTACACGGTATAGCCTCAGTACTTTAACCACATTCTCACTTGATGTTAAGTGACGATGTGGACCAGGATGGTAAACGCGCTAAACCTAGATACTGGTTCTCAAGTAATGCTGCCGGAACACACCTATTGGTATTTGACGACAGGTTTTCAAACTTAAGGGTGGTATCTATCCAGGCGGACATTATTAGATAAATACCCTACCACCATGCTATGGTTACCATAGCACCCGCGTCCGTTGACGCGGAATCCGGTCGCACTATCCACTGCGTCATCATCGCTTCAAAATCGTCATCGCGTCGATATACCTATTCTTTTCACCATACGCAAAGATGTTTACTTTTAAACTATTCTAAACCAATTCCGGTCATGTGACATGTTACAGAAATCCAACAATGTTTCATGGTTACAATAAAACCTTGGGATATAATCTTACCGTCTGACAGTGGCGGCATGCGCACTAGTCAATGTCGAGTTACAAGCGAATGCAGACAATTTAGAATTAATACTCTCTGAACTTAAACAAAAAGTTATTGGAAATTTATTATCCTATTTATTTCAACTAAATTGTAAGTATATAAAAAATCATGTTTCATTCGTAATTGAATATACATAAGTAAGCACAGCACGATCGAAGCGCTAATATCTAAGGTGGTAGTGTAGCCGGATTTCGTATCGATGGACGTAGGTTCGAACCCACTTATTCAATTTGATAATGAGCCTGACTTCTGACGAAGGAAAACATTTGAAAGATATCATAAATAGATCGTAGATTTTTTTTTTATAAACTGACAAAACGCTGTTGACCAGAAGGGCCTTGACAGTTTCACCGGACTTAGACGAGTGCGTAAGAGGATATTCGGCGGCGACAAATTTGAAAAGTAGGTATTTTAGAAATGTATTGTTATAGCGTTGCGCCCCAAAGAAAGAATTATAAAACGCTAAAGATACAATTGCAGCTCGGGCTGAATTTATTGTTTTTATTCATCTAATTTGTTTGACGAACGTCTGAAAATAACGTTAAAATACGAGCATTTGTTTCATTTTCAAAGGCTCCTAGTTTCTACAATAACTAATTTGTGAAAAAAATCAAAACGCACGGGCATGGCGGTGGTAGATATATATTATTTAGTATAAAATATTTATCATAATGCTATTATCCAGGGAGCGAAACAGAGGACTACATTTGTATGGAATTAACGCCACTAGCATATCCTCTCATGGCACTCAGACTAAAAATGGTACGAATGGTAGCGCATGAACACTAAAATGGTACGAACCTCGGCTTGAGCTGCTACTCGTGTTTATGGTTGTAGATCATTTTCTAATAAAGCCTGATTGGCTAGCTATCACATTCACGTTTGAAATAAACCAATAGCTGTGTTCACCCAGCATCTCACACCATGAACCACATCGTCACTTAACATCATCTAAAGATTGTGGTAAAAGCGCCGAGCTTATACATTATAAAAGAAATACATGTAATAATACTGATGCCTACTGAGAAACCAGAATCCTGCGACCGTCACCATCGTCGAATTTAATTACTAACTATAAGATACAAGTATTTAGAAATATTCGCGTAATATTTTATTTATTTATAAGAATAACGAATTATAGATTAAGGGGGCTCGTAAGGGATCGGCCCAGGACTTGTTTCAATCCCCAACTGGGGAGGCTCCTGTACTACGTCATACAGTAACACTTTCATGTACTAACATAGCTCGCATTATACTGCATCCAACACTCCTGTTACCAACACTACACACAATTACATGTGTTCTGTAAGGCACAACTTGAAATCCGTAGTTTTCTTTAACGTAACTATAGCTGGGGTAAATTCTACGGATTTGACATGTAAGGTAGCAGCCAAAGCTGAGGTCCGCACTTTGGTGCCCTTACGTTAGCTAACATACTCGCGGCTGAGCGCATAAGCGCACGACTAAAAAGTTCTGTAACGCTGTCAAGGCCATTAAAAAAAAAAAGATTTATCGAGCGCTAAAATTCTGAATGAATGAGAAATTTGTGCAATATTATTATATATTAAATATTATCCGTGATTAATTATTATCTAACAAAGCTTCTTACAAACTCTTAAGGCTATACAAATAAATAAAATTCAAGTGTCTGTTTCTAATTAATGTCAATTCTTTTTTACTAAATACATATAAATGTAAACTTATTAAAAAAACACAATTTTTAAAATTTTTGCCTGTCTGTCTGTTTGTGTGTTCTGGCTAATCTCCGAAACGATTAGAACGATTTTGATGAGACTTTTTGGGCAGATAGCTGAAGCTATTCCGTGTGACTACGTTTATTCTACATTTCCGAAAATATTTAGGGGTAAAAATAAACTCATGAAATTCTTAATAAAATCCGATTCAATGGTCAGTTTGCCGAGCAAGTGCTTGAATTTAAGTGAAATATTTTTAATTAATGTCAATAAAAAAAAAAAATGGAAAATAATTAGGGTTTCGAATAAAAAAATTAAAACGCAGTGAAGAATATTTGAAACGGGGGGGGGCAGTCTCAAGCACACAGCGAGTCTTAATTAAAAATTCTTTGTTGAATAGTGTGGCATTTATACTCTGATATGATAAACAAAAATAGTATTGCTATTGAAGAATGTCATGTCATTAATAATGCCCTTTTAAATAAATTCACCTTCAATCGATATGTTCCTATTTGCAATCCGATACAATGTAAAGTTTTAGGTTATTTATTTACTTTGTATGATATTCCTTATATGTAGATTATTCACATTGACATTATGTGCTGCTGTATATAATTAACATCTCGAGCACTTACCTGGCGTTTACGCCAGCTTTCCATTGTTTTCCTATTGTCTCATTTTTATGGGTAATCGACATATTAATGAACCGGGGCCTTTTAATGATGTTCATTTTGCGAAAATAGTATTTTAAATTTTCTGTTCATTAATAATAATCATAGGGTTCATCTTTTTCTTCTTAGATAATGGCAATCTGTGTACACACAATTTGTGCCGTGTCATAGGCTAAGATGTATTTTCAATCTTGTATCAGCGTTATCAAGCTCCAGCAAAGCGGTAACTCATTTTGCTCGAACTTTCCATGGTGCTTTGTAGGCACTTCCGAATAAATGTTGTACGTTATTTTCTATAATAAACTTAAAATGAACACATTATCCATACTATATCACACAAAACGCCACCAAGATTACATAATATAGAGTCAAATAAACAAGTTAATGGATTAAGGAAAATAACTGCTACATGAAAGACTGAGATCACGCCTAAAACTCATTCATAGGGTTGAAGGTAAAAATGTGAAAACAGTATAGAATTAAAACACTCTGAACGGCAGTAGCCGCATGCGGAACGAAGCCATTTTAAGTTCATTTCAAGTCAAGGCCACGTACACCTTTCGTTACGTCCCGGTGAATACGTAATTCCGAGTCTTTTTTTTTTTAACCTAGCTAATGCTGTTGACCGGAAGGGCCTTTACAGCTTCACCGAACTTTATAATTCCGAGTCGCTTACACGCACACATATATAGTTATTAGTAATGATATTAACCCCTTGAGCACTTACCTGGCGTTTATGCCAGCTTTCCATTGTTTTCCTATTGTCTTCTTTTTGTTTTATTTTTATGGGTAAGTCATAATCTATGCTATTACAAAAACTCTCAAGCGTTATTGTCTGAACTATAGCTATCTCTTTCACTTACGCTCTTATTTTATGTGTTGTACTGTTCAGTAATTCTACCTAAGATACCACAGATAAGTGAATAAGTAGAAGGCGTGTTGGGCGCGAGGGCCTAAAATGGGCTCGATGTATGTTTTTGTCTTTAATCGAAATTATACAGTGCGCCGTTTGATGTCTCTCGATTTTTAACAAAATGCTACGTTGTTCTATGTTCGTTTGCAAATATAATAGTTGTAATGTAAATTACGTGAAAGATGGTATATGATTTCACACTTAAGTATTAAAATGTTATCATTATTCGTATAATATTCAATAAAACATTATTTCGTGAAGTTCAAACATGGTAAAAATACTGAGTCACTTATTTTCTATAGCACAAAAACGGTCGCTGTCCTATTACAAAACGATTTGTGAATCATCTGGTCTAACCGCGTAATGGATGATTGGTTATAAAATACTCTCAGTAACGCGATATGTTCGTGGTGCGATCGCTGCCGGCGTCCGTGAAATAGAGATGTAACATGATGAAAGCTGTTTATATTTTTTACGACCATATCTACCTTACATGGATTCATTACATTTATTTATTTTAATTTAATTTTGTTTTAATTTTGTAATTATTTTTTCGCTACTTAAATTTATTTATGAGTATGCAGAAACGTATAAAAAATTGTATAGTTACTTTATGTTTATATCAATAAATAATTAATAAATAACGAGAAGATTGAGAAATAATACGAGAAAATGTTATATCGGAACATCCATATAATCAAGGAAATAATCGAAACACCTCGAAAAAATAAACTACGCAAATTGATTTTTGTATAAGAAAATGTTATTAAACGGCAAAAGAAAACTAGCAGGTATTGAAAAAGAATAACTGATTTAAAAGATATATTACAAAAGATTAATAAAAATACTTTATTATTGCTGATAATGATTCGCATTTAGAAAACCTTGGAATATCGGACCTTGTGCAGACACATACAATTATTATTTATTGAACCGTATTTGTAATATAATATTGTTATACAAAATATATTATTTCAACTTTAATAAAAATCTAAGCAGCAAATAATAATATGTAACTAAAATTCACTACAAAGTAAATTTTCATATCGATTAACACTTTCAACTCTAGTTGTGTTCGTGTGCTCATTTAGATACTGTAGGTACGGACTTATGATCCTCTTTCTTTTTCACTTTTGCTCGGTTGCAGTTTATTAGTGTTTTTGTAACATTTTTAGTGTGCGTGAAAAATATGAACACGTGTGCCATGCTTATAGTTTTTGTGTTTGTGTTAGTGAGTTAGGTATATGTACCGTGGTGACATTAGAACACGAACACTTATTATTTCAAGGCTTGTTCACTTATCTGTGTAAGATATGTACAGTTAATAGGAACAATATGTGGTAGGATCAAATTTTCATAGTCAGATAAAATGAACGCAACATATAAATGTAAAATATATCATTGGTTATCTTAGCGTTATTGCTTTATGGATAACTGTTTATGGAAATTTTATAATTATAATAAATAATTTCAATAAATCATGCTGATAATTTCAATATTAAAAAATATTATCGGAATATACAAAAATATTCTTTTGTACAAAAAATATTGACTGTTCGTACTTTCGATCTATTCAATTTATGATTTATATTAAAACAATAAAGTTTTATATTTAATAAATATTCTGTCAAGTAACGGTTAGGTACTATGGTAACAGCTGGACAATCTGTGTGCCTGCGGTTCCGCTCGCGTATACTAATGGACTACCACTAAAACAAATTAATACACAAACACATGTCAATAGATCCCCTCAATATAAAATCATTTCTGTGTCGCGGGAGATCAACCAAATTCTAAGTTACCTCAAATGATTATGCAGTAAATTGTGCCGCAAGTGTATCAAATGTATTTAATACAATGTATAGTTATGAGGGTTATGAGGGCGTTGATTGTAGGGACGGGACGTGACGGGACGGGACATAGTTAGATTGCACCTAGAGGGATAATATAGGCTGTCTATTAGAATATATGTAATTATCTGAATTCCACTCGAGCGAAGTAACGGGCACAGCTAGTTAATAAATAAACTGTAAGAGAAAAGCCCATCCCCAAATAGAGATAATTATATGTGGTATTATTTATGATTTCTTTAGCGGAAAATTCAGTCTTACAATTTAGAATTTCAGCATATATTTATAGACGAGATCCAACTACGCAATCATTAAACTCTACTCTTAAAACTATTATTTGAATGCTTACTGATTGTTCGATATATCTAAATCGTCGTTTTAAATTATCATGTATCAATTTTACAGATTGCCGTTTCAATAATGAGGAAGTTGACGATAAAACAGATAATGAATATAAGACTCGCCTTCGGAATGTACTACAGAGTCTCAAACATCAAAAACATCACAATGTTAGCTAAACTATACTGTGTCCTATTCCCTTGGGTTAATATTATCACCTTTTTAATTTCACGAGTAAAAGTGCCACTCTTGTTTATAATAAACTATTTCTTAATGTTTTTTTCTTATGTAGTAAATTCGTTTATATTCCTACGGTACGATAATACCTTTATGGATTACTACGAACAATTACAATCCTTAGATTGCAATATTGATAATGAATTAAAATTAACAAGTTATATAATACTTTTTACATTTTTTTGGAGACTCTTTCATTTTATTTCGTTGTTTCTCATCGAGTCTGAACTGTTTTTTGCAAAAGTTGTTATGATATTAACTGTACAATTACATTTATTGACAATTCAATTAATGAATATCTTGGTGATTATGATTTTCGACTTGCTATGGAATCGAATGCACCATCTGAGAATAACCTACGAGATACATATGAGAACCCAAGATTTTACTTCGAAATGCAACGCCACAAAGAAATGTTTGGAGACTTATAATAAACTACTGAATATTTTGCATTGCGTTGATATTAACGTGAAATCGTTGGTGAGTTTTTATTTCGTGTAATATGTTAGTTGTAATAAACATATTTAATCAGTTTGAAGTGATGATAGCGCAGTGGGTAGTGCGACCGGATTCCGGGTCAATCGACGCGGCTTCGAATCCCACCTAACTGACTCTAAAATCGGCCTGAGCTTTGGTGGTGGAGCTATGGTGGTAGGGCATTTTCTAATGATGCCCGCCTAGGTAGCTACCACCCTCATGTTTGAAAAACCTGTCACCAATTACCAATAGGTGTGTTCCGGCAGCATCATTTGAGAACTAGTACCAGTTTACCATCCTGGACCATATCGTCACTTAACATCAGGTGAGATTGTGGTCAAAGCACTAAGCCTATTCCGTGTAAAAAAAGATACTTTTGTGTCCAATATTGAGAATGTTAAGACGGATGTGTGGCGTTACAAGAGTGACTAAAATGAAGGAATTAATATATTAGAGGGAGTTTGAAAGTTACGCCAGTGGTAGAAACATTGATAGATTACCGTTTGTCGAGGTTTGGACATGTTATAAGATGAAAGGAAGCACATGCTGGTAAATTAGTAATAAATATGAATGTGGAAGGACGGAAGAGTAGAGGAAGGCCAAAGAAAAAAGTGTAGATGGAATGTGTAAGAAATTAAATGAAAGAAAAAGAAGCAAATAAAGAGATAAAGGCTGATGGGGACGTATAGAATTAAAGCATATTGTGCCGACTCCAAATGATTTAAGAACAGGACATGAGAATGATGATGAATTTTGTGTCCAATAAAGCCTATATTTTTGCACTGAAAAGAATGCAGGATGTAACCCACCTATGGCACCAGTTTACTTTATTCATAACACCTTGTCACCTTTAGTAGTTCAAGTTATTTTTTTTCTAATTGAACAATATTTTATAAAAATATCTAAGTATTATAATGATAAGAGAAATACTCATCTCACTATTATTATGCCATGTTCCCAACTCAATTTGGGCCAGTGCAGTATGTTTTCTTTTTTCGTACATTCTCATCAGCCGTCATATCTTTATTTACTCCTTTTTTCATATCAGACTGTACATACTTCATCCACAATTTCTTTATACCTCCTCTACTTTTCTATTCTTTCACATTAATATTTGTTCCTGTTATATTTACATACGCTTCCTCACTTCTTATATCATGTTCATACAGACGATTTCTTTCAATTATTTTTCGTTAATCTGCTATCTCTCTTAGTCTAGCAGCCATCGTTCCCACATTCCAACTTGCATACCTCAATTTTGTTTTCCGTGCTCGTTTTTGCCCTCTCTCACAGATGCCGAATGTTGTCATTGGGTGTTCCTAGCGTTCACACATTTCATTTCTTTCTTTAAACATAAATGTAAATATGTTTGGCATAAAATAAATTTCAGGAGAAATCGGTTGACAAACAGATGACAAAAAGTTACTGAACTGTTTTATCTTTACCTATCTATCTTTATAAATATAAATCTTCTATGTGTGTGCACGTGACTAAACTTCTCCTAAGCAGCTGAACTTTTTTTTAAATTTTTTGTGTCCTAAGGATTCCAGAAATGTTTAGACTCACTATTTGGTCCAATGGATAATGTTTATTTAAAAAGCGAACGAAGTGGCGGGCCCAGCTAGTTACAATATATTTTCTCTTACTTTCTTCTTCTTCTATTCTTTCTTTTGCTTACATTGTATGCTTCAAGTCACCGATAATAACAGCTACTGACGACCGTAATAATAACGAGTTAGCCGCTAATACTTTTTTATAATCTATTAACCGTAATTTTCCCTGCATCTTTTATTTCTTATGTATGTTTTGTGGTACCGGGAAAGAATAGTACCACCCCATATCTTACCGTGGGTGACGTAAAAGACGACTAAGGAATATAAACCAGGAGATGGGCAGCAGCGTCCTCTGGGCATCAAAAAACAGCTTACTGCGATCGCCAACCCGCTTGCCAAGCGTGGCGATTATGGAAATCCCTTCCTTAATGGGGGAGACCTGTGTGCAGTAGTGGACTTCTTGTGGTTGAATGAAAGAAAATGAAAATCATGTTTTACACATCATCAAACACGTTTAAAACTTATGTGTATCGATCAGTGTAATATCCACCATTATTATCATCATTTACGTGACATAAGAACATTCCTATGAAACTTATAAGTTAAACTACTGTAAAGCTCTTTCATTTCCATAGATGTTACTCTCCTACGTGGTCAACATTATATCATTGTGCGCAAATATTTATCACGCAATATCGATGCATTTAACAAAGGTAAGTAACAGTTGACAAGCACAGAATCATTCAAACAGCATTCTCTTTGATTCTCTTTAAATGTATTATATTGATTGTATCCCAGAAGTTTATATATTCTAAGTTTACATTTTTTATCGCTTCCATTTACCAATCTATATTTAATTAAATGTAATATCAACAAAGAAAAACACGATATTCGTGACATCTCGTGTAAGAAGAATATAAATAAAATTGCATTAATTTTTGCATTTAGTTTTTAAACACTGTACTATAATTTTAGCAAATTTATTACGCGCAAAATTTTTTTATGAATAAAATTATTTGTTTATAAATATATACGGTCGGCAACATATTTGAAAAGTAGATATTTCGGAAATTTATTGATATCGCGTTGCGCCCCAAAGAAAGAGTTCTAAAACACGACAAGGGACAACTGCAGTTTGGGCTGACTTAACAATGTAAAATAGACGAAAACATCACTTCGTAGTACCCTGTTTCCTCCTCCAAAACTAAATCGATTTTAGAATAATATAGACTTTGGCTATGTCTATACGTTTTGCTTTTTTTTATTTTTGTCATCAAATTTGCTTGACAAACGTCTGAAAATGACGGTAAAAATCGAGATGTTTTTCATTTTCAAAGGCTTTTAGTTTCTACCATAACTAATTTATGGAAAAAATCAAAACGTATGGGCATGGCAGTGGTGGATATATATTATTTGGTATAAAAATATTTACCATATTTACCAAAATATTTACCGGGAAGGAAACAGGGGACTACATTTGTATGGAACAAATGCCGCTAGCATATCCTCTTAATTCACTTTATAATAAATGCTATGTTATATATTTGGCCTGGAGTTATGGGTAGACATGAAGCAGGTAAAATGAACAGCAATGGTCAGTTGCTGCTCAGTCTTTGTGCCTAAATACGGTCTGGCAATTACGAACACTATGTTTAGACTTGCCGCCAAGTACAAAACAACATGGATGGACTCAAGATGCAAGCATTGGCATTTGGTTGACTATACAATCGCAAAAATTAGGTGAAAAGATTTCTGCCAAGTACAAGTGCGCGGTGTTGGTCTGATCACCGACTTATTGTCACTAAGCTGCAAATCCGTCTCCGTCGCCCGCGTAGATCCCCTATAAAAAAGCTTGTGTCTTTGAACGTGGATAAGCTAAAAGATCTCGCGGTCAGGAAGAACTACGCTGAAACCCTGCCTGAAAATCTACAAATGAGGTACCTAGGTGATGTAACTGCTGCCTGGGGAACTATGTGATCTCATATCATGGATACTGCTTCAACTGCACTGAGTAAAAGATTCCATCGCAACGAAGACTGGTTTGATGGAAGTGATGAAGTCCCGCAAGCAATATTTGACAAACACCGAGATCTCCAGTGACAGCACAAAAGGCGAAGAGGGGTAAGAGGAAGCGTTGCGGTTGTTAAAGCCTCGAATTGCGCAAGCTGTTTCGACATATGAAAGACAACTGGTGCCAGGACAAAGCTGGACACATGCAATGGCTCACTGACGCAAACAAGCTGGGAAAGTTCTTCGGTGAGGTACGCAAGCTGATTGGTACATCCTACCACGTAAGGGTACCTTTCAGGTATCTAGATCTTAGTTACCTATTGACGAGCAAGGAGGATGTACACGGAGCACTTCACTACTCTACTAAATGTGGATCGATCAGCTGATCTGAAAAGTATCGGTTTAATGCTTCAGCTCCCACTTGCCTTTGAGCTGGACGAGTCTCTATCGCGTGACGAGGTTGTTACTGCTACCAGACAACAACAAAACAAACTGGCGTTGGCATTAATCTCATACCGGGCGTGCTGATATAATACGGTGGAGAGGAGTTGCGTTGGTGTGGGATATATTTGTATTATATCGCGCATAAGTGCTCTCTACCAGAACAAAGGTGACCGATCTGACTGCAACTCTCTTCTCGGTATTTCGCTCTTTACAGCCCTCGGAAAGGTCTTTGCTAGTGTTCTCCGAAACCGCCCAAAGAACTTGTCTGAAAAAATTCTGCCTGAAACCCAGTTTGATTTCCGACCGGAACGAGGAACAGAGGAAGCTATAATCTCTGTGCATCAACTGCAAGAAAAGAGCAGGGAACAGGGCCGTTAACTCTACCTTTGCTTCGTTTACCTGGAGAAGGCTTTTGAGAGTGTGCCTCGGGAAGCTCTATGGTTGGTGCTAGATGCACAGAAAAGTTTGCGAAACGACAGCATGCAATGCTGCGTCGCCGTATACGGTAAACAGACAGACTTCTTCCCTGTTACCTGTGGGGTGAAGTAAGGATTCATCTTAGCGCCTACTCTGTTTGCTGTATACTTTGCGGTGGTAGTTAGAGAACTCTTAAAAACCGTTTCACGAGGAGTCCGCATTCACTTCCGCATAGACGGCAGCGTTTTCTACTTGGCTAGACTTAAGGCTCGTAATAAATTCTCATACGCATTGATCACTGAGATCATATATTCTAATGCTTGTGCTTCCTACCAGAATCCTTAGACGGCCTGCAAAAGCTGATCTCCGCACTCCACCAGGCCTGTCGTAAGTTTGGCCTGAAGGTCTGTGTCAATAAGACGGAGGTGATGTCCCTGGACATACACGGTCACGAGACACTGACCATTAAACGTGAGGATGTGCTGAAGCAGGTGGATAAATTTCGCTATATGGGAAACACTGTAACTTCAAAGTGTGACCTTGATGATGAGGTCAATAGTGTAGTGGGTGCCGCAGCTGCGACATTTAGCAATCATGAAGATCAGATGGTCCGATACAATGCGAAATAACGAAGTTCTGCGACGAGCCAATGTTGGTGCCAATGAGGCTAATTTAAAGCGTGGACAGCTTCGGTGGTGCGGTCACGTATCTCGTATGGCGGAGGAAAGAGTGGCGAAGCGCATCTTCTACTATATGAACTGGAGGAGGGCAACCGGAATCATGGCGTACCTCTCCCCTGGTACAAGGGTATCCTAAAGCGACACATGAAGAGATGCCCTTTCGTTGGAAACGATTGGCAGCACAACGGTCAGAATGGCGCAAGATGGTGAACATCCATTTACGCGAGTTCGTGGTTCAGCGTAAATATGACCTTGATACCAAACGCGACCGTTTAAAGGCTCACTATGATAAAATATAATTATTAGAACGGTGTACTCACGTGCCCTCAGTGTGCATGGAGTTTCTCCGCGAAGATAAACTATGTAAGCCATCTTCAAGCGCACCAGCGCCATTTCTCATACTAGGGGTCAAAGTGGTTGCCAT
Organism: Samia ricini; assembly: GCA_014132275.2. NCBI lineage: Eukaryota > Metazoa > Arthropoda > Insecta > Lepidoptera > Saturniidae > Samia > Samia ricini. Next base: position 14,932,576 of record AP028163.1, read on the forward strand.
GGCCAAAATCGGTCGGAACAATCATCATCATCATCCTCATTTAAAAGACTATTAGTTTTGGACCATCGTAATGTTGAAGATTTTAGGTCCTCAAACTTAATTAATTTTACAGATAGTATTGTTCAGAATGTCTACGGCATTAGTTTCGTTCGCGATCGCTTTTTTACCGTGTCTGCAGGCGGAGTTCGTGAAGAAGGAAGTTAATGTAATGAGACTACTGATAACAGATCAATTGTTACTGTGTAAAAGTGAGTTAACTTTTTCATTGCAATACAAGAACACGCGTACAAGCGTACATTTATACTAACTTCCATGATTACTTGAAAGTTAAGTAATTTTAAATTAGTTTATTTAGGAATAAGCAACCGACTTTATTCTTGTTCGATAAAATGGCTGCATGTACAAAATGCTTATTGGTAGTGCATTTTCTAACAATGCCCGCCAAGGTAGTTACCACCCTCAAGTGTGTTAGTCTGTCACCAAATACCAATAGGTGTGTTCCGGCAGTACTACTTAAGAACTAGTTTCTCTAGACTTAGTGGCATAGTGTGGTATCGGCTATGAAGAGTACCACGCCATATATTCTCGTGGGTGTCATAAAAAGCGACTAAGGGATAAATGGGCTCAGTATCCTGTGAGTACCACAAACACCTGACTGCAGTCTCACCCGCCTACCAGGCGTGGTGATTATGGTAATCACCCCCTATATGAACAGCACACTAAATCCGCTGGCTACGGGTGGCGCAAGACCGGTCGTTATGGAGACCTTTGAGGGAGACCTATGTCCAGCAGTGGACGTCTTTCAGTTGAATGGATGGATGCTTGGTAAGTTTACCATCATGGACCATATCGTCATTTAACATCAGGTGAAATTGTGGTCAAAGCACTGAGCTTATACAGTGTAAGAAACTGCACTTCATTTAATGTTAAAAAAACTCACATTCTAATAATGTTGAGGGTTGCCGATAGATTAAAATTTATGGACAGTAGTCTTCATCATACCGGACCAAATCTACCACGGTTTAAGGTTCTAGGTTGGTCTGAATATATACTTACTAATTTCGGAACGGGCTTCTCATAAATTGTGCAAATTTATTTATTTTAATCCTTTTATGTTCATAGATGACAAACAGGAAAGCGAAATACTGCACTTTTTAAATTTCCTGGAAAATCATCAATTCGGTTCCACCGTTCTGCGTTTTCTTAACGTAGACGTTTCGATGCTGTGGACTCTCGTCGGTCTGTGCACGACTTACACCATCGCTGCTATCCAGTTCAGTCATATTTTTTAAGCGACCGTCACAAAATCGAGTAATATTTAGCTAGACAAATTATGATCAGCTCGATGTAGTATGTGTCTAGACTATCCAAAGAATATCCTATAACATTGAATCATCATATTTTTTTTAAATGGACATAATAAGTAAATAAATGTACTATATTTATTTTTAAGAATTAAATTCATTCAATCAAATTCAATGACATATTATGTTTAGGGAAAAAAGAGTAGTTTCACCTCCATTTTCGATGCAGATGTATACGGAATACTAGAATGCATCTATATAATTCTGCAGAAAGGAACAATAGAAATAAAATTTCAAAGAGCTTGTCAAGGCATTCACTCAGCGCGAAGCTGAGGAAGCCCAGATGCTCAGTAGAAAACTGTTACGAATATAAGTGAGAGCACTAACTGGGCACTGTTGTATGGGCAAACATATGCAGAACATTGTTGTCAAAAACACAATAGAGTGCAATTTGTAAAACAGCAGATGAAACACCAAAGCACATCTTGTTTGCATGTGATCCATTAATAAACCATACGCGATCGAATTCTGGGCAAGCATGCGTTACTCCCGGATGAGGAACAGACCCTCTCTGCCAAAAAGATTTTACAGTATATCCAGTGTTCTAGCCTGCATAGGCCTTTTCTGAATAATAAGATAAGAATGAATATATTAGAGGGAGTTTGAAACTTGCGCCTGTGGTAGAAAAGTTGAAAGGTTCCCGTTTGTCGTGGTATGGACATATTAGAAGAAGAGAGGAAGCGCATGTGTGTAAAATAGTAATGAATATGAATGTGGAAGGATGGAAAAGTAGAGGAAGGCCAAAGAAAGTGTGGATAGGGAGTGTAAGAAATGATATAAAAGAAAAAGGAGTGAATGAAGAGATGACGGCTGATAGGGACGTATGGAAGAAGAAAACATACTGCGCCGACCCCAAGTGTGTTGGGAAAAGGCAGGAGAATGATGAAGAAAAAAAAATGCTATATTTAATTATAAGCCTGTTCACCTTTGTGTAATAAAAAATGTTTTAATAATTGACATAAAGAAATAAAGTTTGAGCGTTGCTATGTGTTACAGTTCTTATATTAATAAGCGTCTTACAATATTCAAGGTATGTTCAAGTTAGGGAGTATTTTATTACACGTTTTTGTATATCTACGTATAACAATAGCCATGAGTTTTCATCTGAACACTTTTAATTTTGTAAATGTAAGTTTATGATTCATTCATGCAAGACTTTATTCACTTTACAGTACGATTTTTTTTAAATTATTTAATTAGATAATCTAGTGCTTTAGAAATAATACTTATGTTTGTAATATTATAATAATAGCGTTCGTAGTTTATACCTACTCTATTTATTTTTTGTGTGTGTTTTTTTACTTTTGTGATCAATTTTTTTAAACAGTAATTTTGTTGGCTGTTCATGCTACCATCCGCTATAGTTTAGCTACTTATTATACCCCAACGAGGCAATATAAATAATCATTAGCAATTAATTACATCGTAGAAAATAAAATTACATATAAATATTTAAATGACACGTTACTACTTGTAAATAACATAATAATTTTCTTAGGTATAAGTACTTAATCGGTTTCATAAATATAACATAACATACGCTCACGCCTGTTATCCCAGAAGGGTTTGGCAGAGGTGAAATAACGAACTACACTACCCACATTTCGCCTAGCTTAGTCCCAGATGTGACAGGGGAGCGGGCACAAATTTCAGACTCCGGGATGAAACTGAGTAGAAAAACCCAATTTCACTTGACCCGACCCGGGATCGAACCCGAGATCTCAGAACGACAGTCGTACCGTAATACAACTGCGCCACCGTGGCAGAGGCAAAACTATCTACGAGACTTAAAATTAGATTAAATGAAGGAAATTTTTACACTTACCTAACAATGTGGGGCCACTCAGTAAAGTCACACTTATAATAAATCTGTTAACATCGATAAATTTGTAATTTGTGTGATGTGTGAACTTAGTGTTTTTTTTAAAATAAAACTTAATATTTATAACATTGCTCGCCGAATTTATGAATAAAGTATATCTTTCACTTATATTAGTAAAAGATTTTTTGCAGTGAAATGTGTTTTTAGACGTGTTGTGACATTATTGTATCAGTTAAAAATTCAAGGATGCGTTATCGATGTACAAAGGCGAGAGCTTTCCTGATCCGCCACACGCGACTGTTTACGTGCGGAAAACGTCGGTATGACGACCAAACGCGATCGGCTGCGAATGTATGTGTTCTTAGGGCAGTCGGAATAAACTAATCTGTTAAAAAATAAATTCGCACCGTTTTATTGTTGTTCCTAATATAATAATACGATTTTATGATTAGTCTAATAAATTAGTCATTTTTTTTATCCCGGCATCACCTCTGACGTAACAGATACCTTTTTATTACTAAATAATTTTGTTTTCAGCTCATTCTTTTTCTGGATAACTTCTATTGCTATTATCTAAATTATAATTTAAACAATTGTTTATTAATTTCTAGATGTACGTGGTTTAAACAGTTTTACAATTACGATTCAATACTAAGGTTTTTGTTGGATGTCAATTTACTATGTCAATTCAAAACTTAAATTCTACAATTGATTTCATGTCAATTATAAGAAAATGAACAAATCCAATCAAATTATTCATTTAGACTGCAACTGAATTCCTAAGGATTTTAAAATGAGAAACTTAAACGTATTCAAAGTTGTGCTACAAATATGTTTCTAGATATATAAGTACATTTTATGAAAGAGAAAGATTAAATAAAGCCCCGTTTATAACATTCGTCAAGGATTTGCCGCCATGAATCGTACGTAAATAGTGTTGACTGTGTATTAATTCTAAATTTTATAAGAATAAATATCGAAAATGTAATCTCGGTTTATTATAAAATAAATAAAAAAGCCTTGATTTGTATCACAGTGCAATAAATAAATAAATATTATATTATTTTTGGCGCAAAGAAGGTAAATATGCACCTTCTATGTCTGAATACCATATACTCCAAGAAAAATACGTATCCAATGAAGAGGATTTTGATTGGTATGTGATTTTAAATAAAATATATGTTAACTATATTATTTTATTTGTATACAGCTCTAGGTTTTTAGCGAAACATGTATATTACAACTTATGTACATCCAGCTTATAAAGTGGTCAGTAGCTAAGGAGTTTCTTTTACTGTGATAACTCATAATTCCGCTCGGACTATTTTGAATCTAACACTTTTTACGAACTTCATTCAAATTATAAATTCAATGAAATACGGCGAACAATAATATATCAATCATGGTAACACAATATTCAGAATGACAACTTAACGGCTAGAGGTAAAATAACTGTGAACGGAGACTATACATAATCACCGCACTTCAGATTGAGAATTTTGACAGTCATACACTTCTAAATTAAAAAAGCAAGTACCGTTTATTGTATACTGGTTATTTAACTTTCTTCTTAATTTACACGGTAATGCAACATAGAACTTTCTACTTAAACTTGTAGATGTTGCTTTTGTGACCTATTTATTCACTTCTAAGGACTAAGTTAGAACGTTTTTGGTTATACGTACTGTCAACCACACGCTTAGAAACGAAACACATACAGCGTACTTAGTTTTATATGAAGGTCAATCACTAATCAGAAGACAATTAGAAAACGCTGCATCATAATATGATAGGAACTAACTATAAGTAAATTGGTAAACCGTTTGATTTATAAACTGTGAATTTATAAGTGTGACTTTCTGTATTCAGGTTACCATAAGATTGGTGCGGGTAATACGCCAATCACTGAGTCCTTTTCTTTCATTAACGTTGATGCGAAACAAAAACGGCTATTCGATCTTAACCGCATAATCCGAACGTGACAAAACCCTCCTGTCCTTCTCTCTCTTGCTGTTATTCCTATTGTGGGGTCTCTCTTTTATTATAACTAGTTTTTACTGGAAGCTTCGCTTTCGTTGATATATGTATAATAAAATAAGCCTCAGAAAACAGAGGCCAGGAAATAAGAAAGGGAGACATTTGCTCCGCAGTGATATGACATACAGTCAAGGCTTGCAATTTTACTTAATACTTGTATTGCTTATATGAGTCATCGGAAAGAACTATTCCGATTTTATTGAAAATCTATTAAATATAAATAACATATATTTCGTATAAATTAGAAGAGCCTGGGTAGGTATTGTATTTTATTTATTTATTTATATAAAAGAATTCCAACAAAGAAATATACTAAATAAAACAATTAACACGCAAACAAAGTATCGAATCTTGTGCTTTTTTTAATTTGAACTATTTCCATATTGATCATAATATCAAATTATATATACTAAAAGAAATTAAGACTAAAATAATAAAAAAAAAACTTAGGTTACTTTTTGAATTAATTTATTATTGTTAATGAACCTATAAATATTATTTTCGCTACACCCATACTGCCCCTGACTTCCTAAGATAAATCCATCCAAAGGTTTGGAAGAAATTGTTGGCAGCAATAAGGCCGTCCTTTGTACTCTAATACAATAGCTATATTATGAACAATATGTATTTAACTAGTGTACAAATAAAGTATTAAATAAATAAATAAATTTTGAATACGTTTTTACATACTCATTTGTATTTACTATAATAAATTAAAGATAGTATGAGAATATATGAAAATATGATTAGTTAAATTTTGCAGTGGATAGTTATTTGTATTTAGTTATTAAGAGTCAAAAGTGATTCACTTTTAAGTTGAGAACATGAAAATGAAATATCTAAACTACTATACTTTTAGCTAGAACATTGGATAATCTGCAAAGTATGGGAATAGGGGAGCTGAAACCGACATTAGTTTTAGAAAAAGAATAGTTAAATAAATTGTAAGAATGATATCCTGGTAGTTAGAATGGTACATTGATTTGCAATTGGTTTGTTAACTCAATACTGTCTATTGTGTTATCAAATACTTTGTGCAGAAATATTAAGTCCTCCATTTGTCGTCGAGACTCTAAACGTATGATGTGATAGTGCTGAAGTCTTTAATGATAACTTGATAGTTTTTTTTTAAATTAATGGTCTTTGTAACACAAATTTTCAAGTCATATCTATTGACTACAAGAATAAAAAATTTATTTGTTTGATAAGAAAATATTCTGAGGAGCCGCTTATGAAAGTCATAAAACCTACCACCAGTTCGGAAAACAGAGGCAAGAAAATCGATCTCCTTCTTTATAAACAAATGTTTTTATGTATACATTATATAATTTCAATACTTTAGAATAAAAGCCAATATACAAAGCCAATATATATATATATATATATATATATATATATATATATATATATATATATATATATATATATATATATATATATATATATATATACACAGAATTCACTGCCAGTCACCGCTGTCATACTGGCCTGTTTAAGTACCTCTTCACGGCTCTTTTGAAGTTATGGGTGTCAACGTGAAACCGTGACACCGAAGTCCCGCTCACGTGGTTCTGTTGTAGAATGGAGAGGAGGGGATCAGCGTAAAGAGCTCTTCAGAACACTCGCCATGATACAAGCAGTAAAATACGCTTAAGGAGGCTATGTCCCTGCGCAATTGAGAAAGAAAGAAACAAGGTACTACAATATTGCCAGAATGACAGCGGTGACCGGCAGTGAATTCTGTTCAGTGTCAGTCGCCGCTGTTTTGGATTGTACTGTAATTAACATCAGGCCCAGTACAGACAATTTGCTGCGCAATATAAAAAAAGTTAACAAACGAAATATAGCTGTATTATAATAAATCATTTACAGACAATTAGTACATACAGTCAGCATACTGTGGAGACCTCTCCAACATTCAACGGAACACTGGCGCACCAGCTACATATATTTACTTCGGTTATATAATATTGGCCGGTTTCAATATACGATCTCAGTCTGTTTTACTTGATGAAATCAGAAATTTCAATCGTTTCTTTTCATCTCAAGTGTCAGATCAGTGTCACTATTCAGTCATAAAAACCGAATATATGGTCTGATCTCAATTTTAATCTTTAACCCGTCGTAAGACGATTCAAAAACTATCACTTTTAAATAGGTATAACAGATTACATAATGATGATGCAGCAGTATATATTTTATATTTATTACATAAATATTTCATTGAATAAATATAACAGTTAATTGATAAACGAAAGTTATATACCTACAACAAGGTTTTGTGAACAATAACATGAAATCAGATCGTGAACTTGGTTTTATGAGATAATTTCAATATTCTTAATAATAATAATAATACACCCTACTTATAATATAGGTACATTAAAATACAATAATAAAAAAAAAAACAATTCAGAATAATAATTAAAATACATACTTTTAAAGCACGCTTTTAAGTAATGAAGTTATTTATTTATACTATAGTACTTGCCAAGTGGTCGAAATTTGACCTTAAATGCTATTGAAAATTTGAATAAATAAATAAATAAAAATTTATCATTGATAACACTAAAACTCGTTAACAAGTTACTTAATAAAAAAAGGATATCACTTTACAAACAGTAGTAGATATGGTATTCTATACTGTTTTATTACCATTGTCTGTAAAAACGAATACGGATCATAAATTTTCAAAAAAATTTATTTGTTATCAACAATGATAACATGAAAGTGTCAGTTATTTTTATTAGCAAGACCGTTATCATGTCTGTGAAATTTAGACTATTTAAAATCGAAATTAGCTTTACAAAATGGTTTAATTGGTTAATAGATTGTAAAACCGATAGAGATTTACGTAGATGTAATGGCACATTAATTAACAACCGGTTGGAGTCGTTTATAATTATAGTCTATTGGATTGCTATTAACTACTTTGTGTAGGAATGTTAAATTTGCTATTTTTCTATGATATTCTAAGATAATTATCTGGTAGTGCCTAAAATGTCTAATTATAGCTCCAGAGTTTATTTATTATGTGATGCTTAGAATAAAAAAAAATAAACAAACCTCATTTGTATAGTTTAAGATTATATTAAAAAAATATCGAATGCTAATTAGGGATATTACACATAAATCCTAGTTATTATAGTTGTAAGTTGCGATTATTAATTAAGTATAGTATGCTGTGAAATTGTTTTATTGCATTTGATTTATTTTATAAACAAAGTTTTAATTTTATTATAATTTTAATTATAGATATATAAAAAATTTGTAGAACCGAAAATTAATTTTCAGTTAAATAATAATTAAAGAAAAAAAAAACTCCGCCCACTCTGGGATTGGCGGTTATAATAATTGCAGAATTATATTTTTTTTTTAATAAAAAGAAATAGGGAAGTAAATAATATTTTACATAACGGTTTTTCTATTAAAGGCGAAAATTGTATAAAACTTATCGTCTCAATTTTTTTTAATGTGCATTTTATTTTCGATTTTACTAGAAAAAAAACGTCTTGATCGGCCAATTATTAATAAAGTTAGAGCAATTTTAAAAAAAGAGCCGGTTTAATGAAAAATTCATAAGTTTTGTCGAAGTGGGTAAAAATATTTGAAAAAAATATAATTACTCTGTGATTGCTTCATGCATCACTCTCTGAGTTGTGTCTGATTTTCTTGTTGTAATTGTTATTAATGACGTTCTTGTATGTTAGCGCTTGATCTTGGTGACATCCTCACCATCTCAGTTAGGTGAAGATGTTCTAATTAGTTCTCGCGCTTGTGGCTTTCTAAGGAAAGGAGTCCACCTGTTGCAGCTCCTTCTCCGTCGGGAGGCCTGGCGTGTAGCGGCGCAATATTTTGTGGATGGGCGTGCGCAGATTTATCCGTCCTTCTGAACATATTCGCCGTTAATCTAAATATAAAATCGTCTAAACTCTTACATCGCGAACGATTTCATGATTGCTCACGTATCTCGGAGCTTTAGCGATTAAACGTAATGAGATGTTCTGTTGCGCTCTTTACTTGTTTTTGTTAAACTCCGCCAGCCGACTAAACCATGCCGGAGCGTCATACGGTAACCTATTATGGTTCTCATTAGAAGTCTTTATTCAAATACTGGGCGTAGCGTCCTTCTTGCTAATATTGTCTTCGTTAATTTGTTGACTTTTAAAAGTCAAGTTGTAGTCGATAGTGATGCCCAGGTATTTGACGTTGGTTGCACACGGAATCGATTGGTTTTGGAGTTTTAAACGGGATGGTCTCGTTCTTGTAACGAGGGTTTGGGTTTGATGACGACCGCTTTCATCCTCCACTTGTCTAGCCAATCTGGTATTGCATCTAATATTGTTTGGAGTCTATGCGCTGCGGCTTCGGCTGTGACGTCACGGGTAAAGATCGCCGGGTCGTCTGCGAATAATGCGAGTTCCGCCCGCCCGGCTAGTGGAAAGTCGTCGGTGTATAGCGCGTATAAGCTTAAAGACAAACAGCTTCCTTGCGGGACTTCTGTTCGAACTCACACCATGCGCGAGACTTGGTCTTCCACTGCAACCCGGAATCGACGATTGTCAAGGAACGATCTCATTGTTTTGACTCTTTGTCTGGGATCGTGGGTATGGTTAGCTTGAAAAGCCTCTCATGCCAAACTTTATAAATATTCGTGATCGCGGATATTAACTATTTAATTTTAAATGCAGTTAATTTAAACGGGGTTTCACGCGTTACTTTTGCTTTTTTCTATCCCGGCGTTTCGGCTGGGTTTCACCAACCAATTTAATTTTAACAGGACGGCACGAGATTGCGACTTACGCGAAACGAAAAATAACGATTAATTACATTATAGATAAAATAATACTCAATAATTTATTTTTCCTCTATTCTTTAATACAAAGTTAGAAGCACAGATAAGTGAACAAGGGAGATATGCCTTGAAATAATAAATGTTCGTGTTCTAATGTCTTCACGGTCCATCCACATATCTCACTAACGCAAACATAAAAACTATAAGTATAGCACACGTGTTCATATTTTACACGCACACTAAGAATGTTACAAAAACACTAATAAACTTACTAACTGCACACGTGCAAAAGAAGCCCGTACCCTACAGTATCTATAAATAAGCACACGAACACAACTAGAGTTGAAAGTGTTAATCGATATGAAAATTTACTTTGTAGTGAATTCAGTTATATTTTATTATTTGCTCCTTAGATTTTTATTAAAGTTGAAATAAAATATTTAGTATAAAAATATTATATTACAAATACGGTTCAATAAATAATAACTTTATGTGTCTGCACAAGGTCCGATATTCCAAGGTTTTCTAAATGCGTATCAGCACTATTACAGTATTTTTATTAAGATTTTGTAAAGTTTCTTTTTAATCAGTTATTCTTTTTCAATACCTGCTAGTTTTCTTTTGCAGTTTTTTAATGTGTGATTTCGAGGTGTTTCGATTATTTCCTTGGTTATCTATATGTTCCGGTATATTATTTTCTCGTAATATTTCTCAATCTTCTCGATATTTATTAATTATTTGATATAAACATGAAGTGACTGTATTTTAATACATTTTTGCATGCTTATAAACTTATAAACAATCTAAGTAGCGAAAAACAATAAAAAAATTGTATACAACAAATAAATGAATGTAATGAATCCTTCTTCTTCTTCTTAGTTAATGGCAATCTGTGTGTACACACAATTTGTGCCAATGTCATGTAGGTAAGATTTTCAATCTTGTATCAGCGTTACCAAGCTCCAACAGAACGGTGGCCTATCCTGCTCAAACTTTCCATGGAGCTTTGTCAGCACCTCAGAATGTATGCTACGCGTTGTCTTCTATAATAAACTTAACTTGAACACAATAACTAAACTATTTCACACAAAAACGCCACCAAGATTACATGATATAGAGTCAAGTACACAAGTTTAATGAATTAAAGAAAACAATTGCTACATGTCAGACTGAGATCCTGCCAAAAACTCAAATGAATCCTTGTATGGTCTTAAAAAAATATCGACAGGTTTTATCTTGCCATATCTCTAATACACGGATGTCGACAGCGATCGCACCACGAACTTATCGCGTTACTGAAAGTATTGATAACCAATCTTCCGTTGCGCAGTTAGACCAGATGATACACAGATCAATTTGTACTAAGCCAGCGACCGTTTTTGTGCTATCGAAAATAAGCGACTCAGTATTTTTACCATGTTTGAACTTCACGAAATAATGTGTTATTGATTATTATAACTTACGTGTGAAATGAGATAGGTACCACCTAATTTAAACTACAATCGGTATCTTTGCAAACAAACACAGAACTAAATGGCATTCTGTTAAAAATCGAGAGATGTCAAACGGTACACAGTATAATTTCGACTACAGACAAAAACATACATTAAGCCCATTTTAGGCAAGGTGCGCTCGCACTAACCACGCCTTCTTGCCATATCTCCCTTATTCAATTATCTATGGTTAGAAGTGTCTATAATTATTTTTTTAGAATTTATAATTTGTTTTTATTAAAATGTTAATTTTGAAGTACACATTTTATATCAAAATGATTACCAACCTAGTTTTTAACCTATGAATCTTTACACATAAATGTATTTTGGTTTTCAGATCATCAATAGATGACGCTAGCGTCAAATATTTTGTCTTAGATCGATTATATAGGTACCTATTTTATATTACGAATAAAATTATTAATGTAATGCACGTAATAATAATTGTTATATAACACCATTAAGTAATTAGGATTACACCTTAGTTACACACACGTTAGTTTATATATAATACAGAAGTAAAATCTTATTAAAGATTTTATTCCCAAAGCCTGTTAAAATTTCTTCGATAAATGTAATTTGTAAAAATAACCGTACTATAAAAATAAGGCTTAAAATTAAATGGAGTAAGCCGCAGCGTACTTTCAGCACAAAAAAAGGCTACTTTTATAAAATATATACACGAACGCTTTCATTGTGTGGGTGATAATTAAAGTGAAATGTGCATCTATATGTGAATTCGATTCCGTCTATTTTTACCGGTTTGTACTAGCAGGTTCTTAGTGTGCGTGTTTTACGACTAAGATGTGTGGTTGTTATAAAACCATGTAATAATAGTATATTTGCTGTTTGTAAAGTGAGTGTTGTACGATTTTTTTAGTAAGGCTATAAGAAATCGGGTTATTAGAGCGCTTCGCCACTGGTAGGTACTACCCTCAAGTTTGTAATCTTGTCACTAAATTCCAATAGTGTTTACCATCCTGGACCACATTATTACTTAACATCAAATCAAAGCACTGAACCTATGGCGTGTTAAAAAAATTGGTGCAAATTTATGTGAATAAGATATAATACGCTGAAGATATTCTTGTATTTGTGACATTTACGAAAATATATGTAGATTTGATTCTCCGGCACCAATAGTCGCTTATTCAGCAGACAACAATAATCCGAGTCAGATAACAACGGGCTGATCGTAATCTAACTATATATGGAACAATTCTTTTCGTAAAATCTCCTCAATAAATATGGCTGAACTGGATAATAGCGATGGTGTACGTCGTGCAGATACCGACAGCATTCCACAGCATAGAACCGTCCAGGTTCATCATTCGCAGGATTGAAATATTGAATTGCCGATGATCCAGGAAATCCAAAAACTTCAATATCTCGTTCATCTGTTCTTTGTCTATAAATAAATAGAAATAAATGTATTATTCGGCTACTGATTCGTTACTATTTAAAAATGTATTTTTTATCCTCCGATTCTGGTATCCAGGTTATATTTGGATAATAATAGGTGTTATGATGGTGCTGTCCAGTGTGCGTTTATTGGGATGTTTTACGGTGATGTGAACTAACCTTTGCATAATAACAGTTGGTTCGTTATCATCAGCCTAATGGAATTCACTTCACTTTTCACGAACTCTACCAGTACACCCCCGGCGCCAAAACGATCACAATCGAAATAACTGACGTAGACGTTCTTAACAATACAATCTGACAAAAAAAGACTGGTTTCAAGATTCACGTCGATTTATGTCACGTATACTCTTATACTACGTATGTTATTTTGCACTATTTCCCACTTTTCATTGCTCAAAGCCGAGTGTTCTTCTATAAAACCAAGAGGTGCTAAGCATAATCTACAATAACTTTACAAGATACCTTTTTTTAACGTGAGGGAATGCATTTACGCATCCCCCTAACTGCTCTAATCCGGGAGTAAAATGTCCGGATTAGAGCTGGTAGTAGGTATGTGGGACTCGCTCGGCGTGAAGCGCCGGGAATACCTACTAAATAACACGGTGCCATCTGCTGCCATTCACGGGGCGATACAGGATTGAATCCATGCTCCGCGGGCCAAATGACCAGGCCCTGTTTCTTAACTCAGACGCAAATGGAGGGCAGCGAGGCAACTTAAAAGATACCTAATCCTATCATTGGTTAACATTACCAAATATATAGACTAATATAGAGATCTAGAAATATATAATTATGTATTATATCATCAACGGATTCTCAACTACAAGAGCAGGCCTTAAATAGTTTAAATTTTCTCACGAGATTTTCCTGCAATATTGTTATTGATTAAATAAAATCGCCATTATGTTCAAATCTAAAACATCTAATCTAATCGTAATATCTAATTCTGGTTTTTTTTTATTATAAGCTTGTATGCCTTTTAGACCAATTTATGCGGTGTGAAATGGGTTGTATATTTGTTAACTGCATTACCTTTTCCCATTGATATATGGCGTAAGAAATGTTCGCGCATAATGATATGCTACCGATCGCGTATGACAGTAACATCTGTAAAAGGAAAACACTTCAAAACGGTTTAATTTCAAAGATTTAAAGAGTAGCTGTTAAAGATTTAAATAGTTTAAAAACCTGTAAATGAAATAAAATCTATGATGTAATTGTATTGCGGTTTTTATTATAATTTCCCCATAGAGATGAGATAGAAAATTGGAAATAAATTATATCGGCATGGGGTTTAAATTCGGTAAAACCGTCAAGAGCCATAAGGTTGCTAGCAAAAACAAAAAAGATCATTATCTTATACGTGATGGGAAATTATAATCCGGAATGTTTTAATTTAACTGATTAAAACAGTTATTAACCACAACGTCATTGTAGTAAATTGATAAATATAAAATTAAATGAAAAAAAAAAATCTTACCACTGTTTTCACGTTAACATCAACGCGATGCGAAATATCCTGCAGTTTTTTATAAGTTCTCAAATATCTTTTTATAGCGTTACATTTTAAAACAATGTCTTGAGTTGCCTTATTTATCTCCAAAGTTTTTCTTAGATATCGTATTCGATGCAATAACAGTTTAAAAATCATAAATATTAGGATATTCGTGAATTGAATTGACAATATAAGTATTTGAATATTAATTGTAATTATAAATTTTGCGAATAAGATATTAGAGTTCAGGACAGAGAGTGTAAAAAAATAGAAGATTCTCCAAGAAATTGTAAATAATATTACATAATTTGTAAATTTTACTTCTTTGTTAATGTTGCCATCTATGGAGTTTAATTCTTCATAGTAATCGATGAAATTGTTGCCAAAATTTAATGAAAGAATCGAATTAACAATATAAGAAAACATAAGTAAGCTAAAGTTTATTATATAGCTAGGTAGCATCGTCACTTGTTGTAAGGGGGGGGGTCGGGTGCAATGAACCTGATGTTGCCGGTCGCAGCTGCGAGGCAATTGGTGGAGGCGGGCCGGATATTGGTCGGGTGGTGTGTGGCGAGGGTCTATGCACTTGATGCAAAACCCCTGCGTTGCTACAGGTGCATGGCCCTTGGACACACACGCTCGCTATGTCCGGCTTCGGTGGAGCGGAGTAGCCTCTGCTACAGATGTGGGGTGCCTGGGCACAAAGCGGCGGAGTGCGTGGCAGCGAAACCCAGGTGTGCGCTGTGCGCGGAGTTGGGAAGAGAGGCGGACCACCAGATGGGTGGCGCCTTTTGTAGGCCGCCAGTGGTGGCGGTGGAATGGCCTCCCAGGGTCCGGACGTAGTTTTGTCTTCAGGTATCCCTCTCCTTGCTACGTCTTGTTGAGTCAAACAAGACGAGTATAGGAGAGGGACCTATCTCTTTCCTTCTTCTACAACGGAGGCGGGTTCTTTTCTCTTTGCCCGCCTCCGTTCTGTCCCTTTCTTCTCTTTTCCGTTTATGGGGGCAGGAAGTATCCTGCCCCGGAGTGATGACCGACGGGTCATGCCTCCCTTCGGGGGGGGCGGGCGAAGAGGTGGGGTTGAGAATATTCTCCCCCATCCCCATTGGGCCATTGCACGACGAGGCCCGGTGGGTTCGCTGCAGGGGGCGACGCGGCGACATGCCTGGCAACCCCGTATCGCCCCCATCCCAAATGCAGCGGACGGCCCCGGGGGGTTTTAGTGGGTATTTCCGGGCGACTCTCGCCGCCCGGGTGAGTCCCACACTGGCACCGAGCTCGTCACTCCGTGCCCCCTTATCTATTGTATTGGGGGACTTCGATCCCTTAAATACAATAGATAAGGGTAGTGCGTAAATGCATTTCCCCCCGTTAAAAAAAAAAAAAAAGGTAGCATCGTCACTTGTGGAACGAAATAGGTACAAATTATACCGCAAGGGAACAGAATACAATACAGTTTTGCTAATAGCGTGATTCCTTTATTGTTTGAGACTCTGTAGTACATTCCGACGGCGAGTCTTAAGTTCATTATCTGCTTTACCGTTAACTTCAACATTATTTAATTGTGAATCTGTAAAGATAATGCAACTTTATCATTATTTCGAATTATTCTTGATTAACATAAAGTTTTATATATTTTTGTATTCTACACTAGTTGTACAACAAATTTCATCTCCATTGAGCAATTTTTACCCTCCATAATTATACTAGATCTCCAAGTATTCAATTCTATGTTTTATAAAATATATATTAAATCTACAATTATTTAATTTTAGGGTATTATTAGAAAATGCATTCCCCACGATATTTTCCTTCACCAAAAGCTCAGGCAGATTTTAGAGTTGCATAGGTGGATTCGAACCCGCGTCGATTAAATCGGAATCGGTGGATTTTTCAATATCATTTCTTACTAACAAACGGTAAAAATAAATACACGTGTATTTTTTTTAAATAATATCACAATGTTAACATATTTGTTAAAGGAATTTCCTTCAGGCAAGCCTGAGTTTTGTTAATTAATGACGAGAATAACCACTACGTAACTTCACCGTTCATGGATGATTTCAGACATTAAGATAATCCGTTTAGTTCCGTGTTTCTTAACACTTTTCCAACTAACTTTCAAGGTAATATGTATGCAAATTATAAAGAAATCATTCGTGCAATTTTTTTTTAAACGGAACCCTATTTATTGACCAAAAAAAATTTGTTACTAACATTAAGCAAAGATATAAGAAATATCTTTGCTTATTCAAATACATGCCAATAAAACCGTGCATTGAATCAGATTTTATACACAATTTCATAAATATTAATTTTATTACGCCGAACCCTAATTATTTTCGACAAACAAAAGCACCCTAAGTTTCGCGGAGTAACTTTAGCTATCAACCAAAAAAGTCCCGTCAAAATCGGTAAAGCCGTTCCGGAGATTACGCGGAACAAACAAGCAGACAGAAAGACAAACATTTTAGAAATTGTATTTTTTCGTACAGAGGTATATATTTATATCTATTTAGAAAAAAATATTTTGACTTTACAAACAGACACTTCAATTTTATTTATTAGTGCATTAGGTAACGCTGCTGCATATTCAATGTATCACAAAGACGATTACAGTGCTGGCCAAATGATTAGGTCATGTAATTCGTTTCTAGTAATTTTAATTCCCCTGAATAATTTTAATAAAAGATTAGTTTTAATTCACGTAGCTATGTTCTATTAATTATAACGCATTATTGGGATTAGGAAAACTGTTTATTTTTTAATTTAAAAGAATTATGTGTAAGTAATATGTATAACATGGTGCTGTGTTGTGCCGACTAAGATTAGTACCACCCCTTATCTTCCCGCGGGTGTCGTAAAATACGACTAAGGGATACAAACCAGAGAATTGGCAGCAGCATCTTCTGAGTATCACAAAAACCTACTGCGATCGCTAACCCACCTGCCAAGCGTGGCGATTATGGCAAAGCCTCTCTCATTGGGGGAGATTTATGTCCAACAGTGGACGTTATATGGTTGAGTGGATGGATGGATGGATGGACACCATCAAAAACTAAATAAGATTAATCATATCTAACCGAAACTCTTATTAGAGTTTATTTCACAAAACTTAACTCTAAATACAAGATTCCGTGTAAAGAGTATGTTTTAATGTACAAGAGCCAAAGGTACAGTAAATAGTATCCTTAAAAGAAGCTAAGATTGAATTTTTAATTCTTAGAGATATATCTACTTTGACTACAAAATTGAATAATTTTGCGGTTTTCATGATCTCGTTACTCTCATGAATGAAAAAAAATACCTATGTAACTTATGTAGTAAAATCGTCCATTTATTAAAATAATTTAATCGACAAAAAAACAATTCAGTACTGCGTACTTATTATTATGTTTTTTTTTTCTAACTAGTTGACGCTGTTGGCCGGAAGGTCCTTTACAGCTTCACCGTGACTTTAGGAGCGAGTGCTGAAGGCACTCCGCCGCAAAAAGGTTACCAACCCGCAAGGGTTACCAAACAAATATATTATTTTCCGATTGTTGTTAGAGTAAATAAAACAAAAGAAATGTTTTGTACAATTATTTATTTCCTTGTTGTTAAATACGATTTAAGATATAAAGCATATTTATAGTTTATTATATATAATGCATGTTTACACAAATAATTACAAACGCTAAAATTAGTTCATTTTTTTTAATACAAACATAAAGAAATAATTATAGTCTACAAATAGTATAATTTTAACAATTACTTTAACAACATTATTGTCATGGTTGCTTTATCAATGCTATTAAACATCTACACTAATAAATAAAATTGTAGTGTCTGTTTGTAATGTCAAAATACGTTTTTTTTACAAAATATATATGTATACACGATACCTATAGATAAATATAATTTTCAAATTGTTTGTCTGTCGGTCTGTTTGTTCCGGCTAATCTCTGGAAAGGCTGGACGGATTAGACCGGATTTGTTTGGTACATAGCTGAAGTAACTCTGCGTAACTTAGGCTACTTTTAATTTTCAAAAATGATTAAGGTTGAGCCTAAAATAATAATAAAAACAATAAAATGCGATTGAATGCACAGCTTCACGAGCAAGTGCATGAATTTACTAGAAATATTTTTACTTTATCTTAGTACAATTTTTTTTTTGGGAAATATTTAGGGTCCCGGATAAAAAATAAAAACGCAGTAAAGAATATATAAAATGCGGCCATGGAGCTAGTTTATATAGTATTAGATACAATATTGTATTTTAAACTTTTATTAAAAACATAATCATTGTACATTAAACCATAAATAATGTGTTTAGTTACAAAAATTGAAATTTTAGTCAACACAAGCCACATCTTTCCACTTGCTACGATCCTGACACACGTCTTTCGCTTATTTGTGTTTCATGAGCACCTTCATACACGCTCTTCGGCTACGGACACTTTTGACCTCACCTTTTTCCAGAACGTCCTAGATCTAGGACGAGATACATTCGCCTAGGAGGACCCTTACTTACTAGCTTACTCAGTCACTCTCGCCTTGTAAATTTGTTTCGTCAATCTTCTTTCATCCATCCTCTCTACATCTCCATACTAATTAAAGATCACTTTGTTTATCTTTATCACTATATCTTCTACTACACCACAACGTTCCCTTATCACACTAATCCTTAATTTATCTATCAATCTCATGCCTGGTATACTTCTTAGACTTCTCGTCTCTACTTCATTAATCTTGCTTTCAAGTTTCCTCTGCTAGACCCAGCACTCACTACCATACATTAGTGTAGGGACTGGCACACTTCGATACACAGCCAAACGTGCCTTTTTAGATACATTCTGGCTGCACAAAAAGTTACGCAGAACCTCGTTCACTCGATTCCCTAACATATTGAAAGAAGACTTAATATCATCGTCACAATATCCATCTCTGGTAACTTAATTTTTGAAAAATATAAAATAACAAAGGATATATTAATATTTAAAAAATGAAACAGGCGAGTGTGAGTACTGCTGCTCTATTTTTTTGGGTTAAGAGATGTTAACAATCGTGAAAGTTAAAATCCGTGCCAAAATCATGTTCTTTTTTTAATGATAGATCTATTTGATACCCTATATATTTTTAATACATACCAAACGGCAAAGTTTACAAGAACGTAGTTAAATTCAACCCGTCACAAGTTGTTGTTGATGCAAATTTCGTAAAAATATCAACAAATATTTTGATACAACTGTGAGGAAAAGTAAAAAAATGAATACTTCTTTAATTGCGTTCTGTTAACAAATTTCAATCAGAATCGAATAAGTTTTTTTTTTTTCAATATTCTTTCTTTAGCTCTACAAAACGGTTCACTAAATTATTTCTCCTACGAAGGAGTTTACAAATCACAATACTGAATAATTATACTATATAGTATATATCTCTATAATTATAATGAAAAAAAAATGAATCCATGTGTACAAAAATTGGATTTTGTTTTGAATTAGATAAAAGTATCCTATTCTGATTAAGAAGGTATTGAACAAATAATTGTAAATGACGGTTTATAAAATACTCGTGTTAGAAATACACAAAACAATAATGGTTACTGAAGAATGTGAAATTGTGTTTGGTTGGAAAATTAAACGTTATTTATTCAAAATCAGATTAAGTGTATGCTCAATCACTTTTCGAGTGACATCGAATATATATTAAACTATAAAAATATAAGACATAAAATACCAAATATATTTATTATATAATGTTAACATTCTAACATTATAAAATATATTAGAAGATTAGTACGACTCCATATTGATAGAAGTCATATATCAAATAGGAGTATAATTTTGCCGGGAGTAGGCCTCTTTTACCTTAAATAATTATAATACTCTTTGGACGCGACCTACTTACTGTATTGCGCAATGTCGAAAGTAGCATATGCACGGAATACACATGCATAGGCACGATAACCCCATATATATCAACCTGCAAAAATATTATTACACCTTATATTAATAATGATTTAGTGCAATATCACACGAGTTAAATACAAATGATGCAATAGGGTAGTTGACGATTTTTGAGAAACAGGTTTATAATGTGCCTTAAGCTCTAATTTATCAAAAATATTAACATTTCGGTAAAAAAACATGAACATATTTTATTTCGTAATTTTATAAACAATCTGTCATGGCGTCTCGAATGGCGTCACGGTGAGCAATACAAACATCTGTTTGGTTGATCATAATCAAAAGTTTAAGAAATAAATAATATTATATATGTTAGTTGGCTTATATTATTTGAGTGCCAGTACCACTACGCTTAACGTGTTTACAATCTCATATCATATCATCATTTAAAATCATATTATGTTCAAACGCTATATTTGTCTGTATTTTAATTTAAACACATTAATATAAAAGACAACATCTCTGTATCTATCTATTTGCTCGTTAGTTGGCTTATAACTAGAGAACCAGTATATCGATTTGGGTTTTTTTCAAGTCGTATTTACGGTATCTAGTAGGGAATATTTATTACGTTAGCTAGTATATATGCAAATATATAAGGATACGTAAGAGTAAATTAAGTCGGCACAAAATTATCGGTCATTGTATGCTTTGCAATATTTTAATGAAACCGAAAAATATTTAAGAGATTTAATACAATAAATAATTATAAATAATATGTATTTTATTAACATCATTATTTTATGAACACGGTGTCTCACGCAGACGGAGTCGCGAGCACAGCTAGATCGTTTATAATGTACAGGTATTTGAGAACGATATCATACGCACAACACTGCAAACACACTCTTGCACATAACATGCAGGTACATAGGTCCTGTAAGGAACCTTTTTTTTTTCTTTTTATTAATAAATAAAAAAAATGTAGGGAATAGCTAGGTTCAAACTCGCGAGAGAGTTTTACACTCAGGTGACGGCCAAGCCGAGGTTCGTACCATTTTGGTAGCCCTTGTGCTAGTCACCTTTTGCGGCTGAGTGCCTTCAGCACTCGCCCCCAAAGTCACGGTGAAGCTGTAAAGGCCCTTCCTGTCAACAGCGTTAGCTAGGTAGGAAAAAAAAAAAAAAAAAAAAAGAACGATATCACCTGGTTTTAAGTGGCGACGTGCCCAATATGGGAACATGCTAAATCTGTGGTTTTTGCTCTCAAAGGTCATTAAAATGTTCTAGTGGCTCTCAAGTTATGCTTTCGGAACACACCTATTTGTGCTCGATGACATATTATTCAATGCGATAGTGGTTATTTTAAAATGTATTTCCACGATGTTCATCTAAAACGAAAATTCAAGCCGATCGTCAAATTCGAACCGATGGGTTTTGACACTGAATAAGGCGGATACAATATACTTATATTAATACAATATACTACAAATCCACGCTTACATGAATGAACAATTATCCATTCATGCAGTAACTTCTAAAGATTTTTAGTGTTATTTATTAAAATTATGTCATAATTTACTTTAGAAGGAATCGTCATCAAATAATATAATTTCCAGACGGAATACACCATGTGACGTCATGCGCTCTGATTGGCGTTCATTGTCACGTGACTAATGGCTGCAATGTTAAAATTTTATTTCTCAAAAATAAAAAGGAATCTTTATTATTTTAATTACAATAATTTTCTCTTTGTGTTTAGACCATAAACTACCATATAAATTAAAATCTGCCAATTATTTTCATACTGTCAACTACCCTATTGTTACGCATTACACTACACACACTTATTACATCACTTTTATACACTAATACGAATAGGTTCAGTGTTTGACCAAAATCCGGAGGCACAGGCTCTAAAGTAAATTGTTTTTAGAAATGTCTGTCTGTCTGTTTAGTTTTGCAGGTATCAATTAGAAAGTATTAGTATATTTTAAAAATATAATTATAAAGCTTATTCCTGGGTAATAAACGGTCCACTCTATCAAAAGTTAAAGTAATTTAAATAACACGCGGCGACTATCAATTATAATGAAGACTACATAGAAGTAACTGTAATAAAGGATTTCAGTCTATTTCAAGTTACGAACGCAATGCAACAGACACTCGATATGAATGTTTACGTGTAGTCAAAGTTAAGGAAGCAGAATTATACGGAAATTTTGAACCTTACAAATGATAGATAAGATTATATGGATAGTGTTTTGAGGACTTAGTATATTCTAGCGGGTGTGAGGTTTTTTAAAATTGGAACATCATCTACCAAGAATTTGCAAGGCACGTAATGAGTGATTACGTAGTGTTGAACTTATTTTGGGGGTTTTAAGGTAAGTTTTGATATCATAAAAGAGGGCTCGAGCTGGATTAGGTATACTTACGGGTCGACATCATCGTATGCAAAAGTGTTTGCATTGGTCTCATTCTCCTCGCCCGATATGCTGCATGTTGTACAAAATCACCACACATAATCAGTCACTTGTCATTACTTCATAAAAAATAATGTTGTCACTGTCAAGCTTGACAAAGTGACATGATAAATTCGTTATATCGACTGCCAACGTCAAAAACATAGTATGTTTTCGTTATGCTCAATAGACGAACAGAACGCGTAAGTGAGAAGTTATAACTAAGTTTATATTGCCTAAGACAAAAAGAGATAGCGAATCGAATGACATATTGTCAATTTCTATACTTGCTATGACCCCCTAAGACTGCTGTAAATTCTGTTGGAGTAATATTATTTAAATAGTTAATAATCTTCGATGAAACTGTAAAAATATTATTTATGTTCTGTTTAGTGGGTGAATGTGAAATTACACTACGTAATAATCTAAATAAATACACTTTTCAAGGGTAATGAAGACAGATTTGATTACATTGTTAGTTCACATATTTTGCCGATTTGTGTTTACTGTTTAATCGTAAAACTGATTTCAATTATAGATTTTATCTTTTTATATTGATTTATTATAATATTTTACTGCTTTATATAGAGTTGGAAGATATTTGGTGGTAAAACAAAGGAATATTTATTTACGCTAGTGTTTGACAAACAATGACATCATGAATATCGATAGCCGATAATAAGCTTCATACGTATTTAGTGGATAAGTTAATATGAATTATCATAATAATATAATAAGTATAATTTTTATTCAGGATGGAATTCAAACCAAATATTTTGCTCGCATCTGCACACTTAATATAGTTTGTATAGAATTATACAAAGTTGTATTTTTTGTTCTTGAATTTGGTTTGCATTAAGATAATTTACTGATGTTTCATTTATTAAACATAACAGATTCGTCAATAAAAATTTGAAATACCTAGATTTTAAAGTTTTTGGTGGCGATTGAGATGTTCAATCTCTTTCCTTTGGAGTTTTTTTTTCTTACGATATAGGTACAATATAACACGATATACTTTGACCACAATCTCACGTCACAATGTTAAGTGACGTTGTAGTCCAGGATGTTAAACACACTAAATATAGGTACTGCGTCGGCACTAATGCCCCAATGGGGATGGAATGGGCTCCGCTCCCGGGGTCAGCTCCTGATACGGCGGCAGATATTCAAGACAAGCGATGGCGCAGGGAATTGACTAGAAGGTAGTAATCGCGAAAATGAAGGAGTAAGTGGCGTTGGTGGATTTGGGGATTGACGACTTGTCATTTATGCCGACAGTAACTGGAGCTCGTATTATCGAGATACCAGGTTTGGAAAGAGAGGACCAGGCAAACAAGTTAGCTGAAAAACTCCAGGCAGCTTTATCCGACGTCGCAGTAATCACTAGGCCGATCAAGCGGGCAGATGTGTCTTTAGTCAGCTTGGAAGATTCTCTGACGGTGGATGAAGTTGCATGGGTGGTTGCTCTAAAGACGGGGTGTGAACCTTCGCACATCAGGGCCGGGATCATAAGGACAAGCAGAAGGGGACTTGAGGCTATTTATCTATCCCTTCCGGTGGCGGCAGTCAAACATTTGGTGGAACTGGGCCGGATTCTCAACGGATGAAGTGTGGTGCGGGTCTATGAGCTTGAGGTAATGCCTATGTGGTGCTTAAAGTGCAAGGACCTGAGAGACACGCATCTTATGTGTCCAGCGTCAGTAGATAGGGGAGACCTATATTTTCCCTTGAGGGTGGTAGCCATCATTAGAAAAAACCGTACTCTCATGCTTTCCTCACGATGTTTTTCTTCACTGAAAGCTCAGGCCGATTTTAGAGTTGGATAGGTGGGTGGGAAATCCAACTAGGCTGGGCCGCGTTCGGGAAGCTACGTAGAGTCTTCTCGTCCGAAATACCGCAGGGTCTCAAAACGAAAGTCTTCGATCAGTGTGTGTTGCCAGTGATGGCCTACGGCACTTAGACGTGGTCGCTCACAATGGGCCTAAAAAAAGCTCAAATTTTCTCCAGGGCAATGGAGAGGGCTATGCTTGGAGTTTCGCTGCGTGAACGAATCAGGAATGAGGAGATTCCGGCAGAAGAATCAAATTAACCGACATTGCCCGAAGAATTGCTAAACTTATGTGGCAGTAGGCTGGGCAGATTGGTCGCAGAACCGATGCCTGATGGGACCACCGGGTTCACGAATGGCTACCGCGCACCGAAAGATGTAGCGTAGGTAGGCCCCTCACAAGGTGGACCGACGACCTGGTGAAGGTCGTGGGAATCACTGGACAAGGGTGGTGCAAGACCGGTCGTGTGGAGATCTTTGGGGAAGACCTATCTCCAGCAGTGGACCTCTTTCGGTTGAATGGACGGATGGATGGATAGAGGTGTGATCGAACCCGTGTCGATTGACGCGGAATCCGGCCGCACTACCTACTGCGCCATCATCGCTGCAGTTAGTATAGAACCTGCACGAAGTACGTGAAGCTTGACATCATATTTTAGTATAGGGGTTATCTCACTAGGATAAAATTAAAACGCTTAAAGGTTATTTCTTTCTTGTTAGATTTTAATTATGGTTTTAGTGTTCAGCCTTATTTATGGTCTATTTGGAAAGAATTGTAAGAGACGAAGACCTTGAACAACACATAATTTTTTAATACAATGTAGATTAATTAATTTTAATTTATTCTACATTTTCTTGAAACTGTAGTTTGTAGTATTTTGTTGAACCAATTTCTATAAGAAATAAAATATTCTTTTACACTATTATTTAAATTCTCTATTACTTGGATTTTTTTTGTATCTTTTGAAATAATTCTGTTGTCGTAATAAATAGTGGGCCTGAACCTATCCAGTAATATATGATTATAGCAGAATTAGTGGCGTCACTAAACAATCTGAGGCCCGTGCCAAAGTCATTGGATGGGCTTGGATGGCCTAGTATAAATCGTCACGTTGAAATTTGATTTTAATAAATCACTAAAAGGATCACTAAAGCTTTTAAATATTTAGTCGTGTCTAACTTCAATAGTATTTATGAAAATTATTGAATTAAGTTAACAATATTAGGATTTTTCTGAGCTCGCGGCTTCGCGGACCGGGGTACCGCTGATCAGAATATACCATCGATAACACATTTATGATTAGTTATGACAACACTATTTTACACACACTTTTGCAACTTGTTTTTTGTAACGGCTTTTAACTAGCACTGTGAGTCTTGTCTATATTAAGTTTATGGGCAACGTCGAGACGAATTCTCCACAGGTTTTAATTGTTACGTAATTCTTGCCATTGCGAAATCATGTGTGGTATGGTATACATGCATATGCCAAATCACGCTCATACATCATTTAAACTATTACGCACATTATTAGTGTGTGATTTTGCATAATCGTTTATAAATACTTAATCGTTCACACCTTGCAAGGAATATTAATTTTTCACTTCTAAATTGTTGGATTAAAATTGTAATGTCACAGCTATATTTTACATTAGTACAATATTTACATTTATTACTATATCTACTACTATTTCTGTATATTTTTATTTTCAGGTTAGTACTTTTAAGAATCTTATCTGAGTACGACAATAAAACTTATGTTATCTTCGAATTACTCATATTAATAGTTAATTTAATATTATCAAGACTAATTCTATTCCCTTATACCGCAAGTAAACTTTTTATTTATTTATTATAATCTATTATCTGAGTTGTATAAGGAAAGTCAAGTTAATAGTATCAGACAGTTGTTTCTATTGAGGATAACTATTAGTGTACATAAGGACGTAATTGCCTCATCTGATTCCGTTGCCATGTTTAACCGGCGAGTATTTCAAATTGCTTATTCAGCAGTTGGTACAACCTTTCCACAAAGATTTGGACAGTTCGTCAAGACCTATGTGTATGACAAGGTCCAGAGACTGTACGCTATTAAAGATTGCTCAACTTACGAAGCGAAGATGATTATTATTAAATGGTTGAGTGGTTTGAATAACAATGAAACAGAAGAGATACAAAGAATCGAAAAATAACTTTTCTAAACTAAATTTTTATAGGATTAATTTATATGTATATAATATAGTTAATAGCGTGTATAAATAATTACCTAGTATATATATTTATGTTTTTATATTAAAAGAAAAAAAAAAGTTGAGATTGGTGATTTAGGATACAGTTCATCAAGGAAACACTTTTTGTTTTTGATATTTTTGAATATTGGGATTAAATAAAGGTATGGTATAAGGTGTACCTTGTATGAGATGTAGTTGGTGCAGAACGTACAATTGTGAAGTACGAACTCTCAAGATTCTCTGCGAATGACGCTCCACTGGTAGCATCCACCAAAATATCTGCAAAACAAAAAAAAAATGCAAGGATTGGGGAAGTCTGCTAGTTGTGAAGATCTTCGGGAGAGACCTATCTTCAGCAGTGGCAGTCTTTCGGTTCAATGGATGGAAAGAGCAAGGTGTTTAGTCACCGCTTCGTGGTCGAAAAATAATTGGTTGCAAATTTTAGCTACAATCTAAACCGCTTGGTTAACAGAAATACAAACAAATCATGGAACTCTACCATCATTTTCTTTATCTTGTCTTACATTAAGTAAGATCGGACCGGCATGTTTTCTTATTTCACTTTCTTCTGTCTATTATATTCCCGACATTGAAATCTTTTATACATACATATAATTTTCGATACAATCCATCCATAACTTCTTCGGCCTCTCTCTGCTTCTATAACCGTTCGTGTTCCTACTTAACATTCTTCCAGTTACGTGACTACTATAATACTAGACTTGAAGAGCAATAGTGTATACATTTTTAGATTTACAACGGGAAGCCCTCAAAAATCCACCCAATACCTGGTATTTGATTATTGTCAATCTTCATAAAAATATAGAAAGAAGGCCCAATTTTGGAATACTTATTGTAGAATTCGTGTAAACGATGCTAACTTTTTATAAATAAACTAATAATTTATCTAGAGTTTTATTTACTACATTGATAAATTACTTTTTGCTTAAGATTTTATACATTGTCTCATATAAGTAGACATCATTTTTAGTAATCGAAAGATAATGTAGCTAGTTTTAAAACAATTCCAATCATACACTGTTTTGAAAGTATTTACTTTGAAAACTAAAACTGGAATAGGATTTTGTTCTATTTGTCCGTATGTCCCTTAACTGCAAATTGTTAGTTGAATGGCTTAGGTAAATATATACCTGAATCCCCTTGTAATATAGGAGATGCCGCGATAGACGATAGTTTTGCTGAATTAATATTGTCGTTTTGAGAGTTCTCCTGAGGCTGATCCACCTTAAACATACATGATTTTAAGTAAGTAAATAAGTGGTTACAACTCTTTTCCTGTTTTACCTTGAGTCAACATCTACATTTAATAAATTGCGAATGTTAAACATATCAACATGAACAACGATATTTTCTAAAGGTACTTTGAATTTTCTATTTTGCTTCTCTTGTTTGTGATTTGTGTGTTTGTAAAAGGAATATTTGCAGCGTCACAAAATGGCTTTACAACCCCCTTAATACGGATAGCAAATGAAAAGTCTCGAGTCTTGGCTAGTAGAATACAGTGTACCAAGAAAAAAATCGGAGTTAGTAGCCACCACTAATGACGGATGACTTTATATTTTTGTGTCAAAATAAGTATCAGATGAAAGGGTTTGACTAGAAAGTAGAATAAATCCACGAACAATTCCAAATCCTAGATGAAGAGAGGGGTGTGATGACTGGTACCTGGTACCTAAGTAGTAATTTATTTTTATATTTCTTTTCAATAAAACCTGACTTTTTAAAGTTATACTTCTTTTGGGGCGTTAGGGAAAAATGATGAAAGTAAATTTTTACGATGCGCGCGCAAACCGTCACGAAAAATTAACACCCTGAAGTTAGCTGTCAACGTTTTAAGTTCAACTATTATTACGTCAAAGAAGTATAACTTCTTACGTGCGTACATCTTCTTATACACACACAATTTTTTTTTCCTCTTTAAATTAGCCGTTTATTCTTTTATCGTTTTTTTGTTTTAATTTATACCTTTAATTTCAGCAATTGCTCATTTCACATATTTTATTTAATTCACTCACACAATAAAACTTGACTCTTGGGATCATTTCGTTGTTTTTGTTAAGTTCCACTTCACATCTTGCTTCTTTATGTTTCGTAGGATCTGAGATGTTATAAATACATGCAATTTTGAGATATTTATTAGTCTATTTGTTTTTAAGGTTTAGTAGTAACTCGCAATAATGTCTCAGTTTACATTTCAATAAATGAATCCCACATTTTGTCAATAAATGACTTAAGAATGTTACACGAAAAATATAGCAGGTTCCAACAGTCACATGTAGATACAGTGTTAATATACACACTGTTATACCATGATTTACTTTGAAACCAATATATTGGTAATAGATGGGTTTTTAAATTCAAATAGATTCTACGTCACATTTTTATACAATTTCTTCGATCGCTAAACGATATAAATATCGTTCGCTGTGAGAGATATTTTTCTGGATTTATTTTTTAGTTAAGTCATAAAATATTTAATTTTAACCATGCTAAAATATTGAGCGATAGTATTTTAGAACAAGCAACACGTCATTTTACCTTCAGTGAATTTCTCAGTAGCAATTCTAACAGCATTGGCGAAGCTCATTGCGTCTGTGGCTGTTTGGAACTTGATCGCGTAGCACAGCTTATCGCTGGTTATCCAGTAATGGAACCTCGGTCCTTGTTCGAAGTACGATAAATTCTCATCTATCTTGGACTCAAAAACAATCTGAAAAAAAAACTACGAGGTTTATTAACTTACCAGTTATGCCCGCGACTCTGTTCGCGCGTAATTCCGTGTTTTTAAAACGAGGATTTCTATAAAATATTGACACAGATTTCATAACTTTGATATAAAACGAAACGACCATGTTACGGTAACGGTAGAATCATATCTACACAACAGGCTCTACACGTCGAAACGAAAACTCACTCGAAATCTTACTAAAGACCCAAGAGCTAGACTAACCCGATACTTTACCTAAGAAATCCTTGACGTCAGCCTGTACGAAATTCGAATGGCTCTCAAACAGTTCAAGAATAACAAGGTGCCGGATGATGACGGAATAACAGCCGAGATGCTGAAGGCGGATGGAAACTTTTTTTTTTTTTCTAAACTAGCTAATGCTGTTGACCAAAGTGGCGTTTACTGCTTCACCGAACTTTGGGGGCGAGTGCTGAAGGCACTCAGCCGCATAAAGGTAACTAGAACAAGGGTTCGAACCTCGGCTTGGCTGCTACCTAACAAAAAAATCCCGAGGAATTTAAACCTAGCTAAACCCTACATTTTTTAGTTCTTAAATATATTAAAAAAAAATGGAGTGTAATGCTTGATGCATGGGCAGTGCCACTGTATCGCGCTGGCGGCGACGTCAAGAGCCTCCCCAGTTGGGGGCGGATGGAAACCCGATCCTTGAGGTCCTTTAAAAGCTCTTTAACTGCGTTATATTCGAGGGAAAAAAAAACGGCACAGAACTGTGGTGGTGGTCCTCTTTTTCAAAAAAGTTGATAACACACTTTTGAAAAATTAAAGACCCATCTCACTTCTCAGCCACATCTATAAGTTGTTTTCGAGTGTTCTCACGAACCGGCTAGCATGAAGATTCGATGACTTCCAGTCTCCTGAGCAGTCCGGGTTCCAAAAAGGCTTTAGCACAGTTACGTTACATTTACGTTTCACTTACTTTCATACAAATTTGAATTATCTTTACCACCGAACTTGGGAAGTTTACATCATTTTTGTAATTCTATAAGTTACTCCGAGGGTTTTTAGCTTATCGTGTTTGTGTCTTGTTTTCAAATATGTATATATGCGCGTTACGAATGCTAATTGCAAATGCCGTCAATATTGATTTGTCAATTAATTTGCAGTATTAGATGTAAAATAATTTTATTGGCATTTACACGTTATCATCTAGTTTGGTCATTGTGGATGAGTTAAATGTTTTGAAAGTAACACAGACATTGTTACATAACCGAACGCACTCGAACCACCATCCAACTATGCGTGCTGGGCCCGGTAATACAATTTATATGTTATAGTCGGACGGTGGAACGATGCGTCCGTACAACAGAGTACCCGGTATGCGTTACCACAGCGCTAAATTAATTGTACTCACCCTGTACCGGCGTCGACACGATGCTCTGGAGACAGGTGGAAGTAGGGTGTGTTGGTTTTGTGTAGGAGAGGTGAGTAATGTGTAAGCGTGATACCACCTGAGATCCAAAGGCGGCGGCTCGGCACGATCACTCTCAAACACTCAGTTATCAACGTTTATATCCAATGTTCAACTATACAACAACAGTTATACACAACACTATTATGCTCTATTATACTTAAATTTACAATCAAACCAGTAACAAACAAATATATGCTCCGACGTTATACAACAATACACGTCGGCTCACGCACGTACACAACTCGACTGCAAGTCCAGTCGCGGTACGTCACAATATACCGACGTACCCTCAACTCTTCGTTCATGATAAAAAAAAATATTAAAAATTTATTATCTACCTGCCTATACTAAACAGACATAAAGTATGAATTTAGAGATGACACAACAACTCTTTCAAAAATAGTGTTCTCAAATTTATCTTTTAACCTGTATAAAATTTACTTCAAATGTTTTTATTATAACCCTTTATATTGTTCCAGGATATATGATATTTTCGTACCGAATATCATCAAAAACTAACTCAATTGTTTTTGCGAAATTGTTATAAAGTCCCCATTCTTTTTTACAATTATATTCAAGTGGTATACTAATTTTTGTTCTCTACTTTCCGCCTATACCAGAACAGAGTCACGATATATATGTATACACGAACAAAGAAGTTCGCAAATTTTTACCTTTGGCGTAACCCTTAAGGGTTTGGAATGAATTCTCTATGAGCGTATTCCCTCATTTCCATTATACCGAGTTATACAATAGAAGTGCGAAAAGGTATGTTAGTAGGTCTCAGCAGTCGACGCACGCGTATTTGTCTGCCACTTCAGGCTATGCGTTTTAAATGAACAGTTTTGATTCGCGGATCGAGCCAACGCACGCGTACTTGTTTGCGCTTAAACGTATCGTATTTTGAGTAATATTAGTCTTGGTGTACGTTTTTGTACGAGGACGAGGTGGTATCGCCATATCGTTGATCATCCTCGCGTGCCGCCTTGCGGTTATTTGTGTGTGTGAGTGTGGTTATAATGTTGTACAGTTTGCGATACGTATAAATATGCCCAACTGTAATTATCTCGGAAAGTTAGCATGCAGTTTAGTGTTAAGATCTGAATTTAAGGTCGATGTAAGTAAAAAAAAAATTAAAAATTAATTGAATATTTTCTTCTATACAAAATTAAATGAAACATCTTCACTACTCATTTAATTTCAAATACCGCTGTTAACATTTTTATCTGCTAACGTCGTGTAAGCAAATTGAAAAGAACAATGAGAATTACTTCAAATGCATTAGTGTTCTTTTCAGATATTTTATTAAAGTTTTTATACAGATTTATGGCGTACATATGTTTCAAAAATATACATTTTGTCATTATGATATATGATGAGATCCAAAATATTTTCAAAGCGGATTTTTACTTATTGTAAAGTTGTGCAATTTTTTTACCCTGAAGTGTTACTACAGTTTTTAAATATTCTATTGATTTCTCTTATGACTATAAATGGCTAGTCATCGCAAGAATCAGATCAGTGAGTTAAGTGGAGATTTCTCACTAATTTGTCTCTAGTATAAGTAAGTTTTCGGGTTTAGTAAGTAGTCGGTTGTTTAGTTTTCGGAAATATACTGACCGTCCTGTGCTTGGTGAACCGCCCTTGTATGTAATACTCGTAAGCAGGGGCGGAAGGGGGCGCAGGGAGACACGCTTCATTACCGTCGGTGCTCTTGGCACCTGTTAATATAATTAGACAATATATGTATTAAGTTGAGAAAGCAATAAAATGTAGTGACGCGACTTTGTTGTGTAAAACTGCTAAAAAAAGTATACGGAATCTATTTCAGATGGTTATATATTCAGATTGTAATAATTAGGGAATAGGGATTAATTGTAAATTAAGGATAATTTATCGGTAAGTATTTGTATTAAACACAACACCTTAAGTAATATTATATACATAGGTAATATTATATAATATTAACGTGTAAATCTGTAACGATGTTCTATTGGTGAAGGCGATACTTTGCAAAAATCCATCATAATAAAATGTTTGTTTTTTTTTTTCTCTCTCTCTCTAGCTAAATTCGTTTCAATAGATAATGAAGTTTAAAGACACGATTATTTACTTAAAAAATAAGAACTTTCTATTATTTAAAAATAATTTAAAAAGGTCTATAATAACAACGTATAATCAGATCTGTATATCCAGCCCGACTGCCTTTGATTAATCTCAAAAACTTACGGTCTTATCTAGTCATTTACTCGCGAATTATATGAACGCTACGAGGAACCACTATACTCACTCAGTTTTTACGAACAAAAATACGTTGTCACGTATCCTCTTAGCTAAAACATAAACTAGACACGTATATTTCTATGTTGTTAGTGACAAAATAGATGTTATAAATTTATTGATTTAAAAAGAAATATGAACTGTAAAAAATAATATATTATGTCAAGAGAAAGAACAAATTGAATACAGACCAATGAAAACTCCAAGATCTTTATAATTAACTTCGTCTTACCTCCATCTTGTTCGCTGAACTAAGTAAATATCAACATATGTAAATACGTATAATATCATGGTAAAATGTCCGATTACTCTGGTCAGTTCAGTAACTATTATGTAAGTTGCAGGTTTCATTAAAGGGAAGATAAATCAACCTTATTGATCAGGTTTAGTGTAGTAGAAAATTATTTATCGAGAATTACGTCACAGAGTTAGGGTAGAATACATTTAGGATACCACCTGAGGGAATGAGATGAATCACCTGTAAAGTCGAACGGTGAAAGGGGAAGCTTGAGCACCACAATATCTACGATGTCGCTACCGTCCAGCATTTTCCATCCTTCCGTGGGTACGTCATAGCTCATCAGCTGAGCTCGCAAATGCACCAGATATCCGCTAAAAAGGAAGTTTATCATTTACTAGTATGCAAAAGTATCAACCCTCATAAAAACAAGAAGAGCAGAAATTAACACGGCAATTAAGTTGTAAAAGAAACCATCGTACATAACAATTAAGTTAATTTCAGTTCATGTTTAAACAGTTATCCTACAAATAACAAGTTACCGTCCATAGGAGAGGTTGCTATCATAGAAATCGTGTAGCAAAAAAAGTGTAGCCAGAGTTACCAAAAATGTATATAAACTTAGATTAAAGTAAAGCAAAAACACTGTAAAGGTGCATAGTGAATTTATGCCACATAAATTATAATCTTGCAAGATTTAGGAATATAACTGGTTGCAAACAAACGCAATTTAAAATTAATATTACAGTAGTTATCACATTAGTTGTTGTTTGCTTTGAGATACTTTACTTTTAATATATTTTTTTTCGAGCTCGGCAAAATGATTGGTGATCGCTCACAATGTGCCTAATTAGAAAGCTCAAAATTCCCCACAGAGTAATGGAGACGGCAATGTTTGGAGTTTTACTATGTGATTCGAATCAGGAATGAAGAGATCCGCAGAAGAAACAAATTAACTGACATTGCCCGAAGAATTGCTAAACGTAAGTGCCAGTGGGCTGGGCACATATCTCGCAGAACCGATGCCCGATGGGGCCAACGGGGTCATGGTCCAGTTAGATTCAATTTGAAAGTTTTTTTTTTGTTCTTCATACAATTTTTGCCACCTGTATTCTACCTCTAAAAAGGTTACATTTCCCAAAAGTTCTTAGTAAACTGTCCAAGTTTCATATTCCTAGCTTTAATAGTTTCTTTCTTGTTTTGAACAGTCTGTCGATCAGCCTTTTTATAAATAATATTGTTACGTTTATGGGTAACTAAAAATGTCATTGACATGATAGAAGAATTTATTAATCACAGATGCACACACAAGTAAACGTAACAAATATAAGTCACACTAAAGAAACACTTATTCACAATAGAAGTCTATATAATTGAAAGTACCATTCATGTATTCGCTCGGATGTGCAATCCAAACTGCTCGATCCACGCTCCCTTTTATATAGTAAAATAAACGATTTCCAGAACAGTCCACAAAATCAGCAGGTCAATGTTTTATTTAAACGTCTTTATTGATGTTGGTTGCGTAATCAATATTTTATCTCTGTTCTTCCTATATTGTTTGCAATACTGCTATCTTTTTCCGTCCTTTATAGGGCGTTATAGTATTGAGTATGAAATTTTTATTACCTGTATAATTTTAACCACCTGACTTGAATAACAACTAGGATAGTAATACTTTCTACCAGTGTCAATTAAATCTGATTTTTCAAAACTACCTCATTGAGACAAATATAGATTACCTAATTAACACTATTCGAAAAGAATTCATACTTTAGAAAAACAAAGTGATTGAGAAGATTTTATATTAAGCTACACATGCTTAACTACTTGTAATAGGTATCTATTCTTATTGAATTGACATTCTGTCAGAACATCAATAGATTTTTTGCTCTAGTTTTTTAAAACAATTCTCTTCGAAATTTTAAATTTCTAAATGGCTCTCGCGTAAAATTAGTAAGATATCGATTAAAGCATCAGTCGTTTTTAAAAAAGGATTATGACCCCGAAAATAATTTGAGACCTCCTAATTGGAGTAAGTCGTTTGAGAGACGCAGGCTTAACGTGGGCTTTGAATTCGCGACTCACGTTGAAGGTGACGGACTATAAATAAACGTACCAATAACATATTTGGCGACCCAAGATGTTCCCCAGCTGGGAAGACTCTTGACGTCGCCACCAGCGCGATACAGTAACACTGACCATGCATCAGGAATTACATGCATAACACTGCATACACACTCCTGTACATAACACGCAAGTACATAGGTTCTGTAAGAATCTTTTTTTTATTCATAAATTTTTTTTTTTATTAGCTAGGACAAAATTGTGCGGGAATTTTACACACAGGTAACGGCCAAGCCGAGGTTGGTACCACTTTGGTACCCTTGTGCGTGTTATCTTTTGCGGCGAGAGCCTTCAGTACTTTCCCACAAAGTTACGGAGAAGCTATTAAGGCCCTTCCTGTCAACAGCTTTAGCTAGGTTAGGTTAAAATTTTAAAGAGCAGTCTTCGTTCAATCACCGACACATAGAATAAGGAATATTTTCTTCACAGTATAGTTAGTCATTGTCAATATTTATGGTACTTTTCCTCCAACTACCATCTTTTTCCATATTGTATATCCCTATACGACTTATAAAATTAAAAAAAAATACAATTTAAGAAACTCACTTCAAACTGTGTGATAAAGGAAATTTGTATTACAATTTTACTGTGAAGCTCTAAAGGCCCTTCTAGTCAACAGCATTAGCTAGGTTAGAAAAAAAAAAAACATATTTGTTACATTGCCTCCTAGTCTGTTGATTTTATGGTTTAAAAATCGAACGAGAATTATTAATAACCCCTCGAGCCTAACCTGGCGTTTACGCCAGCTTTCCATTGTTTTCTTATTGTCTTCTTATGTCTCGTTTTTATGGGTAATCAACATATCAAACAAATCCATCTATACAATAATCTACATCTATATAATACTACATGATAATATTTTCTATCTACGATACATTGTTTACGATGTATTGTTACTTTACGTTTGCAAGACTTCAAATATAAATAATAACCTAAAACATTAAAATAAAATAACATATTAGCCTTAACGTATGTTTAATTGCTTGGAGTTTGTACGCACCAATCACGATATGCATTTGCAAACAGTGCAAATAAATTTTTCAATATTATCTATTACATTTGTGTGCTTATAAATTTTGACCAGTGGGTCCGATGTGCATTGATTCGCGACTTTAAACGTATTTAAGAACGTAACTGTAATAAATGTTTGTCAGTATGTAAATAATTTAATCCGATTCGGGCATATTTATAAATGATCATCTCGAAATACGTAATATGACTTAATTAAAAGTAACACTATATTGTTAACTCTTTTTTTCTAGATTGAAAATCCAGAAAGCGTTCTTTATTCAAATATCTACGTCTTTTTTTTTTAAATTCGTTTTACTAACTGGTCGTGTGTAAGATAAAATTGTCATGGTACACGAAGTTCGTCAAAAACTTGCGGCAAATAAATAGTCGTGTACACATCGGTATTCACTGTACAAAGATCCTCTTAAGCAATAGTCTCCAGTTTTATTTTAAAAATTGTCACTTTTCTGCTTAACGGCGGACCGCACATTCGCCACTTTAGTTGATTTAGGCTCACCTCGAAAGCCCCAAGCAGCCGATTGCAGGTTTGTTTTGTAAACTAACTCAATCTCACTATGCTTCACACCAAATTTCCCATCCTTTCCTGCATCTGGTAAGCATGACACTGCATCAAGTTTATTTTATTACAGTTTTACCAGATTCTAATGCTTTAGTACGATTGATTGTATCAGGGACGACCATCACGATATTCGTCACTGAGATTAACACGACCGCGTTAGCATTTTGCAAAGCAACTAAAACTAGTCGGCTTGGATGCTACTTACTTAATTGCCAAACTTGAAATCGTTGTAAATAATACTACGAAAAGTTTAATGACCACGAAAACTCCATGGTAATGTAGACAGGCAATATTAAACATGGCGTTAGAATGTATGTATATATGTAAATAGATGAAGCAATCTGCACTGTAAAACCGAAAAGTTCCATTTTCAAACGTTATAAATAGTTTTTAAATATTCCTAAAGTTAAATTTAAAAAATAGTGATATAAATGAAATTACATTTCTGGGATATCACTCATGGCTACAATGGTTACTAACTGTTAGAAGCTGCGCGGGGTACTGACTATAATCAATCCTGTCGCGCGTCACGTCGCACACTATCAAAAGAATTACTCTTCACCGATTGGGTTATTATTTTTAGTTCGACGGGATCGATTTTACATATTACTAACGTAAGAGGACATGCGGTAGGAAAAGTAGGTATTTCAGAACTCTTTTGTAGTACTCTAGTGTAACGCAGTCGCGTTGTGCCCCAGAGAAAGAATTGTAAAACACTAAAGGGACAACTGCAGCGCGGGCTGATTTAACTATGCAAAATAGACGAAAACATCACTGTTTCCTTATGTCATGTTTCCTGTTTCATCACTGTCACCCTGTTTCCTCCTCCAAAATTGAACCGATTTTTAATTTTCTTTCAGTTTTAGAATAATAAAAACTTTGGCTGTGCCTGTACATTTCATCAACAAGTGGTATACGAGTACATCTTTAGGATTGTACACGATTTGCAGTTTGGTGGATTCTTTTTTTTTATAAGAAAAGTAATCAATGTTACATATTAAATTTATTTTAAATACATTTATTATCTGTGACTTATTTTATAGATATAATATAAGCTTATATTATATAAATAGTTTTTTTTAACCGACTTTAAAAAGGTGGAGGTTATCAATTCGTCTGTATGTTTGTTACGCGATTTTTCTGTCAATTGTGAACCGATTTATACATTTTTTTTATCGAAGGAGTACACTTCCGAGGTTGTCCCATTTCCATCTAATCAGTGGAACTCAGGGAAATTGAGAAGAATTCTCAAATTTTATAGACACTCGGACGTGTTTCATATATTCGTTTCCAAAGCTATGAAGTAGGCTTCACAGCTATACCTAAAAGTATATACTTATGATAAAAAAGTAGAAAAAAAAACCTTTTTAATTAAAAACAAAATCGACTTCGAAAGCATAAATGATAAAAATGCACTAAAAGTAATTACTTTATTAATACACTTCGTTAACTCTGGAGTCGGTGCAAGCTAGAGTTAACATACATACTCGTTTACAAATGGAAATAACTTTAGCTTAATTACATATACGCTAAATTAAGGATTAGGCTGATTTAAAAAAAAACAATTAATCAAAATCGAAAACAATTAGCGACGAACATTTACACCGCTTTGTTATCCGTAAGCTGGCTCCGATTTCAAAATTAAAGAAGCAGGTTTAATAATGTTTAGTAAATTATTTAATGAATTTGTTGTGTATTTCTATAGTTTATTCTTTTGAAGTCTGTTTTGTTTTTAATTAACTATGTTTTTGTTTTCTTCTTTTTGGTTTAAGTATGCACGTTTAGCTATAGAAAACAAGGTATTTTTTGTACTGTCTTAAAAAAATAATTTTATTTCCGTATTAAACTCTTCTTCTTTCTTTTTTTAATCACCATTAAGATCACATAAATAAAGCACGACACTTGCATTAAAAAAATATAATCCCTCTACCCGTTAAATTTTGTACCTTCTATCATCAGATCAACACAATTAGATGGTGACTGCAATACGCAAGTACTTGAAAGAAATATATAAAACAGGTGTGTCTATTATATTCGAGCGTTGCTCTCAATTTCCCTGAGATCCACTGATCAGATCCTGACTTGGTATCAATGGGACCAAATCGGGAGTGTACTCCTTCGAATAGAAAATTCTCCTTTTTGAAGTTAGTAAAAAAATTATTTTTTACTAGTATTATTGTAACCTCTTTTTATTTGCGCAGGTTTTCAACGCGTGATGATTTAAAGCACAATATTAATGCCTCAACTACGACTCACATCAATTTAGACATCAAAAATATTTCGTTGTATTATGTCGAGAGAATCCTTTATAAAATAGCCAAGCACCTTATTAGCGTGGAACATACAATAACAACCCTCCTTCTGTTGTCAGTACTGTGGTTTTTACTAAAAGATTTCTGTATATTTTATTTGATGTTATACACGTGGGCTAATATAATTGACAGCTGTCCCGCGGCTTCGCTCGTATTCTCATTAATTAAACACCATATTATATTTAATTATTTTGTATGTTTTAAACAATCAATTGTTTATCTAAAAAGTTATAAATTGTGCGTCTATCGAGTAGTGATATGCTTATGATGTTTAATTCAATGGAGTTTATATGTATCCTTGATATAGATCTAAATGTCCATAGAATGTGACATTATACGGAGAAATATTTTTTATCCTTTCATTATATGATAGTCAAAGTCTATTTGTCTGGTCAGGTATCTGGTCAGGTTTAGTATATACATTTTGTTACATAAAATAATATCTAAGAGTTGGTATATAAGAATAGTAATTAGCGTTGTTTTTTTTATTTTTGAAAGGCTTTATTATTATTTAATATTGCCATTTATTATACATACAAATATTTTAAAATAAACTTTTAATTCGTTCCAGCGAAGCTGCTGGCATTTGATTAATTCCCGAAACAGAATGGAACTAATTAATGTAAGTTAAGAAGATAAATAATGTATTTCCATTAAACAATGAATCAAACTTATTTAGTAACTCATTATGTAATACAAATGACCAGTAGTAAAAATAATTGTAAACATAAACGATTGTATACAATAAATAAATCTATATTATATCGTTAATTTGTTCTACTAAATTATTTCGAACAAATTATATGTTATAATAACACTTAAGTGTTGTTTGCGTCAATCAGTATCAAATGCTCACTTGTTGTGCATTATCGGATTTGTTTTATAACGAAGGGTTATTTTAAAGCAATTTATTGTAGTTTTTTAAATGTGTAGCCCATTATGTTGTTTTAATTTTTTAACTAATTTTGTTGCTTTATGGGTAAAGAAATGTTTTTGTAAGAGAACATTTAATGAAACTGAAAATCCTCATTATGAACAATATTCTATATTATCCAGTACGTTTACGTTACTAATTACGTAGCCTGATCCAGTAAAATCCGATCACTTCCGATTTTCTCTTTTCAACTAATCACACCGATTGATTTTGCCTTTTTATTGTGAACATTATCCGAATATTTAACCCTGGCACGAATTCCAAGTCTAAGCCCCTAGTTTTTCTCATAGTTATTTTTGGGTAAATTGATCTCTTCTAGC
This sequence comes from Samia ricini, assembly GCA_014132275.2. Taxonomy (NCBI): domain Eukaryota; kingdom Metazoa; phylum Arthropoda; class Insecta; order Lepidoptera; family Saturniidae; genus Samia; species Samia ricini. Next base: position 14,973,404 of record AP028163.1, read on the forward strand.
CTTAACCTCTTGAGCACTAACCTGGCGTTTACGCCAGCTTTCCATTGTTTTCCTATTGTCTTTCTATCGTCTCATTTTTATGGGTAATCGTTAAATTAAGTAAGATTTATATTTGTTTAAAAAATGTAAATTCTGAAACGATTATGGCTCAGTTTGTAATGCGTAATTGATTTCGGGTCAATGGACGTAGGGTCGAATTCACTCACCCAACTATTTAGTGATTCTACCTATCGATTAAGGAATATATCATAAGAAAACCATAGTTAGCATGTTAGACCATTTTGCTAGTAATACCACCCTCAAGATCTGTCGCTTAAAAGTAATGAGTATTGTTGGATAAATCACAATGACTCGCCAGTTTTGATGTGGTATCCAAGCAGGGTAACAGAAATCCACCAGAATTTCTAATTTTCTTAAATTTTGTGACAGTGCAAGAGGTTACAGTGTACAAATTAACCGACTTCAAAAAGGAGGAGTTTGCCAATTCCTCCTTTTTTTTTGTATGTTTATTAACCGATTTCTCCGTCATTTCAGGACCGATTTGCAGTTTTTTTATAAATCGAAGGATCACACTTCCGAAGTATCACATTTCCACCAGATCAGGATCTGATCAGTGGAACTACTGCTTAGACCAGTTGAGAATACCTAGCTTTTTACCTGCCAATTTGGCTTTGCTTTCCAAGTGACTACGAAACTATACGTCTGTAGATATGTTCTTGCCAAGAATCCCGATATTGTATAAGATCTTACGAGGTGTGCCCTGGAACTTAGGTGCTACGATAAATGGGAACTTTTTTGTGGTAAAAGCGCAGACTTGTGTTGTGACAGATTTAATTGGACGAAGTTGCCTCTCTCCAATCAGAGGCCCTATCCAAACATCCTTCAACTTCAGACACAAGTTTATTCCGGGTTTGCTTCACAGCTGCTTGAGAACTATTTGCACGGCCCAAGTATACGGCATCACAAGTGCTGTCATCCGCGTAATAATAGATGTTGGAAATATCCAAAAGATCATTAATGTGCAGGATAAACAGCGTAGGAGATAACACTGAGCCTTGTGAGACTCCAGCGTTTATTGTCATAGCATCAGAAATGCAACCCTCAACTACAACTCTGACGCTTATTTCGGACAGAAAACTTGAAACCTACCTGCAACAGCCTTCAGGGATTTCGTATGATCTTAGTTTAGAGAGAACAGCCTTGTGCCACACCCTGTCAAAAGCCTTCGCGATGTCCAGGCTTAGGCACTGCCAAAGCTTCTCCCTTACTCTCTATATCTTCAGCCCACCTCTAAGTGAGGTAAACAAGAACATAACATATGGTGATCCTCAAGGTACCTCAACAATTGTATGTTCATGGCTCGCTCCATCACATTAAAAAGAACGGAGATAATCGCAATAGGCCTGTAAGTAGACAAACTTAATGACTTTGTGTTTAACCACATTAATGATTACCTTGTGTTAGTATTATTATTATTATATTACATTCTATATAATAGTCGTGCGTACGGATACCGCATGATGCCGAGTGGTCTAATATAATGATTGAAACATGTAAAACGGAAATAATACAAAGAACGCCATTTTTACGTTTAGCCGTTTTATTTCAGTATCAACAGGGTGCAAGAGCCACAGCAGACCTTCTTCACCAGCCACCGGAACAGTTTAGTACTACATCGAAGGGCGACTCATGGTACGATATATATATTTATTATTTATAAATATACCAATCTGTTTTATGTAACAATTGTACGCTTAACAACTACATGAAAAAATGCACTGGTTATGTTGTTAAAATCAATAGGTCAAAAATCACGATTCGTTTTTTTTTTCTTTTTTTGACCTAGCTAATGCTGTTGACCGAAAGGGCCTTTACAGCTTCACCGAACTTTGGGGGCGAGTGCTGAAGGCACTCAGCCGCAATAGGGTGACTAGCACAAGGGCTACCAAAGTGGTACGTACCTCGGTTTGACCGTCACCTGAGTTTAAAACTCTCTCGCGAGTATGAACCTGGCTATTCCCTACATTTTTTATAAATGTAAAAAAAAAAGGTTCCTTACAGGACCTATATACCTGCGTGTTATGTGCAGGAGTGTGTATGGAGTGTTGTGCGTGTATTGCTCAATGTATGGGCAGTGTCACTGTATCGCGCTGGCGGCGACGTCAAGAGCCTCCCCAGTTAGGGAACGCGACATGTCTTGGGTCGCCGCCTGAGGGGGACCCGGATTATGTGCGGGAGCAAAGTTAGCCGCCTGTCCCCGGCGGCGGGAACAGCGGTTTCGAGGGCGTGGGCGCTGGCACGCATTTGTACGAGGTAAAGGAGGGAAGATCCTATTACTACGAGTTATGGTATCGTCGCGACACGATAAGATCCTACGCGGCCGACGTATACGACGCGGCTTACGTCCTGGCAAGTACGAGATGGCTCGTACGATGAGGGGATTCGAGTGTGTCTCTGAGCGCTCGAAGAATGCGCGACACTGGGTTTTAAATACGGACCTAACGGAGAGCAGGTTGAGATCCCTACGTAAATCCACAGTTCTCTCGAACCATTGGGAACCTACTGCCTTCCTTACAAAGCGATTCTGAATCCTTTGTAAGGCGTGCATGCGTGAACGAATGATGTGACCGAAGACAGGTGCGCAATACAAGACGATGAGTCTGACCACCATCTTGTATAGGGTAATCTTATGGCGGAGGGCCATTTTGCTCTTGTTGTTGTAGAGCGGATAGAGAAGACCTAGCACCATGGAGGTCTGGCGCTTCACTTTCTTGATGTGGGATTTGAAAGAGAGTCTATCGTCTAACTGAACTCCTAGGTACCTGCCTTCGGAGCTATAAGGGATTTCAGTACCCGCGTACTGGATGGGACTGGGAGGGTATTGCCTGAGTTTACGACTTCTGGTGAACAATAACGCGGCACTCTTACTCGACTTTATCGCGAGACGCCATTTGAAATACCAAGCGCTGAGTTGGTCGACAGCGCCTTGGACGTATTTACGTAAGACCGTTTTCTTACGAAAAGCGTAGTATATGACTGTATCGTCCGCGTACAGACCTAACTGAACTCTTCCGAGATCAGAAAGGTCCGCTAAGTAGAGGTTGAAGAGGACAGGCGCCAGAATGGAACCTTGGGGGACTCCTGCGCGTATCGGGTGGGCTATAGAGAGAGCGTTCTCTACTCTATAGCAGAAAAACTACGATCGGTGAAGTAATCGTGTATGATTCTAACTAGAGTGTCGGGGATACCTAATCTAGTGAGTTTGTAGACGAGGCCCGTGTGCCAGACCTTGTCGAATGCTTTGGCAACGTCGAAGAAGACTGCGAGCGTGTGCCAGGATTTATTAAACTGAGGGTGATTAAAATTAATGAGTACGTACTCCGTGAGGCGGAGCACCTGATGCGCACAGGAGTGTCTGGGCTCGGAAACCAAACTGCTGGGGCGGCAAGAAATTTTTGTCCTCTATCACCTCTAGGAGACGGCTCATAAGGATCCGCTCATAGAGTTTTCCTAACGTATTGAGAAGGCTGATAGGACGGTAACTATCGGGTTGCCTGGCGTCTTTGCCAGGTTTTTGTATCTCTATGACTATTGCTGCTTTCTAGGCGGCTGGAAAGTGGTTGTTCTTGATGGCCGCATTTAAGATGCAGACCAACAACGCGATCCGAGGCGGAGGAAGAAGTTTGATAACTTCATTCCTGATTCCGTCAGGACCGGGGGACTTTTTGGGCTTAAGGCCCTTGATGGCGGTCACAACCTCGTCACAGGTGACAGGTGAGAGGGGGACAACCGAAGTAAGAGTGAGTGAGTCCTTCACAGAGGATTCGACAACAGAGATGTGCTCGACATCAATGTTGTCGGTGACTGGAGCGCATTGATGCTGGAGGCTCGGAGGCTATCGGCTAAGCACTCGGCTTTTTCGATATCGTCAAATGCGGGTTGAAGACCCTGCCTATTTCTGTCCAGGGGGGGCATGTTAATGATGGTACGGTCCAACTTCATGGATCGTGCGAGCTTTCAGTACGCGAGGTGGGAAGGTTTCAGCTCTCCTAAGAGGCTGTTCCACCTATCATTACGAATTTGATCTATGCGGTCTTTCACCGCTCTACGCAAGGAATGCAAGCGCGCACGATTCTCCTCAGTCGGATACGTGTCGTGAACGCGGGTCGCGGCGTTTTTTTGGGTTAGCAGAGCTTCACGTCATCGGGGAGTACGAAGCGCCGATCGCTCGCCGCTTGCACCTCTTTCGAGGTCTCCTCGATGCCGATCTTGAGGTGCTCAGCCAGAGCATCGATCGCGAGGTCCGCGTCCGCAGTCGTATCCAGTATATCTGGGATCCTATCCAGAGAGGGGGTGGACGGATAGTCCTTCAAGTAACGGCCTAGTTTGTAATAGTCCGCGACTTTTACAACCGGAGGGCTAGAATTAGAGTCATCCGTATGATCTAACAACAATACTACTGGGCGGTGGTCGGAGTCGAGTTCGTGTACGACTTGTATAAGACGCACAGGAAGCGTGACTCCTTTTATGACAGCGAAATCTAGAACTGACGGGCGACAGTTCGGTTGAAAATGGGTGGGCTCTAAAGGCGCGACGACCTCAAAATCGAGCTTCCGTTTTAAGCGCATGAGTTCTGTCCCATTGGGAGTAACGCATGAGCTGTTCCAGAATGTATGCCCACAATTGAGATCGCCGGCGATAATAACAGAGTCGCCTAATGCGAAAAGCGTCTATAGATCTTAAGGTCGTCCTTAAGGGTCGTTTGTTGGGGGAAAGGTATGCAGATACGAGTATGATTGACGGATGGCCAGTCATACCGATTCTACATACTGAAACTTCCATATTAGTGAGCTCCGGAGCTTGTAACGGTAATATAGAGACCGTTTGTAGTAAATAAGTGTACCACCGCCCCTTTCAGGGGTCCTATCGTCACGAACTATATTATAATTTGCAATCCCAGGATTGCGATCACCTGGCTTTAAAAAGGTTTCCTGGACGAGAAATACGTCTATTTTACGATCGCGGAGAAAGTTAGCGACTAATTCTCGCTGCGGAGCTAATTTCCGAGCGTTAAAAAAGGAGAGGGAGAGACCGCGTGGCTTGATCTTAGCCATCTATTACGGGTTATGAGAAACACGTGCCAGACCTTAAAGGGTCATGGCAATGGCGGGGAAACGCGCGATAGCGTCCAGCTCGGCGTTTCCTGAGCCGCTGTTCAACATTGCGTTGAAAGCGACTACGTCCTGCACATCGTGAATGCGCAGGAGAAAGAGGACCCGGTCTAAGCCGGTGGAGTTGGCCTGAGGGGCCTGAGGGGGAGTGGCCAGGCGCAGCTGCGCCTTGGCTTGGGGCCTAGGGGCCCACGGAGCCAGAGAGGCTGTGGGCCGGCCGGGGGGTGGAGGGACGGGTCGGCACCGCGGAAGGCGCTGCCGACGTGCCGGGAAGGCACGGAAAAGTCCTCAGTATCATAGGCGGCACTTGAGGCTGGAGGAGGAGGGGGGCAGCATTCCTCTGAGGAACGCGCCTGCCACCCTTATTAGGGTGGTTGCGCTTTACCTTGGGTGCGCACGGGCACCCACGGCAATTCGCGGGATGACCCTCCTGTCTGCATAATACGCTGCTGGGAGGGTCGGCTGTATCCCTGGGACGGGGACAGTCAGAGGTCAGATGATCTCCAAGACACTTTACGCATCTCGGAGCCATAAAGCAGCTCCGAGAGCTATGCCTGTACCCCTGGCAACGGTGACATTGCGAGGGGTAGGTTTTTTTTTTGTGTGGAACCTCCACTAAGATCCGGGACAGGCCACAGAGGGTCTTCAGGCCGAAGACCTTCTTACCCTCCTCGGTGGCGGGAAGCGAGACAACGACCATGTTATATGGTCTCCTGCCTCGTTGATCGTGCATACGGTGCACCTCGGTGACGGGGATACCCTGCTCCATAAGGGAGGCAGAGATGTCATCACAAGAGAGTTCCTTGGGAACTCTCTTAATCACTACGCGGAGGGACTTCTACTCCTCCAGCGCGTGGGTAAAATGGCCATATTGCACCTCACGGAGAAACCTCGTGAGGGCGCGGAAGGTGTCCGTGGTCGACACCTTCACCATGATACCATCGCGAACATTCGTCGCGGTGATGAAGTGGATATGGTGGCTCGCGAGATCCGCCGAGATTTTTGTCCAGGACGCCTTGTCCTGGATCGTGACCGGAGACCTGAGAAGGTGCAACCGCAGGCTTAGGCGCTGCCGATTACGCGACGGGCAGCGGAGTCGGCTGCCGCGACGCATCCTCAACGGCGAGCATCTTCGGGACAGTCTGGGAGGGCGGTGGGGAGGCCGGCGCCTTCCTCTTATTTTTCTGCTTGGGGGGGACGAAGTCACTACCCCCTAGCGGGGGAAACGCGACGTCCATCCCGTACGATTCTGAACCGCACGAAGACTGGACAGCGGGCGCGGCGAACCTAGGCATCAGGCTCGGATGCCTGTCTGCCTGGCTCTGGGGGGATAATGGGGAAAAACTATTCCCCGTGGCAACATTTATCTGCTCCGCAGAGTGCGGACGGTATGGGGACCGCGAACGAGATCTAGACCGCGATCGACAGTCTGAAAACGACGAGTTACGTCGCGACCTAATTGCGGGTGGTGTGATTGCGCGGGAATGCTCCGGAGCGTTAATATTTGAAACCGGCTTCCTTACCCTAACTCGTAGTTGGGACGCGGCCGGCAAAGAGTCGTCTTCGCTAAAGTTCCTAAATTCCCGAGCGAGGAAGGGAGATTTATCGAGCAGCAATTGGGCGAACCTAAGGAGCTTACGCTCCACAACACTTGAATCGGCCATCCCGCGATGGCAAGAGGGCAGGGGAAGGGGTGAACTACCTCCCTGCTGGAGGGGCAGGGGGGGCGCGCCAAAAACTAATGAGGCTTCGCGAGCCTCGCAAGGGACCTTTGAGTCGAGGTGCAGTGACCCAAAGGAGTTGGTACCTACTAGGCCTATGGGGACGCCCTAGCAAGCCCTAGGGCCGAGGACGCAAGTCAGGTGGGCAGACCTTACGCCCAAACAGCACCCAGGGGATGGATAATGAAGCAGGAACGCATGGGTGTGACGGGAATATTCAGCGCGACTACGCGCCGAATCTACCGCGGTATGCGGCGACCTGGGGGGTCCCAGGGAACCTGCTAAACCCTGCAACACCTCAGTTGGCACCGTTAGGTTTCCGGTGATGACCACAATCAAGAGAGAGTGGGTTTTAAAAATGTCGAGAAGCGACACGTATCCTCACCTTATGGGTGAGTATACGTTAAACGCGCGCGTACTGAAAAGTACGTTGGACGAAAATAGACGATGTTATAAATAAATTTATAACACCGAATATTCAAAACTCGGTACGAATTGATTCGCGACACGAATCACGCCTGCGTGACCCCGATTTCTGATGAAAAACAGGAACCGACGTCACGGAGACACTTGACTATGACGCAGATCGGTAACGGAAAACTCGAATGAATTCGGAGCGAGTGACCTTAGCATGCGTGCGCACACCTCGGCTTACCAGACACGAATCATCACGATTCGTATGAGCAAACCACTCTTATGTCTCTGATATTATGTATAGATATAGTATGTATGTATCTGATATTAGTAACGGTAACGAACCCTATAGTAGATCGTTGGGTGTTTTAGCAGTCCGGATAGATGTTCCCAACAGAATGAAATATCTAGGACTGGTGCTTGACAAACGTTGTTAATTCTGTGTTCTTTTTAAGCAATTTTTCACACCATATAGGATTAATTCTTTGAATACAATCTCACCTATGTCAAGTGTCGATGTGATCCATGATATAAAATACACTAAGCCTAGAGGTACTGGTTCTCAAGTGATGATGCCGAAACACATTATCCCGTATTGTCCCCATTAATGCGACGGGCGGCTCCGGAGGGTTCAGTGGGTATTTCCGGCGCTTCTCGCCGGATAATTCCCACACTGGTGTAGAGACGTCCCTCCACACCCCCCTTTTTTTTTTTTTTTTTTTTTTTTTTTTTTTTTTTTTTTTTTTTTTTTTTTTTTTTTTTTTTTTTTTTTTTTTTTTTTTTTTTTTTTTTGACGGGGGGAAATGCATTTACGCACTACCCTTATCTATTGTACTTAGGGAATCTCAGTCCCCCAGTACACTAGATAAGGGGCACGGAGTGACGAGCTCCGTGCAGTGTGGGACTCACCCGGGCGTGAAGCGCCCGGAAATACCCACTAAAACCCCCCGGGGCCGTCCGCTGCATTTGGGATGGGGGCGACACGGGATGGCTTTCGCAAGCACCGCGTCGCCCCCTGCAGCGAACCCGCCGGGCCTCGTCGTGCAATGGCCCGGTGGGGATGGGGGAGTGTACACACTACTCAACCCCACCTCTTCGCCCGCCTCCCGAAGGAGGCATGACCAAGACGGTCGGTCGGCCAGGGAGGCAGAAAAGCTGCCCCCCCATAAAAAGAGAAAGCTGGGACAGTTCAGTGGCGGGCAAAGAGAAAGGGGAAGAAGCCCGCCACTGAGAAGAGAAATTCTGAGTCCCTCTCCTTCACTCATCTTGTCACCAACGACAAGACATAGCGAGGAGAGGGATACTCAGGAAGAGAAAGGGGGGGACAGAAAAGAAGAAAAGACGACACAAAACACCAACACACACAAGCACAACATACGGACACTCGTCCAACGACCGTCAGGGGGTCCCTATAAGCGCAGGAACCCCCTTTTTTTTTTTTTTTTTTTTTTTTTTTTTTTTTTTTTTTTTTTTTTTTTTTTTTTTTTTTTTTTTTTTTTTTTTTTTTTTTTTTTTTGACGGGGGGAAATGCATTTACGCACTACCCTTATCTATTGTACTTGGGGGATCTCAGTCCCCCAGTACACTAGATAAGGGGCACGGAGTGACGAGCTCCGTGCAGTGTGGGACTCACCCGGGCGAGAGTCGCCCGGAAATACCCACTAAAACCCCCCGGGGCCGTCCGCTGCATTTGGGATGGGGGCGACACGGGGTGGCTTTCGCAGGCACCGCGTCACCCCCTGCAGCGAACCCACCGGGCCTCGTCGTGCAATGGCCCAATGGGGATGGGGGAGGATATTCCTCGACCCCACCTCTTCACCCGCCCCCCCGTAGGGAGGCCTGACCCAACGGTCAAACATACCGGGGAACAGGATATTGCGCAGGAACCCCCTGACATAACGAGCCCACCGCCCCCCCTCGGCCTTCTCCTTCGGCGAGGATGCGCCTCCGGGTCATCCTCCCTAACTCTCTCGTCAGCCTCCTTCTGCATCATTACGTTCTCGCAGAAGGAGGCGACGACCCTCCAGACCTCCTCGCTGCCGACCATGGCTCTAACGACGGTCGGCAGCGAGAGGTCCTCCCCCACAACCCGCCACCACTTCGCGGCGCGGCACCTCCCACGCGGCGCACTCAGCCAGCGTGTGGTGCGCCGTATCTTCCGCCGCGCCGCAGTGGTGGCACACCGCCGACGGCTCCCTCCTGGCTATTTTGTGCAGGTACCATCCGAAACAGCCATGTCCGGACAGTACCTGCACAAGCCTAAATGTGAGGGAGCCGTGCCCCCCTCCTCATCCACTCCCGGAGGACCGGACGGATGGCGTCTATGGTTGGTCGCCCATAGCGCGCATCCGCCAGGTCCTCCTCCCACCTGACCATCTCCTCCTCTCTCCTCTCCAACCTCACTCTCCTAACCTCTGCTGGATGTAAGCGGAGCCCTCCACCATCCCTCCTCGCTGCCGCGTACCGGCAGCGAGCACCTCCGCTTCTCGCTCCCACGGCAGGGAGCCGGCGAGCACGCAGGCCGCCGCTACGGACACCGTGCGGTATCCGCGTATCGCCCTCAACTCGACCGTGCGCTGCGCAGCTTGCAGCACACGGACATTGCGGGAGTTGAGGGCGTCCGCCCACACGGGTGCCCCATAGGCGGCCATGCTCCGCACGACCCCTGCGTGGAGCCGGCGGCACCTATGGCCTGGCCCCCCCACATTCGGGAGGAGCCGCCCCAGTGCCGCCGCGGCACCGGCGATGCGCGGTCCAAGTCCCTTAAAGTGGGACTCGAACCGCCATCTTCCGTCCAGGATAAGGCCCAGGTACTTCATCTGGGCCTTAACCCGGATCCGGTGCCCCCCCACCGAGATGCTCGCCCCAGGGGGCGGCCCATGCCGAGGCCCATGGAACAGCAGGGCCTCGGTCTTCTCGGCCGCAACCCTGAGCCCGAGCATCTCGATGCGCTTGACCACCAGGGCAACTCCCATCGTGGCCAAGCGCGCCACCTCCTCCCACCTCCCCCCCCGGGCTACGACAAGGGTATCGTCCGCGTAGCAGATTAGGCGCACCCCACTCGGAAGTGCGCCTCGGACGACCCAGTCGTAGCCCACGTTCCACAGGAGTGGTCCGAGCACCGACCCCTGCGGAACCCCGCAGCCCGCCGGACGATCGACCCTGACGCCTTGACTGTCCATAAAGGACACCTCCCTCCCTCGGAGATAGTCCTCCAACAGCCTCCTCAGATAGCGGGGCACTCCAAAGGACCGGAGCGCCTCCACTATCACCGCGTGCGGGAGGCTGTTGAAGGCGTTGGCGATATCGAGTGATACCGCCAACAGCCTATCTCCCTGAGAGGTGGCCTCGGCCGACCACCTCTTCAGCCTCATCAAGGCGTCCACCGTCGATCGTCCTGCCCGGAACCCGAACTGCGCGTCCGCAAAGTTCGGCCCCACTGTGCTCAGATGCGTGGTGATGCGGGAAGATATCACCCTCTCCAACATCTTCCCGACATCATCCAGGAGCACCAGGGGCCTATACGCGGACGGGCAGTCCGGGGGGCGGCCCTCCTTCCCCAGGAGGCACAGGCGGCCCTGCTTCCAGGGCTTCGGAAACTGTCCGACCATGAGACAGCGGTCGAACAGTTCCCTCACCTTGCCTCCCAGGTACCTCAGGGCCAAGCCCAAGACGCAGCCCGGGACCCCGTCTGGCCCTGGCGCCTTACGCCTCCCGCGTAGGCGACGTAGCACCATCTCCAACTCCCCGTCACTGGTACGGGGAGAGAGAGGCTCGTCGCCATCCTCCGCAGGAGCCAACGGCGCCATCCTCGGTGGGAGGAACCCTGGAGGGTCGCAGGGAAAAAGTGCCCCCACGACCCTCTCCAGAACATCCGGCTGGAGAGTTTCCGTAATGGGGGACGCCAGGCCCCGGAATTTTTTCCGGGCGACCTTGAACGGGCGTCCCCACGGATTTCTCTCCAGCGTCTGGAGCAGTTCCTCCCAGGCCAGATCCTTGGCCCGACCAACCGCTGCCTTCAGGGACTCCCTAAGGTCCCCGTAGGCAATACACAGTCGGGCCTCCTCAGCGGGGTCCCTTCTGCGTCTTCTCCGGGCGCGGGCAAGCTCCCTCCTTGCCGCGGCGCAGGTCTCCCGGAGCCGAGCTAGCTAGCTCCGGAGACCACCAGTACACCGCCCGCTTATTCGGGCGGCGCACGCACCGCGGCATCGACGCGTCACATATCTCCGTCAGAGAGTGGCGTAGACGGAGAGCGGACGCGTCGACTCCCTCCTCCGGTGGCCATCGTCCACCCCAGTTTTGAACGATGGCCACCTCCTCAGCCAGCTCCCGGTCCAGCCGGCTGAGGACCCACCAGGGGAACGGCGCTCCCCTACGGGGATGGCGTGCCCTATCCTCCAACTCGGAGGTGGAGACCTCGAACCATATATACTTATGGTCCGAGAGCGTCTCCACCTCCTCCCGCACACGCCACCCCCAGACGTGTCGTGCGATGACAGGTGATGCGAACGAGAGGTCCACAATGGACCCCCCATTCCATCGCACGCACGTCTGCGCCGTCCCGCGGTTGAGGAGGACTAGCCCTGCTTCAGCTGTCCACTCCTCAACCGCCCTCCCCCCTCGGGTTCGTGGCTGCCTCCCCCCAGGTCCTCGACTTGGCGTTGAAGTCGCCAAGGAGTACCAGGGGACGAGGCGCCAGCCGTCTGACCGCCACCATCAAGGAGTCAAGGAACGTCTCGAACTCCCTGAAGGGGCGGTTAGGGGAGAAGTACACGCCGACCAACGCGTACCTCCCCCAGACGGCTGCCACGAACCCATCACCCCTCTCCTGTACCGAGAGGGGCACCCTCGGGGAGTGGATCGCCACCAAGCCCGCTCTGTCCCCTGCCCAACTTGGCGTATTGGGGACATGGTACGGCTCGGCGACGATCACTACATCCGGCCCCCACTCCGCCACCGTCTGGACCAATAGGTCCTGCGCAGCGGCGGAGTGATTTAGATTCCCCTGTAGGCAGCTAAAATGAGACCTATCCATCGGTGGTCATTTTAGCTGCCTCCCGTGCTGGGGCCACAGGCCTAGCTCCCGGTGCTGGAGCCCTCCATTTCCCGGTGGACGGGGGGCGGCAATTCGCCCCTCCCATGTGGTGTTCAATTAGGGACCCCTGAACCCCCCTACCGATGCACACTGCGCAGCGTGGTTTGGCGGCCCTGCACGTGCCCGCCGCGTGTCCCTCCTCTCCGCACCTGTAGCACAGGGCGCTCCTATCTATTTCATCCGGACACACAGCCCGGGTGTGCCCAAGCCCCATGCATCTATAGCAGCGAAGGGGCTTGTCTCCTAACGGCATCACCCGAGCCGAACTCCAACCAACTAGGAGCTTCCCTGTGCTACCGATCTTTAGCGCCGCCTCAACAGGAAGGGAAACAAACGCGGAGCCCCCCCCCCATCCTAACTTTAGATTTCTGACCCTCACTTGCTCCGGGGGGCACTGACCAGCACTAACTACTGCCTCAACCAATTTGGCCTCATCGACCCCATCATCAAATCCGACGATCCTAACATCCGCCATTTTGACCGGCCTCACCACCTCCGCTATCTCCCCCACCACATCCCTCATCCTACTCGCCAATTGGTCCGCTTTCCCCACACCATCCGTCCCACCAACCTCAATAATACGGCCTCCAGAGACCGTAGGGCGAATATTCAGGCCCGGGATACCCAACTCCTTTAGGTCAATGGCATTCGCTGCCTTGGACATGACCGTCCTGTAATCAACTCCCTCCGCCTCCGCCTCAGGCCGCAGTCGGACCACAAACCGCCGCAGTCTTCGGTACCGCTGGCAATTTCGGGGGCACTTTGCCCCCCTGCACCTTCTTAACCGGGCCCCCCTCCGTTCGAGCCACAGCCGGCGAAGCAACAGTCACCTTCTTCTTGCTTTTCGCCGCCTGACTATATGATTGCCCCTGCACCCCCCCCTGTCCACTAGGACCTGCCTCTGCCACAACCTCCAACTGTACATCTCCCGAAGCCCCCAGAGCACTTTTAGGCCCCTTCAGCTCATGCGCCAAAGGAGGACGAACATTTTTCCCCGCAGGCAACAATCTCTTTATTTCCTCCATTTGCACCTGCATGATCTCCGTCACCCGCAAAAATAGACAGTTCCACTGCCTTATCAATAATTTCATGCGTCTGCAGGCCAGGAGCCACTGCCACCTCCGGCTTAGCCTTGGGCGCCTTCACCCTTTCCCCCATCTGACGCCTGAGTGCATCCCTTTCACTCACAAGGCTCTCCACCTCATTCCTCATCCTCTTCATCTCCATCTTCATATTCACTAACTCCTTAGCTACATCATCATTAACGGCAATAGCCCCCGCAATCTTCACTAGATTGAGAATATCCCTTCTCGTTTTCCCCCCATCCTTTTCTTCCAACTCCACATTATCCTCTATGATTCTCCTACTAAGACTAGCCGCCTCATCCAACAACTCCTGCCTACTCATTTCCTTATAAATCCCCAGCTGACTCGATCCAGCCACCTCCTCAACCCCAACCTTTCGATACTTCTCCTTACTAGCCATATTCCCCGATGAGGAACTATCCTCACTCTGATTTTCCTCCTCATCCGCCGAGTAATAACTCCCCTCATCACCACTTCCCATCCCCAATACTTCCCCTGGGCACTCAGGATCTTCCTGACGCTTCTTGCGCCCCCCAACCACATCTTCACCGCTTTTAACAGCCGTATTCACCCCCTTAACACCCACAGCCTTTTTCTTCTTCTGGTCTCTCGACCTCTTCCGTCTACTCTTTCCCCCCTTTGCTACATCCCCCGCAGCCAACTCAACCCCATCCGCACCCTTCTTCATCACGAACCCCGACACCGGATCAACCCAGCGATCTAACCCAGCATCCAAAACCGCAAAACTATTCTCCCCCGCAAACGTTGACATTAAACAGGAGGGGATAACCCCCCCACACAGCCAACACCTCACCCAATACCACAAAACTTAACAAACAACAAATAACAACAAATAACAACACTAACAAACTAATAACAACAACAACAGGTATCAACAATAACAATCCCCCCGAAAAAAAACAACAACCCCTAACAAATAACAACCCCCCAATAAACAACAATACCCAAAACAACAAACAAACCCGCCTGCGAACACTAGTTTTAACACACATTAGCTTAGGTAGACTCCGTTAGCTTAGGTAGACTCCGTTCCCCTCCACACCCCCTTACCATTTTCATTGAGGGGACTTTGATCCTCCTAATGAATTTGGTAGGTATAGTAGGTAGGATAACGTATTATCGACTATTACCCAAAATAATTTCAAACAGTACAGTAAATAAAAGAAAACAAAAGTTATAATATACATTTATTTATTTAACTTCTATCAAATATATATACATAGATTATTACAAACATTACAATTATAAATATAGTTTACAATATTCAATTAAGTACAATGTAGTTTAATAAAATTATATTGTTTTAACAATAAGTAAAAAAAATCTACCGAACATTATTGTCAAAGTCGCTTTATGAAACAATACTGTATTATATACTGTGTTTTACTATATAATGCGGATTTTGCATTCCCGATGTTTCTTAATAAGTCACTACATATAGATATAGGTAGTAATTAAATTAATTTCACGATTTCATATTGACTACATATTAGTGTTACCTACAGTAATAACTCTTGCCATATTGCTGATGGTACAGCACATATTAGTTGAAGAGATTTGGTAAGTAACAATTAAATACAGACCTCCAATTAAATTTTTAATTTAATAAAATTTACCTTAATACATAAAAATGTTTATTGTATAGGCAGCAATACTGTTTTCATCATCATAATTATTTATTCCTGTTAGTTTCCTCCTAGTAGCTTGTATTATAAATAATAGTTAGACTTCAAATTAATACAAATACCAAATCCGTTGTTTAATATTTCAACTAATATTTATGTTGTAATTATGATTTTCATTCTGAAAGTATTTCTACAATGAGTACATTATATAAACTAATGTATATGTCAATACTCGTTACACAATAATGCATGTTATATCTATATCAAACAAGATTACTCTCAGCATGTGAAGTTATTATTTTTTTTTAAACATAATTAATTTTAGGGTATTTTTGCAAAGATATGACCTTGACCGCACCAATACAAATTTAGTTTATGCTTTTTTGGGTGCTCAATTCAATTTTTCATTGACTCAGCATTCCATTTAAAAGTACCACAGAGAACATAATTCATCTTTACAAAATTTATTTATCTTTACATAAATTATTACGCCTCCTTATTGATTGATTTCATACTTTAGATTGAATATAATTTTGCCGCGAACATGTTTATTTTCCCTTTAACAATTATATTGCGCATTGTCGTAAGCAGTAAAAGCACGGAAAACATAGGCATATTGTGCACCCCAGCCCAATACATAACCACCTGTAAAGAATTTTATGCCTTCAGGATTTATATATATTTTTAATTATTTAATTTGAAGCGATGATGGCGCCGCGGGTAGTGCGGCCGGATTCCGCGTCAATCGACGCGGGTTCGATCCCCACCTATCCGACTCTTAAATCGGCCTGAGCTTCCGGTGAAGGAAAACATCGTGAGGAAACCATAACAAGGGGGTTTTCTAAAGATGCCTGCCTGGGTAACTACCGCCCTCAAGTTTGAAAATCTGTCACCAAATACCAATAGGTGTGTTCCGGCAGCATCACTTGGGAACCAGTACCTCTAGGATTAGTGTGCTTACCATCCTGGACGACATCATCACTTAACATCAGGTGAGAGATTGTGGTCAAAGCATAAGTGTATCAGGCTCAGGCCTATTCCATGTAAAAAAAAATCAGTACAATCACAGGGATAAAATAAGCAAGAGAAAAGATGCAATTCTTATTTACTATACATCTATTTTATCACACACGTATATGCGGGGCATTTCATGTGAGGAAGGGAGCGATTTTTTTTTATATCACTTTTCTTACTATGAAAGACTGTTTAAAAACAATCAGTTATATCAATATCAAACGTCCATAACTCGGCAAATAAACATCTAAGAAAAAAATAATTGTGTCTTCATATTTCCTTGTATTATAGTAGAAGAATAATTAGACCTAATTTATGAACCTAACTTTTTTTCGCTGTTCTCTTTTATAAAGCGCGCTGCAAGGGCGATCAGGGTCGCCTCGTTTGCAACAAGTGCTCGACGTACGCAATAGTGGTTATATTGAGTGTGAGGTAGGCTGAGAGGTGAGGGGGGATAACAGTTTGTATCGTTGGCAAATCGACTGCTTAGTCCGGGGCGCACCCTGCGTCTAAAACTGTGAACTCCGACATGTCGCAAGTTTTAGTGCGTGTACATAAACAGGGAAGTATGGAAGATCCTTTTGTGTTTTGAGTTGATGTTGACATCTTAAAACAGAACTCGAGCTGGAGTAAATACTTACGGGTCGATGTCGTGGAAGATTTCGGGCTTGCATCCACATTTTGCTTCAGAGGTGTTTGACTCGATCTCTTTGCCCTCATCCAGCATGCGGAAAACACTACATATTACAGCACAAAATCAGTATGGAACGTTTTGCCTTCATCTATATCTATACTTCTATACTCTAATTAATATCTTCTAATAAATAAAATTTGAGTGTCTGTTTGTAATTTTTTTTTTTTTACTAAATACCTATACCAAAAATACAATTTTTAAATTTTTTGCCTGTCTGTCTGTCTGTATATCTGTCTGTCTGTCTGTTTGTTCCGGGTGATCTCCGGAACGGCTGGACGGATTTTGACGTGACTTTTTTTGGTAGATTGCTGAAGTTATTCCGGGTAACTTGTACTATTTTTAATTTACAAAAATATTTAGGGTCCCGCGTAAAAAAATTAAAACTCCATAAATAATTGAATAAATTCCAACTGAATGCAATTTTACGGGCAATTTATGAGAAATATTTTTACTTTATCTAAGTGCTAAAAAAAGGTAGGGTTCTGTTTAAAAAAAATAAAACGCAGTGAAGAATATATGAAACGCGAGCGCAGCCGCGGGCACACAGCTAGTAAATAAATAAAATTGAAATGTCAGTCTGTAACAACACAACAACTTTTTACTAAATACATATAAATTTATATATACGACACCTAAATCAAAAACACAATTTTTAAAACTATAGTCTGTTCGTATCCGCTAATCTCTGGAACGGCTGAACTAATTTGTGATGAATATTTATATTGAGATTTCGTGGAAATTAAATAACAAATACTGCATATCGTAATTTATTTGAAAAGAGTTGAACCAACACGCGGGCACGTGAGTTCTATCTGTTATAGCGAACTCTCTTAGTATTTCAATATAATAAAGTGCATAACTTGTACTTAATATATAGTGCGAGTGTTTCATACAACACTATTTTTTTTTTCGCTTCTTAACATATGAGTTAGATAAAGAGCTAAATACTAGATTATGATAATACTCAAATAAACTTTTCTTATAATCCATTCTTACGATTCTGTACTCTTATATAACCTACGATAATGTCTGTACTAAATGTCTGTAATAAATGTCTGTACGTTAATATTAAGGTACCACGTTCCTTGTGTTATCAACTAATGAATTAACGAATACTGTGTTACTCTCCAAAAACAAAAACGAACTAAATTTAGCTAATCAACGAAACACTTTTTATTTTTGATTCCTTAGTATATTGAAAAATAACAAAGGTGAGATATATGTTGTACCTTGGTACTGTGTGAGATCTGGTTGGAGCAGAAGTTATAACTTTTGATCGCGAACTCTTAAAACTCTCTGGGGATGGTATTCCACTAATAGTACCCATCGAAGAACCTGCAAAAGAAATTAAGATTTCTAAATTGTAATGTACTTGAGCACCGCCTGGTTTTCGAACACGAATTGGATTCAAATTTATCCATTTTAATTTTAAAAATAGCCATTACAGGATTGCATTACATTACCGATTGTGAAATAATCGAGATCGCTGTTCCCTCCAACGTTTGCTAATAAGAAAGTTTTGTTGGTATTTTATTTTTTTAATACGCGTAGTGATTCGCGAGTCATTTGTGCCTAATTGTGAATACAATAAACAATCAATTATACAATATAACTTTATACTTCGCTTTTAATCATTTCAGGTAACAAAAGACAATACTATCAGTTGAAAAAGTAACCGGCAAGTAATAGTGATGTGTGTAGTGTAATATTAATTAGTAGTGGGTATTTGGGAAATAAAGTCAGTCTATATCACGCAACGGACGTTTCATTACAAGGTGACAGCGGTGGCTACATTTATTAAAAATTGTGCTGTTAAACTATCAACATATAAGTTTATTTGGTTTAAAAAGTTCACAAGTTTTATTGTTTACAATAATGGAACACGCTAGGCCGCCAAAAGAATTGTGTTTAGAAGGAAGTCCCGCGGCTCGCGCTGACGCTTGGAGAAAATGGTATCAACAATTTATGATTTTCATTAAAGCATCGGGAGTACACAAGGAACCATCAGACGTTCAGGCGAGTTTGTTGATTAACCTAATTGGACCAGAAGGATATGATATATACACGCGACCTTTAAATTTAAAAATGAAGAAGGTCAAAATGACGCGGAGAACATTGAAAAAATTATTGATAAATTTAATGAATATTTCGACACAAAACCTAATATAACAATGGCACGTTTTAAATTTTTTACTCGCAATCAAGAAAAAGGTAAAACTATTGGTGATTACGTAACTGCATTAAAGTTGTTAAGTCAGAATTGTGGGTTTGAACATTTAGAAGACGGACTGATAAAAGATCGTATTGTTTGTGACGTATTCGAGTGTTCAGTACGAGATAGATTACTCAGAACGGATGATTAAATTTTATTTAAAGCAGTTAAGATTTGCGAAGCATTTGAAATGTCAACCGAAGAAAAATCGTCAAATTAACAAGTTGAATCGAGAGAATTCAGTCTTAGAGGGAAACAGTTCAACGGCGCGTGAAGCGGGAGCGGGTATAGACTCATTGCTTGGTGCGGCGGTGCGGCGAGCGCTGCTCGGCTTGCGGAGCGGGGTTACCGCGACGATGATAATGCCGTGGTCAAGAGGTGTGGCGCTTGTGGAGATTTTAGATGTAACGGAGTACGGTGCGCGGCTAAGTATGTGAAATGTTTCATGTGTAATAAGCAAGGACATTTCAAACGAATGTGTCCGATAATGTGTAATAATAAGAAAAAAGTATTAGAACTAAATTACGATTCCGATGATGATGATGAAAAAGACTTGTTTTATGTATCTACTTTGGATAAGCAATTATGTGAGAATGTGCATGTGAGTAAAGAAAACATTAACTCTAGGTGGTATGAACCGCTATATCTCGCATCTAACGGAGTAAAAAAAAATTATTTTTAAGTTGGACACAGGTGCTGATTTTAATGTAATTTCACTAAAAACATTTTTGTCACTAGGGCTTAGTTATAATATTATTGAAAAATGTGAACTAAAAGCGCAATCATATTGTGGTAATTATTTGTCTATAGTTGGTAGATGTCGTTTAACTTTTATTTGTAGAAATAAAATGTATTCTCTTGAATAAATAATTACACAATTAGAAGGTCAAAGTATTTTAGGTAAACATGCTTGTGAATTTATAGGTTTAGTTCAAAGAATATTGTCATTGTCAATATCTGATTATAATGATTTATTTCAGGGTGTAGGAATGTTACCAGGTCAGTATAAAATTTTATTACAAAAAGACGCGAGCCCAAATGTGTGTCCTGTTAGAAAAATACCTATTGGAGTTAAAAGTAAATTATTAGATGCTTTAAATAAAATGGTAGAAATTGGTATAATTAGGAAAGTATATAGGGTGGATTCTTTCAGTGATGACGTAATCGTATTGGGCCAAACTAGAGAACTTCACGATTTACGGCTAAAACGCTTGTTAGAAAGAGCTCGTGATGTTGGCATTCGATTTAATCGTGAAAAATGTCAGTTCGGAGTTGAAGAAATAACATACCTAGGTCATACATTTAGTGCAAAGGGCATGCATATTGACAAAACAAAATTACAAGCCATAATGGAGATGCCTATTCCGTCTGATAACAAATCACTGGAACGATTTCTAGGAATGGTTAACTATGTATCTAAATTTATACCGAGTTATTCAGAAGTAGTAGCCCCACTTAGGTCTTTATTGAAAAAAAATTCTGAGTGGATATGGGACGCGATAGATGATACAGTAGTTGAGCAGTTAAAAAAAAAGACATTGTGTAGTGCACCGGTTTTGGCAATATACTCAACTGAGAAACCGGTGCTTATATCTGTAGACGCAAGTGCCATGGCTTTAGGAGCGGTTTTGCTTCAAGATAGCAGGCCAGTTGAATTTGCTTCACTTACATTGACAGATACACAACGAAGATATGCTCAAATTGAAAAAGAAATGCTAGCAATAGTTTTCGCATTAGAGCGGTTTCATCAGTACGTCTACGGCAGACGAAATATTATACTGGAAACTGACCACAAGCCTTTAGAATCATTGTTTAATAAAAATTTAAATGCCGTGCCCGCACGGCTACAGAGAATGATGTTAAGGGTTCAGGGTTACAGTTTTCGAGTTGTTTACAAACCAGGTAAATATATGTATGTAGCGGATGCGTTATCTCGTGCAGCATTACCTGATTTTATGTCTGAAAAGGTGTCTATTGAGTTGGAAGAACAATCGTGCTTCGTAATTTCAAACGTAAATTTCAGTACAAATAGACTGCAGTCAGTAAGAGATGCTACTTCAAACGATGAAGAGTGTCAGTTAATTATTAAATATATTAAAGATGGTTGGCCAATTAATAAGTGCGATACGGATATACGAGTGCATTCACACTGGGCGCATAGGGAAACGTTAGAATATTTAGATGGAGTCTTATTTAAGGATGACCTTGTCTTTATTCCTAAAGAACTTAGAGGTGAAATAATAAAAAAACGTGTTCATGAAGGTCATTTAGGTATTGAGCGTTGTAAGCGTCGTGCTAGGGACGTGATGTATTGGTGTGGTATGTCACGTGACATAGAGCAGGTAGTCCGTAGGTGTCGTGCCTGTCTCGAGCATGCTTCTCGTCCACCGCGTGAACCGATGATACCGCACCAGGTACCGAATCTACCTTGGTTAAAGATAGGTTCAGATATATTTGAGTGGAAGAAAAAAGTTTTACTTAATTTTAGTTGATTACTTTTCAAATTTTATTGAAATTAATTGTTTAAATAGCATTTGTTCGAAATCAGTTATTAATGCTATGAAAGAACAGTTTGCTAGATACGGTATTCCAGAAAGTTTAATTACTGATAACGGTCCTGCATATGCTGCAAAAGAATTCAAAGTGTTTTGCGATGAATGGGGCATTAATCATATTACAAGTTCTCCAAATTATCCACAGTCCAATGGACTAAGTGAACGAGCGGTTAGAACTGTTAAAAATATAATAAAAAAAATCATCCTTCACCGGGTCTGATTATTATTTAGGATTACTAAATTTACGATCTACGCCTAGAGAGGGTATAAGTTCTCCATCACAATTACTGATGGGTCGTAGATTACGTACTCGGTTACCAATTCGGTTAGAGAGGTTAGAACCTGATCGTAATAATATACGTGATCATTCAAACATTGTTTATAGTCGTTTGAAAAATAAACAATATTATGATACACATTCACGAGCCTTAATAGAACTTGAACCAGGAGATGAAGTTATTGCATCTCAGGAACCTTCCAAACGTACACTTTACGTACACTCTAAAGCTATGCAACCGCGGTCGTATTTTCTTACTGATAAGTGGGGTAAGGTATAGACGTAATAGACGTCATTTAACGAGAATTCCATCAACAAGGTTGGTAACTTCTGATTTTCAATTAGAAAAAGAGGTAGAGGATGATAGTTTTAAGATAAAAAATAGCAACGGTGAGAATTTAAATCATGCCATGCTTAATGACGGATTGCAGGAAAACAATGAAGGACACACGGGTCAGGGTACACACGCACGGGCTCAACGTGAAGCCGGTCGTAGGGCTCGCGATCTTATTACTTCAATGTACAATTAAAAATGAGTTCTTAAGTATACATAGTGATAAGTTTTGTAATCATATTTGTAGTGGGTATTTGGGAAATAAAGTCAGTCTATATCACGCAACGGACGTTTCATTACAATGTGAACCGATTACAAAATTGAGCACCGGTTATTATCGATTGCTTTCAATGTAGGTACACCGGTTTTTTAAGGTTTTTATTAAGTTTAAACTATGATAAAATCACTTACTCACGGATGTATTGTGAACAAAAACTAGTTTTATGAAGCTTTCAAATATTTAAAATATCAAAACAGTTATAGTATACTTATATAAATGTGATCTATTCCGAAAATTCGGATAAACGGACAAAAAAAAGAACATTCGTGGGACGCGTGGCATATGTCTAATATCGAAATGATTTCATACAGATAATGTAAATTAAAAGGCAGTTTATGAAAGGTTTATTCGAAAACAAATTAATCCGATTTAAAAAAAAAAACTATTACTGTTTATTTAATAATTAATCAACATTTATATTAATTAAATACGAAATTTAAAAATTCAAAATTTCTTTAAACTTAATAGTGTAAAATTTAAAGGCCACGTGACGACAGTCAGCCTATTATATGTTTTATATTATCATTTATGCGTTGCGTCGCATGACGCGACGACGGGTCGCGACACCAATAGTCGATCTAAGCCGCCGCATTAGATGTTTCACATCAACTATTAAATGCATTCGGATTCGTTTTACCTGGTTTTGATATGGATTTAATAATTTGTGTATTTTATACAAAATGTGAAGGCGAAAAAACAAAATTTCAAGCGAGCTAGGTGTCTAAGTGCTCAAGGGGCTCAGTCGAAGTGTCGTTCTCGGAATTTTGTGTAAATACGAGTATACTCAATATGTTACAAATATTACAAGTGTGATATAAACTATGCGTCAGATAGATCGCGCCATTTATTTATGTGCTATTGCAATTTGTGGGCCTACTCATTTTCTGGTGTTCAGTTTGTCTGTTTATTGTAGCGCTTGAATATATCGGTTTCTTAAATAAAAACCAGTGTTACAGGTTTTTTCTTAAAATCTGGGTTTTTACTATTTTTTTAGAACCGATTCACATCACTAGTAAATAGAGGAATACGATATTGTGCTGTGTGTGATTTTGTGTCCATTTACAGGTTAATAGTTGCATTAAAGCCTTGGGTACAAGAATTGGCTCTAAGGTAACCTCAGAAGATTACTCCACGAGGGACGCACGTTGTGTGCCTCACCCAGTAGACTTGTTCGTAGACGTGGACAAAGTAGAGGCCACCGTCGAAGGAAATAGGCCTGTTGCGGTTTCCCCGTGTCCCCTTTAGTTTGTAAGCTTAGTGTAAGTGTATAATCTAAATTTGAACTTGTAATTATTTTAAGTAACAATTGTAACACTCAACCTTTGTTAATTGTAATGGTTTTTATGACAAATAAATGCAAGATCAAATCGATTGCGCACAGAGCTGTGCAATAGGGGTAGTTACACGAGATGACTTGCCACGCCTTGGTTAAATATATACCTGAATCCCCTTCTAGTATAGGTTTCACGATGGGCGATAGAGATTGCTGAAGTAATGACGTTCTCTTGCGTATTCACCTGAGCCTGATCCACCTTAAACACATTTAATTTATTTAACTCGTTTGCTAATTTCGGTCAAATTAACTTCTATTTGTAATCAATTGTAGATGTTACACCTTTTAATAGGGGTTTTTTTACACTATAATAGCCTTGTCAACAAGTTCAAAAACATGTTAACTCTTGATAAATCTCTTAAATATACGTACGATAGCTCATTCAATTCGGAATGTCGACTAGAAAAATGTTTCTCGAGAATTGTTAGTAAGCAAAAAAATGCTATTGTTATTAACAAAATAAGATTTTAAAAAGATATTTCGTTTTTGTGAATATCTTAAAAAATGATTAATTTTTTTAGGGATTTAAAACAAAATTCCTTAGAGAGGAGGAAATTAAAAAAAAATAAAGTCAACTTCAGTACTCTATCTCCATTATTTATATTTTTTAACGCCGAAAATAGGATGTTTTAAATCCTTTAATAATAATAGTTTTTTTAATTAATAACGACAAACTAAATATACCTTTTTTTAAATCTTATTTTGTTAATGACAAGTGCAATTTTTTACGTAGGTACCAAAATAAACCTCGTGATACATTTTCTAAACGCTATTCCAAATCGAATGAGCTATTTCAAGTATTTTAGGAGCTTTCGATGTTACGCGTATCACAAGCGATCATTATTATGCAATATTACTTTAGATTAAAGCTGTTGATAAAACATAAATAAATATTTTACTTGTTTTTATCTTTCAGTTTCATTTACTAACATTCTGGATAGGAACTTATTATTTAGTCTACCAATTGTATGTTTAACACATTTTATGTAGCAGCACTCACATTATAAAACTTGATTCTTGAAGACATTTCATTGTTCGCGTTAAGTTCCACATCAGTTCCTGGTTTATTTAGTTTCGTAGGATCTGGAACATTAGAATTACATGCATTTATTAGTTAATTATTCGTTTGTTTGTTTTTAATGTTTAGTATAATCTTACACTTACATTTACAACTTTTCAATGTAACAAAAGAAAACATAAAATTCAGGTAATCCACAAAAACTTTAAGTTAAAAATTATATAAGATTCTAATTTATCTAATTTAAAATATTTCCGAATTTCGAATTGAAATTCATTATTAAAAAAAAACTTTGTTTCAATAACATTTTTAGATCCAAATACCAAATTTTTTGTAAGTAATAGGTTTTTGAGAATTCAAAACAAACATGAAAGATTAGAAAATTAATACATTTTACAATAATCCCATAAATAAATAGTTTATTCTTTATTTGTATACCATTATTTACATTCAAACCAGCACAGCTGTTAGTACGGATATTAAACAGACATACTTTAAAATCAGTCAAACGAGTTATATCGATTACTGTGATAAATATTTCAACGAAGTCATAAAATCTTTAGTAAAATAGTCAAACCAAGTCATCTCCATCTAGTGTAATCATACGACATAAGATATTTTCGTTATTCTAAAAAGCGTGGGAGTGAGAAGTGCAAGTGCATATCGCCTGAGAGGAAATGAGATGACGATATGTATGTTTTTATACAAGTAAAATAGCCTATAGATTTTCCTTTTTATTACGATGGAATAATTAAATTAAATTAATTAATAGTCCTATAACTAAATTGTGACAATATAAGTTATGTAACCAATTTTTATGTTTTAATTTTATTACGCGAAACCCTAATTATTTTCAAAAAAATAAAGTAGCCTGATATACGCGTAGTTACTTCAGCTATCTAACGAAAAGTCCCGTCCAAATCGGTACAGCTGTTCTGAAGATTAGCCATTACAAACAGACAGAGAGACAAAAATGTTAAAAATTGCATTTTTATTGTAGGTTTCGTAAATACATTCATATCTATTTAGTAAAAAAAAAAAAACATGACATTACAAACAGACACCAACAAAAATCGATTTTCTTTGAACGACACTACATCGCGCTATGGTTGTATCGTCTTCCATTATAAATATATGTTTCGAATCTGTCTACGCTTCAATTTTATTTATTATTATAGACTAGCTGTGGCCGCGATTTCGTTCGCGTGGAATAGTGTCTTTGGGTAGCATTTTAAATTATTTAGGCTAATTTTTTTACTTAAGTATATAAATACTTATGTATTTATATATGTATAAAGCATTAATATGAGTTTATTTTAGTAGATTTTTATAAAACTACTTTTTTTGTTTTCCCATCTTTTGCCACCAGTATTTGTATGCGTGTGACGCAGTCACCTGCCCTCACGTGTCTGCCCGTTCGGGTAAGCTCACTTAGGGTGAAATCTATCGAGCGTACTCAGCCTTAACTATAGAAATCAAATTTATAGTCACAATATTAGCAAAGTCCAAGTCGTCAGATTAGACGACTGACGGAAACCTTAGCTATTTTTTATTCGAGCTCCGCATAATGACTGCACATCACCTGATGTTAAACTAAGATGTGCTGAAACGTGTCACAATAGCGGCATTTCACCATGTGTATGGTAGTCGCGACCTAATCGGAATTTTTCTCATGCCACCACACAAATTGTCGGATCTATATTGGCTGATTGCGGAACGTGACTCTTGCGCCTTACAACGCCGCGCTCCGCCCCCTTCTCCGTAAATGTTAACATAAGAATAGCTCTAATATTTTGTCTCTTGTCGCAAGCTTATAAAACATTTACATAAACCTTATATATTTCCACACAAATTTTCATCCCCTACTCCCTATTGTTATTTTACACCCTTGAGGATAAAACTTTTACAAACTTTGAATGTCATATTTATTTATATCGAATCAACAGCCTAAAAAATAAGTTTCAAGCTTCATTCCCCCTTTCAACCACTTACAAAACTTTTTTCGCATGAAATGATTTTATGTTTTTGTTCTGATTTATTACAACATTTTACTGATTAATATAAATTTGGATGATGTTCAGTATCAAATATAAAATTATTAGTCGACGACAGTGTTTGACAAAATGATTACGTCATTAATATAACCTTATATATCCTTTTTTGGAAATTTTACCTCAAAGAGAGTGAATTGAGTTTGCCGGTTTATATGAAAAGTTCAACATTTTTTAAGTAAGAAGCATGACATTTCATTTACCTACTTCTGGTTCGAAATAAATGTACTTTTCAAAAACTTTACCCCTTAAAGAGTGAAGCTCGGCTGTTACATGGGGACTGAACATTGAAATTATAACAAGCTTCATTTTAAAGTACGCGAGTCGTCATTTGTGTCGTTTGAGTTGTCAGTCGTTTGTCGTTAATCATATAAAAAACAGTCAAGTAAAAAAAATGTATTTATTCCACGTTTTTTACAAAAGTATTTTAAATGAAGTCATTAGAGTTTTAAATATAATTACAGCTCATTCAGGGGCCTGTTTACGTATATTTTAATACGTAAATCTACCTTTTAATTTCTTAATCATAGATTTTTTTTTAAGAATTTGGTAGGCTGCACATTGTCTGAATTCCACGCGGACGAAGCCGCGGGGAGAATACCTAGTAGATATTTTTTTTGGAATAACGGACACGTAACTTTACCTTCTGTGAGTTTCTCAATAGCAGTTCTAACAGCATTGGCGAAGCTCATCGCGTCCGTGGCCGTTCGGAACTTGATCCCGCAGGACTTGTTATCGGTCGTAGCCCAGAAGTGGAACCTCGGTCCTCGTTCGTAGTACAAAAAGTTCTCATATATTCTGAACTCAACAACAATCTAAAACAAAAAAAAATCTCGGAGGTTTATTTCTTACTAGTTCTGCAAGCGATTCCATCCTCGTAGAATCCCTTGTTTGTAAAACGAGGATTACAATAAAATAAACTTAACATAAATGTGCGTAACATTTTAATAAAAATTTTCAAATTATTATTGTTTTCTTTAATTTTATATGTCATTTAGGGATATACAATATGGAGCAAAATACGGTAGTTGGAGGGAAAGTACCCTAAATACTGATAATGACAAACTATACTGTGATGTAAATATTCGACTGAAAGAAGACTGCTCTTTTAAATTTTAACCTAACCTAGCTAATTCTGTTGCCCGGAAGGGCCTTAACAGCTTCACCATAACTTTGTGAGAGAGTACATAAGGCACTCGCCTCAAAAGGTAACTAGCACAAGGGTACCAAAGTGGTAAGAACCTCGGCTTGTTACCCAGTTACCTGTGTAAAAAAAAAATTCCCGCGGAATTTTGATACTAGCTAATCCCTACATTTTTTAGTTACTAATACAAAAAACAAAGGTTCTTTACAGGACCTATGTACCTGCGTGTTGTGTGCAGGGGTGTGTGTGCAGTGTTGTATGTGTAATGCTCAGTGTCATTGTATCGCGCCTGTAATCAAGGGCCTCCCAATTTGGGGAACGTAGTACGTTTTGAGCCGCCATCGAAGGGGGACCCGGAGTATGTGCGGGAGCAAAGTTAGCGCCTGTGGCATTCTGTACAAAACGATTCTGAATTCTGACGTAACTTTGTGGGGAGGGCCATTTTACTCTTAGAGTTATAAAGAGGGTAGAGACTGCGTAGCACCATGGCGGACTGGCGCTTGACTTTCTGGAGATGAGCAGCGAAAGCCAGTTGGGCGTCTAGTTGAACATGTAAGGACCTAATTTCGGTGCTATAACAGTACCTGCGTACTTGATAGGCCTGGGGGGAGGGGGATTTCCTAATCTTGCGGTCTCTATTGAATACGATCGTGGTACTCTTACTCAGGTTTATCGTGATATACCACTTGAAGTACCAAGAGCTGAGATCGTCGAAGGCTCTTTTTCGGAGGAGACATCTGTTACGATGTGTATAGTAAAAGACTGCGCGTAAGGA
Source organism: Samia ricini (assembly GCA_014132275.2). Classification (NCBI taxonomy): domain Eukaryota; kingdom Metazoa; phylum Arthropoda; class Insecta; order Lepidoptera; family Saturniidae; genus Samia; species Samia ricini. Next base: position 15,002,223 of record AP028163.1, read on the forward strand.
CTTAACTGAACTCTTTCGAGTGCAGGAAGGTCTGCTAGGTAGAGATTGAAAAGGACAGGTGCGAGAAAGGAAACTTGAGGGACTCCTTTTTTTTTTTTTTTTGTCGGGGGGAAATGCATTTACGCACTACCCTTACCCATTGCATTAGTGAGACCGAAGTCCCCCAATGCAATAGGTAAGGGGGCACGGAGGGACGAACTCCGTGCCAGTGTGGGACTCACCCGGGCGGGAGCCACCCGGAAATACCCACTAAAACCCCCCGGGGCCGTCCGCCGCATTTGGGATGGGGGCGATACGGGATTGCAATGCATGCCACCGCGTCGCCCCCTGCGGCAAACCCACCGGGCCTCGTCCGTGCAATGGCCCAATGGGGATGAGAGAGGAATACTTCCCCTCCCACCTCTTCGCCCACCTCCCCGAAGGGAGGCATGACCTATGGTCAAAAGTCCGGGGGGCAGGATATACTTCCTGCCCCCAACCGCGGCTCTCCCCTACTCTCATCTTCCCCAAGGAAGGCATAGAGACGGGAAGGCCCCCACAAAACCGGCCAGCAATCCTCCTACACCTGCCTAAGCAGGTGCAACCTTTGCACCAACTGGTGCCCCTCTTGGTGAGGGAGGTCGACAAAAGACCCCGCCCATGTGGTGGCCTGCCTCCCTCCCTTCTTCCGTGCGCAACGCGCACATCGGCCGCTCCGCTGTGCAGTCCACCGCCTTATGGCCATGCACTCCACAGCGGTAGCATTGCGTCCCCCTTTCTACCTGCGCGGTACACCTCACTCGTGTATGGCCCAGCCCCATGCACTTGAAGCACCTCAAGTGCACAGACCCGGGCCGTACTCCATCCGATCCTGATGGACCCCCTCTCCGTTACCCTCAGTGCCGATTCCACCGGCAATGACACCACCAGCGTCCTAACTCCCCTTTCCGTCTCCCTCACCAATCCCGCCTTCAACTCCCCCACTTGACAGCCCCCTTCCTACGCACCCCTCGCCAATGCCTCCTCTCTGGACACTGAGTCATCCAGACCAACTAGGCGGACATCGGCCCGCTTCGTTGGCCTGGAGACCAGTGCCACCTTCGAAAAGACCTCCTGCAGCCGAGCTGTCAGGACATCCGCCCGCTCCCCCCCCCCGCAGGATCCGGGATCTCAAGGATCCGGGACCCCACGGCGGCGGTGGGCGACACGAGATGTCCCGGATTCCCATCTCCTCCAGGCCTACCTTCTCCCTTGCCTCCGATAACACTCCCGCATACGTCAGCCCCCGCGCTAGCGCCTCCGGCCGCAGCGTGACCACCACGGCCGCCGAGCGCGGCGGCACCGGGTGCCTCACTCTTGGCCTTACCTGTCTGGCCTCAACTCGAGGTCCAGAAGGCACCGCCACCACTCCCTCCTTGCTAATAACCTTCCTCTTCTTTCTTCCCGCCGCCACTTCCCATCATCCCCATTATCATTATACCCCCTCTCAACTTCCTCTTCCTCAGCCACCCCATCTCCATGAAGAGGAGCCCAGTCCATCCCCAATGGTGGGGGTTTTTCTGGGACTCCTCTCCCATCCCCCTTCTTCTTACTCCCCCCTACAGGTTCCACTCCTGGCTTAACCGCCAACCGCTTTACAACTTCCGCCCCCTGCCCCTCCAGCACCTCCAACCTCCGATCGACCCCCTCCAGCGCAACAACCCAACCTCTGCATAACCCCCTCAATTGGACCCAAATCACACACTTGCGACTTTCCCCCCCCTGTAGCTCCTCCGTACCAACAGAAGCGTCGATAGTACGCCCTCGCTTCTTCATCCTATCCCCCCTAGCCCTCTCCTCCTTCACAACCCGCTCCAACTCCGCAATCCTTCCCTGCAACCTAGCCCCCCCATCAATATAATATCTCCCACTGTCTGCTTCCTTCTTGTATCGGGTCACCTCATTTCGAGAGACCTGTATCATCCGGAGAGACTTCTCCAGCTTCCACCCAAGATACCCCATCTCTACATTCTCCATAATCTCCTACAGATACTCCTGTATCCTATAATATTCCTCCGTTATTTCCGCCTCCATCATCCCATCAAAATACCCCAACACCTCATCATCTCCCTCCCACCGCGCATACATTTGAACCTTCCCCACACCAGCCTTTCCCCCATCTCCCTTACTCCCATTTCCCTTCCCCCCATTACCTTTTCCCAACTTACTTCTCTGCGCCATGTCGGACAGTGGCGGCCTACGAGCGTCTCAATCGAGAACGCTCCCAGACCCCACAATCCACACCATACACAAAAACACCACTAACAATAACAGCCCCCCCAAAACAATCCCCCAAACAAAACAACAACAATAACAATCCAACAACAATAACCAATCCAACAACAATAACCAATCCAACAACAATAACAATCCAACCAACTTGAGGGACTCCTGCCGTAACGGATGGGCTATGGAGAGTGCGTTCTCTACTCTATAGCGAAAGCTACGGTCTTTGAGGTAGTTGTGTATAATGCGGACGAGAGTGTCGGAGATGCCTAGCTCAGTGAGCTTGTAGACAAGGCCTGTGTGCCAGACCTTGTCGAATGCTTTGGCGACGTCGAAGAAGACTGTGAGAGTATGCCAAGGTTTTTTAATGTTCTTTTGAAAGTTAAAGAGGATGTACCCGTTAGGCGGTGTACTTGATGCGCACAAGAATGTCTGGCTCGGAAACCAAACTGTTGGGGAGGTAAGAGATTTTTGTCTTTTATAACCACGAAGAGGCGGTTCATAAGGACCCGCTCATAGAGGTTTCCTATCGTGTTGAGAAGACAAACGGGACGGTAACTACCGGGTAGACTGGCATCTTTGCCAGGTTTGTGTATGCCTATCACTATTGCTGCTCTCCAGGCGGCTGGAAAGTGGTGATTCTTGATGGCCGCATTGAAGATACCCACCAGTAACGCGATCAGAGGCAGAGGAAGAAGCTTAATCATTTCGTTTGTCAATCCGTCTGGACTCAGAGACTTTCTGGGCTTAAGGCCCTTTATTGCAAGCACCACCTCGTCACAGGTGACAGGTGAGAGGAGAACAATCGGAGTAAGAGCAACGAGACTCTGCACGGTGGATTCGACAACAGAGTTTTGGGTGATATTAATGTTGTCGACTACAGGGGTACATTGCAACGCGATTCTTTCGGCTGTGCACTCGGCTTTTTCGATATCGTCAAACGCAGGTTGAAGACCCTACGCATTTCTGTCCGAGGGGTCATGATAGAAATGGAACGGTGCATCTTCATGGATCGTGCTTCCAGTGCGCGAGGTGGGAAGGTTTCAGCTCCCCCCTAGGAGGCTGTTCCACCTATCGTTACGGATCTGATCGATGCGGTCTTTCACCGAACTACGTAAGTTTGTACAAAATAATGTTATATAAAACATTGTATACAGAATAAATCAATCTAATACCAATTATAAACCATAAATAAAAATTTGTTACCTTGCATTTATATGTGTAAGAAGTTTTACAATAGGAAGTTACTGAAGTATACATTACTTTGCTAAGAATGTTAATTTTTTAAACAAATTAATTTAAATATATTCTATTCAAAATAAATTATAAAAAATGTCTCAGGATTTGTAAATAAAATTAACAGAAAAATGAATAATTTTATCTTCTTGAGACTAGATGGCGCTATTTGGTAATAACACACGTATAGCACCCACATATATATTTTCACACAAGTAAGCACAACCAAGTACTTACTATGCGTATTAAAATAATAATTACAAACAAAACTAACATAGCGAATAATTTGGCGCAACGTACGCGTCTCGGTGTCGCTACGGACGCCTCTCTCCAAGCCCTTACCCCTGCGACACAAACCCGCTCACGTAGGCCTCGTACCTGCGTGGGAATTTAGCTAGGCGTGTTCTGGCAAGGAGGCACCTTGGGTTTACATCCTTTATTATTTTTTAAATAAGTAAAATTCTACTTAAAGATTTTTAATAAATGTTTTGCCTCAGTCGGTAATCGAACGGACTAAAATCTGGAAATTAACCATCCTGTACTTGTACTATTACGGGCCGGAGAACAATCTTATCTAAACTAATAAATAAAATTGAAGTGTCTGTTCTTAATGTCAAAATTAATTCTTTTTACTAAATGGATATGAATGTATATTCGATACCCATACTATTTTTATAGTATATTTATTTTATAAGATATTTTTTTCCCGTAAGACGTCCTTTGTTACGTAACCGAACGCACTCGCACCATCATCTGACAATGCGTCCTGGGACAGTTCTAAAACTATAAATTTGCTTAATCGGACAGCGGAGCGATGCGTCCGTGCAACGGAGTACCCGGCATGCGTTACCACAGCGCTAAATTAATTGTACTCAGCCTGTACCGGCGTCGACACGATGCTCTGGAGACAGGTGGAGTAAGTGTGTAAGTTTTGTATAGGAGGTGTGAGTAATGTGTAACCGTGATACCACCTGAGATCCAAATGCGGCGGCTCGGCACGATCACTCTCGAACACTCAGTTATCAACGTTTATATCCAATGTTCAATAATACAACAACAGTTATCCACTACATTATTATAATTTTATTATACTAAAATTCACAATCAAACAACTAACAAACAATCAAATATACGCATTGACGTTATACAACAACGCACGTCGACTCACGCACGTACTCAACTAGACTGCAAGTACAGTAGCGGTACGGCACAATAAAAATACACACCCTCAACTATTCGATCGTGTCAAAAAAAATAATAAAAAATTAATAACTACCTGCCTATACTAAACATCCTTCGTACAAGTGTACTAACATAACTCTGTTTTTAATTATACCACACCAACGATTGATCGAAAATCTATAATGGTTATTTGTTACGCACACGTAAAAACTAAAGTAATAATTAAGTAATTTATAAACTAATATATTTTATGTCACTTTAGTCCGAATGTAGAAATAACAACCTTTTTTTAACAAAACCTTTATTTTGTATCTGTTTTGAGTCTGTCTTTATTTTGAGATACTATATTAATTAGTAGAAATTGATCCTTATCAGTGACCCTATCGATTGGTATCATAAAGTAAAGAATAGGTTTTTTTTTGGATTTTAGCCCGTTCGATTCCCGTCTGAGACAAACCTATTTATGAAAGGTCTTTGAATACAGTTTTACTTATTTTTAACAATACAGAAAAGTTTCATTTAAATTAAAATTTGCTATCTTCAATATTTAGGTTACTTTACTTCTAATTGCCATCTTTTGTTTCACACTTTTTTCAATTTCATCAAAACCCCATCCACTTTTACGTAATACGTTGAAAAATAGAAATATGTTCTGTTATTGATTTTGAAGTACCTACGACATTTTTTTGTTAAATTACATTCAAGTACTTATAGCATTTTGTTCCTTTATAGTTTTATTATAAGAACATATGCTGCTGTGCTTTCGCCAAAACCGTTTGTTGTTATTATGAATCGTATAATTTTAATAACTTAAAAAATAACTTGCCGGCTCTTCACGGCTGGGTTGTTTTCCGAACTGGTGGTAATTTTTTTTTGACGTTCATATTCAACAAATAATTTTTAATTTTTTGATTGATTTTTTGAGGTAAGGCACCCACAACAAGAAAAGAGTGATGCAATATTATCCCTTAATTTCCTGTCCAGAACAGAAACAGTTACAAATATACCGTAATTTCTACCTCGAACAAACAAAAAAAATCACAAATTCTTACTCTTGCCTTACAATGTACTTTTGGAATGAATTTCCTGTTAGCGTATTCCCTCATCTATTCAAGTATGTCATACAATACAGGCATGTAAAAGCATCTTAGTATGCCGGCATGAGGTTGACCACTGTCAGCAGAATTTGCCACTGATAGTCGCCGTGATTTTTGGATTATACCGGTCTAAGCATCAAAATAGTACCACCTCATAACGTTCCCGTGGGTGTCGTCTTCCAAACATCCTCCGAATATCACAGATATTTACTGCGATCTACAACCCGCCAGCCAAGCATGGCGATTATGCCGAACCCTCCCTTATTAGGGGAGACCTATGCCCAATAGTGGACGTCTATTGGTTGGTTGATTGATTGTTTGATCAGGTACATTCACTTTACTAAGCTATACTAGAAAAAGTTAATGTGTCTTGTTGCATGGAATTTGGGTTTTCCCTACTGTACCCGGATCCCGAGTAATTTGTTCCGAATATTAGCATCTTGGATCTCGACTCACGCGTAGATGTCCGCCACGTCAAGTTTTGCGTTTCGAAAAGATTAACAGTTTTGCTTTGCGTGTCGAGGGGACGCACGCATACTTGTTTGTACTCTAACGCATTATGTTGAAAATAGTATTAGTCATGTTGGACGCTCCCCACACGAGGATACACTAAATCGTTCGTCACCTTCGTGTGCCGCGTTTTGACTATTTAGTGCTGATTTGAACATGTGAATTTGGTTATAACGGATAACTTATAATATAATATAGAAAAATATTGTAAATTGCGCTATATGTATGAACATATTCCACCATAATTGTTTCTGAAAGGTGGAATGCAGTTTGGTTTCTAGATCTGAAGTTAAATCTGCTGTTACTAACACAGTATTTAATAAAAAAAACATTTTCTTATGAATCCTAACTGGAAATTCTAATCACGACTTTGACTTGTTTTCAAATACCGCTGAGAACATTATAAACTACCTCCAGGACAACAACAAAGAGAAGTAATTCGAATACACAAATTAAGCTTCGAGATCCAAATAATTTTCGAAGTAGGATTTTTACTTATTATTTACCTATTATTGTTTTCTTTTATCTGTATAAATGGTTATTTATCGCGGTAATCAGATCAGTGGGTTGAGTTGATATTTCTCAGAGATCTATCTCCAGTATAAAATGAGTTTGTTTAGTTTTTCTGGAATATACTGACCGTCCTATTCTTGATGTTTCGTCCTTGGATGTAGTACTCGTAGCCAGGCGCGGAAGGGGGCGCCGGGAGACACGCTTCATCATAGCTGATACTGCTCCCGCCTGTCAATATCCTTAAACTATATATGTGTAGAAATATAATATAGTGACACAAATTTACTTTGTAAGAAGTTCAAGAATGTGTTTCAGATAACCTGCTATTCCCACGCTACTGCCTTTAATCTCTTTCGGCTAAATGTTACCTAACGCAACATCGCTGTACCATATAGATTTTGTTAAAAAATTACATTTATGAAAGTATATTACAACAGCGCAGGATATGATTTGTATTTCTAGATAAACTGCCTCTGATTACTTATAGTTAATACTTACGATACTATCTATCAAGTTTTAGTAATGAGGAATATTTCAGAATAAACACGTCATTATCGCCTCTCGTGGCGACCATATAAATGTGTACATATATTTTTCATAAATGTAATTATATGCTAAAACGTGCTATTACACTGGTCGATTCAGTAATTACAATATAAGTTGCAGGTTTCATTACAGGTAAGATCAATTGCTCTTCGCAAGATCAATTGATGTCAATAAAAACCTTGTTGATCAGGGTAAGTCTGTAAACTTGTTTATCGATAATTACATCACAAAGTTGGGATGGTATCCCACATTTAACATAGAGCCCGAGAGAATTATACGAATCACCTGTATAGCAGAACGGTGAGGCAGGAAGCTTGACCACCATGATATCTACTATGTCGTTACCGTCCAGCGTTTCCCAATCATCCGTTGGCACGTCGTAGCATAGCAGCTGGGCTCGCAAATATACGAGATATCCGCTGTAAATTCATGTTATATTGTAATAGTTTGTAAAGAAAGATGAAAGGAAGTGGTTACGCCAGTTTAATTTATTAAAATGTAATTTAATATCGAGTTCGCTGGGGAAAAAGGAATGTTACTGTGCCTCGAGTTTGGTCGAAATTTGACTGGCTTGACTCTGCAACCCTACCCCTCCTGCCCCCCTTTTCCTCTTACCCCTTTCTTCAAACCGCAAGAGTTAGTCAAGCATAAAACGCCTTACGCGTCGCACGCGCACCGCACTCGCGAAATATAGCACAGGCTGAAGAAGAAGTCTCTCTCGTCTTGGTATTGCCCAGACCCTCGCCCTCATCGCCACGTCGACGCTGGGAGAAAGGACATCAACTCCAGGTACTGTGCATTGTATTTTTCCTCAACGAACTCGATTAAGTAGGGACTCCGCCATCTTAGGATAACAGTCCATCAGGCCGCGCGCCGTACCAGGAAGTATATCGTTTGCAAGTATGTAGATCAAACGATCCTCCTAAAACAAACGATAATGTTGTAACGAAGTGTAAACAATAGGAGCAGAAATTTCCAGACATCATTATCGTTCACGTATTGAGCATAACGGTGGTGCCTTCACCGTCGATATAGACCACGTCCTTCTGTTAGGGATAACTCTTCAACAACCCCCGCATGTACGGTGGCACTCCAAAATACCGGAGTGCCTCAAGTATCATGGCATGCGGCAGGCTATTGAAGACGTTGGCGACGTCCAAGAACACTGCCAATAGCCTATCTCCCTTGGAGGTACATGTATGTTGTATCACGTTAAATGATTTAATTTAACAAATTTAAAAATACCAAAATGAAATTTAACAAAAATAATTATAATGTACTTACATATCAGGAATATAACTCATGGTTACAGTAGTTGTTAACTGTTAGGAGGCTGCGCAAGTACTGCCTATCCACACTTCCGTCGCGCATCACCACGCCCACTGCCAAGAAGATTACTCTTCACTGATTGGCCTACTATTTTTAAATAGCTACATCGATTTTACATATTTATGACCACTTTTATAGTCTTGTTAAGATACCTTGAAGCTTTTAACTGCTAGCTCATAACGTACCGTCCGAAAGACATCCAATGATGGACATAGATCTTTTCATGTTTAATAAAATATCATAACTTTCCAAGAAGGTCAAAAACCACATTTCTTTTAAAGTAAGTTATTATGTCACATATTCTCACAAGCCGGCTGATCGGTGGCAAAAGGTGACAGCCGAATTCCATAACGGTCTGTATTTTCAAAATACTACAGATACACGAAAGCCGACTTAATTTTATATTCAGTAATCTTTTGGAAAGCGTACCTACTAGTTTTAGATAAAATTTAATTAGAGGTTTAGTGTAGAAATCCAGCCAATACGTTGGGTGCCTTCGCTTAGAAATAAATTACCGGAATGTGGTATCTTAAAAATTACTCCTTCCAATACATTCGTAATAACTTACTGTATGTCGGCAAAAATTTAGACAAACTTGACCTTGTAAATAATTAGTAAGACTAAAATGAGTTTCCTAGCTAGTTAGTAAGATTTTACAATAACGTCCCAATGGAATGTGCATCGATTTACCGAACAATAAGTTCAGGGACCATGTGAAACAAGTTTAAATTTGCAAAGGTGTTTATAGGTTGTATCATTATGAGAACGATGGTGACGTCAGGAAATGACACCCTCCTCTGTGCACCTACTAAATACTTTGTAACTATTAGTTATACATATGGTTTCATAAAAAAACATACCTATGAAAAACTAAAGATCGAGTTTTGGACCGACTCTTCTCAATAACTGGGTTTTTTTTCCCGAACCCGGTGGTAAGCGCCTTTTCATGTCCCAAATCGGAATTTAATTATAAATTTATTTAATTGTATATTAATTTATTTTCACGTTAGTTTTATTATAAGCGACAATTTTTGCACCAATATTTATTGTTGAATAGTTTTCTTATTGACTAACAGTTGAGTTCGATAATTCATGATAGATTTTTTTTTATCTGACTAACGATGTTGACCAGTGGGTCATTAATAGGTTCATCGAAATGTGAGGCGAGCACTTAAGGCGCTCAACCTAAGAATGTTAGCCAGCACCAGTGCACTAAAATGGTACGAACCTCGGCTTTATCCGCTACCCGTGATAAAAATTCCGAGGGATTTGCTCTAGCTAACCGAGCGGTCAGTAAACCTGTAAAGTAAATAAGGCCTTTGCAGAACCTATGTACCTTGCGTGTAGAGTGCAAGTATATTGTGTGTGCAATATGATACGTGTGATGCTAGTCCATGCATTGTCACTGTATCGCGCTGAGAGCGGCTACAACAGCTTCCTCATATGATATTCTTGACTCGAAAGCTTCACTGATATGTATTGAATATTTGATATGAACATATATTCTTATTGTTGAGTTTATGTAGCAACGTTGACTTTCGCTACTGGGCAGTTTTACTCACAAGTGTTTGAGTTTGTGAGAAGTATCCTTGCTTTCTGTTTTAACAAAAATAATTTCAGCAAAATTATAAGGGTTCCGTATAAAGAAAAATTGAAACTCATGACATTGTGAAAAAATACGTATGTTCAGTGCAGTTGAATGTAAAAAATGTTACCATATTAAATATTTTGTTATTTAGTCAAATTTGCTCCTTTTCTACTTTAATAGCAATAATTCTCTATTTACATGAAATACAATAATGAATTATACCATTATATAATCTACTCAAAATCGACATTATTTAAAATTATTGGTCACTCATGTATTCATACATTTTTTTAAACCCAAGATGCTTAAACTTTATAAAAAAAAATGTAGTATTTCAGTCATTTGTGGTCGTAGTGTACAAGAATGTAAATAAGGTTAAAAAAATATATTGTTTTTATTTTTTTCTGATCGGCGTTAAGTTCTGCTGTAAATCATTCCAATTACCAACCATTCCATTCCATTAATAACCGGACATCCTGTAAATATATATGTCGACTATTAATGGAATATCTACGAAAAAATTTCGATCTCTTTTTCCTACATAAACTTGTTAATGGAATTTTTATTGTTCTTAATCTGCTACAAGAAATAAATTTATATATTCCTAAAAATAATCCAAGATTTCGAATTCATAAAATTTTCTTGAAAACACAACACAGAACCAACATCTGTTCGCCTCTCAGTTGTCTCAAAGAACTATATAAGAAAATTAATAAGAATAATGTTGACATTGACATCTTCCATTGCTCATCTCACTCCTTTCGCTCAAAACTATTAAAATTGTACGAGTCTTAATTTAAGTTTATTTCATTTCATTTCTAGCACTATCGGAAATTAATATAATACGTACACATCTGTAAAGATCCATCATACAGTATATGTATGTAATGTATAAAATTTTTGTGTAAAATGTTGTGAATGTGTCGTTGATGTGTCAATAAATAAATTACTCAAAAAAATTCAAACACTACATTTTCTAAATGGTATTACAGTATTTAAAACAAAGCAAAAGTGATATAGTATACGTTTATTTATTTCATTCTTATTAAATATAAATATTATTTAAATTATAATATAATGTGCGTTGCAGAGTGTAATGGGAAACAAAAGAATAAGTTTGAATACGATCATTCGTTTAACTTAACAAACCAAATGCTGTAGAACAATAAATAAAACGATTATTAAACATTCATTAAATAGTTGTTCGAATGTTGCATTCCCACTGTTCCCTAATAATACACTAAACATATACCAATATAGATAATTAAATTTATATAACGAATTCATATAATTTGGAGTTTTTAATATGCATTTTCATGTGCTGATTGAAAAAGATGTGGTATGTAACAATTAAATACAGTTCTTCACGAATAAACGTTAACGTGTAGAAAGCAAGATGTAATCCGGATAGTATAATAAGTTTTGCTAATATTTATGCGAATATGGTACAAACAGAAAACTAGATTATAATGATGACACCATGTTAAAGAGAACGTCACAAATATCATTGGAAATTAACTAAAAAGAATAAGCATTATTTTCTTCGTCATCATAATTGTAATTTTCCTACGATCAACAATAGCAACTATGTATATATCGGGTCGTTGCAAAAAATACGTCTCGGTAAATAAAAGCTCACTTGAGAAGTTAGGTCTTATTTACCAAGAGAAGAACTAATCGTATCGAGGTGCGAACCAGCCCAGAGACCGATCCGTAGCAGCGGATCGCGAAGCAACCACCGAGGAGGGTATAGCCCTGGAACGGTTACCTCGCCTCCACTCACAAGGGAGGCTGAGAAGGCTACACGTGTGTAGGTCTTATTTTGGTTAGTTTGCTTAAAACACAGCCAATATAAACACGTTTCACAATGCCGCAGTGTATATTCAAAAGTTCCAAAATTAATCCCCGAAAAAGCAATTTAACGAACAGAGTAAAATTGGTTGGTTAAAACTGGTTAATGCTACTTTTGTGTCTTTTTGTTGGACTCTCATTAGATACTTAGCTTTTCTTTTTTATTTCAGCTTTCCTATTCTTATTTTATTTTAGCTATTTACGTATGCAGAATGGATCTCGATTGTCGCCAGAGAAAGAAGAGATGACTTTTATAAGTTTATATGTTCGGATCACTTTGATAAATCGTATATAACTGGAAACACAGTTACTGGTTGTTTACTAAGAAAAGATTGTTTCTGAAGCATTAGAATTTTGTGACAAAACTTTGAAAATGGCTGAATTTCAAGATTCTGATAATACTGCGGAATCATAACTATTTTTTAATAGTCTATTTGATATCTTTAACACACGAAATTTAAAAGACTAGGGTTTTAAAAATCCTATTAGTAAAAGTACTGTAACTCTACGCAAATGTTGTCGTTTTTGTCAAAAGCAAAATAATATTTATCTGGGGCATGGCAGTACCCCGCCAAGTCGAGCAAAAGAAAAAAAAAAAACCGGCACGGCCGTATTATCCTTTTTTCGAAGCAGTTCGGGCCATTTTCGACCCCCTATAACTTCGATGTGGATAAAACTAGAAGCCTGAATTTAATTTAAGATTTTTAATATTAATATGGTCACTATAAGACGTTGTTAGGTTAGCTATTTACGTAATAACTTAAGACAGAAGGTCCCTTAAATAGAGACTTAATAAAGTAAGCGACTTGGTATTACATGGATTTTGCGGTAAAAGAACTGAGTTGCCAGACTTCCTTTTTTTACAAGTTTTATTTTTGAGGGCATTATCATTGTCCATTAAAGTTCAATTCAAAAAGCTGTTAAAATGGCAGTGAATCAAGAACAGTGTTCTGGAATAAATTATTACCGTTATTTAAGACACGAAATAATACTGGTTTGCTGGATCTTCTGACGTGCATTAGTAGCTTGACATACTTATTTGAAACTTTAGTTGAAACTGATATCCTTTCATTTTTATTAACCTACAAATTCAGTCAGGACCATGTTGAGTTGATTTTTGGCGCTATTAGAAGTCTAGCTAGGCATAATAATAACCCGAACAGCCGACATTTCAAAGCAAGCTTAAAAACTTTTGTCTCATTTGGAACAGAGTTCAAAGTTTACTCAAGATTTTGGCTTTTGGCAAATTTGGCAGGCAAAGCCAAAATTTCATAAATGGTTCCAATATTAAAGTAATAGATTAAGATTAAATTGTTTGAGTACACTGTTTTTTCAGTTTTGTTATGGCCACATTCCGTTAACAAGTTGTGTAGTATATCTTCAGGAATTTTACATGATTCACAATTTGGTGAATTCTTTTTTCTCATAAGAAAAGCAAACTATGTTGTTTATTCAATTTTAAAGACATTTATTACCTCATATGTTTGTTAATCTTAGTACATAGTAATTTTACTTTGATTACACTAGCTGATAAAAAAGTGCATAGCATAATGTCATTTACAATGAAATTCAGTAACTTTATAATATTTACGATTTACGCTCATCTATAATAGCTTTTACGAATATTTTTCTATTGTAATAAAGGTAATAATATTATAAAAATAATAAACTAAACTATGCTACCAAATTTCTGTCGGCCATTGTTATCGTCATATCATATACAACTATAATATTATTGTCATATTAAAATAATATACCTCATTGAAAGAAAGACATATGTGAAATAAAGAAACAAAGAAAACATTTTTTCACCAATGAGGTATAAAAAAAAAATAAAACCCAATAAATGCTAAAATAAACATAATAGCAGGTTAACTGTTATATAAGCCACACACCTACGCATCTCATCAAATCAAAGGGGCCCCCGCTCAGCATATGCTGAAGTACCACGCTCCAGCGCTGATTCCACTTGTAATATTATTATACTTATAACAACAATTAAATATAAATGTACAAACAAAATTCATTGAAAAGAAAAAATAGTTAAAAATATATATTTAGTAATTCGATAACGATATTTCTGAATGAATAAAATTTGATTTAAGATAATATCTAAAGAAGTATTTATTTTGAAGTATTACAATATGAATCTGGTTCGTTCCATGTATAAAAAATTAAGTAATTAATATTAATATGGAAGAACATTAATCGTTATGGTTATTCGATTCGATTTCGAGTACATGTACGGACCATGTCGCTATTGAGAGAATCTGCCGTGGTATTTATTTGTCAGTAATTTGAGTGAATGATAAGTAGCTGCGTCTTGTGGCGTCTGGTAGCTAGTTGGTCAATGTATTCAGCGCAGGGACAAATTGATGCACAGAGTTACGAAGATCAGGAACACACTACACAGCAACCTGCAAACAATATTGTTGAGGTCAGATGAGATACAGGTCTCTTGCACACGAAGAATAGTATTCACGTAGCATGAGTTCTCTTTAATTAATAAATGCCTCAACTCCGTCGGATACTTTTCTCGTATGTCAGATAACAGAGTAGCATAATGTATCTTTCTTTCCGAACTTGACAGTACCTAAGATATAAGGATATTCCGAAAAGACACATGAAACTTTGCGAAGTAAAGTCTTCTCATTACGAAGCAAAAGTAGTACAATGGATAAATCTTATTCAGCGACAGGCTAACGCTTTTGAGATTGAACGTTATCGCTAGTGAGGAAATGTGACGAACGGTCAATAGACCCGAAATGATCTAATCATCGTCATCGCCCTACACTTATCCCATATTCATTTGGGATCAGTATAACATGTCTTCCTCTTTCATTCTTCTCTGTTTGCAGTCATCTCCGTATCCACTCCCTTTCTAAACATGTCATCTTTCACACAATCCATACATTTTTACTTTAGTTTTCCCCAATGACCGTCCTTATTTATATCCACTGCTTTTTTTACAATATCCTCTTCCTCTCTCCGCATCACATGCCCATACCATGACAGACGATTGCTCCTTAACTTTTTTGTTACTGGCGCCACTTTCAAACTCCTCTAATGTGCTCATTTTTAGTCCTATCCATTCTTGTTACGCCACACAAATGGCCCTTACTAAATATAATAAAGAAATTAGGAAAGCCAAGCGGGCATCCTGGAGAAAGTTCTGTGAGGAAATCAATGATACGCCTCATGGAGCAAGAATTCACAGGGTGCTTGCAAAAGACAAACCTAAACAAATAGGACTCCTTAAAAAACAAGATGGGACCTTCACGAACAGTGAAAAGGAAACCATGGAGCTCCTCACATCAGTTCATTTCCCAGGTTCTGAGAGTCTTAGCTTGAGAAGACTCCCCTCTCCAACAAGACCTAAGATAGAGGACTGGCAAAGAGCGGCAAGCATTATTAGACCACAGAGCGTGAAATGGGCTATAAAGTCATTTAATCCCTACAAAACTGGCGGAGAGGATGGAATTCAGCCGGTACTATTACAGCAAGGCCTTAATATCCTGACACCTGTAATAGTATAAGTTAAGATTTTCAGGGCAAGCCTTGCATGGGGATATATACCTGAACTGTGGACAAAAGTACGAGTACTTTTTATACCTAAGGCTGGTAAAAAGGATTACGCTATGCCAAAGTCCTTCAGACCTATAAGCCTTACATCCTTCCTTCTCAAGACGATGGAGAAGATAATTGATAGAAATATTAGGGAAGTGGTATTAACCAAAAATCCTATAAGTTCTAAACAACATGCCTATAGCAGAGGAAGATCCACTGAAACTGCCCTGCTCTATCTTGTAGATAGAGTAGAGAAGGCATTTGAAGATAAGGAAATTGCACTATGTGCATTTTTAGATATTGAGGGCGCCTTTGATAGCACACCCACTAGAACATTAGTTCAGGGGCTAAGTGTTAAAAAGGTAGATTTGACCACTGTAAAGTGGATCGAATCAATGCTCTCAAACCGTACAGTCAAGTTATCATTGCATGGTAGTAATCATGAGGTGGTAACCACAAGAGGTTGTCCACAAGGAGGCGTTCTATCGCCCCTTTTGTGGACTCTAACGGTGGACCAACTCCTGCACAAGATGGAGGAACTAAGGATCGACGCCCAGGGCTACGCTGATGACCTGGTGATAGTTGTCCGAGGTTTCTCTCAAAGTACAATTTCGTACCTTATGCAGGAAGCATTAAGTGTCATTAACAAATGGTGCAAGGACAACGAACTGAAGGTAAATTCAGACAAAACTATCCTGGTACCATTCACCAAGAAAAGGCGTCTTGACCAATTAGTCCAACCCTCACTAAATGGCAAGAAAATTAACTTCTCACCAGAGGTCAAATACCTGGGAGTTATTTTCGACCAGAAACTGACCTGGAATAGTCAACTTGGATATATAATTCAAAAGGCTAAAATAGCAATGGGGATCTGTAGTCGAATGGCCGGAAAGCGCTGGGGTTTAAATCCCAGACTGACCATAAGGCTTTATACGGCCATTGTCAGACCCATAATAACATGCGCCTGCGTGGTCTGGTTCAAAAAGGCACAGCAGCAGTCGGTTTGCACCCGATTAGCTGCAGTACAAAGGATGGCTTCTATCTTAGTGACGGGAGCCATGTCAACCGCCCCTGGTGCGGCTCTGGATGCTCTGTTAAATCTGACGCCCCTTCATCTACACGTAGAAAAGGTGGCGAGGTTAACGATGCACAGAATGTACGCCCTCGGGAGGACACAATGGATATCCCAGTTTATGAGATCTGCCATAGACTCAGTGATAGAATCACCAGTTTTAGGTATGATATCGGATATGATGATACCTGAAACCAATTTTCAAAAATTTTATGATGTCGAAATCCCTCCACGGGACTCCTGGCTAAACAGTGAGATAACGTGGAGGGAAGGCAGCTTAATATGGTATACTGACGGGTCCAAAATAGGACTCAACGTAGGCTGTGGAATATATGGAGAGAGACCCAAGTTTAGTAAAACAACTAACCTTGGTAGTTTCGCCTCCATTTTCCAAGCAGAAATATACGGCATTCTGGAATGCTCCTATATAAATCTGCAGAAAGCCTACGTTAACCATATAATATATATTCATTCGGATAGTCAAGCCGCTCTCTTGGCACTGGCTTCGGACACAGTTGACTCGAAGTTAGTTGCCAATTGTGTGGCAATGCTAAACAGCCTGGGTAAGAATAACAGGCTGATTTTAAGATGGGTCCCCGGGCATGCAGGAGTTCCCGGCAATGAAGCTGCGGATGCGCTTGCACGAGCAGGGGCTATGGAAACACAATTTGGGCCTGAACCATTTTGTGGTATTTCAAAAAGCCTAGTTCGACTGACCATAAGGGACCAATACACCCATAAGGCTAAAGAATTCTGGAATAATTTGCCAGGACAAATTCATTCCAAAGAGCTTATCAGGGGATATACTCAGCGAAAAGCTGAGGAAGCCCTGATGCTCAGTAGGAATCAGTTGCGGGTATTAGTGAGAGCGCTAACTGGGCACTGTTGTTTGCGCAAGCATATGTACAACATGAGTGCCCAGAACACAAGAGAGTGCAGATTCTGTGAAGTCGCAGATGAAACACCAAAGCACATCTTGTGTGATTGTGACCCACTAATACCCATACGCAACCGAGTTCTGGGCAAATATTCGTTGTTCCCAGAGGAGATAAAGACGCTCTCTGCCAAAAAGATCCTACAGTATATCCAGGTTGTAGGTCTAGGCAGTGAGCTTTAGGAATATGGGGGCGATCACAATAGATCTATCTAGGTCGCAGTGACACAGGACTGTTTTAGCCTGCATAGCCCCTCTCTCGAATAATAATAATAATACGCCACACATCCAACTCTACATTCGCATCTCAGCTGCATGCAGTCCTCTATCGTCCGTCACCGTAATAGGACAAAATTTTGATTCATACAAGACGACAGGCCGTGTCATGTTTTTGTAAATCTTACCCTTTTATCACTATTAATTTACATAAATCTAATCGTGTTTATAATAATAACAATGACGATCTACAAAAGAAGAAGAAGATTGTCAAGACAGTGAAATTCTTAAATAATGGGCATGTGTCAATCCACACAAGCATATGGCGTCTGGATGATATTAAATATAAAATGAAACATTATTTCTACTTTCTCTCGCTAATTGGTGCCATTACGAGAACATTTCTCCAGAATTCGACTCCAATTCTTCCTTCTTCGTAATTCCGCCATGTACTGGCTAAAATATAGTTATACCATTGTAGTGCTTTATAAACAATATTTTTATCAATTCGTTTGCGGTTTATATGAGATACGGATACCGTTTTTGCTTATTTTTGCAATCTTATTGTATCTTTCTATTCTTTCGTTTTCAATGGAGTTAAAAATTGCTTCATGAAACTTCGTCTTCAGTCTTGAGTCATGAAAGTAATCTTAATATAAGTAATTTTCTATTCAAATTTAACTAACAATACGCATCAAGCATTTGCTATATTTTATACGAGTAGTAATAACATTTTAAGATTATAACTAAACTAATAATTCTGATTACGTGCAAACTATCTTCTCCTGGAAGGTCTTCATTTGTAAAAACTCTTGCTGGATTATGTTGGCCTGGGATGGCTCCATCTGCGTTGATTCCTCTTGAAACGACTCTATCTGAACTAATTTCTCCTGGACTGGCTCCACTTGAGCTGCTACCTCCTGCACTGATTCCTTGGGAACTAATTCCTCCCGGATTGGCTCCAGTTGGACTAACTCCTCCTGGATTGGCTCGAGATGAACTAACTTCTTCTGGAATAAGTCCTTCTCAGACGGCACGTTATAATTACACCTAAATCTAGAAGCTAAAACAAAACAATATATTACTCACTACCTGTTTAGTGTATATCATTATATACAAATTATCACTAAAGTTGTTCATACACTTGCGTATTATTTATTTAAGAAGAACTATTATCATGAAATGTTTATATATACTGTTAGGAGACAATTACTCTTCCAACAAAATTAAACAGCCACTAACGAAATCCCTATAAAAGCGGACTGCAACGGGCACCGAACGTCCACTCAGGTAGCGGTTTCACTCAGGTAGCAGCCTAGCCGAGGTTCGAACCCTTGTGCTAGTTACCTTTTGTGGCTGAGTGCCTTTAGCACTCACCCACAAAGTTCGGTGAAGCTGTAAAGGCCCTTCCGGTCAACACCATTAGCTAGGATACAAAAAAAAAGCACCGAACGTCGGCAGACAGATTCCGTTGGTAAGCTTCTTGGCGTGTGGCTCCTTAATTTTTTTAAATGTATCTTCCGGGATTATCCGTATTTTAATAACTGAGTCTATATAAATGAGTATATTTCCATGGGGTCCACATATATTGAGAATCTTACTCTGTACAATGATTCTCAAGCTTTCAAGAACCTTCGAGATGCCTGTATTGATGGCGGGTGTTGCACGGGTAAATACTTAATGTAAAACAAACAAGTAATATACTGTAGAACTTGGACTCGGAGAGCAGACTTAATGAGATTGTTTATATAAGTATTGACTAATACGCATATTAAATATTCCTACAAGATAAAACCTTCAAGTTTTTTTACACGGTATAGGCTCAGTGCTTTGACCACGATCTTACCTGATGTTGTGACGATGTGGTCCAAGATGGTAAACACACTAAGCCTAGAGGTACTAGTTCTCAAGTGATGATGCCGGAACACACCTATTGGTATTTGACAACAGGTTTTTCAAACTTGAGTGTGGTAGCTACCCAGGCGGCCATCATTAGAAAATGCCCTACCACCATGCTATAGTATCCTGACGATGTTATCTTTCACCGAAAGCTCAGGCCGATTTTAGAGTCTTATAGGTGGGGATCGAACTCGCTTTGATTGACGCGGAATCCGGCCGCACTACCCGCTGCGCCATCATCGCTTCAAACGCTTTATTATGCCGTGGGAACATTAACTGAATGCTTCAACTTCAATGTTCATATCGAGCATATTGACATTCAGAATTAATTTTGACTCTAAATATGAAGTTATTGATGTATTTTATATAATTTTACCATCTGTAGCTCTCTCAATGGCAATTTTAACAGCGTGAGCGAAGGCCATCGAATCTTCTGTTGTTTGGAACTCGATCCCGAAGCGCTAATCATTAGAAGTATCCCAGTAGTAGAAAGTTGGATCTGCTTCGACGTATACTAAATCACTCTCTATCATGCATTCGAAAAAAATCTGGAATAGAAAGGTTACACTATAAATATCACTTTTACCAGAGAAATACTGAACTCAGAATTTACCAAGAAACTTCACAGAAAATTCTCACGTCGCAAAGGCATTCATAAAAAAAATCAATAATAATGAAATAGTCTGTTTCTAAATTCTATAACAATTTGTGGGTCTATTACAATCATTTGGTATGTTTATATTATCTCATGTAATTAATGTGATAAAATGTTTTTTCGTAAGAGGTATGTGATCACATATCAAGTTTGTCATATGTTTTCATTACCTGCTTCAAAAATTATATTATACTAGTTGTACACGTTACTCCGCCTTCGTGGAATGTTTTCTCTGTAAAATGACGAATTAAATACAATTTGGATATGAAGCTGGCAGTTTTAATATTAAATTTAAAATACATATTTTCATTAATTTTATCACAAAGTTCTTGGTGAAAAATCAGTTTATCTTTCAATGCGCGAGGAAACTTCTCGAGTAAGGTACCACAGATAAGTGAACAATAAGTTACCTACGTGATAAACGATTTTTTTTTTCAAAATCATATTTCATAAAATGTATGAAAAAATGAACTTTCTTCGTTAGTTTTTTTTCGTATTTTTTCTTTTGTTTGGTCATTTATTCTGCTATTCGGGGTGAAGAGCAATCCAACAAATAAGATATCATAAACATCTTGAGTTGTAAATTGTGTAACTAACCCGGTTTGTATATTTATTTTGTTTTATTTATTTATTTATGTATTTTGTACTTTACATATTTATTGTTTTTAGTAATATTTATTAGTTTATCATATTTATTCGTTAATACCCGCCAGTAAAACTGTGCATTGAATCTGATTTTATTCACAATATCACGAGTTTTTTTTTTTTACGCGAAACCCTTATTCTTCGAAAAATTAAAGTACCTAGCCTAAGTAACGCGGAGTAACTTCAGCTATCTGGCCAAAAAAGTTCCGTCAAAGTCGGTTTAACCTTTCCGGAGATTACCCCGAATAAATAGACAGACAGACAAAAAATGTTAAAAATTGTGTCTTTGATATAGGTATCATATTATTAGATACTAAGGGCGGCTTGTACCAACTGTTTTTATTTAAATCAACCAACCGTCTTGTACCAGCAATTTTAAGCCGCCAAATACGTTTATCAATCTGTCAAAATTAAACGCGCTCTGGTTACAATTTAAACGCAAACAAATACGTTTGGTGTACTGTGTTATGTTATGACCCTAATACCAAATACATAAATATGTTTGTCATACATACTCGTACATTATAATAATTATTAAGTAAGTCTACTATGATATTGTATCCCTTGTTTGTAACTTTCTAATAATGCATTACCTATTAATTAGTTTATACATATATTAAGTAAACCCATTACAATATTATCAACTTCCTTAATTTATTGTTATTGTTTTTCAAATCATAATTAGTTGTTTACTTCTCTCATAAAGATCATTGGATAAGTATTTTCCTTTTAAGTAATAAGTCTTTAAGAAATAGTGCTTACCAGTGAGTCCCTATTTAAAACTCGATCCCGTTACCATCACAATTCATTCTATATCCAAACTTCAACCTCCAGTAATTGTATATTTTAAGTAAAAAATTCA
Source organism: Samia ricini (assembly GCA_014132275.2). Classification (NCBI taxonomy): domain Eukaryota; kingdom Metazoa; phylum Arthropoda; class Insecta; order Lepidoptera; family Saturniidae; genus Samia; species Samia ricini. The sequence continues at coordinate 15,024,169 of AP028163.1, forward strand.
AATTTAGTTTTAAAAACTTGTTTAACCTTCTCGCTGCGTAATAGCTGTCATGGCAGAGTTCAATTTGTTACTATTCGCTACGTTTTTCGGGCTTAAATGAAATTTTCTGATCTTTTTTCCAATGATGATGAAGAGTTCACACAATATTTAAACAGACCAGTGCTTCATGTTTTTGAAAGAAGCAATTTATACGAAAGTCTTCTCGACGATCAATTTTTAAAGAGATTTCGTCTTAATAAATGCAGTGCTACATATTTATTACAACAAATAGCACCACGATTAGTGAGGAATACTGACAAGTACGTACTGTTTTTATTTTTGAATTAAGTTATTACCTCTAAAAACATTTTATGGTTATATTTATATAAATGTAAGTTATCAAGTTTAATACACAGTATCCTCTTTATTTAAATTCAAGAGCGAGCGCAAAAACCGCAAAAAAAATACAAAAGTGTCAAAATACAGCGTAGTAAAATAATAAACGTGACATGCGTTTCGTTAACGTATACTTTTTGTAAATTGTCCTTAAGATTTATTCGAATTCTCGTTTAACTGCAACTCAAGCGAGAAACAAATACTACTTTACCGACCGTTATATTGACCGTTAAACACTTTTAGCTAAATTGATGATTGAAATAGTTGGTACAAGACAATGCCGAATGCATTTAATTTAAAAATGCTTATAGCGTTAAACAAGTTTAATTAAATAATTTTAAAACATTTTTAAATCATGTTTGGTACAAGCAGCCCTAAGAGAAATTCACAATAACAATAAATGTTTAATTACTTGACTTCTACATGAACTGAAGAATATAAAAACCAAACCATACGAAGTGTCTCAAACCCCAAACAGTCGATCCGCACGTGGAGACGGCCGTCACAATACTGATTGTCGATCCTTTTTTATTTTTTTCTAATCTGGCTAATGCTGTTGGCCGGATGAGATTTTACAGCTTCACCGAACTTTGTGGGCGTGTGATAAAGGCACTCAGCCGAAAAAGGTAACTAGCGCAAGTGTTACCAAAGTGGTACGAGCCTCGGTTTGGGCGTTACCTGTGTGTGAAAATTCCCGCGGAATTTTAATCCTAGCTAATCCCTACATTTTTTATTTAATGTTAAAAAAGTCCCCGGTAGCGTGAATGGCGGTTTCACTGGCGTGGGCACAACCACGCATATTTCCTCGGTTGATGGGGAAAGATGATATTCGCGCGAGATATTTTATCATCGGAGTCTGACTGTCGATCCCCGTTGCAGTCCGCTGTTATAGGGATTTCGTCAGTGAGTGTTTAACTCCATTAGAGAGGGTAGTTGTCTTCTAATAGTATATTCATATATATTTAGTAAACAATTGTTGTTTTGACATTACCAACGGACACTTCAATTATATTTATGTATAGATTATAAATGTATACGTACATATAAAACTCTACATTCTCTGATGTACAATTAACGAATGTAAAACAGTTGAATAAGAAATGTTAGTTCATAAATGATATTTTCTTCAAATTTTTAATATTGATTATGATAGAATTTCGATCACTAAGCGAATACTAGTCAAAAGTATGTCGTCACGGAAATCATATTAGTGAAGTTATTAATTCAAAGTGATGTGTTGGTTTATTAGGTTAATGGAATGGACGAAGAATTTCTTTTTATAATTATAAAACTTTGTATATTCTGTTAATTGTTAAACTTGACCCACAAACACTTCCCGTCTATAAAGTTTCAGCAAAATCGGTCAAGCCAATTACGAATTAACTCCGAGCATATACACAGAAAGACATGTAAAAAAAATGTAATATTTGAGAATAGTAACGGCTCAAATAAACATCTGTCACAAAATATGTATGTAAAAAAAAAGAAATACAAAATCTTGAGATTTCTTCTTTAGACTTCAGTCTTATTGTTGGTACAGGTATACACACCTTGCCGTCAGTGATGGTTCGCGCTTGGATGTAGTACTCGTAGGCGGGGGTTGGGGGCGACACGGTAGGCCACAGCTCATCGTTGATGTCTCTCTTTCCACCTGTATACATACATTATATCACGTCTCTCTCCCATAATAGTTAGTAAAAACTAAATCCTTCCAACTGCTACGATCATAACACACTTCTTTCACTTTCTTAACTTTCATGAGTGTTTTTACCCATGTAGCTCTGCGCTTACGAATACAGATTTGAAGTGATGATCGCTCAGTTGGTAATTCGGTCGGTGGCCGGGTCAAGGGATGCAGGTTTGAGCCCACCTATCCAACTCTAAAATGACCCTGAACGTTCGGGGAAGGAAAACATCGTGAGGAAACCATAGCAGCACCAACCTATGGCATTCAAATTAATAATTTGATTAATGCCCAGCTAGGTAGCTACCACTCTCAAGTTTGAAAACATGTCACCAAATACCAATAGATGGTGCCGGCAGTATCACTTGAGATTCAGTATCTGTAAGCTCAGTGTGTTTATTATCCTGTACCGCATCCTCATTTAATATGGGAGATTGCGGTCAAAGCACAGAGTCCATATATTGTAAAAAAAGAAAAAAACTTTTGGTCTGACATTTATTTGGAACATCTTCCATTTGGTTGAGATGCGCCTTGTAAATTTATTTTGTCACCGTTCATCATTTCTGTCCACGTACTCAAGCCCATTAAGCATCTTTTTCTCCGCCTTTGTCACGACTTTCTCTACCACACCACAACGTTCTCTTCGTTCAATAAACAAGAAAACTTATCCCGTACCGATGACCAGAATATTTAAGTGTAATTTACAAGTGCGGAACCGTTGATTTGCAGCCGCAACTGTAAATAAAAATATCGAATCAAGTTTATCTTGCAATTTATAAAAATAACCATACATCGAATAGCGTGGGACTTACATTGTTATAATTGAGAGAGTTTGTCTTTCTTTTAATCGTTATTAACCCCTTGAGCACTAACCTGGCGTTTACGCCAGCTTTCCATTGTTTTCCTAATGTCTTATTTTTATGGGTACTCGACACATTAAAGGCGAGTACTTTAAAACAGGTCCACAATACCGCGCATCTCTAGTCAGCCCGTGACCACGGTTGGTGCAACCCAGCCAACACTACGGCGGAAAAACATATAATCTACTGGTGCTACCATAACACATCTCAGTGCGCCTGGCAACAGGTTTTTATACTTGATTGTAGCAACTACGCAGACGGGCAATATAGGAAATGCTCTACCCCATGTTATAATTTCCTCACGATGTTTTTCTTCGCCGAAAGATTAAGCTCATCGTATAAGTTGGTAGGTGAGTTTGTCCATCGATGCTGAAGCCGAGTATACTATTAACTGAGGCATTACTGCTTCAAAATCACTCAATCGCTTAACGTCAAGTAAAATTTTGATAAAAGGACAAACGTATACAGTATATAAAAATAAATGTGAATAAGAATATCTGAAAACTTGTCCCGTATAATTAAACTTGAGAATTGAGATAATTAAACACAATTATTAACCTGACGGAATGAGATGAATCACCTACCTGTATGATAGAGTGGGGAATTAAGACGCTTCATCACCACAATATCGTTGATCTCGTTATCAGCCAGCACTATCCACCTTTTTGTTTTTTTGTCGTAGTACATCATCTGCGCCCACAGCTGCACTAGGTACTCACTGCCGGCAAAAATTTTAAATTTCAGAAATTTGAGCCAAGTTTAGATTTCAAAGTAAGGAAAATCATGAACCTTTCCTCAAGGTTATGGTTTTGCTAATATCGTCTATCAGAGAAATATAATAATTTTATTTTAGAATAAAACTTAAAGAAACATTTTGGGAAGATGATATTTTGTTATATTTAGAATAATATAAAACAATAAGAGATGAACTTTATACGGCAGAGCAGTAAACGCTGAGCGACTTGTGACTTGTGTAGGTGTAGAGATCCCATTCATATTCCCCCGGTGGGTCCTCAGCCGGCTGAACCGGGAGCTGGCTGAGGAGGCGGCCACCGTCCAAAGTTGAGTTGGACGGTGGTTGCCAAAGGAAGGAGTCGACGCGTCTGCCCCCCGCTTCCGCCACTCATTAATGGATATATGTGCCGCGTCGATGCCGCGGTGCAGACGCCTACCGAATAAATGGGCGGTGTACTGGTGGTCCTCGGAGATATCCCAGCTCCAAGAGACGTGAAATGTGGCGCAACAGGAGTATACCCGCAGCCGAAGGAGACGCAGACGGGATCCTGTGGTCGAAGCCCGGTTGGGTGCCGTCTATAGGGGAAGCAAAAGAGTCCCTGAAGGCTGCAATCGGCCGGACTAAGAATCTGGCTTGGAAAGAGCTTCTTCAGTCGGTGGAGAAGAATCCGTTCAAGGCTGCCCAGAGGAAACTCCGGGGTCTGGCGCCCTCAATCACTGAAACTCTCCATCCGGCGACACTGCCAGCAAGCTTTGAGGCAGTAGGAGGCCGCAGAGAGGGAACGGGAAGAGGATCCTTTAGCGGATCCTCTACGCCGAAAGAAGGTGGGGGTAGGAGGGCATGGTTCGCCCGTACTCTCCCACCTCCCTGAGCCAGCCACCTATGTATATCACGTGTCCCACTCTCTGGAGTTCTTGTCCTTACAAAAACCCAAGGAAGAGAGGGGTGGAACATAGAGGGCTGGCGGTTGAGATGGAGCAGTGAAGATAATGGAAGGGGTCCTTTCCGGGCCTGCCGCCGGGCCGACGCGGAGTATGCCTGGCAATCCCGTGTCGCCCCAGTAAGGCGGTTTTAGGATTTTAGTGGATATTCCCGGGGCTTCACGCCGGGCGAGTCCCACATATAGCTCTGGCATCTCAAACCCGTGAGATTCTCTCCCGGAATAAAGATGCAAGAGGAATTGCGTAAAGACATTTGCCACAAAAAAAAAATCCCATTCATATAAATCAACACTCGCCTTCACTGCTTCTGCTTTTCTCCCTACTTAGCCTAAATCGGTAGAAACCTTTTAGTGCAGCTTTACCACTCGTTCTATTAACACTTTAGCACTCTAATAAACTAGTTCTAATCTACATAGTAATACACGGAAATATAATTTACAAAATGTTGAGGGGAGCAAGGAGGGTCCGCAAAAGTGAAATACTCCGTCCGCACGCACATCGTTGGAAAATCTAGATTCATGAAGTCGTGACATAGTAACCAGCACGCGTCGGACTTGGGCGAGTTCGGCCGGCGCATTACACGCAGGCCCGGGACAGAACGTGGCATACTCTGTGCGCGCTCTCGAGTTCGTTAACGGAGCCGAAGCTCTGACCGCGGCAAGTCCACACTTAGGAGCTCCAGACCTTTCCGGGTGTGATGCGAGGATTGCGTTGACACGCCCCACACCATCTCGGACTTATGTAGAAGTCCGATATAACCCGTTCTTGAAGAATTTCCACACAAAAAAAAGAAGTAATAACATAAGTTCATGAATTTAAAATTTAAGCTCCCATAAATGAAGTATCAGAAAATGTCCGCTAATACATAATATTATTTTCATAATAATAATCATAATAAATGTATAACGAGTAAAGATAACTTGTTTAAGCGGGTCTAACGGTCCATTAAGTTTCGTTCTATTGCAGTCTAGACTTCATCATCACGACGACACCCGTTGATGGTTATTGCTCTTGGAGTGTACTGTACTTGACATCAGATATAGTACTAGTCGATGAATACAGGCCAACTCACGTGTTCAACTGATTTAAAGTCGCGTCACGTAGATTAGAAATATTTTTATTTTAGAAAGATGGAATTTATTAAATTGTGACATTTTTCGAGAGTGTGTTTAACTAGTGAAAAAACAAAATTGTAGGTATATCTCGGCGTAACAAATCGACAGTACTTCGTAGGTGAAATCGTGCTTAATTTTCAAGGCTTCTTATGTAAAAAAGTCTTTCACCAGTCGTAAATTACAAGCTGATATTTATATTTAGCTTCACATTAACTGCGCACATAATGTCACGTTTTCCTATTGGATCACTTTTAAAACAATATACATTATGTAATAATGAAATTCAATTAGTTAGTAAATAGTGAACTAAGTATAAGTGATCTTACATATCAGGAGTGTCACTCATCGCTGCAGATGTAGTTAACGGTGAAAGGTTGCACGGGTACTGACTGACTACGTGCCTATCTTCCCACACTATAAAAAAGATTAGTTTGCACCGATCGTACTAGCTACATCGATTTTCAAATTTTTTCCAGGCACAGTTAGTTGAAATTGAAATTTTTAACTTGTTTCTTATAGTGCTACGTGGTTTTTTTTTATAAAGTGCTGCTTGACAAAAATCTCACACTAAGCGTACTTGTTCTCAAATGATGCTGCCGGAACACACCTGTTGGTGTTTGGTGACAGGTGTTCAAATTTGAGGTCGGTAGTTACCTAGGGAGCCTACCTATGGTTTCCTCACGATGTTTTTCTTCACCGAAAGCTTAGGCTACTTTTAGAGTTGGATAGGTGGGCTCGAACCTATGTCAATTGACGTAAATGCAATTAGTACAGAGTATCTCATGTTTGCTAAAACAGTACATAGATGTTTTTTTTTCACAATGCTCGTTTCATTTCGTTGGATAAAAATATTTTGGGCAACAGGTAGTTAATCATATTGCAAATTTTCAGGATAATATTTTAGACTGTTTTTATAGTACACAAGTGGTAATTTTGATGAGTTATTACATACAAAAATTCCCTTTGAATATTCTGAAGGCTTTAAACTATATCGCAAAGTATTATTTTTGTTTTAATATTTCTGTCAATACGTAGAACAATTTAGGCAGCATTTTAAAGAATCGATATTCATTCTACAACTGAATGCAACAGACAACAATAATTTATTTACATCGAACAAGGAAATAATTGGTAATATTTATTTTTTTACAATTTGGAAGAGTAAAAAATTAAGCCATTGCTCACGGGTTCTTAGATTTAAATAATATTACTAAAAATACTCTCTATCTCTCTCTGTCGTCTGTTAGCTGAATTGATGAATGTGTTTTTGTACAATATCTTGTAAGAAATAATATTGTGAAATCTAATCAGTCTTTTTCAAAAACTTACTACATTTATTTATTTATTTAAAGGGTACCGACCAGTGGCCAATACAATGAACATGCATATAATATATTGAAAGAATAAACAATTATAAATGCATTGACCTTTGAGGCAGCCTTCAAATCAGAATTTTAGAGAAGTGTACAATAATTTTTGTAAATAGAAATATGAAATACAATAAAATATAGTAAACAACTTATAAGATTACGCTAAATGCTATGTTATGGTATATATATATATATATATATGGTATATGCTATGTTATGTCTCTCAACAATCTCAAACCCTTACCTTTGAAAATACACCATGCGTCTCCAAAAATGTCTAAATCAATTGATAAGTTATTATACAGCCGGGACGATCTACTTGATGCTGCATTTGACCTAAGGTTTGTTTTTACTCTCGGTCTATAAAAATACTAGTAGGATGTCTGGAGATTCTTTCCCTGATGACGGATAGATGCCTGTTCTTACTCACTGTATATTATAAACAATGGCTAGTCTATGCCTTCAGAACATCTTGAAATAAAAATAGGGGGAATTTCATCAGGGCCAGCACATTTACTAGAATCAAGTCTCTTAATATAATCAACTACAGATTTAAATGTTATTTCAAGATTGCAAAAAGTTAGTGTGTTACATATTCCGGTGTCTGTGCAGATATGGAGTGTGTTTTTATAATTATTATAATAAACCGAAAGGAAGTTACTAGCAAACACCTTACAAATCTCTATTCCGATAGATGCAATAGTACTGTCATGGTACATAGTAGCTGGATAACGACTGGTACTTGAATCGCGTTTATTTTTAAAGAAATTCCAAAAGTATACGGTGTTCTTCTTTATATTATTCTCAATATTAATAGTATAGTTGCAATAACATTGATTCTCTAGAACTTTGTATCGCCTTGTAATCATTCGCAATGAAATCGAGTTTAACGGGTTTCTGTATTATCTGTGTATTTATGGAGTAGTAAATTTTTGTGATGCAACTTTTTAATCAACTTATTAATAACAAAGGATATTTCATGTTTTTTGGTTTTGTGTTAGGGACATTCATTTCAATTATACGATCAATTATTCTGTATAACGTTATTAGCATTTCATCAAGGTTTAATTTGTCGATCCAGTTTAACTAATTTAAAGCCTGTTTGATTGTATCGTAGTCTACTTTTAAAAAATTATTGGCGTATCCATCCTATCATTTAGAGCACCTTAACATGAAAGCCCAATATTCTCTACAAGAGGAGGGTGATACGGGAACTTGAATGTCCATGCTGTTACCAGCTAGTATCAAATCTAACATTGCACTCTTCACGTGAGAGACTGTATTGTGCTGTTTGAAGTTGTTGAGAGATACAAAGTCAAAGAATAATTGGTTATTTTGACAAGCAGATTCAGTATTTATGATAATACCCTGGCCATTCAACCATTCAATTGTAGTCATATTAAAATTACCCAAGCTGTGAACAGTTTCAGATATCTGGTTAACATTGATAATAAAATTGTTCAGTACTCCACGACTTGAAGGGGGTGGTAATAAACGCAGCAAATAGTTATGTTTTACTTATTTCAATATCTACATATGTATATGTCTTCACACCTACTTTCTTTACATTGCGATCTTTTTGAATTGAAATTCCGTGAAACGGCTACGAGTACCGCTCTATCCTTACGCCTGTAGACGATATACCGATCGTCAATCAATTCATTATTCTCTATACTATATTATTAAGCTAAGTCTCCGTTAAAACAATATCATAATTTTTGTTTGTTAAATTGCAGTAAAAACGTTTGTCTTAAGTACGTAACCCACGGACATTTTGATGATACACACTTAAGGATGCGAATTTGAAACAATTATGATATCAAATAGATTTATAAATTGCAAATATATTTTAAACTAGCCGTGTACCAGCGGCTGCGCCCGGGTTCTGTATATTCTTCACTCCGTTTTTTTTTTTTTTTTATACGGAACCCTAATTTTTGTTTAGTACTAAGATAAAGTAAAAATATTTCTCATAAACTCCAAGCACTTGCCCGTAAAACTGTGTATTGAATCGGATTTTATTCAATTTTTTATGAGTTCTAATTTTTTTAGGCAGAACACTAATTATTTTCGAAAATTAAAAGTACCCTATGTTACCCGGAGTAACTTCAGCTATCTACCAAAAAAAAGTACCGTCAAAATACGTCCAGCCGTTCCGGAGATTATCCGGAATAAACAGACAGACAGACAAATATTATAAAAATTGTATTTTTGGTATAGGTATCGTATATACATTCACACCTATTTAGCAAAAAGTTGCAGCCATTTCAATGAAAATCTAAATAATGTTATCTTTAGTCATACTTTTCAAAAATATAACTAAAGTTTTCAACTATATGTATTGTTATCACTGTTAAGGAATCGCAAGTAGCTGAGTTAATGATTATGACAGCAAAACAAATATTTGTTTACAGAAAAATAATCAATCAACCTTGACCGCAAAACTGACATAAGCAGACGAGTTTGATTAAAAATGGGCTAACTTAATCAAGATTCTAAAATACTATAATATAATTTTTATAGATATTTTTCCGGTGATTCCTTTCTTAATTAAGTCGTCCAAGTAACTAAACCTTGTTTATTTGAGAAACAAGTTCGGTTGTTTGGAGGAACAAAAGATTATCACATGATTTTAATAATATCATATTATTATCATTTACTTTGTTTTCTAAATTATTACTAACCATCGGTACACAATAAGTGCATTTAATAAAAAAATACTACGGTTATTTCATGTAATATAAGATCATTCAACAAATGAAGAAGCGACATATTTTTAGATTACTAAATATGCTCTAAGATTATGATTTAACACTAACATTACATTTTGCTAAGCGCCTATGGGTGTGTTCTGACAGCATCACTTGAATATCTCTAGACTGGACAACATGGACATGAAGAATATGAACTGTGAAAAAGTAGGAATTAACATTACAGCATAGATGAATAATATGGTTGATTTTACAAAGGATTTCTCATAATCATCATAGGTTCGATGCCGCGGAATTTACGCTTGGATAGCAGGTTCGAGGTACCACTTTGGTGTCCTTGCGGTCGGCATAACTCTCTCGTTTGAGCACCTCAAGTGCTCGCCCCAATAAAATACTCGATGTTTTGTAAAAAGTCCTTTGAATTCGGTGCCAGCTTACGGATAACAACGTGGTGGTACCTACGTATGTCGTTAATTATATTCCATTTTGATTAATTGAACCTTAAAATTTTCTTTGTTTTTAGGATACGCTTATTAAAACTTATATGTAATTGTGATCAAGTTCAGGCAGTTATATATAAGTGCATTGGTTAATCTAGCTGGCGCCAACTCCAACATATTGATGTTATTAAAACAAAGGATACATTGTAGTAAACAGAAGTAGATTAATAAAGTAGTTATTTATTTACTTCTTACTGCATTTTTATAGCATATTCTTTTAAATTGGTTTTGTTTTTATTTTAAAAAGTTTTATTTTCTACTTTTTAATTTAAGTATTACTTTTTGGAATAGTTTTAAAGAAAGTTTTTGTTTTTTTCTAAAGTAATATTTTATTTCAGTATTAAATACTTCTTCTTTCGCTTTATTAATCACCATTAGATCAAGTAAATAAAGTACAACACTTACAAAAAAAATCTTTAATGCCCCTATCCGTTAAATGTTGTACCTTCTATCATCAGATCAACACAATTAGATGGTGGCTGCAATACACAAATACTTGTAACAAATATATAAAACAGGCTTGTCTATAATATTTGAGGATTCCTCTCGATTTCCCTGAAAGCCACACTGATCAGATCCTGACTTGGTGTCAATGGAACCACCTCAGGAGTGTACTCCTTCAAATATAAAAATCTCCTTATTGAAGTCGGTAAAAAAAATAATAATTTACGGGTATTATTTTAACCTCTCTTTATTTGTGCTGGTTTTCGACACGTTGTGATTTAAAGCAATATGAATGCCTCAAATACGGCTCGCATCAATTTAGATATCAAATAAACTCATCGTATTATATCGCGAGAATCCTTTTTAAATAGGCAAGCAGCTCATTAGCGTGGAACATACAATAACAACCCTCCTTCTGTTGTCAGTATTGTGATTTATACTAAAAGATGTGTGTATATTTTATTCGATATCAAAAGTGTAAGGTAATTTTATTGGGTGCTAGCTGTGCCCGCGGTTCTGCTCGTATTCTCATTAATTATACACCATATCATCATTAAGCAATCAGTTATTAATCTAAAAAGTTATAAATTATGGGTTTATCTGGTAGTGATATGCTTATGATGTTTAATTATCATTATAAACATAAAACTATAAACACAAAAGTAACTGCGTATGTTTGTCTGCTTAAGCAGCTAAGTGGGACCTTAGGGAAGGTAAATAGGCTATTTTTGACACAAAAGTGAAACTTGAAGAGCATGAAATATAAGATACAGGGTATGCCCGCGACTTCATCCTTATGAAATGGTGTCTTTGGATAGCATTTTAAATTATTTAGGCTAATTATTTAACAAATAAGATACTGGGAATAATACTGCTTGTGTCGTATTTATACAATGGAAATATTTTCGGATCCCATTGATATTTTTACATCCGATAATGATTCGCTATCAGATGACGAAGAAGATGTTTTTACAATATATAAGTCTAAATTATGACGTCCGAAAAGATAAAAGACCGTAGTAATTTGTTTAATTGTTTACAAGATAACGAATTTATATACGTGAAATAATTAATTTTTTTTAAATTCATTATAGTTTATATTTTATTTATTAGTCCATATAATATTGGTATGTAACTTATATTCACTGTTATTTATTAGAATATCAAATTCGAAACTGGCATTAATAAATACGTTTTTTTCACGACACTTTATGAATGCTTTTTTTAATAATCAATTTTTATGGGAAAAGAAAAGGAAATACGGTCGAAGTTGCATTGTTCATGGTCTAAACTTGGATTAGTTAAATCGCACTGCAAAACCACTAATGCATGACGAACTAGTATCGGTTTAAGCTAAATCGAGTTTAAGGAAAAATCGAGAATAAATAAAAACTAGGTTTAGATGTTTTTCATGCAAGCCCTTAGGTATATTTCCCCATTATACACCGCGCCGCACCACGCCGCGTTCCGCTGCCCCTCACCGCGCTCCGCTGACTCACGCCGCGCTACACTGCCCCCCCTCCCCCCCCCCGCTAAATGTTACATCAGAATAGCTCTAATATTTTGTCGCAAACTTATGAAACAGTCACATAAACCTTACATATTTCCATACAAACTTTCATCCCCTATTCCCTGTTGTTATTTTACACCCTTGAGGGTAAAACTTTTGCAAATTTTGATTGTCATATTTATTTATATCGACTTAACAGCCTTAAAGATATGTTTAAGCTTCTAGCTCTAAAAATGACGATACTTTCGTACAACTTTTCATCTCCCCCCCCCCTCAACCCCTTACAATCTTTTTTTTGCATTAAAAAGTAGCCCATGCCTTTTTTCAGCCTCTAGACTGTCAGTGTGTACCAAATTTCATTTAAATGGGTTTAGTAATTTTGGCATTAAAGCGCGACAGACAGACATATTTACTTTTGCGTTTATAATATTAGTATATATTTATTGAAATTATAAATGACCGTCGTCAGTGATTTTGAATTTATGGTGGGGAACGTTGAACTACCCATATCAACGGATAACAGTGACAGGTGATCGTTCCTAGCTTTTAGTCGCCGTAACCACCAGTAAGTCGAGTCGAATGATAATTTTGACAATCGCAGTAGCTTTTGCTCAGCAGATGCTCAGAGAATGCTACTGCCCGTCGACTGGTTTAATCCCTTCGTAACATTTTATGACACCCACGGGAATATATGTGGTGGTACTATTTTTAGCCGGCATCACATACTGAATAAATGACGGTGGTAGAAGCGCACGACTAAATAAAATAAATATTTAAAAAACATATTTTATCTTCACGCGTAACACAGTTAAACCGAATAGGAACGAATTTCACTGTCCAGTACACGAATAATATCACATTGTATGAATTAACTGAACACTTTTAAAACTATAAAATGTAATTTAATAATAGTAATTTGAATGAACTTACATATCAGGAATGTCACTCATGATTACGTTTATATCGTATGGTATGTTTGGAGGCTGCGCGGGTACTGTCTGTCTGCACAACAGTCGCGCATCTCTACGCCTAATTTTAAGAAGATTAATCTTAGCCGATTGGTTCACTATTTTTAATTAGCTGCATTGATTTTACTTGTTACTATTTTTACGGAACACACCTATCGGTATTTGGCGACAGGTTTTCGAACTTGAGCATGCTAGCTACCCAGACGGGCATCGTTAGAAAATGCTCGGAATCGAAAGCTCAGGCTGATTTTAGAGTTGGATAAATAGGTTTGAAACCGCGTCCATTGACGCCGAACCCGGCAACACTATCCACTGCGCCATAATCGCTTCAAATTTACATTGTCGAACAGATTAAGCATTATTGGCGTGTACGTAGAACATCCACTACAACTCAACTTTTTAAATAATATTGTTACAAATAAAACATTTAAAAAATATGTTCATACGTTTATTTAATACACTTATTACATATAACATGTAGAGCTTAATATCCTATTTTAATAATCATTTGAAATGTATAAATAATCAAGTTTATTGTTATAAAAATGCCGTGATAAATGAAAATTGGAGATTTTTTTACAACCAGTTTTACATAAACAAAAATATTGTTTAAAACTAATTGTATACAATTGATGAATCACCCGAGAGGGATATTATTTTTGTAGACGATGTGAAACAAATAAATACAGATATTCGAGTATAAAAAACAGTAACGTCAATAAATTTCATTAAAAATAAACTACCATATTATAAAGAGAAAGTTTCCCATAAATTATAAATAAGTTACTTATCAATGTAGTCGTATTTCAAGTAGCTACGTAAAGTAAGTCGCCATCGACCAGTTTGTGCGGCGCTAGTTATGGGTTTCTTTCTGTAGATCATGACTAGTAGTAACCAGCGGCTCAGCGTTCCCAACACCAAACCGCGCCGGCGAGACGGATGACATAGTTCACTCAAGACGCTACCCAACGTAAAAAGCAGAATATACACAGAATACATATGCACAGCATCGCGAAGCACGTCGACCTACAAACAATATTATATCCTCATGCTTTTGATATAATAGCACGAGACCTTAATTACCTTAAGAGCATATACAAAACAGTATAGAATACGATGCAATCGTTATTTACAGCTTGGCAAAAAAGAGTTGAAATTATATGAGGGCGCTATATTATACCCAAATTATACCACTATAACGGTTTTTATACATTTTATTTATTTTAAAATGTCACAATTTAGGTACATATTAAATGCACATATTATTGAATAGTGTTTAACAGTACTGGATTTTTTATGTATGACTTAATCATTTCAAGTATTTTACGCTAATTTCCAAACCAACCTCTAGTGCAAATTTTGGTTTAACTATAAAAAAGCAATAAACATAACCTTATATTATCTGACCTAAGATTATTAAACAGGTTGGTTTTATGTTTGACGTCAGTTGCGATAACAATGGTTATAAATATTTACAGGATTATGCAATAAAATCACATATTTTCATGTTATCAAATTCAACATTTTATTAGTTTTAATGTAAAATATCTTCATAAAGATACTCTATCCCCAAAAATTCATAGCATGAACTTCCTACAATATCATCGTGATGCTCATCTTCAGATGCTGATATTATGTCATCGTTGCTACTGCTTGTCATCCCTGAGATTGATAACTAATCATACCATTTCTGTGTACAGAGTCCTGCCTCTTTCAAAATATTCCCTTTCGATTTTCATTACATGTTGACAACATTTGTTCCAGTCGTCAACAGCAATATTATGAAAGACTTGTTCTTCCGCCACCTATAAATACAAAAGATTATGTATGAGTACAAATAAAATAATAGCGTTAATTAAGTATTGATGTAGGTACTCTACCTTTATATCAATGGATCTCACAATAATTGAAGCGATTTTATGCTGTGCGATTCCCCAAATTAATTCAATTGGGTTTATAGGTTACAATGATAAGGCGGCAAACGTACAACAGTATATGTGACCAAGGATCCCCAAAACTTTGATCAATTTCGTAAATTGGCTCTGGTTTTTGTTTTTTTTACAAGCAATAGAACTCTGGTTTGCGTAATGAATCATCGAAGACTATTCTATGTTGTATTAGATACAACTTTATATCTCCAACCTTTGTTGCACAAGTTGGCGCGTTATTCAGAACCATCGTATGATAAGGAGCATTATCCATAAATATTATTGATGCATCTGTTAGATTGAGTATTAATTCTTCTATAAACCATTTTGAAAAGTTAACTTTGTTCATTTCTGAATGATAGTCTTCAGAAGTATTTGTACTACTGAACATCAGAAAGGCATTTGGCACAAACACTTTCTCGCTGCCAGCATGCACAATAATGTACATTTTGCCTTTCGATTTAAAATAGAGATATAAAAACAAAACGACTTACATCTACCTGAGCTTAATAACTATTTATATATTACTTTTTTTCCTTTAACAGTATGGGTTAGTTCATAATATTGTTTTTTTTTTATTTTCCATTTTCCCTCTTCTCTTTTCTTATTTTGCTCTAAACCTAGTCATATCCTTGAAACTACCGTGGTATGACTTAAACTTTTAGGTGTTGGTAGGTAATGTTATAGATGACAAAAATAGTACAAGCCTATTTTTTCACAATATAGAAGAAATGAACCTTTTGTCTGATAGGGCTTAGATAAAAATCATCTAAATCTTTTCTCCGACGTCCTCTCCATTGTATAAATTAATTTTTAATAATATATTATGTAATTTCATAGTAATGTTATTGGTTGTTAACGTGTATGATTTAAATAAAATTGTTTAGACTAAAAAATGGTTTGCACCGCGGCAACCGGCCTCGTCCTGTCCTCTCCCTGACCCTTTCTTAAGTCACTTCGAATTGTAACCGGCGTGCGACCGACCGGTGACAGAACGTGCGCATAACAGTATCTGAAAATCATTAAACTAATAAAGGTGCATATAAAAGTGGCATGCCACCGGTGGTGTTGTGTATACATACCAGAAAACACAATGATTAAAAACTAGCCAATAGGACCCAAATCAGCACCAATACGCAGAGTGCCTAAGAAGCCAGCAGCATTGGCACGTGGTATAGCAATACTGATTGTCAACAGATTTTCAGGTTTTTTATCCAAACAAAAACAAATAGCTTTAATTATTTTAAATTTAATTGATTCTTTAAATTGTCAACAATACTCATATTTCACTCCGTGTTTATTTCTATGGTCAGAAGGGATAATGAATTATTTTATTTCATTCGTTATAGTACATACCGTGTTATCTGTGATAAGTCGCCCTTGGATGTAGCACACGTGCCCGGAGGCGGTGGGCGGGGAACGAGGCGACGCTTCACCACTGCTGTGGATCTTCCCACCTGTTGACACCATTCAACTATACATTTATATAAATATACATAGAGAATATACCGTGACTTGGATATATAAAACACAGAACTACGCATCAAGGTCTCTGTGTCTGTACCCGTTTATTTAAAACTAGCTGTGCCCGCTACTTCGCTAGCGTGGAATTCAGATAATTATATTCTCCTGCACCGTCCCGTCCCGTCAAACAGACAGAATTTTTTTTTAAAGTATCAAAACTTTTCCTGTCGTAGGCTGTACAAGTCATTCATAGTTTTTTTCTTAAATATCTTCAATGTACAGATTTCGTCCCGTTAGCCTTATATTACAAGTATAGCGCCATCTATGAATAATCCTCAGAAATACATACATACGTAATCGCTATAACACTTCGTCCCCCCCCACTTCATCAAAAAAATATACAAAACATGAACCGTCCTATTATCATTAAAATGTAATAATATTTTAATTTATACCTATTTATATTATAATTGAAATTCAGTTCATTAAATTAAATTAAATTCATTCGATTCGGAATCGCATGTAACAATTTTTTGAAAATATTCAAGATGCGTTCCCAAAAATTACTTAAGTTATAAACAAATAATTGAAAAAAAGAGCTTCACATTGTTATTAACAATTTACGTCGGTGACAAACTAAAAAGTTAAATAAATAATTTTTTATTTATCTTATAAATAACGCATTTGTTTATAACATTTTTTGTTAATAGACAAACAAGAAATACTAATATTAAAAAAAAAAGGTTTTTTTTAATGATTTATTTAACTGGAATTGTCACGACGTAAATTGTTAATAACAATGTGAAAATTAACATTTTTCTAATTCTGCCGATGGGAATCTATTCTAAAGCCTTTGAAGAACAGCTCTACGAACGGACAAAATCTGAGATTTGTAATTTAACAATAATCGCACTTGCAATATTAACATTCAAGCTGCATGAAATTGTTTATTAACTAATGTATAACTTATTGAGAAATCGTGACTAAAAATTTTCGCGGGTTGATTATTATTCGTTGATCAATCCTGTAAAATCCAGATCTTTTTTTTCAAATTAAAAATTTAATATTGCATATGTTTAAATAATATTTTTTGTTGAAGTGTTCGAAGGGGGCGCAAACCCGAGTACCCGATTTAGGACGTTTTTGTTAGAAAATTCCTTCTATTTTAAATCTTTTTATAGTTATCACAAAAATCACCGCTTTTTTTGAGTTAATTGTTCATAACTTAAGTAATTTTTAAATAAGTAAGTAAGCGCATCTTGAAATCTTTCAAAAACTTTCTACAGGCGATTCCGAATCGAATGACACCTCAATCAATTTTTTAGGAGCCGACGAAAAAATTTTGACCTAAAAGACACTTTTGTTGACTACATTATAAATACAACGGCTAAAATGCCTAGATAATTGTGTGAAAATTGAATATCATAATATTGTTTTCTTATTTACTATGTCTTAGATATTTATTATTCATATACT
Source organism: Samia ricini (assembly GCA_014132275.2). Lineage (NCBI taxonomy): Eukaryota > Metazoa > Arthropoda > Insecta > Lepidoptera > Saturniidae > Samia > Samia ricini. The sequence continues at coordinate 15,042,251 of AP028163.1, forward strand.
ATATATATATATTATATTATGTCATTTCGTTCAGTTTCAATTAACCCCTTGAGCACTACCCTGGCGTTTACGCCAGCTTTCCATTGTTTTCCTATTGTCTCATTTTTATGGGTAATCGACATATTAATCGATAATTTGTTCTCGGATAAGACTAATAATACCCATTCACTTAGAAACTCTTCTTTCGTACTAAAGTTGCCTTGTGTCATTCAAATTACTATAACTTTTGATTGAGTGGTCTGATTTCAATGAAATATTTCAATGAAACATACTTATTACTGTCTAATTGACACCTGCACAAAGAAACAGACACACAGATATACAGACGTTTAATAGTAAAGCTATGATGGCACAGCAGGTAGTGCCCCCCTATCCGACTCTAAGTAACCTGAGCTTTCAGTGAAGGAAAACATTGTGAGGAAACCATAGCATGGTGTCAGGGCATTATCTAATGATGCCCGCCTGGGTTGCTAACATCCTTAAGTTGGAAAAACTGTTGCCAAATACTAAAAGGTGTGTTCCGGCAGCATCACTTGAGAACCAGAACCTTTAGGCTGTGTGTGCTTACCATCGTGGGCCACATCATCACTTAACATCAGATGAGGTTGTAGTCAAGCCACTGAGTTTATTCCGTGTAAAAAAATATTACCTATTTTTAGTCCGTTGCAATAATTATTTTTACAAAAATCGAAATGTACAGACACGTGAAATTTACAATTTTAATATTAGTATAGATACTACTTAGGTACATTATAAATGATTAATACTCGTATGTAATAATACCTTGTTATGGGCATAATATAACGCTGTGGATATATAATTACATGAGATAGGAAACGTGACATAATCTAGCGGTAACATGAATCAAACTTTTATGTTTAATTTGCAATAATCGTTTTTATGTTACAAGATCCTAAAAATGTAAACAGAAACAAAGTGAAACCGAACGTTCATCTGTAATAAAATCTTACAATACATTAGCAAGAATATTATTTATTTAGTGCAAAAATTCATGGCTTCAGTAATATTTAATGTAATATTTGATTTAATTTTTTCAATTTAGTTCTATAATTCATTTCACTGTTTTTTTTTTTTTTATATTTAGTATTTATAATATATAATTAAGATTTTTTTTGCTTAAAGTTCAGTTCATGTCGTGATAATTTATAATTGAAAACGGCATTTTTTTTTTAATTTAGAATAATTTTACTATTTTAATTTGTAATACAGTTAAATGTCATATACGCTAATTAAATGATCACATTTTTAGGAAAAAAAAAAAAAAAAATAAATTTTATAGGGCAAGCTTAATTTACGTGTCTTAACCAAATTATAAAAAAACCTGACAGATGTATGTATGACCTATTACGGGTTCAAATAGTCGGATAGTGTTCAAAATAATATAAAGATACTTGTAGTGAAGAGTTGGGAAGAGAAAATAGGTAAGTGATCGGTTTGTAGTTTTGTAATGGATAAGACTACGGAACAAACACAGGTGGATGACGATGATGATTCATTAAATGTAATCCTGGTAGTACCGAAAATATTAACTTATTTGTTTCTGGTACCTTAGTTTTTCATGTAATTGGGTATTGTAAAACACGACAAGCAAGCTATGTTCGTCAATAAAATGTTGTTACACTTAGCTTTAATAAAGTGTAGATTATATTTCTTTACTAGCTGTGTGTGTTTGCGGCTGGGCCCGCATTTCATATATCATTCAATGCGTTTTTTACTTTTTTACGCGAAACCCTAATTATTTTCGAAAATTAAAAATACCCTAAGTCACTCGGAGTAACTTCAGCTATCTAGCAAAAAAAGACATTTCAAAATACGTCTTGCCGTTCCGGAGATTACCCTATTCAAACAGACAGACGGGCAAAAATTTAAATAATTGTACTTTTGGTCTATAACAAACCTATACGATACCTATGTATCGTATATATATTCATATCTATTTAGTAAAAAAAATTGACATTACAAAGAGACACTTCAATTTTATTGCTATAGATATTGTACAGTGTTCCATCCATCCACCAATTCAACCGAAAGACGTCCACTACTGGACATAGGTCTCCTGTGAAGATCTCCGCCAAAACCGGTCTTAGCACCCCTTGCCCCATCGTTACCTTGGCCGCTACCACAATGACCAGAAATAGCGAGGCCGCCGGGGGCTCGGGGCCTATTTGCAAGTTTAAAAAATTATGATTAATGAAAAAAATAAAAAAAGACACAAATTAAAAAGTACATCGCTTTAAAAATAACCCTTCATCATAAAACAAATCCGATATACAACAAGTACCCATTTGCGACTAATTGACGTAAACAACACTTAAGTATGATTATAAAATACAATTTCTCTGAAATAATTAAGAGGATATAATAGCGGCATTTATTCGCTACAAACGTAGTCGCCTCTTTCCTCCCCTCCTCATTATATCCACCACCGCCATGCCACAGCCAAATGCACAGCCAAAGTCTTTATTAATCTAAAACTGAAAGAAAATTAAAAACCGGTTCAGTTTTGGAGGAGGAAACAGGGTACTACGAAATGATGTCCCCGAGCTGTAGTTGTCCCATTCGTGTTTTATAATTATTTATTTAGGACGCAACGCGCTGGCAATAGATTTTTGAAATACCTACTTTTCCGACCCCATATCCTTTTAAGAAGAACAAATTAATAATAGTAAATAAGTAAATAGATAGATTTATTTATTGTGGGAATATATTATTCTATGTTTGAAGAAAACAGAAACAGCTTTGTTAACTACCTAGTGGTCTATTCGCTCTAAAGATGATTTATTCCTTTTGAATACGTTATCTTCTTTGTTTCTTAAATTACCAAATACATTCTGGATTATTTATTTACAAATTTTAAAATAAAGGAAAAAAACATTTATCGTTATTGTGTTAATTCTATAGATCCTGATTTGTAAACTCCCTTTAGTTGATTAATAAACTGCATGGCATTAAACTGAGTCGTATAGAATCAAAAGTGGCTATCTACACTTCAACTCATTTTTTTAGCAAAGTGGATTTTTTTTTCTTCTAAAGTATAACAGTGATGATTGATGTATAAACTGTATGTACAATCTATAAGTAGTAGAAAACATGAAGTTAGTAGCACAAAGTTGAAAAATAAACCAATATTAACGTTTTTTTTTGTTGCCGATTGTAGATAGCCGCCTAAGATTCTATACGACTCGATTGTAAATTGTCTCTAATTCTGTACAATGAAATAAAAGATATTATTACATAAGTCGGTTGAGTAGCTGTCACATAGATTGTACGGTCGATTACATTCAGGATATCTTCTTACCGTATGTGACGACTCACCAGTATGGTTAAGCGGAGAGACGGGACACTTGACCAGCACGACGTCGACGATGTCATTATTTCCCAACGCTATCCAACCGTTCGTTTCTTCGTCGTGGGAGAACATGTGAACCCGCAACCGCACCACATAATCTCTGCCAAAACGCATTATTCTAATAATAACTCTGAATTATTTATTACATCTTGTACATTAAATAACTGCCTAAACTTTATTATAATTACATATAAGGTAACTAAAGGATTAGGGTGATTTAATAGAACAATTAATTAAAATTGAATACAATTAGTGACGAACATTTACACCACCTTTTTATCCATAAGCTGGCACCGATTTCAAAACTAACGTAGCAGATTAATAAAGTAATTAATTATTTATTGACTTTTTAGTGCATTTAATAGTGTTATAGGTAATAATAGTTATAGGTAACCAATGTAACTGCGAGCACAGAGAGGTGTAAATTCCAGACATCACTAACGTTCACGTAATGATCCACCCTGTAATAACCTTTTGAAATTATGAACATTAATATTATATAACTTTACAGCCTATGTAGTATTCTAAAATACTTACGCATCCGGAATATCTCTCATTGTTACAGTAGGTATTAACTGTCGGAGGCTGCGCGGGTACTGACGCATGGTCTCAGCGTCCATCGCGTCGTGACTCCGCCCACTTATTAACAATACAGAATCGAACTGATCTTTATATTTTGAAACAAAATACGTGTTTCTCATATTGAGAGCGATCATTAGTAAATTACAATAATTAATTATTTTTATATCCTGAAACAGAAACTCTTCAGCCATCGCGTCAACATTCTAACTCTTAATAAACACAGCGTTTTTGTTATACACTTTATTTGTTTACCTTAATACAACACTTTAGTATAAATATAAAAAATAATACCCTAACGAATCACGTTTTTCAAAACGCGACTGGACGTGTCGGTGTGACCATGAGAATATAGTCTTTTAATTTTTTTTCAGGTTATTTCTGGCTTTTGCGATAAATGAATAATTATCATTATTAACATCCTGCTCCCGATTTTTAGTTATCTGTGATCGACGCTGCATGTCTTCTTCTTCTTTCATACGTCTCTGTCATACACCACTTATGATTTCATTTAACTTCCCCGCCATTCATCAACATTCATATTTATTACCTTTTTAATAATATATGTATCACGTAGAATCTTTTAAAATTATATTATTAGTGATTGAATACCTAAAACATAGTACTTTTTTACTTAATGGACTTACTGTGTTATACATAACATATATACTGATAAATAAGGTCAAATAACGATTTGAAAACGGTTAAATACCTAATATTTATTTGAATTTTAATAATACATTCCAGGCTGTACGGTAGTTTTGTCTCTTAAGAATTTTGAACATCAAGCATTGGTCACATTGAACTGTACGTATAAAGTTAGGAAAAAAATGAAATCGATACAGCTCGTAGGAAAATAATAAACGAACCGGTGTAAAGTAATTCTTTTGATAGTATGCGCCGAGACGCGCTACGGGAGAGAGGACAGACAGTACCCGCACAGCCTCTAACGTTAACTACCTTTGTAACCATGAGTGATATCCCTGATATGTGAGTTTATTTTTTATTCATTACTATTTACTTTATATTACTTTATTTACTTTATATTAATTTAATATCACATAATATATATGATTTTAAAATTGATACAATTGAAAAACGTGACACGATTACACTTGTTATATTGCTTTATTTAAATTAATATCCTAATTTTAGATTAATATTGCGCATTATCCAAATATGTATATTATTAATTATTTATACATATAATAAAACTGTAACTAAGCCAAATCTGTACATTAAATATGTTATGCAAAATTATAATTGGGGTGGACTTTATCTATATAGGAACCAGAAAAATTTTATTTAGAAGTTTCGTTTGTCAGTCTTTCGCTGTGTACGTGTATGTCGGCGGCTGGCCGAGATTGAACGAAGACTGATCTTTATAGATTGTGGTCTTCTCTGCCTCCCTCTACAGAACAAACAGAACAATATCTCTATCAGAACAATATGTGTATGTAGCCCGAGATTAAGCAGATCATGATAGCCAATTTTAAGTTGTAAATGGTGTTAATAATCCGACTTTGTTTTATATATACTGATTTATTGTTAACTAGCTATGCCCACGGCGCGCCCACGTTTCATATAAATTTTCGTAATAAAGGTTTCAAGTTTTTTTATACATAACCCTAATTATATTCAAATTATTTTTGCTACTAACATTAAGAATATATTTCTCATAAATTCAAACCTGCTAGTGAAACTGACCATTTAATCGGATTTTATTCATTTTTTTATGAGTTTTAATTTTTTTACTCAGAACCCTAATTATTTTGGAAAATTAAAAGTACTTTAAGTTACGCGGAGTAACTACAGCTATGTTCCAAAAAAAGTTCAGTGAAAATCCGTCCAGCCGTTCTGCATATTATCCGGAATAACATACATACATACAACATTTATATAAATTGTATTTTTGGTATACGTATCGTATCGTATATACATTTATTAGTATATATATATTATGAAGATATATGAAGCGATGATGGCGCGCAGTCGGTAGTGCAGCCGGATACCACATCAATCGACGCGGGTTCGATCCCACCTATCCAATTTCAAAATCGACCTGAGCTTTCGGTGAAGGAAAACACCGTGAGGAAACCATATCAGGGTGGTAGGACATTTTCTAATTATTCCCGCCTATGTAGCTACCACCCTCAATTTTGAATACCTGTTGCCAAATACCAATAGGTGTGTTCCGGCAACATCACTTGAGAACCTTCCCTAGGCTTAGTGTGTTGACCATCCTGGACCACATCGTCACTTAACAACAGGTGAGATTGCGGTCAAAGCACTGAGCCTATATTGTGTAAAAAACAATAATTATATTTAATGACAGCGAGTACCTGGTGCAGCTGTGGGCGCAGATGTCGTACTACGACAATGAAATAGATGAGTGGATAGCGCTGGCTGATAACAACATCAACGATATTGTAGTGATGAAGCGTCGCATCTCGCCGCACTACCAAACAGGTGATTCATCTTATTCTGTTAGGCTGAAAGTAATATCTAGTTATCGGTGTCATCTTGTGTAATTCTGAACAGATTATCAGACATTCTCATTATTTTTTTTTAAAATACTGTATTGCTCTTTTAACACGTTATTAGATGATGTATAAAGCGACTCAGTTTTTGAAGCGATAATGGCTTAGTTGGTACGTAAGTCAATGGACGTAGGTTCAGACTCATCTATCCAATCAACGGTGAAGGAAAACAACGTGAGGAAGCCATAGCATGGTGGTATGGCATGTTATATATTGCCCGCCGCTGGCTAACTACCACCTTTCAAATTTAAAAACGTTAGCGGCTCAAGTACCGATATGTGTTCCGGCAGCATCATTTTTCTAGAATTAATCTTTAAAATTTATTTTTGACCTAGCTAATGCTGTTGACCGGAAGGGCCTTAACAGCTTCACCGAACTTTGGGGGCGAGTGCTGAAGGCACTCAGCCGCAAAAAAGGTGACTAGCACAAGGGCTACCAAAGTGGTACGAACCTCGGCTTGGCCGTCACCTGAGTTTTCAAAACTCACTCGCGAGTTGTGTCCTAGCTGACCCTACATTTTTTATTATTAATAATTTTAAAAAAAGGTTCCTTACGACGGTTTCGCGGGCGTGGGCGCTGGCACGCATTTGTACAAGGTAAGGGGGAAAAGATCCTATTACTACGAGTTATGGTATCGTCGCGACACGATAAATTCCTACGCGGACGACGTATACGACGCGGCTTACGTCCTGGCAAGTACGAGACGGCTCGCACGATGAGAGGGGATTCGGGTGTGTCTCTGCGCGTTCAAAGAATGCGCGACACTGGATTTTTAAAACGGACTTAACGGAGGGCAGGTTGAGATCCCTGTGTAAATCCACAGTTCTCTCGAACCATTGGGCACCTACTGCTTTCCTTACAAAGCGATTCTGAATCCTTTGTAAGGCGTGCATGCGAATTCGACTAATGTGACCGAAGACAGGTGCGCAATACAAGATGATGGGTCTGACCACCATCTTGTATAGGGTAATCTTATGGTAGAGGGCCATTTTGCTCTTGCTGTTGTAGAGCTGATAGAGACGACCTAGCACCATGGAGGTCGGGCGCTTGACTTTCTTAAGGTGGGCTTTGAAAGTCAGTCTATCGTCTAACTGAACTCCTAGGTACCTGACTTGGGAGCTATAAGGGATTTCAGTACGTGCGTACTGGATGGGACTGGGAGGGTTTTTCGTGAGTTTACGGCTTCTAGTAAATAATAACGCGGCACTCTTACTCGGGTTTATCGCGAGACGCCATTTGAAATACCAAGCGCTGAGTTGGTCGACAGCACCTTGGATGTATTTTCGTAAGACTGTTTTCATACAAAAAGCGTAATAAATGACTGTGTCGTCCGCGTATAGACCTAACTGAACTCTTCCGAGATCAGGGAGGTCCGCTAAGTAGAGATTAAAGAGGACAGGCGCCAGAATGAAACCTTGGGGGACTCCTGCACGTATCTGGTGGGCTATAGAGAGAGCGTTCTCTACTCTATAGCGGAAACTACGATCGGTGAGGTAATCGTGTATGATTCTAACTAGAGTGTCGGGGATACCTAATCTAGTGAACTGAGGATGATTAAAATTAGTGAGTACGTACTCCGTGAGGTGGAGCACTTGATGCACATAGCTCGGCTCGGAAATCAAACTGCTGGGGCGGCAAGAGATTTTGGTCCTCTATCACCTCTATGAGACGGTTCATAAGGATCCGCTTATAGAGTTTTCCTATATTCCTATTTGTGTATCACTATGACTATTGCTGCTGTCCAGGCGGCTGGAAAGTGGTGGTTCTTGATAGCCGCATTGAAGATGTAGACCAGCAACGTGATCAGAGGTGGAGGAAGAAGTTTGATAACTTCGTTCCTGATTCCGTCAGGACCGGACTTTCTGGGCTTAAAGCCCTTAATAGCGGTGGTGACCTCATCACAGGTGACAGGTGTGAGGGGGACAACTGGGGAAAGAGCGTCTAAGTCCTGTACCGAGGACTATACATCGGAGACATGGAGGACGTCAACGTTGTCAGTGACGGGGGAACATTGCTGCTCGAGGCTGGCGGCTAAGTACTCGGCTTTTTCGTCATCGTCAAATTCGTGTAGAAGACCCTGTGCGTTTCTGTCCAGGGGGGGGCATACTAGCGACGGTACGGTCCGTCTTCATTGATCGTGCAAGCTTCCAGTACGCGAGGTGGGAGGGTTTCAGCTCCTCGAGGAGACTGTTCCACCTATTGTTACGAAGCTTATCTATGCGGTCTTTCACCGCTCTACGTAAAAAACGTAAGCGTGCACGATTTTCCTCAGTCGGATACGTGTCGTAGGTGCGGGTCGCGGCGTTCTTTTGAGTAAGCAGGGCTCTTACGTCATTCTTGTTGATCAAACAAGACGTCTTGTTGATCAAACAAGACGAGTATAGAAGAGGGACCTATCTCTTTCCTTCTTCTATAACGGAGGCGGGTTCTTTCCTCTCTTTTCTCTTTGCCCGTCTCCGTTCTGTCCCTTTCTTCTCTTTTCCGTTTATGGGGGCAGGAGTATATCCTGTCCCCGGAATGTTGACCGTTGGGTCATGCCTCCCTTCGGGGGGGCGGGTGAAGAGGTGGGGTCGAGAATAGTCTCCCCCATCCCCATTGGGCCATTGCACGACGAGGCCCGGTGGGTTCGCTGCAAGGGGGGCGACGCGGTGACATGCCTTGGCAACCCCGTATCGCCCCCCATCCCAAATGCAGCGGACGGCCCCGGGGGGTTCTAGTGGGTATTTCCGGGCGACTCTCGCCCGGGTGAGTCCCACACTGGCACGGAGCTCGTCACTCCGTGCCCCCTTATCTATTGTATTTGGGGGGACTCTGATCCTTCAAATACAATAGATAAGGGTAGTGCGTAAATGCATTTCCCAGGGCTCTTACGTCATAAATGCATTTCCCCCCGTCAAATAAAAAAAAAAGGGCTCTTACGTCATCAGAGAATATAAAGCGGCGATCGTTCGCCGCTTGCACCTCTTTCGAGGTCTCCTCGATGCCGATCTTGAGATGCTCAACCAAAGCATCGATCGCGAGGTCCGCGTCCGCAGACGTATCCAGTACATCTGGGATCCTATCGAGAGAGGGGGTAGACGGATGGTCCTTCAAGTAACGGCCGAGTTTGTAATAGTCCGCGACTTTTACAACCGGCGGGCTAGTATTAGAGTCATCCGTATGACCTAACAGTAAAACGACTGGGCGGTGGTCGGAGTCGAGTTCGTGTACGACTTGTATAAGACGCACAGGAAGCGTGACTTCTTTCATGATAGCGAAATCTAGGACTGACGGGTGACCGTTCGGTTGAAAGTGGGTGGGCTCTAAAGACGCGACGACCTCAAAATCGAGCTTCTGTACTAAGCGCATGAGAATCTTACCGTTGGGAGTATCACACGAGCTATTCCGGAATGTGTGCCCGCAATTGAGATCGCCGGCGATAATAATAGAGTTGCCTAAGGCAAAAACCATCTCTAATTCTGACCTTAAGGGTCGTTTGTTGGGGGAAAGGTATGCAGACACGAGTATGATTGATGGATGGCCAGTCATACCGATTCTGCACACTGAAACTTCTATACTAGTGAGCTTCGGACCTTCTGACGGCAGGCAATAAAGAGACTGTTTGTAGTAAATAAGGGTACCACCGCCCCTTTCAGGGGTCCTATCGTCACGAACTATGTTGTATTTTGCAATCCCGGGATTGCGATCACCTGGGTTTAAAAAGGTTTCCTGGACGAGAAATACGTCTAGTTGACGATCGCGGAGGAAGTTAGCGACTGCTTCACGCTGTGGAGCTAATTTCCGAGCGTTAAAAAAGGAGAGGGAGAGACCGCGTGGCTTGATCTTAGCCATTTATTACCGGTGGAAGGGAGCGCGCGCCAAGCCCTGGAGGGTCATGGCAATAGCTGGGAACTGAGTTATGGCGTCCAACTCAGCGTTCCCCGAGCCGCTATTCAACAAGGTGTTAAATGCAACTACGTCCTGCATGTCTTGAACGCACAGGAGGAAAAGGATCCGGTCTAAGCCGGTGGAGTGGGCCTGAGGGGCCAGCGGGGCTGCGGGCTGGGAGGCGGCGGGACAGGTCCACCGCTGAAGGCGCTGCCGACGTCCCTGGAAGGCACGGGAAAGCCCTTAATGACATAGGCGGCACTTGAGGCTGGAGTAGGAGAGGGGCAGCGTTCCTCTGAGGAACGTGCCTACCACCCTTTCTAGGGTGGTTGCGCTTTACCTTGGGTCCGCACGGGCACCACGGTAATTCGCAGGGTGACCCTTTTGTCTGTATAAGACGCAGCTGGGAGGGTCGGCGGTGTCCTTTGGACGGGGACAGTCTGGGGTGAGATGATCCCCCAAACATTTGACACATCTGGGAGCCATGTAATAACTCCGAGAACTGTGTCCATACCCCTGGCAACGGTGACATTGCGAGGGGTATGTCTTTTTGTGGGGGGGCTCCACGGAGACCCCCGACAAGCCACAGAGGGTCTTCAGGCCATAGACCTTCTTCCCCTCCTCAGTGGCAGACAGCGAGACTAAAACCATGTTAATTATTTTCATTCTATCTGTTTGAGAGACCATCCGATGCACCTCAATGACGGGGAAATTCTGCTCCTTAAGGGAGGCAGCTATCTCGTCACACGAGAGTTCCTTCGGAATTATTCGCATGACGACCCGTAAGGCTTTCCCTTCCCCAAGTGCGTGGGTATGGAACGCATACGTGGCCTCACGAAGGAATTTCGTGAGGGCTCGGAAGGTGTCGGTGTTGGCCACTTTGACCATGATGCCCTCCCGGACATTGGTCGCCGTGGTGAAATGAATGTGACGGCTCGCGAGAGCCGCCGAAGTCTTGGTCCAGGACGCCTTGTCCTGGATCGTGACTGGTGGTGGAGGGCGTGCCTTCCTGGGCTGCACCTGAGACGGCGCAGCTGCAGGTTTGGGGGCGGTCGGTTTAACGACGGGCAGCGGAGTGAGCTGCCGCGTCGCATCCTCTACCGCGAGGATCTTCGCACCGGATTGAGAAGGCGGCGGAGAGGCCGGCGCCTTCCTTTTGTTCTTACGCCTAGGGGTAGTGAACTCACCCCCCCCCTCCCCAAGAGGGAACGCGGTGTCCATTTCGTCCGAGTCTGACCCAGACGACGACTGGACCGCGGAAGTTGCAAACCAAGGCATCAGGCTCGGATCCCTGTCTGCCTGGCTCTGGGGGGATAACGGGGAAAAACTATTCCCCGTACTAACGTTAATGACATCCTTTGAAGGCGGACGGTACGGTGAGCGCGAGCGCGACCGAGAGCGCGAGCGCGACCGCGAACGCGAGCGACAGTCCGAGAAGGACGAGTCGCGTCTAGATCTAACCGCGGGTGGTGTGCACGCGCGAGAACGCTCCGGAGCGTTGATGTTGGCTACGGGTTTGCGCACTTTGGGACCCAACGCGGCGGTTGAGGACAGCTGCCTCTTAAAATTGTCAAACTCCCGAGCGAGTTCGGGTGACCTATCGCATAAAATCCTAACAAAGCGGCTTAGGAGCTTACGCTCCTCAGCCAACAAATCGGCCATCCCGCGATGGCAAGAGGGCAGCGGGGGTGAACTACCTCCCTGCCTGAGAGGCAGGGGGGTGCGGCATAAAATCTAAGAGACTATGCGAGTCTCGCAAAAGACCTTTGAGTCGAAGTGCAATGACTCAAGGGTATTTGGGATCCTACGGACCTTAGGGGGACGCCCTAGCAAGCCCTAGGGCCGAAGACGCAAGTCAGATGGACAGACCTTGCGCCCAAACAGCACCCAGGGGATGGATGTGACGCGGGATTGGAAAAGGTGTGACGGGGGAATTCGGCGTGACTACGCGCCGAATCTAATTCGGTTAGTGGCGTCCCCAGAAGGGGGTCCCCAGGGAACCTGATGAACCCTGCATCACCTTAAGTTGGCACCTTCAGGTTTCCAGTGATGACCACAATCAATAGAGAGTGGGTTTTAAAAAGTCGAAAAGCGACACGTATCCTCACCTTATGGGTGAGTATACGTATTGAAACACGCGCGCACTTAAGAGTACGTTAGACGTAAATAGACGAAGTTATAAATAAATTTATAACTCCGAATATTCAGAGGTCGCTACAAATCAACGCTACACGAATCAGGCCTGCGTGACCCCGATTTCTGATGGAGAACAGGAACCGACGTCACGGAGACACACGACTATGAAGCGGATCGTATTCGAAAAACTCGAAAAAATTCGGAGCGAGCGAACCAGACATGCGTGCACACACCTCGGCTTACCAGACACGAATCATAACTCGATAACCGATAACTCTCTTTATAATTCTGGATGACGTCGCCATTTAATATCAGGTGAAATTCTGTTCAAACTCCTGAGGCTATGTAGTATACAAAAGTAATGATTGGTCAAAGAAAATAAACACGTTAAGGAGGAAAGAACGTGTGTCAGGATCGTAGCAGGTGGAAGGATGTAGTCTCTGACTACTTTTGTGAGAGAGAGGCGTAATGTTATGTATGTACAGGTGAGAGGAGCGATGTCAATGATGAATTGTTGCCGTACGCGCCGCCCTCCACCCCCGCATTTAACTACTACATCCAAGGGCGACGCATCAACGACGGCAGGGTTGGTAATATTCTCAACTAGTTGTGTCCCCGCGGCTTCACCCGCGTTTAATAAATTCTTCACTGCGTATTATAATTTTTAACAAATATTTGGAAAATAATGTTTTGGTGATGTTGTCCATTAAATCGTATTTTATTTACAATTTCATAAGTTTTAATTTAATTTAATTAGACGGTACCATAATTATTTTCTGTAAAAAAAATTTTGGTACTAAGATAAAGAAAAAATATTCTTATATTATGTTCAAGCGCTTGCCCGTAAAACTGGCCGTAGGGTTTTAAGGGCATTTTGTGATGCGGCCAGCGAAAAAAAAAAAAAGTGAGGTTCTGAAATTCGCTCAGATTTGGTCTAAATTGTAGTTCTAATAGATATAAATATGAAGAAAGCAAAGTTTTTTTTTTCTTTGATGTTCATCTGATTGACTTCACCCTCGGTTAAAAGTTGACGCCGTTGTACGAGATGCACCACGAAGACGTTCCTGACGTTGCACAATAAATACACAAAGTAGATCGCATTAATTTTCACTACTTTCCTGTGGATTGACGAGTTATGGTCGTACATTCAAAACTTATTTGGATAAATTAAAGACTTTGCAGATTAGGTTCATGAAGTTTTTAGTAAACAAAAATACAAAGCGCCTGTGTAAAATTATAAACTACGAACGACTGTTCGCGTGTTGTAAAATCTTGCCAGTCCATGAGAAAGTAAAGCTATTGATGGCAGTGGAACAGTTCGATAGCAATGAGTTTAAAATAAATATAACACATACAAGGCCAAGTAGGGCAATAGATACATTCAAAGTACCCGCTTATAACAATTATTTTGGGGGAAGACATAGAAAGTGCTTGGTGCCTAAATTATATAACAGTTTACCATTTTCATTACAAAACAATAATTTTACAAAACGAATTTTTAAAAACAAAACCAGTCAGTTCCTGTTAGATAGTGTGAGTAAACGTTTAAGTTAATTATATTCATTTTTTTTTCCATTCTTTTTTATATTTTACTGTAAATGTATGCTCTTTTTTAAAATATGTTTATTATTAAGTGTTTATATATCTATAGACAAATGTAATTAAAAACGGAGATTACACCTGCCAATAAACTGCTATGCAGTTTGGCAGAAGTAATAAATTGTAATTTAAAATGTATGTTTGATATTGAACAAACACTTATTGAATAAACACTTATTATTATATGGGATAATAAAACTATGTTTATGTTCACCCAGAAATTGGTTCACGAAAAAATGAAACGAATATAAATTCTTTTAGCATGGAAGGTATTGCTTTTTAGTCACTTCCTTATTTGAAGCAGATAGTATTTAAATTAATATATTTAGGGGATATTCTGTGAGATTCCTTGATACAATAATCTGAGGTTCAGTATTTGTCTGGTATAAGTGTTATTTATAGTTTTTCACTCTTTCTATTGCAGATATTTTCGAATACATGATAGAGCAGGATTTAATATGCGTCGAGGCAGAACCGTGTTTCCACTACTGGTATAGCGCCTGCAAGAACCGTTTCGGGATTCGGTTCCAATGTACTGTACATTCGAAGGCCTTTGCCCACGTTGTTCGAGATGTTCTTAAGATACTTACAGACGGTAAAATTATGTACAATTATTTCATACTTGAATATCACGATTAGTTCTGAATTTATAGCGTAAATGAAAATATCCTCGATATAAATTTAAATATATTTATATTAGAATAACAAACAATAACATGTAAGTAAAAAAAATCCTTTTCTTTTCACTCATTTGACGTCTCCATTAAGTTTTTTTTTTTTAGTTTTGATTAAGATTCCTGTTTAAAATGACAATTTTTTCACACTTGAGTTCTTTTACATTTGCTTCAAAATATTGTTTTTTTTTGTACCACTCTTATTTTTATTTTTTTCCTGTTCTCGTAATTTGTAATTTTAAAAGTTAGGCGGGAAGTCTTTTTATATATGTATATTTCTTTTATTATGTCCGGAAATAGGACTGGCTGAAAAATAGCACCGTTTAACAATCATGGAAGGGGGCGCTTTTTTCACCAGCAATGAAACCCCAACTTCACTATATAATGTGGACTGTATTTATTTTCGAATTACACGTATTTACAAACTATATCTTGCCGGTACAACTTTGCCGGCGGTCGGCGCGAATTTTAATACATTTTTAATACTTACAACTAGCACATAGTTACTCTTAGTCTAAAAACTTATTATCTATTACTTTTACACACATGAGGTACATATCTTATATCTCTCTCTCGTGTTTCCAGCTAGTGTGTGTGTGTGTGTTGTAAGGCATGTGAATCAGGATGTTATTGTTAAAGATTTAAGGAAAGAGGTTCATTTGTCCACAACAATCATAAAGTGGCAAATGCTGGCGCCAGTCCATAATACCATGTTTTTTTTTGGTTATATAATTGTAGTTTTCCTTCTAAATTTTGTAATCTATCGTATCTTTCTTTCTTCCTATAAATGATTTCGTTAAAATATTCTATTAAATAATCCGTAACATAACAAAAAAAAAATACCAAAAAGTTATAGACAGCCGTCGTCGTTAATCTTTACTGATATTATAAATTCGATAGATTTGTATTTTTGTATGTAAAGAATAAACTTAAAAACTACCGGACCGATCTGGTTGAAATTTGGTATGGAGTTAGTTTAAAATCCATGGAGTAACAAAGGCTAGTCTTTATTCCGTAAATCCCACGGGAACGGGAAACTACGCGGGTAAAACCGCGGACAGCAGCTAGTTATTAATAGTCGTCGTTATTAATGTTGTTAATTAATGAAAAGTTCAATTTTTGAAAAGGTGCCGATGAGTCTCATTCGAATTGAAGATTAATTAATATCCGTATTAGATTTACAAACGAATACGAATCTCATTAAAACTGCCATCTAGATGCAAGATCTACAAATACGACTTATCCATGAATACTACACTACGTATTTAGCCGACCCGCCATCAATACAGACTTCTCGAAAGTTCTTTGAATATTGAGTGAGATGAGAGAACCATTGTAGTGTGAAGTTCTCATAATCTGTCAACCGCGTTTATAAATCAGTTATATACATAGATTCAGATCATAACATTCTGGTCTTATTCAAAACAAGTTTTTTTTTACACGGTATAGGCGATAAGTGACGATGTAGGCCAGGATGGTTAGCGCACTAAGCTTAGATACTGGTTCTCAAGTGATGCTGCCAGAACACACCTGTTGGTATTTGACGACAGGTTTTCGAATTTGAGTTTGAAGAAACTAGTACATAATTTTTGTTTTCTATTGCATATGATTGCTTTTGCTATATTTATATACTAGCAGTGTGCTCGCGGCTGCACCCGCGTTTCATGTATTCCTCACTATATTTTAATTTTTTTATACGGAACTATATAATAAATTATAATTTACCTAAAAAAATTTTAGTCCTAAGATAAAGTAAAAATATTTCTCATAGCACTTGCCTGTAACACTGTGCATTGAATCGGATTTTATGAAATGTTTTTTTCACCCGAAACCCTAGTTATTTTCGAATATTAAAAGTACTCTAAGTTACCCGGAGTAACTTCAGCTATCTACCAAAAAAGTCCCGTCAAAATTAGTATAGCCGTTCCGGAGATCGTCGTGGAAATCTTTGGGGGGGGAGAACTATGTCCAGCAGCGGACTTCTTTCGGTTGAATGGATAGATAATTGGATACCAAACAAACATTTGAATTTTATTTATTAGTACAGATTTAAAAAATCTTTTACATGTTAAATAATAGTAGTAATTCTCGTAGATGTTCGATTGAGGATGAGTTTTCGGTGGGATTCCATTCTGTCATGAAGCGGTTGATTTTTTTAATTCATTAAATTTGTGTATTTGACTTTCTATATCATGTAATCTTGTTGACGTTTTGTGTGATATAGTTTAACTATTATGTACAAGTTAACTTCATTATAGAAAATAACGCGTAATATTTATTATGAGGTGCCGACAAAGCACCATAGAAAGTTCGAGCAGAATGGGTTACCGTTTTGCTGAAGCTTGATAACGCTGATACAAGATTGAACATACATCTTAAATACATGACGCTGGCACAAATTGTGTGTACACAGATTGCCATTATCTAAGAAGAAGAAGAAGTATCGAGGATACGAGGCTTCACTCTTCTTTTAAATTCTTCTGGAGCTGAAAACTCGAATAAGTATATAAAGACGATGTACATTATGCTTACCCGATATTTAAAAAACGTGAGTTGCTGTATATCATCATCAACCATTGCTGGACATGGGCTTAGCGCATTTTTCATGCGCAAAAATGAAGCGCAATAAACCTCAGCAAAGCACTTTCAGTCACAGTCACTTGTGACAGGCGTATGAGTTTTTAAAAACTTGAAAACCTGTAACATTGTTTCCGTTTCGTTTCTTAACTTTAAGGACACTTACGGTTCTAAATTGATGACGCTCTTTGTAATACATATAAAAATAGGATATACAACCATATATATACCCATTTAGATTTATGCAATATTTAGATAACATACTTGTCATTTAAGAATTATAATAATGTACCATGTAAATCATTCAAATTCTTGTTTGAAAAATCAGTATTCGTGCTATTTTAATTTAGAACTGCCACTGACTGAGGTCCCTTCTCTATAGTTAGTTATGAGAGAATTTGAATAAATTTAATTATAGTTCTTTATACACCTTTGTTTGTATAATGATGACATGAATATTTTACCGCATTTTCATAACATGCTGAGTGTGGACAAACAAATGTAGAAAAATGTAATGTAATGTCATGCAATACATAAATAAATGACTAAATAACAAAATAAATAAATTATTTATAAAATAGCATATTAGTGCAATAGTTTGTATCGCATATATGAGAGTATATAATTATAATATGTAAAAGTTACTTATTGGAAAAATTACACACTTTCTTATTTATTGAAAATAATATATTGATCCAGTTTTAATTTGATTATGTAAATGGAATTTAATTACAATCTTCCAGAATATCTCAAAGAGAAAGAAGCAAGGTGCGTGGTGGAGTTTCATAGAAACCAGAGAAAACTTCGTCGTGTTCACTTTTCAAATGTAAGCAGACTCCATCCACCACGTCAGCTAAATATTCTGTCATAGACTTAATCAAATTTACTTTGATATTTTTTTTTTTTCCACCAGTAATACAAGAATACATTTGTTAATAGTATTTAAAATTATTAAAAGTTAAAGAAAAAATAAAATTTATGAGGAGTAACAATATCATATGTTAGTAAATAAAACAATTAAAAAAATTAATTGAATTAATAATAACAGTATAGATTGAACCATAAATTCATACATGCAAAATGTTCAAATTACACAGGATCCCCTCCTTTCACGGGTTATATTCAGATCGTAGAAGCAACTAAAATTCTTTTTTTCTACACGGTATAGATTTTGTGTTTTGACCACAACCTCACCTGATGTTAAGTGACGATGTGGTCCAGGGGTGGTAAACAGACTAAGCCTAGGTACTGGTTCTCACTCTCACTAATGCAATAGGTAAGGGTAGTGCATAAATGCATTCCCCTCGTCAAAAAAAAAAAAAAGGGTACTGGTTCTCACGTGATGTTGCCGGAACACACCTATTGGTATTTGTCGACAGGTTTTCAAACTTGAGGGTGGTAGCTACCCAGGCGGGCATCATTAGTAAATGCCCTACCACCATGCTATGGTTTCCTCACGATGTTTTCCTTCACCGAAAGCGTAGGTCGATTTTATACTTGGATAGGTGGGATTGACGTGGAATCCGGCCGCTCTACCCACTGCGTCATCATCGCTTCTCGATGCCATATTTTCTTTCAGTTTTAATGAAAACCTGAAGTTAATTTATTTTTTCGTTCAGTAGTGTAAATATCAAAAATAACTGATTGAAAATCATTCATTTACACATAAATGAAAAATGTTTTAGTATGATGACGTTTGTTTGTACTCGCAAAAAGACGCCATGACTTCTGCAAAACTATCATCCATCTTGAAACAAGATTCAGGTAAATATTTTTAAATTAAATCTATATATAATGATCACAGCAGACAAAATCCTAACGAAGCTACTAACTTTCCGTATTGTATACTAACCGCCCAAAGATATCTTGGTAACCAACAGTATTAATATATATGACAATACTATATAGATAACTAAGTAAGATATTATACTATAGTCTAGTTCTACGTAATCTTATATGACTCTGTTAAATGGTAAAATAACATTTTGTTAATTTATTTATTTATTTATTTATTTTTTGGAAGACCAACAGCTATATCTTACATTAGTTAGTTAACAGCTACATTAGAAACAAAAAGCCATTTACAGGTCCTCGCCGTTAAGTAACAAATTAAAAAATCAAGTGGTTTGCTATTACATTACAACATATTACTACATGAACCTAAAATTAAAAAACTGAAAGATTATACTTAATTACAACTACTTACAACCGCCACCATTAAAAAAGAGGCTACTTAAGGATGTTGACGCCGTATTTGTGGTGGTATTAAATAAATCTAAATTACCATAAAAATGAATTTTGTCGGTAATTAGTAGGAACTGTGGGAAGCGATAGGGGAACATTCGTACGTAAATACTTGGTTGGAACGGTTAACCGCAAGTTGGAAAGTAGTTCGGGACAATCAACGTTATTGGACGCAATTTTGAGCAGATATGTAATGTCAGCAATCTCTCGTCGTTTGACAAGAGGCAATAAATGATGTTTCCTACAAAGTTCATTGTAACAATTAGGATCATAGGAATCGCGTAAGCGGTAACAGATATATTTAAGGAATTTTCTTTGGATACTTTCTAATCGATTTATGTATAAATTATATCTAGGATTCCAGATCTGGGATGCATATTCCAAGTTACTACTAACATAAGCACAATAGTTTAAAGTTTTTATGTTACTAAAGTATTTAGCGTTGCGCATCACATATCCAAGCGCCTTGAAAGCTTTTTTTACTATATTGTCAATATGCGTATCGAAAAGCAACCTAGAATCGAGAAAGATACCCAGATCACGAATAACGTCCTGTCTCTGCAGTTCAATGCCTTTCAAGTAGTACTTAGAACTAAGGATCTTGGATTTTCGAGTGAAGGTAACTAAAAAAAAGCATTTAGAAGGATTCAAGTCAAGTTTGTTTCTCAGGCAGTACTCGTCTAGACTGTACAAGTCTTGTTGTATAAGATCTGCATCTGTTTGCGATGTAATAGCCTTGAATATTTTCATATCATCAGCAAAGCAAAGAAGGCTGGAGAATTTTATACAAGTATTGATATCATTGGTGAAGATTGTGAAAAGTAAAGGGCTTAATAAGGAACCCTGCGGTTTACCACTTGGAATAGGCACCCAGCTTGAGACATAGTTATTGATAACTACTGCCTGAGATCTATTTTCAAGATACGATGAAAACCATCTAAGAAAGTCACCCCTGATACCTATTTGAGAAAGCTTATGAAGTAGAACATTATGATCGACACGATCAAAGGCTTTACTGTAAACAGTATAAATAGCGTCAACTTGAAATTCTTGCTGCATGGAATTTGTTAAATATTCGTTAAATATTGCCAAGTTGGAAACTGTAGAGCGACCCTTTATAAAACCATGTTGTGCTCTACTAAAAGAGTGTTTAAGAGCAGCATTGACTTGGTCATATATAATTTTTTCCAAAAGTTTAGATATTATACATAATTTTGAAATCGGTCTATAATTTGTCTATAACTAGAATGTTAATAAAATTTAGCTAACATTAATTTTATTATTATAACATTTAAAGGTAAATGTTATGTATCTGTGAGAATAATATAAAAGTGTAAAATATGATTGATAAAACTCATCAATAAGCTACTTACCAAACCAAACATAAAAAAAAAATTTGTTTGATAGAGAAGAAATGGTTCTAAATATAAATAATTATGTTAAATGGGATGAATGGCATATTGGTGATAGTGTTTGAACTAATGACGTAAGATTGGATTAGATTTTAGATGTGAAGCCTTGTGGTAAAATGGCCGTCGGAAATGAAACCAGTTAAATCACAGCGTTTCGGTGATTTATGCTGCAGAGGTATGAATTAATTGAAAAACAAATTTTGTGTTAGCAAGGATTATAAAGAAAATTTTCAAATGTTTAGGGAAAAAACCAAAGTCAGTTTTAAAGAAATAAGTACTATCGTGTTCATATGTCTTTGAGACTTGTAAAGGGTAAAACTTTATTAGGTAAACCACGTTATTTCACCGGTTTGCGCAAGCTCTCTGTCGGGCTCTGAGTGCAAAAAGACGGACCGCGATCCTCAAAAATATGCTACATCGGAGTTCTGGGTACGTGGAAGCTCAAGGAGGTCACGCACGATATGGAGCAGTAAATTCCAAACGCTCAAGATAAGCTGCCGGAAGCAGGATGCAAAATACTCCTTCACGATGTGCTGCGTCGGATCCTCCGTAGCGCACGTTGATAATAACACAGATTTCCCTATTACCCGTATGAAATATAGTAACGGAGTTGTAATATCAGAGTGTCTTCCAGAGTTGTTGCTTGCATGGCAACCAGTAGTGGTTTGTTCTCCACATTAACTGGTTCAAGAACTATAACCTAAATTATTCATATTTGATTTACATCATATTGTTCGGAAAATTATCAATAATGTCTCTGTTGAAGCAATAATAGCTGAGTTAGTACTATGGTCCGATTTCGCATCGATGGACGAACAAAGATTCGAACTTACTATTTGTATAAACAGCTCAGCATTGGGTGAAGGAAAACATCTTGATGAAACCGTAGCCCCGTGGTAACGCATTTTCTAATAATATCCGCTATCACCTTTAAGTTTGAAAACCTGTCACCAAGCACTAATACGTATCTTCCGACAGCATCACTTGAGAACAAGTACTTCTAGGCTTAGTATGTTTACCATCCTGGACCACATCGTTACTTACCATCAGTTGAGATTGTGGTTATAGCGCTAAATCTACGGTATAAAAAGGGTTCTTTTAAAATAATCTATAAACCTGTGTATGAACAATAATAGTGATAATTTCTTTCTAATGACATTTTAATGGGATAATAATGTATACCCAATTTCGTTTACGTGAATATATTAGTTACAACCACCAAGTAAAAAGGTAATTTCCTCTCTAACGGAACAGCTCTTCATCGAGTTTCTGATCGATAGAAACATCTATGTAAAAAAGGTGTATGATGTAACAATCCATAACCTTTAGGTAACTGACAGATAGAAAGATAGAAATAGAGATGGCAACATGATTTGTTTTGTTTCAGGTTTTAGACAGGACTTATTCCGGGAGAAGTTACTCCAGGTAAAGTCAATCCAGGATGACATAGTACAGTTAGAGCCAACCCAGAAAAACTCAGTCCAGCTGGTGCCAATCCAGGACGATCCAGTCCTGGAGAAGTTAACACAGATGGAGCCAGCCAAAAAGGAGTTAGCCCCGGTGGAGTCAGTCCAGGAGGAATTAGTTCAGATGTTACCAGATAACATGGAAAAAGGCCAAACAGAGCCATTCCAGGAGAAGTTGAAGACGGTCCAGGAGAAGATAGTTTGGATGTAATCATATTGATAAGTTATAAATCTCAAATCTGTGTTTTTTCCCATATCTTCCCGTGGATGTCATAAAAGGCAACTAAGTGATATAATCCAGGGGATAGGTAGCAGAATCCTTTGATTAAGTTCCAAAAACACCTACTGCAATCGACAATTCGCCTGCCAAGCCTGGCAATTATGGAAATTATGCCTTTATTGGGGAAGACCTATATCCAGCAGTAGACGTCTTATGGTTGAATGGATGGATATATAAAGCATTGTGACAAAACATTTTTGCAGATTTCTTTGCGCTGCGTTGCTGATCTTGTTTATTTTGTGCCTCGAATTGTTCCTGCGCTGAGTGCATCGGCCGGCTCCCTACTAGACGCTACAGGATACCGCTATTCATCATTCACTGCAAATAACACGCTACACGTTCTCAATGGCAATATACTCTGTACATGTGCTCGAGATCAAATCGAATACCAGTAACGATTAACGGAATAACCTTATTCTCATAAGTTAATTAAATTTTTTATTTGATTAATTAAATTATATTAGATGAATACTTCGAAATCAATTCAAAATAAATTCTTGTTTCGATTTTATCTGAAATCAAATTTTATGCTTTCGTGAATACCTTTTCTTTGTAACAATACTTTATGTTAAATGCACTTTTAAAGAGTTTATTTTTATCGATATATGTGTTTGTACAGTTGTATCTTAATATCATCTATCACGTCTCTTTCACAAAACGCATGAATGTACTTCATTAAGTAAAGTCTAAATTATATATGTAATATAGTTTATATATATGTACATACATATATGTTTTAGTACTTTATTATTAAAATAGTAAGGATGAACTGGAGTTCGCCATTATGTAATCAACATTTAATATACTTATATGAACAAGAATATTAAAATAATAATAGTGAATATAAAATATATATAAATTGTTCAATTAAATTCATAAACATGTCTTGAAAAATAAAGTTTGTTAGGTTTCTAATATGTTTAACTGATTGTTAAAATAATAACATTTGTACACTTTACTATAGTTATCAGAAGAATGTAAATAATTGCAGTGTTTTTTTAGTATGTCATGTTTACTAACATTATATTTTAAACTATGTAAGATACGACACAGATAATAAATGTATTTAAAAGAAATTGAGTAAATAAATATATCTAGCATTATATTTTTCTTTTAATACCTATACTTAATCACCTAAAACTGTATTGTATGAAACAGCTCCGTAGCGTGGTCACCGTTTGCAAAAAAACAATAATAGTTTGTTCAATTTAGGCCTTGGTAAAGTATTTATGAACGTCTAAATACTATCACGGGTACGGTACGATAATCCAGTCATCGAGAAGGACCGGTAAAAAACTCGATCTGGTTTTTTTTCTGCATGTTATTTTTTGGAACTTTTCAACTAATAGTTACAAATCTTATTAGATTATATTTTTATTATTAGATTAGACTTAGTGGTAGACAGAGAAGGCTGTCACTTCCAGACATGACCATCGTTCACATACTTTTTTTTCGTGGGAAATGCATTTACGTTTGCCCCTTGCCATCCCTAATCCTAGAGTGAAGCTTCCGGGAATAGAGATGTCAGAGGGGTATCTGGGACTCGCCCGACGTGCCAAGAACAGCTACTAAAACTAACGGTACCATCCGCCACATAGAAGGGGCGACACGGGATTGAGCAACATTGCTCCGTGTTGCCCCTATAGCAGGCCCGACCAAAAGCCATGACAGGTATAACCCCGTCATACCGGGCCGGGCCACTCCCTCTCTTTCGTCCGGGGGGAGCTCGATACAAAGCAGCCCCCCTCGCCAGCCGCCAACCATAGCGATAGGCCAAGCCGCTATTCTTTTCCCACTGATAAAGACCGAGGAGAGACAAACGGCTGTGTGGACCAGGCGGCTGGCTTAGGGCGGCGGGAGGGCGCGGACAAACCGTGCCCTCCTACCACCCATCCTTTGGCGAAGCAGATTCTCTAAAGGATCCGCCTCCCGTTCTCTCTTCGCAGCGTCCTTCTGCAGCATTACATGCTCCCAGAAGGAGGCCACAGCATTCCAAGCCCTCTCGCTGCAGAGCATGGCTTTCACCACGTTCGTCAAAGAGAGGTCCGGTCCCACCTCGGCTACCACACTGCGACACTGCTCGACCCACGCAGCACACTCCACCAGAGTGTGCAGGGCAGTATCCTCTGCAGCCCCACAGGGGTGGCAGGCCGCTGTTGGTTCCCTCCTGGCTACCATGTGCAGAGACCACCCGAAACAACTATGTCCTGATAGTATCTGCACAAGACGGAAAGTGAACGTGAACTAGTACACGGCGGCGAATCGTTCACATAATGATCCAGCTTATCCAACCTTTGCTAAATAAAACTTGCTTGGTATTTTGTTGTTTATTTATACTGATTTTATAAATAAGAAATATTTGTTTATTTGTAATCGAAGTCTCTGAAACCAATGAAGATGAAATTATTTTAATAATTATTTTGCCATTAGAAAGCTACTGTATTATCAGTGAGTAAAATAGGTTACATTTTATTTTAAACTAGCTGTGCCCGTGACTTCGCTCGCGTGGAATTCAGATAATTATATTCTAATAGACAGCCTATATTCTCCTTCTAGATACAATCTATATCATTACCAACATATTTATATATATATTCCACCTGTGTCCCGTCCCGTACCGTTCAGGCCCCTACCCGCGGAGAAAATCACCCCGGCCAGACCAGTCCACCTCCCAGACAACCTTTCCAGTGCAATAGGCCCTAGGCCCCGGCCCCTTACTCCTTGGTCTGGCAATACGGCAGAGTCCAGACCCCGTCGAAACTATGCACCCAGCCATTCTTGCCCTAATAGGCCTAAATGTCGGCCTACACAGCATACTACACATATGCCAATGAGTGTCACCTCCCGCCTTACCCCTACAATCAACGGCCTTTTATGCCCTACTCCCTAAATCTAAAACATTGGCTTCTCCGTTATACCCCCGAAGGACAGACTGGGCGAGTATGACCCAGTTTCAAACATAGATCAAACCGTTCAGGTAGCTCACACCATATTATAGAATATTTGCCGACTTCAATTACATTTATTGTGATTAATTATTGAAAATATATATTTATCAAAATAAAAAGGAGCCTATGTATAATATATCTTTCCAACAGTGAAAAATTTTCAAAATCGGATAAGTAGTACCAGAGATTACCCCGAACTTCCAAACTGACGTTATTATGCATACACTTCATTATCATGGTTTTTTAATGATTCTAGATAAACTCTATTCATACATAGATGTTACTATAGAGTATAAACTACTACTATACCTAATTTATACCATACCATACCTAATTAGTAATTTTAAAAGTTTTTTTTATCAGACATGAAATACTTTATACTAACTGCATAGGGAACTCGAAAAAAATAATAAAAACAGACAAAACAAATCACATGTAAAATAATGGTGTTAACACAAGTACGAACAGGACCGCGGACATAGTACGGTGGGCGGTTGATGTTATCAGTTCCCTAAATAAGAATCCTTTCGGAAAAAGATGGATTTTTGAATCGATTCGAATCTAAGTTTGATGAAACGATTCACAAAATATCGAGGCCCAAAAGTTCGATCTTTCAAACTAATAAAGTATCGATTGTTAGAGTGTCATTTTTGTTTTCTATGATATGATGATTATCTGTAAATAAGCAAAAATAAAACAGTTCAGTATCATTTTTCCTTAGTAGGTTAGGGATTCTTCTTTTTTTGTTTAGTAGCTATTGATGACCTTTAGTACTGTTATTAAAAAAAATAGAAAAAAGTTTTCGCATTAAATGATGATTTTAGTATAATTTCGTTTACTGGAAGAAAAACTATTCACGAATGAAGAAAGTCAAATGAAAGAAATAGAAAAAGATTGGTCTCTTGGACCTCGATTTTTTGTTAGTTGATTTAAAAAACGAACTTTTTTAAAAATCTTATTCCCCATCTCGACTTAGGCGACTGATGACCTCGGCCGCTCGACATACAATGTCCGCGGTCCGGTCCGTACGTGTAGTAACAGCATAATACATACAGAAAGTCGTATTTTAGCGACTTTTGACTACAAAGCGATTTGTAGGAGTTGTTTGCTATTTGAATTCATATTATTCCCAAATAATCTATTCACTGCATTTACAATATATTTTTCAGTAATTATAAAATTTGTAATACTATGAAAATACTTGTGCAGTGTGGTGCCGGCTAAGAATAGTACCACCCCATATTGTCCTGTGGGTATCGTTAAAGACTACTAAAGGATAAATCAGAAGATGGGCAGCAGCATCCTCTAAGCACCACAAACACCTTCTGCGATCGCTAACCCAATTCCCAAGCATGGCGATTATGACAATTCCCGCTCAATTGAGGGAGAACTATGTGCAGCAGTGGACGTCTGAAATTATTTTGAGGTGCTGATAGTCGCGGTACATTATGAGCTAGTAGTTAAAAACTTCAAGGTAACTCTTTAAGACTACAAGAATAATAACACGTAAAATCGATAGAGCTATTTAAAAATATTAAACCAATCAGTGACGAGTAATATTTTTAACAGTGGGTGTGGTGATGCGCGACGGGAGTACGGGCAGGCAGTACTCGCGCAGCCTCCTAACAGTTAACAACTATTGTAACCATGAGTGATATTTCTGATATGTAAGTAAATTTTAATTATTTTTGTAAAATTTCATTTTGTAGTTTTAAAATTGTTAAGTTAAATAATATAACGTGATATAATAATACATGTAGTCGACAGTAATTGAAAAATAATTTCTGAAAATTGTTCATATTCAGTCTAATTGTAATTATATTGCGCGTGAAGATAAAATATAATTTTTAATTGTGTATTTATCTAATCGTGAAAAGAAACGAAAAGAACTAGCAAACATTTCTAAATGGTTTGCCTTAATTAATTTTCTTCTAAATACTAAGCAAAGTAAATGCATAAAATTTTCGTTGCCTTATGTGCAACATATTGGTTGTAGGATAGAGACATCTGGAAAGGAATTTAATAGGCTTAGTTGACTCAAGGTTTGCCCCCCGGACTGCTAGTCCGCGTCCGGCCGCTTGTGTTGTTGGACGATGTGGGAAAGCTTCTTGAAAGGATAATAGCTTCCAGCATCGCCCAACACATGAATGAGGTAGGACCGGATGTCGCGGATGTGCAGTTCGGTTTCAGAGACGGACGGCGGTGTCCTTGGACGCCAACGCCCTCAACAGCCTGCCGCATGTCGTGATATTTGTGGCGCTCCAGTTTTCTGATGTGCCACAGTACATGCGGGGATTGTTGTAGAGTTATCTCCAACACAGGGGCATGGTCTGCATCGACGATGAGGGCACCATCGTTAAGCTTAATACTGTTCAAATAGGAACTGAACTGAACGCCCTTAATTGTTAAGTGTTATTGTTTCTTATACAGCTTGTTAATTTCTGCACTTATTGTTTACAGTTTGTAACAACATTGTTGTAGGCTTTATAAGGGTCACTCTATTTACATACATGCAAACGATATACTTCATTTCTTATTTATTTACAAACCATTACAGTATAATATGAATTTGCAGTGGATATCTCGTGTATTTGCGAGCCCAGCTGCTGGGCTATGATATGACCATACATAGTTGGCTGATGCTGGATGGTAACGATATAGTAGATATCATGGTCGTCAAGCTTCCCGCCTCACCGTTGTACCATACAGGTGACTTGTCTAATTCTCTCAGGCTCTTTACTAAATGTATTATATCCTAACTCTGTAATGTTATTCTCGACAAACAAGTTTACACGCTAAGGTCGATTGATCTTACCTGTAAAAAAACCTGCAACTTATCTAGTAGCTACTGAACTGACCACTGTAATCGCACGTTTTATCATATAATTACAAACATATACGTATCTATTTATGTGATCGCCAGGAGAGGAGATAAGAACGTGTATATTCTAAAACATTGTATGAGAATACCATTCCTGAAACTCGCGAGAAAGGCTAGATAGGATCATCAGTATCAGTTACTAACTAGAGCCAATTGAGCTGGAAATACAAATCAGACCATACACTGTTGTAATATACCTTTATAAATGTAATCTTTAACAAATATAATTCGTTATTTATATAGATGATTAAAAGCGTATCTATTAAAATAAATTCAGAGATGATTCGTTCCATATTCAACTGGGTTTCTGAACCTTTATGATTTGGATGAAAATTGGTCAGAATTTTTCTTTCATCTCATTACGAAGTTTCATCAACGGAAAAGTATCTTAGTTCAGAAAAGCAGATATTTAAGCTACAAAATTTGTTGTAATTTAAAAAAAAAAAACAAATTCTATGTATGGATTAATACAAGACTTATGTTTTCTATCCGTTCTTAAAAAACTACAATTTTGAGGAGTGTTTTTTCTTTGATTTTTTTTTTCGATTTTTTAAAATTTTGAATTTGGTCGGCCTTAAGTCCATTCCTCTTCCTGTTGGTAATGGATTCTTTGACAGCAGATACACAGGCATAGGAATCCTGGTGTATGCTATTTGCGGACGATATTCTCCTTGTCGGTAAGGATGGAGCTGAGGTCCAAAATAAATGAATAAAGTGGCAACAAAAGCTGGAAAGTGTTGGTGTAGAATCAGCAGATCCAAAACGGAATATATGTTTTGCGATTTCGGCGGCACCTCTAGCTCAACTGTCTTAACGCTTGATGGCAACCCGGTACCAATCTACCTCGACTTCAAGTACCTCGGCTCACTCCTACAAAGCGATGGCGTAATAGACCGGGCAGTAAAGCATAGAATAAACGTAGCATGGATAAAATGGCAGCAGGTCAAAGCTACCACTTGTGATCGACAAACATAATATAAAAGGGAATATATTTCAGAGAATGATCCAACCTGTCGTCTTGTATGGATCAGAATCTTGGCCCATAAAGATGATGAATGAAAAGAGACAGCATGCAGCCGAGTAAGAATGTTGAGATGGATGTGTGGGGTAACAAGAATGGACAGAATTACATTAGAGGAAGTTTGAAAGGAGCAGCGCTCTGTTTTGGTATGGGCATGTAATGCGCAGACAGGAAGAGAATGTTGTAAGAAAGGTATTAGATATGAATGTGGACAGGTATAGGGGAAGAGGAAGACCAAAGAAAAGATGTAAGAACTGTGTTTAAGATGATATGTTAGAAAGAGAGGGA
Organism: Samia ricini; assembly: GCA_014132275.2. Taxonomy (NCBI): domain Eukaryota; kingdom Metazoa; phylum Arthropoda; class Insecta; order Lepidoptera; family Saturniidae; genus Samia; species Samia ricini. The sequence goes on from AP028163.1 coordinate 15,072,133, forward strand.
ATGTAGGTATGAGCTCAAATAGAGATGAATGGAAGCGAAAAGCAAATTCCGTCGACCCTAAATAAAAATGGAATAAGGACAGGGAGATGATGAAGTTTAAAATGTGGGTTATTGGTATATTATGATAATGAAAGCTTGTGGATAAAAACATGTATTAGAAAGAAAAAAAAACACCTTTCCACAAATTCCAGAATTTTTAACAATAGAAAACGTTACTTTATTATTAAAACTATGAATGAAAGTTTCTATAAATTTCCATCCACATCGAAAAGGGTTGATCCCAACTATTATTCAATTTTGTAACGCAGAAGTGGGAAACTTACAAGTTAATATAATGTAGTGTTACCTGCGTATATATATATATATATATATATATATATATATATATATATATATATATATATATATATATATATATATATATATATATATATATATATATGTATATATATATTATTATTTACTGTGTTGTTCTTAAATTAATGTCTACCGATAAAATGGGGATAGCAGTTTATCTGAAACACATTCTATGTACTGTTTCTATGTTGCGTACACTACAAAGTGGCGTAACTATATTTTGTTTACATACATACATAACATATAGTTTAATGATATTGACAGGTACTAAAAGCATTGACGGTGATGAAGCGTATCTCCCTGCGCCCCCTTCCGCCCCTGCTTACGAGTATTACATCCAAGGACGAAACGTTAAGAACAGGATGGTTAGTATATTTTTAAGAAAAATTAAACAAACTTATTTTATACTGGAGAAAGATCTCTGAGAACTCACTGACCTCATTCCCGCGATGAATAACTGTTTAGTATAGACGAGCAGTTTATAATTTTTAATATGTTTCGCCATGAACGAAGAGCTGAGGATACGTCTGTACATTGTGACGTACCGCTCTTGCACGGACAGTCAAGTTGAATACGCGCGTGAGTCGACGTGTATTGTTGTATAACGGCGGTGTATATGAATGATTGATTTGTTGTTATTTGGTTATTGTTTGATTGGGAACTTAAGAACAAGATAATGATGCACTTATAAAAATGTAGTGCCTAATTGTTGGTGTTAGACTGAACTGATATAAACTTTGATAACGGAGTGTACGGACAGTGACTGTGTCGAGCTGCCGTTTTGGATGTCAGGTGGTATCGCGGTAATACATTTCTCACACCTCCTACACACAACCTACACACTCTACTTCCACGAGTCTCCAGAGCATCAGTGTTGACGCCGGTACAGGGTAAGTACAATTTATTTAGGATCGTTTCACCGTGTGATTAAACATATAAATTTATAACGGGCCCAGCACGCATTGTCGGATGGTGGTGCGAGTTCGTTCGTTGATGTAACAGTAACCATTTATACAGATAAGAATACAAACAATCATCATCGTTCTGCTCCCAATTTATTATTTGAGGTCGGTGCAGTATGTTTTCTCCTCCTATACACGCTATTAGCCGTCATCTCTTCATTTACTCCTTTTTCTTTCGTATCATTTCTTACACACTCCATCCACACTTTAATAGTATAGACATCGCAAACGCAACTGTAACTGTACAATGTATTTATCCAATAAACGTACAAACAAAAATTAATGCTTAATTACGGACGACTCATTTTGTAAACTCAACAATTGGTAGGTAGAGTCAACAATTCCACAGGCGCTGACGGTAAAAAAACAGTAGCTCTACTTAACTTGTTAGCGGCCTGATGATGGGAACTTAAGTGGGTACTTACGTACAAGTTCTGTATAGATTATGTGTATGTGTGTGTTCCAGATTACACATAATTAAAGGATAAAAATCGTATGTGTTTTTTAAAACAACTAAGAAGAAAGATAATTTTAAGTGTCCTATAGCTATATTTATATTATGCTCAATAATGGTTGAACTATAATTGAATGGTGTTTTGTATCATATTATCGAGAATAAGTCTTGTTGTTATTCTCGTGCAGAAAATGAGCTATACTCCTAACTTGAGGAATAGTTCATATGTTTGGTCTTATGTCACTTGTGGTATTCGTTAAGTCTAAGTTAAGCAGCAGTTAACACATAAATAATTAAATTACGTTGCGTGCACAGCTAGTAAGAAATAAACCTCTAACTTTTATTTATTTTTATTTTGTTGTTTTAGATTGTCTTTGAGTTCAGGATATATGAGAACTTATTGTACTTCGAGCATAAACCGAGGTTCCACTACTGGATTGCCAGTTATACGCTGTGCTATGGGATCAAGTTCCAAACGGCTACAGACGCGATGAGCTTCGCCAATGCTGTTAGAATTGCTATTGAGAAACTCACATACGGTAAAACTACGTATTCGTTATTCTACAAGATTACCTGTTGCGCTCATAGACATAGGATATAAAGATCAACAATGTTAGTTAAAAGGCGTTACAAAAAATCATTTGGAAATTATGAGTGAAATAGAATAGTAGTATTAAAATTAAAATAAATTCTCTATAATAATACTGAATTTTAATATATATCATCTTTTGAGTAAATAATTTTCATCCGCTTTAAAGTAATCTACTTGAACCACATCTAAAACCCCGACTTGTATAGATAACTATTTTAAGACCATTAGCTTGAATAGGAGTCCCGCAAGGCACGATTCTGGGACCGTTTTTTTTTTATAAACGTTAATGATCTACCGCTAATGGTTAGTTAGTAACTGTGATGTCATGATTCTATTTGCAAATGACACTTCACTTAAAGGTGAAAAAAATAATCCGAAGTTAAACAATTAAATAATACCTTAGAAAACATTTCAAAATGGCGGTGGTTGTGGAAATATCTAGAAGGAATTGTTGTTGAAAGGAGTAAACGGAATTTGCCTAGATTAGTTATCTTCGATAATGCTGATTCAGAGTTAACTTTCCACCATAGTTCACTTTAAAAATTGTTCTATATATTTGTTATTACTACTAAACTGTTACTGGTTGTAAGTTTTATTTTAAAACGGTATGTTTTGTTTTATTTACATTGGAAATTGGCTTTAATTAATTTTATGGAAGTTTTAAAGAACGTTTAGTTCAGTTCGAATACGAATTTCTGCCTGCTGGCTTTGTGATCATTTTTCTTTAGTTTTTTTGAAATAAGTTCCGAGTTGTTTGTATTGTTGGAGAGCTAAGAAAACGGTCATGATATTAAAATAATTAGCAAGTAAAGTTTTATAACGTTTCTTTTTTTGTTTTTAAGGCATTTTTGCGGAAAACATCTAAAAAAATATTGAAATAATATCGTTTTACGACTCGCATTTTTAGACTTGGACTGATAATTGTTGTTTTAATATTCGTAAATAACCAGTTTTTTGATCATTCTCATTAATCAGAAGAAAAATTGACATTAAAATAGATACATTTAAAAATGTTGAATTTGTAACTTATTCTGAAAAAAGTTAAAAACATGATAACTCCAAAATGGTTCACTTTTGCATAAGGCATATGCGGGTTAAAATTATCGCAAATAGTTACCCCATCACCTCCTAACGGGAATACGTCGAATTACCATTAACCCTATATAAGTTTTCTATTGGCAATACGCATCCAAAGCGGATCTATGGAAAAATGTGCTAAGCGGTTGACTGTAGGTAATAGAAATTCGACGTGCCCCTAGATTTAAAAATACATGAATGAAGAGATGGAAATACCTTATAATGATGAGTGGTGTGTTGACTAATAGCTGCTATCCATCTAGTTATTTTCTATTGCTTAGTAACATTATCGTGTATATTTCTTTACAACAAATCCATTTAACTTACAAAAAATACTTTGTTATCTATACGCACAATTTATGGAGTCATTTCAATTCTAAACAATGTACAGTTTTGCTTAGGTAATTAAAGTCATTAGATGTTTTCGTGGGTAAATTTTACTAAGATATTAAGTTATTCAAACCAAAACTGGTGCGAACTGGTAAATTCGACGGACACTCAAGTACAAATAACTATAAAGTGTGAGATTCATATAATGGCATCTAAATTTTACTACTACACCCTCAAAAACAAACAGATCAATCGGCTAATAAACCGGATCATCGGTGAATAAAAAACTTAAAAGTTCAAAAATTTCAAAATACAAAATGTGTATATTTACAAATTATTCACAAATATGTATATTGTTCTGTCTGTAGTCTACAAACTAGGCAATGCCTGTATCTTGCAGTCTTGAACTTTTTACAAATTTAATTAACATACTATATAAAGAAAGAAATAAAAAATATAGAAACCAAAATATGTATATTAAGTAATTATTTATATAACCTATTAACTATATCATACACATATAAATTGATGCTATAAAAGTTTAGAAAAGGTGTGCCACAGTTAGTTTTCAATTCTTAGGATCTCTTCTGTTTCGTTGTAATTCAAACCTCTCAACTATTTACTAATAATCTACGTCGCATCGTACGTTGAGCAATCTTTAATAGGGCACAGTCTGTGGACCTTATTATACACATAGGTCTTGATGAACTATCCAAATATTTGTGCAAAGGTTGTGCCAACTGCTTACTTAAAAAAACATGTAATTGTAAAGTTCCAGATACCACAAAACAGAAAGATGCAAAATGTGACGTGGAACTTAACAAGAACAATGAAAAGTCTCCAAGAGTCAAGTTCCATTATGAGAGTGAACTACTAACGTAAAGTCTGTTACATATTTTATAAAATCAATGAAAATTGTTTCATAACTTATCCTGCAAGAAGAGGAATTTTTAATTACTTTCAAATGGGCCTGAAAACGGTTTTTTTTAAAATACAATAACTTCTTTATTTCTAAAACGAATTCTTAAAATCTCCCTTAATCTTGTTAGTATTATAGTAAAGAACTGTACTACTAACTTTCGCTGTTGAAAGGTTAACATCTACAGTTGATTACGAGTAGAAGTTAATTTGGCCGAAACTAGCGAACGACTTATAGATATTTATTAAAATAAATTCAATTTGTTTAAGATGAATCAGCCTAAGGGGAATTTGCAAGAGGACGTCATTACTTCAGTAAATCTATTGCCCATACTGACACCTCCTAGACTACACCGGGATTCAGGTATAAATTTACCCAAGGCTTCTATGCAACTCTTAACAGTAAGTGGACACAAAATCACGCGGAACACTTTTTCAACTGATAGCATTGACTTCTGATACCTAAAATGATATACATATAGATATAGGAAGAAAAATATTTTATTGGATAATATATCGTTTATTGTATACACACTTAAGCACAAGTGACTAATCACTGTGCGTGTTAAAATAATAAAAAAACAAAAATCTTTTTTATTAGGAAAGGCGGGGCGGGGCGGGGCGAACTCGTTATTTCACGATCGGTAATATAAATCTGTTAACACACGTATGGACCGGACTGCGGACATGGTACGGTGGGCGGCCGAGGTTATCAGTTGTCTAAGTAGGGATGGGGAAAAAGATGTTTCAAAAAGATCAATTTTTTTAATCGATTCACTAATCGTCGAGGTCCAAGAGATTAATCTATTTTCGGCTTATTTATTTGACTTTGTATTCGCAAATAGTATGTTTTCAGTGGTTGAAATAAGACTGTAATTATCATTTATCGTAAATATTGTTTCCAATTGTTTTATTAACTGCACTAAAGGTCGTCTATAAGATTATAAATGATTATATTAAAGGAACCTTGAAAGTAGCACTAGTGATAGGTAGGGAGATGTCACGAGGAAAAATGAAATTCACATAAGTAGAGGAGAGTTAAGTTTGAAGGTGGATAGATATGGAAATAGAAGGAGACTAAAGAAGGTATGGAAATATTGTGCGAAAAAACTTGTGACATTTATGAAGGGGTGAATGTTGACAGAAGAGTGTGCTAGAAGAAAACATGTTTTGTCGTTCCCATTTAATAGTAGAAAGAGGTCAAGAAGACAACGATCTTGCTACATGCTCGGCGACCTTGCTTCTTTTCTATTTTTTAAGTTAAGATACATTTGAATCCAAGTCGTGTTCGAGAACCAGACGGTTATCATCATAATTTCTGTTGCAGGAACATTGATACATGCCAATAATGGAATACCACCCGGAGAGAGTTTTAAGAGTTCGCGCTCAATAGTTATAACTTCTGCGCCAACCACATCTCATACAGTACCAAGGTACAACATATACCTAACGTTTACAATATCCCAATATACTAAGAAATAAAGAGTGTTTCCATGACTTAGTAAATTAGCAATATCAATTCCTTACGTTGTGTTATCCTAACGTATTATTTTAACTAAACATGTTTCCTTTAATTCATTTTTAATAATACCGGAAGTAGGTGAACAATATAGTAAGGAATGCCGAAAGTATGGTGTGAATATTGTTAACAGTTGCTAATATTTAATGAACTATTGTAAAAGTAGAGCAAAGGTTTCACATCAGTTATATTTACTGATTGACATAAGAATCGTAATGCTTAAAAGCTTATACAAGACTCTAATATGTCTATTAGAGTCTATAAGTTATATGTAAATATGAGTTTGAATTTTTCAAACAAATCTTTTTTGTACTAACAGAAAGCAAAGATATTTCGTACAAATTCTAACACTTGCCAGTAAACCATTCTAGTGAATCTGTTTATATTCAAAATTTCATGAGTTTTATAATTGTACTTAGAACCCTAAATTTTTTCAAAAATAAATGTAGCTTAAGTTACGCCCCTTAACTTAACAGATAGATTCTGAAGAGTTCCGTTAAAATCGTTGCAGCCGTTCCGGAGATTATCTGAAACAAATAGGCGAAGAGTCATACAGACAGACAGAAAATAATTTAAAAAAAATTGTGTTTACCGGAAACGTATATACAATCCATATGATTGATCCATATGATATTTAGTTAAAAAGTTGTTATTTTGATATTACAACCATACAGTTCAATTTTATTCATTTGTATAGATTAAGGCTTTTGCACTTTTTAGTGCCAAGTACCTATACTGATTCTGTGCTTGTATATACAGTGTTTCCCGCATGTTGAATGAGGAGGAAGAGATCGAGGCAAACTGTGGATGCGAACCCGGAAACTGCCACGATATCAACCCGTAAGTGTTTACTCTAGCCCGAGATCTCTTTTAAGACATCAATATCTAACTCAATACCCTAAAGTAACTTCCACTCTATACCATCTCTTTTACGCGCCTTGCGACTTCACGTTACATGAAATTTACATTTCAAACAACTTTAACACCAGCTGGAAGATATTAAGTCCTCTGAAAACAATTTACATAATTTAACCATAATTTATAGTGTTACCACATCTTGAACGTAGTCGAGTCGCTACTGTGGTATCGTTCCCGATACAATGTGCAATGTGCCCAGCTCCAAGAAACAAAGACAATAACATTAAAAAACTGTTAACAGAGTCCGCTTCACGTGAAACGCCCCTCACATAAGTGTGTAAAACAGACGTATATATAGTTAATAAGAACTCCGTCATTTTCTAATTCTTATTGTAGCCCCCTTTTTTTAACCTGGGGAGATGCATTTACGCATTCTCCTACGAGTTCTAATCCTGGAGGGCCCTTCCAAGGATTAGAGCTAGTAGCGGGGCATGTGGTAGCGTTTATACCCACTAAAAGCCCACAGTATCATCCGCTACCACGGTGGGGCGACACGGAATTAATCCAGCATGCTCCGCGTCACCTCGGCAGCAGGACTGACTGACAAGGTCGGGCCACTCCCAGTCTTTTCCGTCCGAAGGCGCGGGTTGGGGGGGGGGGGAAGCTTGTCCTTATTTTACCCTTGTAATATTGTACTGATTGACTTATATGTAAATCATGAAACTATAATATTCTTTACAGGTTTACTTGTGTAGAGTTGGAGTGCGTGATGGGCGTAAATATTCCGTGCATTTGCTGAATCAGTTTTTTTTTTACGAGGTGCCCTTAATTATTCTCGAAAATTAAAAGTACCCAATGTTACCCGGAGAAACTTCATATATATACCAAAAAAATATTATTATAAATTTATTAGTATTAACATGTACAAATTGAGTACGTCTATAAAAATTTCGTCATCTGTGCTTTGTCGGTAAAAAATTAGATCACCCAAAAAAGCATAAACTAATTTTTTATTGATACGGTCAAGGCTTAAATAAGTAAATTTATAAAAAGAAAAAACAAATTTCAGATTCTATTAGCATTCGTGTTTGTTACAGATATAACAATAATTATTGTGTAACTTTTATTTATATCTAAAGTAGTTTATATATTAACTCAATCAGGAAATACTTTCAGAATGAAAATCATAATTACAACAAAAATAAACAACGGATTTAGTATTTGTATTGATTTAAGGTAGTTGTTATTTATATTACAAGCTACTGTTACTAGGAGACTAACAGGAAAACACTTCGATCAAAAATAGCAACTACATAAAATTAAGTACAAAATCAAAGCTAAATACTGTCCGCGTGAATACATACTTATAGATATTCCTTTTTTACTAGAAAAAAAGGAGTGAAACGTTTTAAAACCGATTTAAGTTCAACCTTATTTCAACCATGGCACCTGGAAATAAAATCACAAATTTTCAAAATATTATGAAATACTTACGATCATTCGTCACATAAAACGAGCAAAGCAATAAATTACTCCTGTCACATACATATGAAAAGACATGAGTTAAAAAATATTCAGTGTAAAATTCGACCTTATACTTCAACAGATAAGGTACTTTTTTCCATTATTGGCTTGAGAGCTACGTCGTTTTGTTTCGTTTATTTTTGCTCTTTGAATTTTACTACGGGAGGTATGGAGTCGCGTGGAACAGTAAAATAATTTATAATATGAATGTAAGGTTAACCGTCTACTTTTTATATTTTGAGCATCTATGTTTGTTAGTATCTATACATTACTTATTATTTTATGAGTGTTACGATTTTGTGTAATATGTATGTGTATTTACTGTACTATTGTATTTATGTGACGTACGCAAAAATGTAAGTACACATGTTGTTTTCAAATGTATTTAATGTCGGCGGCAGGTCAAGGTGTCTATTGCTGGATATCACAAACCATAATCAAGGCATTTATTCAAACTTCCATTCTGCGTACCTGAATTGTGTTATACAATTGTCGTTTTGATTTATTTTTGATATTTCCCGTTTCTTTTTGCATCGTTACATGTGAAATGTAACCTTACACCAATAAAATTTTCAAGTACTGATTTGAGTAACGTAATTGCGTGATTGTGTACATCTGCACTAGGTAACAAATTCTTGTTAATATATAATTTTAAAACTGTTGTACATATAAAGTTGCCATCATACTTTTTTTGTAAATTTACATCCACTCACGCTAATATTAATTTCGGATACCGCTTTCAGTTTTCATGCAATTAATAAATACATCGGGAGAAGCATAGAATAACCCTCCCATGTCTCTTAGGTCTATTAATTTGTGAAAGAATTGTTTCTTTGTTGCACACAAGTTCTTCTAACACTAGTCACACATTAGTTTTTTTACCAATTTACTGACAATAAATCCCGAAATATATTCTACTATTTGCGGCATAACACTAGAAGATGGACTTTCATCCAGTGTAGAAGAAAGTTGATTGCAATTTATTTGGTATTTTTGAAAACTTTGCTGTACGTATCTGTTATTTAAAATCTCTGTTTTACTTGAGTTTCTCTCTGAACTGACATCAAGGCGATATACTATCGAGGTGTTAGTAGTCTTATCGAGAGATGAAGCTCCAGATAGGATTGGTATGTTGTCAAGTGGAAGTGCCAGTAAACTTTGAACTCTGTTCCAAATGAGACAAAAGTTTTTAAGCTTGCTTTGAATTGTCGGCTCTTCGGGTTATTATTATGCCTAGCTAGACTTCTAATAGCGCCAAAAAACAACTCAACATGGTCCTGGCTGAATTTGTAGGTTAATAAAAATGAATGGATATCAGTTTCAACTAAAGTTTCAAATAAGTATGTCAAGCTACTAATGCACGTCAGAAGATTCAGCAAACCAGTATTATTTCGTGTCTTAAATAACGGTAATAATTTATTCCAGAACACTGTTCTTGATTCACTGCCTATTTTAAAAGTTTTTTTGTATTGAACTTTAATGGACAATGATAATGCCATCAAAAATAACACTTGTAAAAAAAAATAAGTCTTGCAACTCAGTTCTTTTACCGTAAAATCCATATAATACCAAGTTGCTTACTTTATTAAGTCTCTATTTAAGGGACCTTCTGCCTTAAGTTATTACGTAACTAGCTAACCTAACAACGTCTTATAGTGACCATATCATTATTAACAATTTTAAATTAAATTCAGGCTTCTAGTTTTATCCGCAAGGAAGTTATAGGGGGTCGAAAGAGGCCCGAACTGCTTCGAAAAAAGGATAATAAGGCCGTGCCGGTTTTTGTGCTTTTGATTGACTTGGCGGGGGCACTGCCATGCCCCAGATAAATATTATTTTACTTTTGACAAAAACAACAATATTTGCGTAGAGTTATAGTACTTTTACTAATAGGATTTTTAAAACCCTAGTCTTTTAAATTTCGTGTGTTGAAGATATCAAATAGACTATTAAAAAATAGTTATGATTCCGCAGTACTATCACATTCTTGAAATTCAGCCATTTTCAAAGTTTTGTCACAAAATTCGAATGCTTTAGAAACACTCTTCTCTTAGAAACACCCAGTAACTGTGTTTCCAGTTATATACGATTTATCAAAGTGATCCGAACATATAACCGATTTTTAGCTGCCTTATAAAAGTCTTCTCTTCTTTCTCTGGCGACATTCGAGATCTATTCTGCATACGTAAATAGCTAAAATAAAATAGGAATAGGAAAGCTAAAATAAAAAAGAAAAGCTAAGTATCTAACGAGAGTCCAACAAAAAGACACAAAAGTAGCATTAACCAGTTTTAACCATCCAATTTTACTCTGGTCGTTAAATTGCTTTTTCGGGGATTATTTTTGAAACTTTTGAATACACACTACGGCATTGTGAAACGTGTTTATATTGGCTGTGTTTTAAGCACACTAAGCAAAGACCTACACACGTGTAGACTTCTCAGCCTCCCTTGTGAGTGAGAGGCGAGGTAACCGTTCCAGGGCTATACCTTCCTCAGTGGTTGCTTCGCGATCCGCTGCTACGGATCGGTCTCTTGGTTGGTTCGCACCTTGATACGATTATTTCTTCTCTCGGTAAATAAGACCTATTTTATCAAGTGAGTTTTTATTTACCGAGACGTATTTTTTGCAACGACCCGATATGTAGCTGCTATTGTTGATCGAAGGAAAATTACATTTATGATTACGAAGAGAATAATGCTTATTCTTTTTAGTTAATTTCTAATGATATTTGTGACATTCTCTTTAACATGATGTCATCATTATAATCTAGTTTTCTGTTTGTATCATATTCGCATAAATATTAGCAAAACTTATTATACTATACGGATTACATCTTGCTTTCTACACGTTAACGTTTATTCGTCGAGATCTGTATTTAATTGTTACATACCACATCTTTTTCAATCAGCAGATGAAAATGCATATTAAAAACTCCAAATTATATGAATTCGACATATAAATTTATTTATCTATATTGTTACTACATCTTTAGTGTATTATTAGGGAACAGTGGGAATGCGAAATTCGAACAACTATTTGATGAAGGTATAATAAGCGTTTTATTTATTCTTCTACAGCATTTGGTTTGTTAAGTTAAACGAATGATCGTATTCAAACTTATTTTTTTGTTTTTCATTACAATCTGCAACGCGCATTATATAATATTTTAAATAATATTTATCAATAAGAATGAAATAAATAAACGTATACTATATCAATTTTTGCTTTGTTTTTTTTTACTGTAATACCATTTGAAAATGTAGTGTTTGATTTTTTTTTGAGTAATAGTCGACATATACATTTATAGGGGTCCGGTTATTAATAACCTTGGAATGACTTACAGCAGAACTTAAAGTCGATAAAAAAATGGAACACAAGATATTACCTTATTTACATTCTTGTACACTACGACCACAAATGACTGAATTCCGGCGGTTTTTTTTTTTTTACAAAGTTTATTATCTTGGGTATTAAACAAATGTATGAAAACATGAGTGACCACTAATTTTAAATAATGTCGATTTTGAGTAGATGATATAATGGTATAATTCATTATTGTATTTCATGTAAATAGAGAATTATTGCTATTAAAGTAGAAAAGGAGCAAATTTGACTAAATAACAAAATATTTAATATGGTAACATTTTTTACATTCAACTGCACTGAACATACGTATTTTTTCACAATGTCATGAGTTTCAATTTTTCTTTATACGGAACCCTTATAATTTTGCTGAAATTATTTTTGTTATAACAGAAAGCAAGGACACTTCTCACAAACTCAAACACTTGTCAGTAAAACTGCCCAGTAGCGAAAGTCAACGTTGCTACATAAACTCAACAATAAGAATATATGTTCATATCAAATATTCAATACATATCAGTGAAGCTTTCGAGTCAAGAATATCATCTGAGGAAGCTGTTGTAGCAGCTCTCAGCGCGATACAGTGACAATGCAGACTAGACAGCATCACACGTATCATACTGCACACACAATATACTTACACTCTACACGCAAGGTACATAGGTTCTGTAAAGGCCTTATTTACTTTACAGGTTTACTGACCGCTCGGTTAGCTAGAGCAAATCCCTCGGAATTTTTATCACGGGTAGTGGGTAAAGCCGAGGTTCGTACCATTTTAGTGCACTGGTGCTGGCTAACATTCTTAGGTTGAGCGCCTTAAGTGCTCGCCTCACTTTCTGTGAATTTATTAAGGACCCTCTGGTCAACATCGTTAGTCAGATAAAAAAAAACTATCATAAATTATCGAACCCAACTGTTAGTCAATAAGAAAACTATTCTACAATAAATATTACCGCAAAAATTGTCGCTTATAATAAAACTAACGTGAAAATAAATTAATATGTAATTACATGAATAAATATATAATTAAATTCCGATTTGGGACTTGAAAAGGCGCTAATGAATATTACCACCGGGTTCGGGAAACAACCCAGTTATCGAGGACAGATGGCTCAAAAGTAGATCTTTAGTTTTTCATAGGTACGTTTTTTGATGGAACCATAGGTATAACTTATAGTTACAAAGTATTTAGTAGGTGCACAGAGAAGGATGTCATTTCCTCACGTCACCATCGTAAACATAATGATACAACCTATAAACACCTTTGCAAATTTAAACTTGTTTCACATGGTCCCTGAACTTATTGTTCGGTAAATCGATGCACATTGCATTGGGACGTTATTGTAAAATCTTACTAACTAGCTAGGAAGCTCATTTTAGTCTTACTAATTATTTACAAGGTCAAGTTTGTCTAAATTTTTGCCGACATACAGTAAGTTATTACGAATGTATTGGATGGAGTAATTTAAGATACCACATTCCGGTAATTTATTTCTAAGCGAAGGCACCCAACGTATTGGCTAGATTTCTACACCAAACCTCTAATTAAATTTTATCTAAAACTAGTAGGTACGCTTTCCAAAAGATTACTGAATATAAAATTAAGTCGGCTTTCGTGTATCTGTAGTATTTTAAAAATACAGACCGTTATGGAATTCGGCTGTCACTTTCTGCGACTGATCAGTCGGCATGTTAGAATATGTGAAATAATAACTTACTTTAAAAGAAATGTGGTTTTTGGCCTTCTTGGAAAATTATGATATTTTATTAAACATAAGAAGACCTATGTCCATCATTGGATGTCTTTCGGACGGTACGTTATGAGCTAGCAGTTAATAGCTTCAAGGTATCTTAACAAGACCACAAAAGTAGTAATAAATATGTAAAATCGATGTAGCTATTTAAAAATAGTAAGCCAATCAGTGAAGAGTAATCTTCTTGGCAGTGGGCGTGGTGATGCGCGACGGAAGTATGGATAGGCAGTACTTGCGCAGCCTCCTAACAGTTAACAACTACAGTAACCATGAGTGATATTCCTGATATGTAAGTACATTATAATTATTTTTGTTAAATTTCATTTTGGTATTTTTAAATTTGTTAAATTAAATTATTTAACGTGATACAACATACATGTACCTCCAAGGGAGATAGGCTATTGGCAGTGTTCTTGGACGTCGCCAACCTCTTCAATAGCCTGCCGCATGCCATGATACTTGAGGCACTCCGGTATTTTGGAGTGCCACCGTACATGCGGGGGTTGTTGAAGAGTTATCCCTAACAGAAGGACGTGCTCTATATCGACGGTGAAGGCACCACCGTTATGCTCAATACGTGAACGATAATGATGTCTGGAAATTTCTGCTCCTATTGTTTACACTTCGTTACAACATTATTGTTTGTTTTAGGAGGATCGTTCGATCTACATACTTGCAAACGATATACTTCCTGGTACGGCGCGCGGCCTAATAGACTGTAATCCTAAGATGGCGGTGTCCCTACTTAATCGAGTTCGTTGAGGAAAAATACAATGCACAGTACCTGGAGTTGATGTCCTTTCTTCCAGCGTCGACGTTGCGATGAGGGCGAGGGTCTGGGCAATACCAAGACGAGAGAGACTTCTTCTTCAGCCTGTGCTATATTTCGCGAGTGCGGTGCGCGTGCGACGCGTATGGCGTTTTATGCTTGACTAACTCTTGCGGTTTGAAGAAAGGGGTAAGAGGAAAAGAGGGGTAGGAGGGGTAGAGTTGCAGTGTTGAGCCAGTCAAATTTCGACCAAACTCGAGGCACAGTAACATTCCATTTTCCCCAGCGAACTCGATATTAAATTACATTTTATTAAACTGGCGTAACCTCTTCCTTTCATCTTTCTTTACAAACTATTACAATATAACATGAATTTACAGCGGATATCTCGTATATTTGCGAGCCCAGCTGCTATGCTACGACGTGCCCACGGATGATTGGGAAACGCTGGACGGTAACGACATAGTAGATATCATGGTGGTCAAGCTTCCTGCCTCACCGTTCTGCTATACAGGTGATTCGTATAATTCTCTCCGGCTCTATGTTAAATGTGAGATACCATCCCAACTTTGTGATGTAATTATCGATAAACAAGTTTACAGACTTACCCTGATCAACAAGGTTTTTATTGACATCAATTGATCTTGCGAAGAGCAATTGATCTTACCTGTAATGAAACCTGCAACTTATATTGTAATTACTGAATCGACCAGTGTAATAGCACGTTTTAGCATATAATTACATTTATGAAAAATATATGTACACATTTATATGGTCGCCACGAGAGGCCATAATGACGTGTTTATTCTAAAATATTCCTCATTACTAAAACTTGATAGATAGTATCGTAAGTATTAACTATAAGTAATCAGAGGCAGTTTATCTAGAAATACAAATCATATCCTGCGCTGTTGTAATATACTTTCATAAATGTAATTTTTAACAAAATCTATATGGTACTGCTGTGTTGCGTTAGGTAACATTTAGCCGAAAGAGATTATAGGCAGTAGCGTGGGAATAGCAGGTTATCTGAAACACATTCTTGAACTTCTTACAAAGTAAATTTGTGTCCCACTATATTATATTTCTACACATATATAGTTTAAGGATATTGACAGGCGGGAGCAGTATCAGCTATGATGAAGCGTGTCTCCCGGCGCCCCCTTCCGCGCCTGGCTACGAGTACTACATCCAAGGACGAAACATCAAGAATAGGACGGTCAGTATGTTCCAGAAAAACTAAACAAACTCATTTTATACTGGAGATAGATCTCTGAGAAATATCAACTCAACCCACTGATCTGATTACCGCGATAAATTACCATTTATACAGATAAAAGAAAACAATAATAGGTAAATAATAAGTGAAAATCCTACTTCGAAAATTATTTGGATCTCGAAACTTAATTTGTGTTTTCGAATTACTTCTCTTTGTTGTTGTCCTGGAGGTAGTTTATAATGTTCTCAGCGGTATTTGAAAACAAGTCAAAGTCGTGATTAGAATTTCCAGTTAGGATTCATTCAGTATAATATAAGAAAATGTTTTTTTTTTAATTAAATACTTTGTTAATAAGAGTACATTTAACTTCAGATCTAGAAACCAAGCTGCATGACACCTTTCAGAAATAATTACGGCGGAATATATTGATACATATGAGTCAAGCGCCAGTCCCCCATGGGGCTACGCCGTCTCTACCCTCTTTATAACTCTAAGAGTAAAATGACTCTCCGCCACAAAGTTGCTTCAGAATTCGTTTTGTAAGGAATGCCGCAGGCGCTAACTTTGCTCCCGCACATACTCCGGGTCCTCCTTCGATGGCGGCTCAAAACATGCTACGTTCCCCAACTGGGGAGGCCCTTGACTACCGGCGCGATACAGTGACACTGAGCATTACACGTATAACACTGCAGACACACCCCTGCACACAACACGCAGGTACATAGGTCCTGTAAAGAACCTTTGTTTTTGTATTAGTAACTAAAAAATGTAGGGATTATCTTGGATCAAAACTCCGCGGGAATTTTTCTACAAAAAGGTAACGGGGTAACAAGAAGAACAAGATGTAGATTGTTGTGTATTAAATTATTAAATACATAGAAATTAATGAATTATAAATTTATTTTGTGGAGCACAATGCTTGCATTATACAATATATATTTCGACAGTTTTTACAATGACAAAAAACAAAAACATATTATTCTTATACAGTAAAATATAAAGAGTTTTACTACAAAATAGTTTATGTATGTTAACATAAGTTGGGCCGGCCAAATGACCCTAATAGGTAGTTATAGCATTATTTAATGGAACTAATCAGTAGGCAGAACCACAACTTGAGATACAGCTCTAGTATGCAACTTTCCATCAGCTGTTTTTACCTCTAGTATTCTAACCTTTTGATCTAAAACTTGAAAAACTTTTGAAATTCTACCTATGGGCCATTCAAGAGGTGGCACATTAGGATTACGCAGCAACACCAGCATATTTTCTTTAAGGTTCGGATATTCTTTACACCATTTAGTCCTTTTATTAAGCATTGATAAATATTCATTTGACCATGCTCTCCAAAAATGTTGCCGTATCTGTTCACATGATCTCCAAAGGCGAAGCCTGCTATCAGGGATCTGTGCCATGTCTTGCTCTGGATAACAAGTTGGAGCACAACCAATGAGAAAATGGCCTGGAGTTAAATAGCAATAGTCAGAAGCATTTTGAGATAAAGACACCAGTGGCCGTGAATTTAGAATAGCCTCAATCTGACATAAAACTGTTTGATATTGTTCATAAGTAAATTTTTTAGCACCAATATAACTCTTTTTAAATGAAATTTCACAGCAGACTTCCAGAGTCCACCATGATTTGGACTGTATGCTGGTATAAAAACTTAAATTGTATGCCTTTGACAGCAGCAAAGTTTTTAATATTATTTGAAAATTCTAAATTATTATGTAAACGGTAAAGCTCACGTAATTTGTTATTAGCTCCGTTGAATATTGAAGCATTATCACAATATATAATAGAAGGCAATCCCCTACGAGATATAAATCTTTTTAATGCTGATAGGAAACCTCTGTAGTTAGGTCTGAGACCATTTCTAAGTGAAGAGCCTTTGTTACAAAACAAACAAATACGGAAACATATCCTTTTGATATAACACTTCGTCTTAATGATGACTGCTTTACTTCAAAAGGACCACAGTAGTCTACACCTACTTTTTCAAAGGCTCTTACAGGAGTAACTCTATCATGAGGCAGAGAGCCCATAAGCTGCTTAGACCCTTCAGCCTTGTATCTAACGCATACAATACATTTATGTAGAACATTTTTTATTTCACGTATGTCATTTATAATGTGGTATTTTTGCGACAAATAAAAATATAAAATTTTTGGTCCACCGTGTAATAATGATAGGTGTTCATTTCTTATTATTATTCTAGTAAGATGACATTTACTAGGCAGGATCACTGGAAACTTTTGAGCATAGGAAAGATCAGAGTTCTGTAATCTACCCCCTACACGGAGGAGACCTTCTCCATCAACAAAAGGATGCAACAATTTCAAATTTGTATTAATTATCTTGTCAAACTTTAAAAGTTTTTTCTCTTTTTGGAAATGAAAATTTTGAACAGCCTTTATTGCAATATTTAACGCGGTTTTTAAATTCCTTTGCAGTAAAATTCCCAGAATTCATTACATTACGCCTGCATCTACCAATAAATCTTAAAACATAACATATAATTCTTTGTATCTTATAGATACTTGAACATTTTGTAAATATTGGAAGTAAATGTTCCTCCTCATTATCTATAATGTGACCGACATTATGAATGTGATTACAATGCATTGGAAGTTCAATAGTTGAAGTATAAAAGCTACTGTTATTTTCACATAGTAAATAATCAGGACCATGCCACCATAACTTATTTTTGTGTAAATCAATAGGTTTAGCACCTCTTGTTAATATATCATCAGGTGTGTGACACCATGACATACCAACCGTTTTGTTAGTGATCTCTTTCACTCTATTGCCCACATAGGGTGGTAATTTATTTAAATTAGAGTTTAACCATCCCAAAACTATTTTAGAATCTGTAAATAAGTTAATTAATCTAATATTAGGTAATACTTTAGAAATTTTAAATATAAGCTTGGATAAAAGTAAAGCACCATTTAATTCAAGTTTTGGAATAGTTAATTTAGAATTTAAAGGAGCAACCCTAGATTTAGAGCACAGCAGATATGCGTAATATTTACCAGCTATTTTAACTTGTACATAAATGCAACAGGCGTAAGCCTCTATTGAAGCATCACAATAACCATACAAAGCAGAATCATCTGCTTCCGAAAGATGCAAGTTTCGAGGAATTATAATATCTTGCATTTGTGAAATTTCATTTTGGAAATTTGAGCATACCTTATTTAACGCAGCAGGTAAAGGTCTATCCCATCCTAGATTGTATTGCCAAATTTGTTGAAGCATAATCTTTGCTCTAATTGTGATAGGCACAACAAATCCTAAAGGGTCATAAAATCTACTAATTGAGCTTAAAACACTTCCTTTTGTTGGTATCTCAGGAGAAATTACAACACTCCCATTCATTTTGAAAACATCATCTCTAGTGTCATATACTAACCCTAAAGTTTGAATTACAGATTTATCTATGTTCAGATCACATTGAGGAAAACCTAATTTATCCTTGGGAATGTCTGCTAGCAATTCAGTATTATTGGAACACCATTTATGTAGCTGGAAACTCCCTAGACTCATTAACTGAACCAGTTCATTCTTTAATTGTACTGCCGATTCATAACTGGACGTCCCGCACAATATGTCATCAATATAGCTTGATGACAAGATAGCTTGACTTGCTAGAGGAAATGCATGCTCATGCCTTCTAGCTAATTCAATTAAACATCTTGTTGCTAGAAAAGCTGAACTCTTAAGCCCATAAGTTACTGTTTGAAGCTGCAAGCACTGTAGTGGTTGCTTTGGATTATCCCTCCACAATATATTTTGTAATACTCTATGTTGTGGGTGTATATTTATTTGACGATACATATGTCTAACATCACATATTAAAACATATTTAAAAGTACGAAGTTGAATCAAAATATCAAACAGTTGTCCTTGTACTACTGGTCCATTACACTATGTCATTTAAACTAGGATAATCATGACCTTTGGCACTACCATCAAACACTACACGTAGCTTATTTGTAAGTTTATCACGGCGTATAACGGCATGATGTGGCAAAAAATATAATGGTTGAACATCAGGTGATTTGTCTTCGATATTAATTAATTTTGCATGATGTAAATTCAAATATTCTTGAATAAATTGCTTATAAAGCTTATAGTATAAAGGATCTTTATTAAAACGACTTTCTAAATTATAATAACGTTGCAAAGCTATAGCAAACGAATTTGATGTATTTATGTCACTTAGACTCATTTTAAGTGGCAACATTACCTCAAAACGATTATTTTGTAAAGTTACTGACTCTTGAAACACCCTCTCACTGTGAGCATGTTCAGGTAATGACTCCAAGAAGACCTCTGGAACCTTTTCAGTTTCCCCAAAATTTTTTAACAATGTGATCCAAATCAGTACTCTCTACTGCATGTAAACTAGTTACTACGTTACAACAAAGAAAGGAATCACCCGAGATGATGTATCCAAACTTTGTGTTGAGCATGATCGGATCAGATGGACCTCCTGAGATTTTCCCATCTTGCATCACTTTAAAGAATATATCTGCACCAAGCAGAAGATTGATCTCTGCAGGAGTGTTAAAATCATTATCAGCTAAATTTATATCTTTAGGTATAATAAAATTAGAAATATCAAATCTCTTTTGAGGTAAAGGAGTTGTAATTTCATTAACAATTGAACAAGTTGCATTAATTTTGAAATGCTGGGTTAAAGAATATATTGTAATATTTAAAGCCTTATTTATTTTATTTACCTTATCACCTAATGTGAGTATTTGCTTTTCTTGATAAAATTCCTGTAGACCCAATTGTCAGCTAATTTTTTGGTGCAAAAAAGATATTTGACTACCCGAGTCTACCAATCCTCGGACAACAATCCTGTTGCCGTCTACATCTGACACTAATACCTTTACTGTTGGCAATAAAACCTTGGTCTGAGGAACCTTATAAGAGTGAAGACTTACCACTGAGTTTTCATTATTATCATTCACCTTGTCTTCTAAATGAAGTAAAGTATTATGAGATTTTGACTTGCAAATATTGCACCTAAACTGATAGCGGCACTTCTGTGAATGTAAACCTAAGCATATGACACAATGCTTATTTTTATTGATATGATCAATCCTTTTTTCAATAGACATCAGGATAAATTTAGGACATTTAAATAATTTATGAGGTTCATTACAAACATCGCACCTTTTCGAAACAGATGACTGCTTGGGATCTATAATCCCTGCCAAGGATATACTCTTAGGCTTGGGTTTGCTATTAGGCATAGACATAGGACTAGCTTCTAAAGAAATTGCACGCTTATCTAAAAATTCTAATAATTCTGTTAAAGACGGCATAACAACAGCATAATCCTTTTCAGAATGAAACAGTCGAATTGTTAAAGGATCGAGTTTACGTGTAATAATACATATTAATATAGCATCCCATGCATCAATGGGTTGTTTTAAATTTTTAAAAGCTGCTAGCTGCTGTCTTACTCGTGTTGTTATTTCTCTTAATTGTTGTGCTGTTCCTCGTTGAATACATGGCATGTCTAGTAAAATATTAATATGAGTTGATATTAACAATGACAAATTACTATACCTTTTGAACAATAAATGCAAAGCAGACTCATATGACTCATTACTTACTGGTAAACCCTCAATAATTTGTAATGCTTCTCCCTTAACTAATGTTCGAAGATAGTATAATGTTTCTATTGAGCTTAATTTAGTATCTTTATCAATGATAGCCATAAACAAGTCCATAAAAGGCTGAAAACCACTAACATCTCGTCCATCATGCGGATTTATATGTATTGTTGGTAAATTTATACTTTTACTTTGATTAGATTGTACTGGACCATTATTGCTTTTGTTCTTCAATTTTGATAGCAAACTGCATAAATGAAAATAGCGATCGTCCATAGAGCTCGACTCGTCGTCCTCTTCGTCCAGGCATAAGATCTGTAGTTGAATATCCTGTAACTTGTTATATTCTTCATGCAGGCAACGCTCGCGGGCGCGAAGCTCATCTATGTCGGCAGCTTGGATCTCGCAGTCAGCTAAATAAGTTTCAAGTCTTGTTAGAAAAGACTTACACTGTCCTCGTGCAGCCCTCAACTTTTTCAATGTCTCTTGAGTATACATTTTATTTATTTTAATAGTTTCCATATCAGTCATTTAGCATGATTGAAATTTGACACCTCAGCGAATTCCTTTTTATTCAGTTTAAGATGCCGCACAACTTTCACTATAGATGGCGCAGCCGTAGCGTATTGAATAGCCGTTACGTAGCGCATTCAAAATGGCTATTTGCTAATTGCAACTTACTTGTAGATATTTGTTTGAGGAAATAATGAGATTGAATAAGTGATGTATCTTGAAATGGCTCGTTGTCATTACACACGAGCTTGTTTGCACGAAATAGCTTCAGGATCGTGAGCGGGGTTATTACTCGACGCACACGTAGTTGATGAAGTATTTTTTTTTGCACGATTTTCGGCACGAAATATGTAGATTGTTGTGTATTAAATTATTAAATACATAGAAATTAATGAATTATAAATTTATTTTGTGGAGCACAATGCTTGTATTATACAATATATATTTTGACAGTTTTTACAATGACAAAAAACAAAAACATATTATTCTTATACAATAAAATATAAAGAGTTTTACTACAAAATAGTTTATGTTTGTTAACACTGAGGTTCTTACCACTTTGGTACCCTTGTGTTTATTGTAATTCTCGTTTTACAAACAAGGGATTCCACGAGGATGGAATCGCTTGCAGAACTAGTAAGAAATAAACCTCCGAGATTTTTTTGTTCTTTTAGATTGTTTTTGAGTTCAGGATATATGAGAGCTTTTTGTATTACGAACGAGGACCGAGGTTCCACTTCTGGACAACGACCGATAACAAGTCCTGCGGGATCAAGTTCCGAACGGCCACGGACGCGATGAGCTTCGCCAATGCTGTTAGAACTGCTATTGAGAAACTCACAGACGGTAAAGTTACGTCTCCGTTGTTCCAAAAAAACTATCTACTAGGTGTGTCCGCGGCTTCATCCGCGTGGAATTCAGACAATTTGCAGCCTACCAAATTCTTAAAAAAAAATCTATGATTAAGAAATCAAAAGGTAGATTTACGTATTAAAGTATAAGTAAATATACCCCTGAATGAGCTGTAATTATATTTAAAGCTCTAATAAAAAGGGAAATTCTATAGGCTATTTTATTTGTATAAAAACATTTGTTAATAACAAGTTAAATTTGTTACGTAGGTACCAAAATAAACTTCGAGATACATTTTCTAAACGCTATTCCAAATCGAATGAGCTATTTCAAGTATTTTATAGCTTTCGATGTTTCACGTATCACAAGCTATCATTATGATGCAATATTACTTTAGATTAAAGTTGTTGATAAAACATAAATAAATATTTTACTTGTTTTTATCTTTCAGTTTCATTTACTAACATTCTGGATAGGTACTTATTATTTAGTCTAGCAATTGTATGTTTAACACATTTTACGTAGTATCACTCACATTATAAAACTTGATTCTTCAAGACGTTTCATTGTTCGCGTTAAGTTCCACATCAGTTCTTGGTTTATTTAGTTTCGTAGGATCTGGAACATTAGAATTACATGCATTTATTAGTTAATTATTCGTTTGTTTGTTTTTAATCTTACACTTACATGTACAACTTTTCAATGTAACAAAAAAAAACATAATATTCAGGTAATCCACAAAAACTTTAAGCTAAAAACGATATAAGATTTTGATTTATTTAATTTACAATATTTTCGAATTTCGAAATGAAATTCATTATTCAAAAAAAACTCGTTTTCAATAACATTTTAACAATAGCATTTTTTGCTTACTAACAATTCTCGAGAAACATTTTTCTAGACACCATTCCGAATTGAATGAGCTATCGTACGTATTTTTAAGAGGTTTATCAAGAGTTAACATGTTTTTGAATTTGTTGACAAGGCTATTATAGTAAAAAAATTGCTATTGAAATGTGTAACATCTACAATTGATTACAAATAGAAGTTAATTTGACTGAAATTAGCAAACGAGTTAAATAAATTAAATGTGTTTAAGATGAATCAGCCTCAATACGCAAGAGGACGTCATTACTTCAGCATATCTATCGCCCCCATCGTGAAACCTATACTACAAGGAGATTCAGGTATATATTTAACCAAGTCGTGGCAAGTCATCTCGTGTAACCACCCTTATTAAATAGCTCGTGCGCTATCGATTTGATCTTGCATTTTTTTGTCATAAAAACCGTTGCAATTAACAAAGGTTGAGTGTTACAATTGTTACTTAAAATAATTACAAGTTCAAATTTAGATTATACACTTACACTAAGCTTACAAACTAAAGGGGACACGGGGAGACCTCAACAGGACTATTACCTTCGACGGCGGTCTCTCCTTTGTCCGCGCCTACGGACAAGTCAACTGGGTGAGGCACACAACGTGCTTCCCTCGTTGAGTAGTCTCCTGAGGTTACCTGAGAGCTAATTCTTATTCCCAAGGCTTTAATGCAACTATTAACCAGTAAATTGACACAAAATCACACAGAGCACAATATCCTATTCCTCTATTTACTAGTGATGTGAATCGGATCTAAAGAAATAGTAAAGACCCCCGGTTTTAAGGAAAAACCTGTAACACTGGTTTTTATTTAAGAAACCGATATATTCAAGCGCTACAATAAACGGACAAACTGAACACAGAAAAATGAGCAGGCCCACAAATTGCAATAGCACATACATAAATGGCGCGATCCATCTGACGCATAGTTTATATCACACTTGTAATATTTGTAAGATATTGAGTATACTTGTAAATACTCAAAATTCCGAGAACGACACTTCGACTGAGCTCCTCGAGCACTTAGACACCTAGCTCGCTTGAAATTTTGTTTTTTTTTTTTTCGCCTTCACATTTTGTACAAAATTCACAAATTATAAAATCCATATCAAAACCAGGTAAAACGAATCCGAATGCATTTAATAGTTGATGTGAAACTTCTAATGCGGCGGCTTAGATAGACTATTGGTGTGGCGACCCGTGGTCACGTCATGCGACGCAACACCATAAGTGATAGTATGAAACATCTAATAGGCTGAGGGTCGTCGCGTAGCCTTTAAATTTTACACTACTAAGTTTAAAGAATTTTTGTATTTTTAAATTTCGTATTTAATTAATATAAATGTTTATTAATGATTAAATAAACAGTAATAGTTTTTTTTTTTAAATCAGAATTATTTATTTTCGAATAAGCTTTTCATAAACTGTCTTTTAATTGACATTATCTGTTCGAAATAATTTCTATATTTGACATATGCCACGCGTCCCACGGCTGTTCTTTTTTTGTCCGTTTATCTGAATTTTCGGAATAGATCACATTTGTATGGTATATTTTAAATGTTTAAAAGCTTCATAAAACTAGTTTTTGTTCACAATACATCCGTAAGTGATTTTATCATAGTTTAAACTTAATACAAACTTAAAAAAAAAACGGTGTACCTACCTTCAAAGCAATCGATAATAACCGGTGCTCAATTTTATAATCGGTTCACATCACTATAACTTACAGGTTACTTTTTCAACTGATAGTATTGTCTTCTGTTACCTGAAATGATTAAAAGCGAAGTATAACATTATATTGTATAATTGATTGTTTACTGAATTCACACTATTGTTTCTAACAAATGACTCACGAATCACTAAGCGTATTAAAATAATAAAATACCAACAAAACTTTCTTATTAGCAAACGCTGGAGGGAACAGCGATCTCGATTATTTCACAATCGGTAATATACTGCAATCCTGTAATGGGTGTTTTTAAAATGAAAATGGATACGTTTGAATCCAAGTCGTGTTCGAGAACCAGACGGTGCTCAAGTACCTTACAATTTAGAAATCTTAATTTCTTTTGCAGGTTCTTCGATGGGTACTATTAGTGGAATACCATCCCTAAAGAGTTTTGAGAGTTCGCGGTCAAAAGTTATAACTTCTGCTCCAACCAGATCTCGTACAGTACCAAGGTACAACATATATCTCATGTTTGTTATATTTCAATATACTAAGAAATAAAAAATAAAAAAAACTCTTTCGTTCATTAGCAAAATTAGCAATCTCAATTTCTTATGCTAACGTATTAATTTAACTCAGCATGTTTCCTTTAGTTCGTTTTTGTTCTTGGAGTAACAAAGTATTCTAGAGTTCATTAGTTGATAACACAAGGAACGTGGTACCTTAATATTATCGTACAGACATTTGTTACAGGCATTATCGTAGGTTATATAAGAGTACAGAATAGTAAGAATGGATTATAAGAAAAGAGAAGTTTATTTGCGTATTATCATAATTTAGTATTTAGCTCTTTATCTAACTCATATGTTTAGAAGCGAAAAGAACTAGTGTTGTATCAACCACTCGCACTACCTATATATTAAGTCCAAGGTATGCACTTTATTATATTGAAATACTAAGAGCGTTCGCTATAACAGATAGAACTCACGTGCCCGCGTGTTGGTTCAACTCTTTTCAAATAAATTACGATATGCCGTATTTGTTATTTAAATTCTACGAAATCTAAATCTAAATATTCATCACAAATTAGTTCAGCCGTTCCATAGATTAGCGAGAACGAACAGACTATAGTTATAAAAATTGTGTTTTTGATTTAGGTGTCGTATATACTTTTATATGTATTTAGTAAAAAGTTGTTGTGTTGTTACAGACTGACATTTCAATTTTATTTATTTACTAGCTGTGTGCCCGCGACTGCGCTCGCGTTTCATATATTCTTCACTACATTTTATTTTCTTTAAACAGAACCCTAACTTTTTTTTAGTACTAAGATAAAGTAAAAATATTTCTCATAAACTCCAGGCACTTGCTCGTAAAACTGTGCATTATGTCGGATTTTATTCAATTGTTTATGAGTTTTAATTTTTTTACGCAAAACCCTAATTATTTTCGAAAATTAAAAGTAGTAAAATTTACCTTTAGTAACTTCAGCAATCTACCAAAAAAAGTCATGTCAAAATCCGTCCAGCCGTTCCGGAGATTACCCGGAAAAAAAAACAGACAAACAGATAAACAGAAGGATAAAAAATGTAAAAATTGTATTTTTGGTATAGGTATCGTATATACATTCATACTTATTTAGTAAAAAAAATAATTTTGACATTACAAACAGACACTCCAATTTTATTTATTAGTATAGACATAGTTGAAGGCAAAACGTTCCATACTGATTTTACATGTAGTGTTTTCCGCGTGCTGGATGAGGGCAAAGAGATCGAGTCAAACACCTCTGAAGTAAAATGTGGAGGCAAGCCCGAAATCTTCCACGACATCGACCCGTAAGTATTTACTCGAGCTCGAGTCCTCTTTGAGGATGTCAACATCAATCAACTCAAAACCCAAAAGTAACTTCCATACTATACCAACCCCCACCCTCCCCCCCTCCTTTACACAACGTGCGAATTCACGTTATATAAACTTTACATTTTAAACAGCTTTCACACGTGATGGAAGATTTAAAGTCTTTTTTGTGACGTTTGCGTCGTTCCCGATATAATCGGTAATTGCTCATATGTGCGTTACACTCGGACCCAAGGGGAAGGGACCACGTAGAGGGGTCGCAGGGGTATTCCGATGCTGGGGCGACAGTCGGTGAAACGGGGTGTACACTCTCCACCGCTGCGGTTTGATAGCCCGTTGATAGTCCAAGTCAGGAACTCAGACTTCTTCGGAGTGAGTAGGCTTCGCTGGAGTTGTCGTTGAAGGGGTTCGTTGGCCCTGAAAAGTGCCTTTTCGCCCGACTCCTGCCCTGTTCACGTGCACGCACTAAAACTTGTGACACGTCGGAGTTCACAGTCTTAGACGCAGGGTGGGCCTTGGACCAAGCAGTCGATTTGCCAACGATATGCTGCTATCCCCCCCCCACACCTGACACCCTACCTCACACTCAATAGAACCACTACTGCGTGTGTCGAGCACTTGTTGCAAATGAGGTGATCCTGATCGCTTTTGCAGCGCGCTTTATAAAAGAGAACAGCGAAAAAAAGTTAGGTTCATAAATTAGGTCTAATTATTCTTCTACTATAATACAAGGAAATATGAAGACACAATTATTTTTTTCTTAGATGTTTATAAATGATTTTTTTAAACAGTTTTTCATAGTAAAAAAGTTATATTAAAAAACATCGCTCCCTTCCTCACATGAAATGCCCCGCATATACGTGTGTCATAAAATATTGTTCTCAAGTGATGCTGCCGGAACACACCTATTAGTATTTGGTGACAGGTTCTCAAACTTGAGGGTGGTAGATACCCAGGCAGGCATAATTAGAAAATGGCCTTGTTATGGTTTCCTCGCGATGTTTTCCTTCACTGGAAGCTCAGGCCGATTTTAGAGCCGGATATAGGTGGGAATCGTACCCGCGTCTATTGACGCGGAATCCGGCCGCACTACCCGCAGCGCCATGATCGCTTCACATTAAATAAATATATATAGAGAGAATATTCTTAGATAATATTCTTATATATAGAGATAGAAGAGATAATATTCTTTGCAGGTGGATATGTATTGGGTTGGGGTGCACAATATGCCTATGTTTTCCGTGCTTTTACTGCATACGACAATGCGCAATATAAAAAAACCAGTCGCACCCAAAGAGTATTGCAATATAATTGCTAAAGGGAAAATAAACATCTTCGCGGCAAAATTATATTCCAATCTAAAGCACGAAATCAATCAATAAGGAAGCGTAATAATTTATGTAAAGATAAAGAAATGTTGTGAAGACGAATTATGTTCTTTGTGGTACTTTTAAATGGAATGCTAAGTCAATAAATAAATTAAATCATGTGTGTTTTACTGTAAAAAAATTGAGCCCCCAAAAAAGCATAAACTAAATTTGTATTGGTGCGGTCAAGGTCTCATACCTTTGCAAAAATACCCTAACATTAATTTATATTAAAAAAATATATATTTCACATTCTAAGAGTATTCTTGTTTGATATAGATATAACATGCAGTATTGTGTTACGATTATTGACATATAAATTAGTTTATATAATGTACTCATTGTAGAAATACGTTCAGAATGACAATGATAATAACAACCAAAAGTATTAGTAGAAATATTAAAAAACGTATTTTGGTGTTTGTATTAATTTGAAGTTTAACTATTATTTATAATACAAGCTACTAGGATGTGACATTATTAATTTTATAAAACTTTTGATCATGAAAACTGATTTTTCAAGTCTTTATTTTATTTTCACCTAAATCTCTTTATACATAAGTATTAAGCAGTGTTGGGCGTGAATTATAATGACAGTTTTGTAAAATTTGACAATTGCCATATATTCAAATGTAGGCTGTCAAATAGATTTCCCATAATCTGAATTTTTCACAATTGAAAGCGTTTTTAATTTTTTTGAACACGTTATTTTAAGAGATCTTTTTCCTATTTATTTCGAAAATATAATGTAAGTTGGCAAAATTAATGCTGAAATGAAATGAAATGAAAATATTCATGCGTGTCATGTTAATTAATATTCAATCCGAGGAATATTCGTAATAAACTCAGGTTAAAGCTTTATTTCATATTATTTCGAATATATCGTAGCGTATACTAAATAATAATAAAGCAAGGATATTTATCCTTGCCTACACAATAAACATTTTTATGTATTAGGGTAAATGATGAGATTCTTTTAGCAGTGATTTATCTATTTATTGGAGGTCTGTATTTAATTGTTACATACCAAATCTCTTCAACTAATATCATCAGTAATATGGCAAGAGTTATTACTGTAGGTAACAGTCATTTGTAGTATATATGAAATCGAGAAATTAATTTAATCATCTATATCTATATGTAGTGACTTACTAAGAAAATAGGAATGCAGAATCCGCATTATATAGTCAAATACATCATACAGTATTGTTTCATAAAGCGACTTTGACAATAATGTTATGTAGATTTTTTTTAGTATTGTTAAAATAATATAATTATTATTAAACTACATTGTACTAAATTGAATATTGTATACTATATTTACAACTAGCTGACCCGGCGAACTTTGTTCCGCCTTAATGGCAATAAATAAGCAGATTGTTTTTTTTTTATTGGAAAAAATACAAAAAAAATTAAATAACTACATTAATCATTCATTATTATTTCTGTATTTTAGTACATAGGTTGCTCTTCACTTAAGTACCTTGTGATACACGACATTTTTTTGTTTTATTATCAGGCGTAAAAACAAACAACGCAGATGGTCTTCCGACCCGTGAACATGCCACGTATAATTGACCATGGGAAAAACATGAATGTTCTAGATTTAAACCACAAACTTTTAAGGATTGTCCTTGTGATTTGTTGATGGTCATGGCAAATGCAAGACGTATCGGAAATTGAAGTCTTTTAAATTCAAACGGCATATCGGTTGGGATCATCGGGATCCTCGGAATGAGAACTTCCTCACCTTTGAATTTTCCTATCATTATCGTAGCGTAAATTACATTGTTCATCAATTTACTAACCACCAAACGCGTACCGTTGCACAGTTTTGGTTGGTTTATGTTTCGAAGCATGATTACTACGGAGCCAACCTTTAGGCGTAAATTGTGCGGTGGTAAGCCAGGCACGTCCAAAGAGTTTAAAAATTCAATTGGATAGTTGGTGGCTTCATCTTCATTTGTGACGCAGTCAATAGATTTGAATGAATGCATTGTTCCAATATCTTATTCAAAATCTTATTTTGAATTATGTAGTTCAGGTCATCTACATCTTTATTCTTAGCCGCTAAAATTGCTCGCTCACTCAACCATTCATTATTTTTGTAGTTTTTGATGAGACAAAATTACAGAAATTATTTGGAAATGATATTAATCCGCTCGATTCATCGACAGGTACTTGACCATTAGCGATAGTCAGCAATTGCTCCGAGAAATCTTCAGCAGATGTATCATTAAGCAATGTAACTCTCATGTTTGTTGTCAGCTGCAGTTTCTTCACATAGCGCCATAGATTTGACGATTTAAGGCAAGCGTTTATTTCGTCGGCAGCCGAGATCTTGGAATTACTGGCAGTATTTGGCGGAAATCGCCAGACAGTAAAATCATTGCTCCTCCAAAACATCTCGAGTCATTGCGTAAATCTTTTAATGTTCGGTTAAGTGCTTCTAATGCACGTGTATGCGCCATTGTGCATTCGTCCCAGATGATGATTTTCGATGCCGCTAAAACTTTGGCCATTGCTGAGTGTTTTGCAATATTACACGTTGGTTCTTCAATAGTTTGAAGATTTAACGGTAATTTGAATGCTGAATGAGCCGTACGGCATCCTTCTAACAATGTGGCTGCTATTCCAGAAGAAGCAACTGCAACCGCTATGTTGGATCTCGTCCGAACAGTTGCTAAAACTAGTGACATAAGGACTGTCTTGCCAGTTCCACCAGGGGCATCTAGGAAATATAAACCACCATTTTCATCAGCGATTGCCTTCATTAAAGTATCATAAACTTCCTTTTATTGGTAATTCAACAGGGGTACATTCCTTTGAACTACTAAATCTAATTCCTGGTGATCATATTCACGTTCCCGATCCAATTCTCGATTAAATGCGTCATTCATTTCACGATTAGGCGCTGGCATTCCTAACCTGATTAATAAATTACCGCACATGAGGTAACACATATCTTCGATCAAGAGTAAAGCACGATTATGTATCTCCTCATTCATCTCAATATCGTGATTTCTGGAACTGACACGACTTTGATGTAAAATATCTTCTGACATACTATCCTTGTATTTGTGCCACAGGTTACATGGGTTTGATGGAAAACATGTCGAAATTATGATAGCGAATAATGTGCGTATCTGACTTGGAGATGCATAGATAATAGCTTCAGCGATTGTCGTATCCCAATGGGTATCGTTTTCTAATAAGTTCAATTCTTCACATGCAGCACGATATGTTGGGAATATTACACCATTAACAGTTCGTAGTGTCTCAAATGAAGTTGGCCCACGCACATTTACCAGCAACAACCGCAAAACATTAATCATTCTTTGAATGAACTGTATACATACGACCAAGAGCATCAGTAGAACGCACATCTGGATACCCAGGAACCGCATCACCTTGCTTCCGTCTTTGAAAATTCTTGGATGAAGCATTCCAAGTATAATAACGTGGCATCTCCGAGTAAAGCAAAGTTCGTGCAAACTGATCGCTTTGGCAGATTGCAAAAAAACTGGTCAATGTAGTTGCTGGAGGTGTTTCAGCACGTTGCGTAGCATTCGAAGCCGTGAAATATACTCGTTGACCATTCTCCAGATGCACCGCCAAATGTATAACAGTAGGATGACGTTCGTGAATGGGAAATGCGAATATACGCCAAATCGCTTCATTACAGTTCACATAACGACCAACTTGATAGCGTGAAATTTCATCGTTGGTATTCGAGGATTGCAATCCAAAAACCGCCATATCACTGCCTTTCGTGACATATTTGCAAATATATTTTATGGACTTAACTGAATTGCAGTATTCAACGTTGCAATGTGTCTTGAACGTTTTAGAAATAAGTGGCGAATATGGAACAATCCAACTGTTGTCGACAACGAAATCCATTCTTTTCACTTTCATTGTGACAGTTCGACCGTTGTCATCTGGTGATCGACGCCGATACAGCGGATACCCATCGTTGCCAGTGACAGTCTCCGCCGTTAATTTCCGTGGATATCGTTTATAGCACTTTCCATCGACCATGCAAGGTGATTGGGGGTTGATGGCACCACACGGTCCATGAATCATATTAGTAGTAACAACATCATGTAGGTCTGGATCGACTTCATGATCAGGAATCTCGGCACATATGATATCATCTATTTGGTCAGGCTGAATTCTTTCCACTAACCAAATAAGAATGTGTGCGTGCGGCAGGCCTCGCTTTTGCCATTCGATTGAATACATCCAGCATCGAGGATGGCAACTCCGTCTACTGTTGGAGCATTAAATGTGCGTTCGTGTGTTCCAGATGGTCGTTTATCTGCTTTGATGACAACTTTATAGTCATCATTTGGCACTCTTAAACAACCTGACCAACGCATGATGTTCATGAAGCAGACACTGCAAGTCTTGAAGGATTGCTCGCTTCATTCCTGCATTGATCCCTAGGCGTCGATCAAGTTGTTCTACCATGTTGCCCATGAAATATATTTGTAAATATTTATTCTGTGTATCTTCGAAAGGTAGTAATGATCCAATTCGATGGTGAATCTGTCCTTGTATCTACAAAATAAAAACCAGACAGTATTAACTGGGTTATAAACACTTTTTCTGTGGGAGAGTAGAGTTCAGTATTAGCAAATATAATACATACCAATAGATAAAGTAAGTTATTCTTTAACTACATTCTATGTAAGTACAAAAATAAATACCTTAAATGTCGGATTAAATCCTCTTTCTTCGATAATGTTTGCCCCAAATGACGTCATTTGGAAACAACTATTGTATTTTCGAGTATTTGCAAGAAAGTGGTGTGATTCTTGTGTTTCGCCTCTGAATGAGTGGTTCAGAGATTACCTTACCTCACGCTGTTACCGGGTGAAGGTTGGTGGCACGCTAAGTGGTAAAAAACCAGTACGATGTGGAGTGCCCCAAGGATCAGGATGTGGGCCTGTATGCTACTTGATGCATGTAAACAGTGTGTGTGGAATATTGAGGTACTGTTCATCATACATGTTTGCGGATGATTTATGCACTTTACGCGCCGGCACCGGTATAGTGGACATCTGTCACCTTGTCCAACAAGATATAGACGCTGTTGTCAAATGGTCACACGACAACGGAATAACGTTAAATACAGATAAAACAAAATTATTATATATATATACATTCTCCCTATTTACCTTTAAATAATACCCCACCTCTATTATTTGCTCATTCTTTTGCTTGTTTTCATGATAACCTAAGTAATTGTAGCTGCAAACCGATAGAAAGAGTTAAGTGCGCAACATATTTGGGTATGAAAGTTGATGAACATTTTTCTTGGACGGAGCATATAGACTTTATATGTAACAAACTGAGGGTGTTACTAGGGAAATTTTATCATCTCAGTTACCGAGTTCCTACTGCCACACTAAAATTACTGTACAACTCTTTGGTAGATTCTATTTTGGACTATGCTCTCGACTGCTATGGGCTAACATTTAAAACTTATATCGATAAACTAGAAAATCTTCAAATTAGGTTCATAAAATTACTTGTAGATAAAAAAAACTAAAATGAAATTTAAATATGATTATCGCAAATTATTTAAAATTAGTAATATACTACCGGTTAGCATTAAGCATAAATACCTTGTACTCGTGAAAAACCATAGTAATAAGGAGTATATACCAATGGAAAATGTTATGAATAAATATAATACAAGAGCGATGGCTGCGGGTAAATATGTGCTACCAAGAGTTAACAATGTGTATGGAGACAGAACTCTCAAAAAGAGAATCCCATATATATTGAATAGTTTACCCGCAGACATCAGAGAAGAAAGGAACATAGTTAAGTTTAAAATTAAGTTGAAAAATTATTTTATAAATTGTTTACCATAGGAACAATATTTGATTGTTTGTTTTTTTTTTTGAGATATTGATTGAGATTGTTTAAGATACTCTTGAGGTACTCTAAAATTATATAATTATATAAGAAATTTTAATACTATGACCTGCACTCAAACTGAATGTTCAGTTTTGTGGGTCAGTAATCTATGTTGTAAGGTGTAAACAAGAGAATAAATAAATAAATAAAAAAAAAAGTCCAGCAAACAGACACGAAAGTTGCATTAACCAGTTTAAACCTACAAAGTTTTTTTAATTATACAATACAACTCTACTCCACGCACATACTGTTCTGTTCAATTATAGTTTGTGCGTGCGTTGGTAAGCCTTGGCTAAACATATGTAGCGGTGTTTTTAAATCGGTCATTTTGTTAAAAATTTAATATTATTTGTTAGTTTAACGCTTAGAATATAACAAATTCTTCATGTACATTCCGAAAATAACATACTCCGGTCGTTAAATTGCTTTTTCTGAGATTATTTTTGAATCTTTTGAATAAATACTGCGGCATTGTGAGACGTGTTTATATTGCCTGTGTTAAAACACAAGCTGTGTTAAGCAAACTAACCAAAATAAGACCTCCTATATACACGTGTAGCCTCCTCAGCCTCCCTTGTGAACAAGAGACGATGTAACGCTTCCAGGGCTATACCCCCCTCGGTGGTTGCTTGACGATCCGGTGCTACAGGTCGATCTCTATCTAGGTTGGTTCGCACCCGCGAATTGTGATGCGATTATTTCTTCTTTTGATAAATAGGACCTAATTTCTCAAGTGAGCTCTTATTTACCGAGACGTATTTTTTGTAACGACCCGATATGTCGTTGCTATTGTCGATCGAATGAAAATTACAATTATGATGACGAAGAAAATAATGCTTATTCTTTTTAGTTAATTTCCGGTGATATTTTTGACATTTTCTTTAACGTGATGTCATCATTATAATCTTTTTTTCTGTTTGTATCATATTCGCATAAATATTATCAAAACTTATAATACTATCCGGATTACATCTTGCTTTCTTCACGTTAACGTTTATTCGTGGAGGTCTGAATTTAATTGTTACATACCTCATCTCTTTCAATCAGTACATGAAAATGCATATTAAAAACTCCAAATTATATGAATTCGATATATAAATTTAATTATCTATATTCTTATATCTTTAGTGTATTATTAGGGAACAGTGGGAATGCAAAATTCGAACAACTATTTAATGAATGTATAATAATCGTTTTATTTAATCTTCTACAGCATTTGGTTTGTTAAAAGTTAAACGAATGTTCGTATTCAAACTTGTTCTTTTATTTTCCATTACAATCTGCAACGTGCTTTATATTATATTATAAATAATATTCATATTTAATAAGAATGAAATAAATAAACGAATCCTATATACATTTCTTTTGTTTTATTTACTATAATACCATTTGAAAATGTACCTAGTGTTTGTTTTTTTTTTTTTTGAGTAATAGTCGAAATATATATTCACAGGATTTTCGATACTTAAAGAATAACCTTGGAAGGATTTACAGCAGAACATAAAGTCGTTAAAAAAAGGAAACACAAGATATTACCTTATATATTATTTAATGGTATAATTCATTATCGTACTTTATGTAAATAGAGAATTATTGCTATTAAAGTATAAAATAAACAAATTTGACTAAATAACATAATATTTAATATGGTAACATTTTTACATTCAACTGCACTGAACACCTTTTTTTTTTTGACGGGGAAAATGCATTTACGCACTACCCTTACCTATTGTATTAGTGAGACCGAAGTCCCCCAATACAATAGGTAAGGGGGCACGGAGGGACGAGCTCCGGGCGTGTAGCGCCCGGAAATACCCACTAAAACCCCCGGGGCCGTCCACTGCATTTGGGATGGGGGCGACACGAGGTGGCTTTCGCAAGCACCGCGTTGACCCCTGCAGCGAACCCACCAGGCCTCGTCCGTGCAATGGCCCGGTAGGGATGAAGGAGAATAGTTCCCCTCCACCACTTAGCCCGCCTCAGAAGGAGGCACGACCATAGGTCGACAGTCCGGGGGGCAGGAGATACTTCCTACCCCCCATGAATAGAAATAGAACAAGGGAAAGAGTTGGATAGAGCAGTGGCGGGCAAAGGGAAAAGGGGAAGAAACCCGCCACTGCTTTAAGAAAGAGTAGGTCCCTCCCCTTCACTCGTATTGTCTCAGTCGACAAGACGTAGAACTGCACTGAACACCTGACCGTTTGGGGTTTAATAAAAAACAACATTCGTCCATTGAAACGTATTTTTTTTAAATGACATGTGTTTTAATTTTTCTTTATACGGAAGGAACCCTTATAATTACGCTGAAATTATTTTTTTGTCACTAACAGAAAGCAAAGATACTTCTCACAAACTCAAACACTTGTCAGTAAAACTGCCCAGTAGCGAAAGTCAACGTTGCGACATAAACTCGTCAATAATAATAAATGTTCATATCAAATGTTCAATACATATCAGTGAAGCTTTTGAGTCAAGAATATCATCTGAGGAGGCTCTTGTAGCCGCTCTCAGCGCGATACAGTGACAATGCATGGACTAGCATCAAACGCATCATACTGCACTCACAAAGTACTTACACTCTACACGCAAGGTACATAGGTTCTGTAAAGAGCCTTTTTTTACTTTACAGGTTTACTGACCGCTCGGTTAGCTAGAGCAAATCCCGCGTAATTTTTATCACGGGTAGCGGATAAAGCCGAGGTTCGTACCATTTTATTGCCCTTGTGCTGGCTACCATTCTTAGGCTGAGCGCCTCAAGTGCTCGTCTAAAAGTTCGGTGAACATGTTATGGACCCTTCGGTCAACAGCGTTAGTCAGATAAAAAAAAAACTATTATAAATTAGCGAACCCAACTGTTAGTCAATAAGAAACATATTCAACAATATATTTTACCGCAAAAATTGTCGCTTATAATAAAAATAACGTAAAAATAACTTTATATTCAATTATCGATCGATGCGCCTCTCCCATGAGCAGGGTACGCGCCAGCCCCAACAGCATCCTGAATACATAAGCAGACAGGTGGGACAGTCCCATACTGGGACATTGGGTACGCCTACATGCTACTGTGGCGTTATAAAAATAATTATTTCATGGAAATGTAGATGTAAGTCCTAACACTAGTTTCTAAGTTCTATGTACACTAACCAAATGGACTTTTGTCTGAAATAAATATATATTATTATTATAATTAAATACATTTATAATTAAATTCCGATTTGGGACATGAAAGGGCGCTTATGAATGTTACCACCGGGTTCGGAAAACAACCCGCTTATAGAGAAGAGACGGCCCAAAACTCGATCTTTAGTTTTTCATAGGTATGTTTTTTTATAGAACCATAGGTTTAACTTATAAAATTAGTGTTAAAATGTTTAGTAGGTGCACAGAGAGTGGTGTCATTTCCTGACTTTACCATCGTTCTCATAATGATACAACCTATAAACACCTTTGCAAATTAAAACTTGTTTCACGTGGTCCCTGAAGTTATTGTTCGGTAAATCGATAATGTGCTTTGGGACTTTATTATAAAATCTAACTCATTTTAGTCTTCCTAATTATTTACAAGGTCAAGTTTGTCTAAATTTTTGCCGATATACAGTAAGTTATTACGAATGTATTGGAAGGACTAATTTAAGATACCACAATCCGGTAATTTGTTTCTAAGCGAGGGCACCCAACGTATTGGCTGGATTTCTACACTAAACCTCTTATTAAATTTTATCTAAAACTTGTAGGTACCCTTTCCAAAATGTTGCTAAATATAAAATTAAGTCAGCTTTCGTGTATCTGTAGTATTTTGAAAATACGGCCCGTTATGGAATTCGGCTGTCACCTTTTGCGACGGATCAGCTGGCATGTGAAAATATGTGTCATAATAACTTCCTGTAAACGAACTGTGGCTTTTGACCTTCTTGCAAAGTTATGATATTTTATTAAACATAAGGAGACTTATGTCCATCATTGGATGTCTTTCGGACCGTACGTTATAAGCTAGCAGTTAAAAGCTTCAAGGTATCTTATCCCTTGAGCACTTACCTGGCGTTTACACCAGCTTTCCATTGTTTTCCTATTGTCTTATTTTTATGGGTACTCGACACATTAACAAGACTATAAAAGTAGTAATAAATATGTAAAATCGATGTAGCTATTTAAAAATAGTAAGCCAATCAGTGAAGAGTAATCTTCTTGGCAGTGGGCGTGGTGATGCGCGACGGAAGTGTGGATAGGCAGTTCTTGCGCAGCCTCCTAACAGTTAACAACTACTGTAACCATGAGTGATATTCCTGATATGTAAGTACATTATAATTATTTTTGTTAAATTTCATTTTGGTATTTTTAAAATTGTTAAATTAAATCATATGATGTGGTATAACAGTACATGTACCTCCCAGAGAGATAGGCTATTGGCAGTGTCCTTGGACGTCGCCAACGTCTTCAATATCCTGCCGCATGTCGTGATACTTGAGACGCTCCGGTATTTTGGAGTGTCACAGTACATGCGGGGTTGTACATCGACGGTGAGGGCACCAGCTTTAAGCTATAAACTGTAAGCTCAATACGTGAACGATAGTGATGTCACAAAATTTCTGCTACTATTGTTTACAGTTCGTTACAACAATAACGTTTTTTTAAGAGGATCGTTTGATCTACATACTTGCAAACGATATACTTTCTTTTATCTTTCTTCACAAACTATTACAATAAAATATGAATTTACAGCGGATATCTCGTATATTCGCGAGCCCAGCTGCTAGGCTACGACGCCCCCACGGATGATTGGGAAATGCTGGACCGTAACGACATAGTAGATATCATGGTGGTCAAGCTTCCTGCCTCACCGTTCTTCTATACAGGTGATTCGTCTGATTCTCTCGGCTCTATGTTAAATGTATCCTATCCCAACTTACCCTGATCAACAAGGTCTTTGACAACAATCCATCTTATAAAGAGTAGTTGATCTTACCTTTTTTTTTTTGACGAGGGGAATGCATTTACGCACTACCCTTACCTACTGCATTAGTGAGACCGAAGTCCCCCAATGCAATAGGTAAGGGGCCACGGAGGGACGACTCCGTGCCAGTGTGGGACTCGCCCGGACGTGAAGCGTCCGGAAATACCTACTTAACCCCCCGGGGCCGTCCGCCGCATTTGTAATGGGGGCGATACGGGATAGCTTTCGCAAGCACTGCATCGCCCCCTGTGGCAGACCCACCGGGCCTCGTCCGTGCAATGGCCCAGTAGGGATGGAGGGGGAATCTCCCACCCACCTCTTCGCCCATCTCTCAAGGAGAGATCTGACCAACAGGTCAACAGTCCAGGGGGCATAGTTGATCTTACCTGTAATGAAACTTGCAACTGTTATTACTGAATCAACCAGTTTTAGCATCTAATTACATTTATGGAATATATATGTATACGTTTATGTGGCCGCCACGTATTGACGTGTTAATTCTAAAATATTGCATGAGAATAGCATTCCTAAAACTTGTTATATAGGATCGTATGTATTAACTATAAGTAATCAGAGGCAGTTTATCTAGAAATACAAATCATATCCTGCGCTGTTGTAATATACTTTCATAAATGTAATTTTTAACGAAATCTATATGGTACTGCTGTGTTACGTTAAGTAACATTTTGTCGAAAAAGATTATAGGGGCAGTTGCGTGGGGATAGCAGGTTGTCTGAAACACATTCTTGGGATTCTTACACAGTAAATTTGCATTAGTATATTATATTTCTACACATATATAGTTTAATGATATTGTCAGGCGGGAGCAGTATCAGCGGTGATGAAGCGTGTCTCCCTGCGCCCCCTTCCACCTCTGCCTACGAGTACTACATCCAAGGGCGAAACATCAAGAACAGGATGGTCAGTATATTCCAGAAAAACTAAACAATCTCATTTTATACTGAAGACAGATATCTGAGAAATTTTGCCTCAACCCACTAGTCTGATTACCGCGATAAATAACCATTTATACAGATAAAAGGAAATAATAATAGATAAATAATAAGTGAAAAGCCTACTTCGAAAATTATTTGGATCTCGAAAATTAATTTGTGTATTGGAATTACTTCTCATTGTTGTTGTCCTGGAGGTAGTTTATAATGTTCTCAGCGGTATTTGAAAACAAGTCAAAGTCGTGATTAGAATTTCCAGTTAGGATTCATTCAGTATTATCTAAGAAAATGTTTTTTTTATTATTAAATACTGTGTTAGTAACAGCAGATTTAACTTCAGAACTAGAAACCAAACTGCATGCCACCTTTCAGAAACAATTACGGCGGAATATATTGATACATATGTATAGCGCAGTTTACAATATTTTTATTGGTTATCCGTTATATCTAAATTCACATGTTCAAATCAGCACAAATGAGTCAAATTGCGGTACACGAGGGTGACGAACGATTTGGTGTATGCACACTATGGTGGATCTCGTGTGGGGAGCGTACAACATGACTAATACTATTCACAACATAATGCGTTAGAGTACAAACAAGTATGCGTGCGTCCCCTCGACACGCAAAGCAAAACTGTTAATCTATTCGAAACGCAAAACCTGACGTTGCGGACATTTACGCGTGAGTCGAGATCCAAGATGCTAATATTCGGAAGAAGAAACTCCGTATACAGAAAGAAAACCCAAATTCCATGTAATAAGTAAGTAAATTAAATTTGTCCAGTATATCTTAGTATAGTGATTGTACCTGATCTAACAATCAATCAACCGACCAATAGACGTCTACTATTGGGCATATGTCTCGCCACCCCTAAAAAAGGGTGGGTTCGACATAATCGTCACGTGTGTCTGGCGGGTTGTAGATCTCAGTAGATATCTGTGATATTCGGAGGACGACACCCACGGGAATGATATGAGGTGGTGCTATTTTGAGCCGGTACCACACTCAACTAGACGCCCAATTGACTTTCACTGCTCACCTCAAGAAAGTCAAGCGCGAGTCCGCCATGGTGCTAGGCCGTCTCTACCCTTTTTATAATTCTAAGAGTAAAATGGCTCTCGGCCACAAAGTTACGTCAGAATTCAGAATCGTTTTGTAAGGAAAGCCGCAGAAATATGGATTTACACAGGGATCTGAATCTGCCCACCGTTAGGCACATTTTTTAAAACCCAGTGTCACGCCTTTTTTTGAACACACAGAAAACACCCGTTATAGTACAAGCCGTCTCGTACTCGCCCGGCCGGTGCGCCGACTTCAAGAGGCACGCCCACGCCCGTGAAACCGCCGTTCCTGCCGCCGGCGGTTAACTTTGCTCTCGCACACACTCTGGGTCCCCTTCCGGTGGCGACTCAAAGCGTGCTACGTTCCCCAACTGGGGAGGCTCTTGACTACCGGCCCGATACAGTAACACTGAGCATTACACGCACAACACTGCGCACACACCCCTGCATACAACACGCAGGTACATAGGTCGGTGCATGCATAGCGATCCCGTGTTGCTCCAACAAGGTGGCGGGAGCTACCGGGGGGTTTAGTGGGTAGTGGTCAACGGCTCTTCTCGCCGCGAGTCCCACACTAATCCTGTGTGACAACCCCTCGTACTTACGTGCGAGAGACTCACACATCATCAGTCGCTCCAGTCTCTCCTGTTCGGGTACGTCCCTTTCAGGTCTGGCTGGGCACCAAGTGCGTAAATGCATTCCC
This sequence comes from Samia ricini, assembly GCA_014132275.2. Lineage (NCBI taxonomy): Eukaryota > Metazoa > Arthropoda > Insecta > Lepidoptera > Saturniidae > Samia > Samia ricini. The sequence continues at coordinate 15,114,213 of AP028163.1, forward strand.
CTCGAAAAAAAAAAGAAAAAAAAAAGTCCATAGGTCCTGTAAAGAACCTTTTTTTGTTTTAGTACGTAAAAAATGTAGGTAGCTAATGAGCTAGGATCAAAATTCCGCGAAAAAATTTTCTACACAGGTAACGGGGTAACAAGCCGAGGTTCATACCACTTTGGTGCCCTTGTGCTAGTTACTTATTACGGCGAGTGCCTTCAGTACTCTCCCACAAAGTTACGTTGAAGCTTTTAAGGCTCTTCCGGTCAACAGCATTAGCTAGGTTAGGTTAAAATTTTAAAGAGCAGTATTCGTTCAGACGTCGACATATACAATAAGGAATATTTTCTTCACAGTTATGTTTGCCATTATCAATATTTAGAGTACGTTCCTCCAACTACCATCTTTTTTTTTCCATATTATGTATCCCGAAACGACATATAAATTTTAAAAAAATACTACTTTGAAAACTCACTTCAAACTGTGTGTAAAAGGACATTTGTCTTAAAATATTACGCACGTTTATTTTATTGAAACCCTCGTTTTACAAACAAGGAAGTCCACGAGGATGGAATCCCTTGCAGAACTAGTAAGATATAAACCTCCGGAATGTATTAATTTTTTTTTGTTTTAGATTCTTTTTGAGTTCAGGATACATGAGAACTTTTTGTACTTTGAACGAGGACCGATGTTCCACTACTGGACTACAACCGATAACAAGTCCTACTGGATCAAGTTTCGAACGGCCGCGGACGCGATGAGCTTTGCCAATGCTGTTAGAACTGCTATTGATAAACTCACAGACGGTAAAGTTTCGTTTCCGTTGTTCCAAAAAATTATCTACTAATAAGTGTACCCGCGGCTTCGTCCGCATGGAATTCAGAAAATTTGCAGCCTGCTATATTTATTTAAAAAATCTCTGATTAATGAATGAAAAGGTAAGTTTACGCAATAAAATGTAAATAAACATGCCCATGAATGAGCTGTAATTATATTTAAAACTCTAATAACTTAATTTAAAACACTTTTGTGAATAACGTGGAATAAATACATTTTTTTAATTAACTGTTTGTTATACGATTAACGACTGACAACTCAAACGATACAAATGACAACACGCGTACATCAAAATGAAGCTTGTGATAATTTCAATGTTCAGTCCCCATTTAACAGCCGAGCTTCACTCTCTTAGGGGTAAAGTTTTGAATAGTGTATTTATTTCTAACCAGAAGTAGGTATATGAAATGTCATGCTTCTTACTTCAAAAATGTCGAACTTTTCATGTAAACCGGCAAACCCAATTCACCCTCTTTGAGGTCAAATTCATGACGTAATCATTTTGTCAAACACTGTCGTGAACTAATAATTTTATATTTAATACTAAACATCATCTAAATTTATATTAATCAGTAAAATGTTGTAATAAATCAGAACAAAATCATAGAAACACTCATTGAAATCAGATTTTCGATTAAATGTTAAACCCTAGTGAATAAATAAGATACCTAGTAGAAACTACTAAGTAGTAATATGCCTTGTATACCTAAACTATATACTAGAGATGCCACGAATAGTGATTCGGCGAGGCTCTTGGCATCTTGGCGGATTATTACAGTTTCTCATTGCTAAGAACACGTTTTTAAAAAAATGCAAAAACAATGTTAGCGAAACTATATTGAACAATTCGAACTCTCAATTCAAAATAATCCCAAGGCTTTTTGGAGGTATGTTAAAAATAACTTTTCCTGCAAAACTAAATTACGGCATGATATCAGCGAAAGATGCCGACAATATGTGTTCTGTTTCTAGATTTTTTTCAGTCTGTTTACACAAGTAATAGTAACTCACAATGCTCTACGGACATCCCTTTAAGATCTAATTTGTTAAGTAGCATGGGTTCATTACATTTATCTTCAAGCATAGTCCACAAATATTTAAAATTAATTGATTCTGATAAAGGTGGAGGAACCGACAACATTCCCTCATTTTTTGTTAAACAATGTCACTATATCATTTAACTATTCCCTGTCAACAGGTATTTTCCCTATCAAGTGAAAGGAGGCATTTATAACCCCAATTTACAAGTCTAGATCTAGGTGTAATGTCGAAAACTATCGCCCAGTTTCACTGTTGTCTACATTCAGTAAATTATTCGAATTATTAGTTCATGATCAAATATAAATTCAATTGCGATGTCTATTCCCCTCAGCAATAGCATGGTTTATTAGAATGAGGTCGACACAGATTAATTTGGCAGTATACACGGATTATATAACTGCATAAAGGGAGGGCTATCGAGTGGATGCAGTATACACTGACTATTCAAAGTGTTTTGATAGAATTAATCGCCAAATTTTGGTACAAAAACCTGTTAGTCTTGGAGTGCACGGTGATTTATTGAGGTGGTTCGCTTCTTATATTTGTAATAGACACCAAGCAGTTCGCTTAGGCACATGCGTTTCCCGTTTCGAAGTAATTCCATCGGGCATTTCGCAGGGATCACCCCAGGGTCCGTTACTGTATAACCACTTGAGTACTTTTCTGCCATTTACGCCAGTTTTCCATTGTTTTCCTATTGTCTTCCTATCGTCTCATTTTCATGGGTAATCGTCATATTAATGTGTATGTCTATGATATTTCTTCATGCTTTCAACACGCAAATTATCTTATGTATGCAGACGACACTAAAATTTTCAAGGGTATTCGTAATATGTAAGACTGTCATATCGTGCAGCAGGATTTAAATAGACTTTATGGCTACTGCAAAATTAATAACTTGGATCTTAAATATAAAAAAAAATGTAATTCTATAACTTTTACACGCAAACTCCATCCAATCAATTACAATTATTCTTAAACTCATCTACCGATACAAATTGTAAGCTGTGTGAGGGATCTGGGAATAATGATTGACTCAAAGTTACTTTATACCCACTACGATTTCATTCATCAAAAAGCCATCAAAATGTTAGGATTCATATTTAGAGTCACAAAGCCTTTTAATAAAGTTCAACCATTAAAAATGCTTTATTTTTCTTACGTGAGAAGCATTCTAGAATATATGTCATCCATTTGGTCACCAGGTTTTATTACACATGACAACAGGTTGAAAAAAAAAACAAAGTAAGTTTGTAAAATTTCTTAGTACAAAAAGTAAGAACGAACCTGTTGTCTACGACAATAATTTAAAGCGTTATCTCTTATCTCTTAATCGGCGTCGAATTATAAACGGCATGAAAATTCTTTATGATATCGTACATTCAGCGATAGACAGTACAGAATTATTGCGTGAATTAAATTTTAGAGTACCTATCAAACGGATTCGTAGCCCCCATCTGATTGAGATTTCTTCTGTTAAGCATATTTATGCTGAGATTTCCATTATTTACAGATCTAGTAAACAATATAACAATCTCTTTAACGACATTGATATTTTCCACCTTAGTCGTAATCAGTTTCTAAAGTCGGTCCGATTAAAGTTAGTTGCAGACGTCAGGTAATAGATTTAAATCTAATAATTGACACACAAATTCAACATTTCCTATACACACACATACACTCACGTCCATACACGCGTAACGTATATTGTTTATAAAATGTAAACTGTATTACTTTTTAATTGGCACTTTAAAATTATATTTTATATTTTTAATTTCTTTTGCAGCTTCTTCGATGGGTGCTTTTAGTGGAATACCATCCGCAGAGAGTTTTGAGAGATCGCGCTCAAAAGTTATAACTTCTGCTCCAACCAGATCTCATACAGTACCAAGGTACAACATATATCTCACCTCCATTACATATATAATGTGTCGAGTACCGATAATAATAAGACAATAGGAAAACAATGAAAAGCTGGCGTAAACGCCAGGTTATAGTGCTCAAGGGGTTAACATACTAAGAACTCAAAAATAAAAAGTGTTTCGTTGATTAGCTAAATTAGTAATCTCAATTTCTTACGTTATCTTATGCTAACGTATTAATTTAACTAAGAATATTTCCTCTAGTTCGTTTTTGTTTACAACACAAAGAACGTGGTACCTTAATATTATCGTACAGACATTATCGTAGGTTATATAGCAGTACAGAATCGTAAGAATGGGTTATAAGAAAAGAGAAGTTTATTTGCGTTTTATCATAATCTAGTATTTAGCTCTTTATCTAACTCATATGTTAAGAAGCGAAAAGAACTAGTGTTGTATCAAACACTCGCACTACCTATATATTAAGTCCAATGTATGCACTTTATTATATTGAAATACTAAGAGCGTTCGCTATAACAGATAGAACTCACGTGCCCGCGTGTTGGTTCAACTCTCTTCATATAAATTACGATATGCCATATTTGCTATTTCATTTCTACGAAATCGAAATCTAAATATTTATCACAAATTAGTTAAGCCGTTCCAGAGATTAGCAGAAACGAACAGACAGACTATAGTTTTAATAATTGTGTTTTTTATTTAGGTGTCGTATATACATTAATATGTATTTAGTAAAAATATGTTGTTTTGTTATTACAGACTGACACTTCAATTTTATTAATTTACTAGCTGTGTGCTCGCGGCTGCGCCCGCGTTTCTGATATTCTTCACTACATTTTAATTTTTTTATACAGAATCCTAATTTTTTGCAGGACAAAGATAAAGTAAAAATATTTCTTATAAATTCAAGCACTTGCCCGTAAAACTGTGCATTGAGTTGGTATTTATTCAATTATGTTGAGAATCCAACATTTATATCTTTTTTGTCTCAGTAAATAACCTTTTTTATTCTGTTTAGTTTTTACTTATAATAAACAAGTGTATTTTAATTTAAGAATTCGATGTATTGTCAACGATGGATAGTAAAAATACACTCATACAAGATACACCGAATATCGCCGTTTTTTCCTATTTTCCATCATAATATCTTCTTGTTTATGAGTTTTAATTTTTTTACGCGGAATCGTAATTATGACGCGGTTATACTTTGTGTTCACGTTACTTTGCGATGCGCTTTTTTCTATCAGTCAGAAAATACTTCAAATTTATTATATAAGTGTAATAGTGATTATCAAATAACAGATGATTTAATTTAATGTGACAAGTGTTTTCAACGTAATATATTCTACTGAAGAGTGTTTTGGAAAGTTTACGTTACTTTATTGCTAAAAAAGGTCTACCCGCAACAGGTTTTAATTTGAGTCATTATTACTTTTAAAGTTTACACGTTAACATGTCACATGTTACTGCGTTTTTTAATGAGCCACTCCCAAATATTTTGTCTTCTATTAGTTTAAAATGGCAAATAAATGTGGGGCGTGTCAAAGGTTCCTCGCATCGTTGTCAGCAAACGCTACTTGTGACTCGTGTTCGGGACTGTATTATCGAGCGTACGTGAATTTTTCTGTAAAAGGAGCATTACCAATCGATTGGATATGCCCAGACTGTAAAACAAGTTGTCCACGTCAAGACAATACAAGCACGAGCAGAATATATGTGCGATCTGGCTTCCTTAAATAAGTACACTGTTTGTGTTTTTTCCATATTTGTTATTTTCAGGAACTTTTATTACCACGGTCGCCACGTTGTGGGGCTTTGGGAACATTTTATTTATTTTAAATATTTACGGTCATTTTACTTTATAAAATTAAAAGCTTCTTATTATTGAATTGTATATTTTATTACTTCATTTATTTTTAGGTTGACATAGAATGTAATGTTTTTAAAATTAGAAGTTACATATTTTTAACATATCAAGTAAAACCTTGGTCTTTTTGGAACATCCTCCAAACCAGACACGAAACAACAAACATACACATAAATTAAATTAAAATTATTTGCGACAATTTCTCTGCCATATTTCCAAATAAAGCCGTATGAAATAAATTATATATTAACATCGTATTTACTCGGCATTTTTATCTTTCTACTACTGCAAGTAAATTGTTCAGGTCTAACATTCTGCTCTGGTGTTTGCTTTATATAAAAACATGTATAAAATAATTAAAAATTACAGTTTCTACAACAATAAACAATACAAAACATTCATATTTATAGATTTCAATTCAGTTATTATACATTGTTATTAATTAACCTATTTTCATTTTGTAATTCAGTTCAAAAAATCTGTTACATAATTTTATGACTACCATATTTGATACTAGTAGATGACAGCTATGGATAGTCTGACAATATTTGTGCTAGGATCATATTCACCATTATTAGTTTCAGACGCGTCTTATGTATCTGTACCTGTCAATCTTTATTTTATAATAGCTCAACACTCCATAGACCAGAGAGATTTATTATTTATTTATTTATTTAGATTCAAATCTCTCAACTTCTTTAATAACTAGTCATTCTTAACTTTTGGTAGGTGCCCAACATCATAAAACAGACTGTTCTGATGCTCTGATACGAGAATATCACAGTATTTAATACTTTACCACAGACTGTTTTACACCTCCAAAATAATATATATATATATATGACCTTTTTTTTTTTCCCTGTGCCACTCTGCTGCAGCCCCCAACACCGTGGTGAGTGCAGCTTTTACTGCGACCTTTAAAACCCGCTGTCTAAAAAAAAACTTTCATTTACCTACTTAATCTTATATTTGTAGGTGACATTAAGAATCAGCGTCTGTAACAAAGTAGCAGTATATATTCTGACACAGAGGACACATTTCATTTCAGATTATCCCACTATATTCATTATCATGGATATCTGAATTATATAACTATATTTGTGTGCCCTTTTCTTAAATATATGTAGCAAAAACCACGTTTTTCTTTATTCACTCTATTTTCTAGAAGAGACATCTTGTTGGCTTTGCTACACCAAAGTGTTGAGTCTATTTTACAGAATTGACATATGGTCTACCAAGCTACGTCTGTTTACAGTTAGTATCCCTGTGAATCATATTAATAATACTTTTATTACATATAAGTCAGACTTGCCATACCAATACGGTCCTCTGTTTCTACCTTCCATTTTTAATAACTCTGATAGTCAAATCTACTTCAACGGAAAATATTTCTTCTTTGAACACTTTTTATCTCTTTCTTTTAATAGGGAATTATATTTCTCAACTAAGAGGAACCATCTACACTCATATTTTTCAATTTCGTCAAATTCTTTTTCAATGAAACTCTCGTCTTCTTCGAGTAATATTTTATTTATAATTTCCTCATCTAATTTATCAATTATTCTTTAATATTGATGAGTTCTTTATATGTTGATTCAATTGAATTTCAGTTGGAGAATTCTTTTCTGCGTTTAATGATGTCTCCAATATATTTGCTTTCTTTGTAAACTGACCTCTTAAAACTGACCTGTGTTTTTCCATATTTATTATTTTCAGGCTCTTTTATTGTCACGGTCGCCACGTTGTGTTTTTTTTTCATATTTGTTATTTTCAGGAACTTTTATTACCACGGTCGCCACGTTGTGGGGCTTTGGGAACATTTTATTTATTTTAAATATTTACGGTCATTTTACTTTATAAAATTAAAAGCTTCTTATTATTGAATTGTATATTTTATTACTTCATTTATTTTTAGGTTGACATAGAATGTAATGTTTTTAAAATTAGAAGTTACATATTTTTAACATATCAAGTAAAACCTTGGTCTTTTTGGAACACTGTTTCTGATGATAAACTCGACATTATAATGAATGAATTGAAACTTCTTAGACAGCAATTTAAGGAGAGTCGAGAAGAATTACGCAATTTTAGATCTGAGTTTCTTCTCATTTTAAATAATTCTATAAAATCATGTAATGAGAGAATTGGTTCAATGGAGATCAGAATAGACAGTACATTTGAAAGTGAATTTAAAACGTTGAAGACAGAGAACGAAGAGATGTGTACACTTAATAATATATTGGATAAACTGAAAATGGAAATAAACGTTCGGGACCAAGAGTTACTTATAAACGATTTGGACATCGTAGGTATCCCTGAACGCTGCGAGGAAAATGCTATTCACATTGTTGGCTTGGAAGCTCAAAAAATTTGAGTGAAACTTGATGAAACGTGATATTGTTTCCGCTCGTCGAGTTGAACTCGTTCGAAGAAATCAACAAGAGGGCAATACTAAGCCACGCCCAATTACTGTAAAGTTTGCAATGCGAGCGCCGCGTGATGAATTTTTAAAAAGCGCATGAACCCGACGTGGATTTACTTCGCCAGACATTAATATCACAGGTGAAACAGCGAGAATCTATGTTAACGAACGACTTACTACAGTTAACCGTACGTTATTCCAAAAAGTACGTGAATATGGTAAGAAACTACAATGAAAGTACACATGGATACGTGATGGTGGAATGTGCGTAAAGATAGAAAACAATTAATTCATAGAATTAAAACGCAAGCAAACCTCGCGGATATTTTTGGTCCGGTTTGTATGGAAACTAGTATCAAATAATTCTTTTTATTTTATGGCATACATATTATCACTTTACACTTTCTGTCAAGAACTCTTCGAATTTCCTATTAAATTTTTTTATGTATTATGGTCAGAACATTGTAAAAGTCTCATAATATTTATACATTATTCACTATAAATTATTACAATCGTTTTACATCTTTTGTTTTTAATAAGTTACGAAATCGTAACGAAATTCTTTCTGGAGTAGAAAATACTTTTTATTATTTTTTAACTATTATAAAATCAGATAATGCGCCAATGGCATATGTATTATTAACAATGCACCCCATATTGTGCGCATCATACAGAGTTAATTTTGTAGTAAACGATAACGATAACGATAATATAGCATTGAGAGGATTACAATATGTTATCTTGTATTTTCATATTATTCCATACAGTGCAGTGCAATATATTAAAACTATTAAAAATTCCAAAAACTGATAGAATTATATTTTCAACGTATATCTGATAAAATGCTATTAGTCATAAATGCATTTGAAAAAGTTTTTAAGTCATGTCATTTATTTATTTTAAAGTTGTTTTTCTTTTTTCATTATATTGTAACCGACGGTAATTCTTTGAGTACCTTACAAATTTTTATCTTCTTTCATTGTTGTATGTACGTCCACAAATGGGTAGTTACATGAATGTTCTTACTATTTTTCATATTCGTTTTCTTGTTTTTAAATGGTCCCATTGAAAGGTGAAAATTTAAAACTAGGACTGCTGAATGTAAGATCTCTTAATACTTGGCAAGATGAAATAAGGGCTACTATTTTAAATAGACGACCAGACACTTTAGCGTTGAATGAAACGTGAATATAACCTTAGACAGATACCGCGACCACAAGGTAAACGAGGCGGTGGAGTTGGGTTTATATCAGACGAGGTTTACGAGTTCGGGTCTTCTCACATCCGCCTACTCTATTGGAACAGATGTGGCTGGTAGTTTTGCTTCCTGGAGCAAAAATAGCCGTTGGCACTGCGTATCGACCTGAAGGGCTTTCAGTAATAAATTCGTTAAATGACTTAAGTGATGCTATCAATTCTTTGAGGTATTGTATCTATGTAGATGCACATGTGTGCATCTTAACTAATTTTAACGTAAATATGTTACAAATATCCTCGTATCCCTCTAAAGAGCTGACGGAGTTATTTAATCAATACAATATGAAACAAGTCGTAAATTTCCTACTCGGATCACAGATACTTCTCAGAGTCTTATTGATCTCGTTATCACCGATATACCGGAAAGGTGTCGTAAAATTGATGTCATTCATAATGAGGATTTAAGTGATCATGCCCTCGTACTAACAGAATTTGATACTAAAAACAAAGCAGTCTCCGCGGTATATTTATTCAAGGTCATTAAAAATATCGATTCAAGTTCGTTTCTTATAAATTTTGGATCTATACAATGGCTACATATCCTTTCTATTGACGATGTAAATATGGTTGAAATGTTTAATTCGTTTTTTCATTCCTTGTTTGACAAATACGCTCCTTTAAAACGAATACGAGTATCTGAACTTACAAGCCCTTAGATAACCGATATTATAAAGTTAATGATATCGCTTTGTGATGATGCTTTGAAAAGGGCTTGAAATACTAAATCAGAAGTGGCAAAACAATATTATAGACAACTAAAAAATCTGGTTATTTCAAATCTACAAAGGGAGAAACAGGCATATTTTACTTACTACATAAATAATGATATAAATAAGCCGAAGGCAATATGGCAACATTTAAAACGGACATCTGTTATTAAAAATCCCAGTGACTCATATATACCCGATAATGTAAATTAACCTGACAAGATTAACAATTTTTTTCTAGAGGTCCCGGGGTTACCTAAATCAGATAAAAACAATTTAAACTTTTTCAAATATATAAATACAAATGTGCCTGGCATTTTCATCTTAAACCGGTAACAACTACACAAATTCTAAAAATAATAAACTCTATAAAAACAAATACTTATGGAGATGATACCATAACGATTGATATGATACAACTTATGACTGAGAAAACTCTTACAGTGATCACGGAAATTGTGAATAAATCCTTAATTTCAAAAGTATTCCCGGATAATTCGAAATTAGCCATAGTAAAACCAATTCCCAAAAGTAGTAATATAGAACAAATAAAAGATCTACGCCCCATTAGTATACTTCCGGTTTTATTGAAAATTGTTGAACGTGTTGTTGAGAAGCAACTATTTAGAACAAAATAACATACTTCCTACACTTCAATCAGGGCTTCGATCTGGCCACAGTACTTGCACTGCCGTAGCCAAAGTATGTGATGATATTATTTCAGCATTGGATACCGGGGAAAGTTCGATCTTAGTCCTACTTGATTTCTCTAGAGCTTTAAATTGTTTAGATAAAGAATTACTGATATCAAAATTGTCTTACTATGGTGTTTCAAAATCAACCAAACTTTGGTTTATATCATACTTGACAAATAGATGTCAACAAGTAGTAACGGAATATTATACAGGAGAGAGAAAAGTTTCCCAAATACGGTACATACTTCAAGGCGTCCCGCAGGGTTCTATCTTAAGTCCTCTTTTATTCATACTATTTGCAACGGATCTCGTACAAGTTCCTAAATTCAGTAACATACATTTATATGCTGATGATACTAAAATTTATCAATCATTTAGACAGGAGAATGTGTACATAGCAGTAGATAATATGAGCTCAGATCTGGATAAGATTATGAATGGTCCGAAAAAAATTATTAAAACTAAATTCTACAAAGTTTATGTAGGTTTTAGGTAGATAGTTTTAGGTATAAAAAGCAGATAGAAAGAGTTATAGAGAAAAAAGTAAATATTTCAATAAAAAATGAAAATATAGAAATACATTTAGGTTTAATGCTAGACGAAAAAATGCGCTTTGTTGAACATATAAACTGTAAAATTAAAAATGCTTTCTATAAATTGAAAGTACATTCTGGAGTACGAGATTAACTAAAATTAAATGTTAGAAGTCTCCTATGTGATTTAATCGTCTTATCACCGTTTAATTACTGTGATGTTGTATATGGGCCCAGAATAATGAAAAAAACTGCTAACGCAATACAACGTGTCCAAATGCATGTGTCAAATTTTGTTACAATGTACCTAAGTGGTCGCATGTATCACCGATTATTAATAGTGAAAACATATTAGGTATGTGGTCCAGGAGATGCTTACATTTAGCGCGTTTTATCCTTAATATTGTTTTGAGTAAAAAAACCTGTAATATTTGTATAATAACTTTGATTGGTTTAAGAACATTCACAATATCAATACTAGATCTAAAACAAGACATACTATATCTATACCTAAACATTGGACTGCAGGTTATAAAGAAGGTTTTAAATATGCGGCATCAAAAATTTGGAACGATTTACCTCCTCCGCAAATTTTTTTACAACAAATTTACATTCAAGAAAAATTTAAAAATGTATATTAAAAAAACCAAAAACTAACTTACAAGTAAAATTCATTAATCTGATGTCTGCATTTAGATTTTATTCATTTTATTTTTTCAGTTTTTAAGTTACATTATAATTAATTCACTCTTGAGTTTTTAAATTTGCTTCAAAATATTTATCTACCACTACTTAATTTTAAGTTTTACTTATTTAAAAATATATATATATATAAAGATACAGATAATACAGGTATAAAGCGGCAAATGCTAACGCCAGTCCTATTATCATGTGTTTTTATTTTGTTTATATACTTAATTGTACTTTTTCCTTGTAAATTTTGTAGTCTATTCTAAAATATGGTAATAAATGTCTTTTCTTTCTTTCATTATTTTCGAAAATTAAAAGTAGTCAATATTACCTGCAGTAACTTCACCATCCACCAAAAAAGTCATGTCAAAATCCGTCCAGCCGTTCCGGAGATTACCCGGAACAAACAGACTGACAAACCTTTTAAAAAATATATTTTTGGTATAGGTATCGTATATACATTCATACCTATTTAGTACAAAAAAAAAACATTTTGACATTACAAAGAGACACTCTAATTTTATTTATTAGTAGCGAAGTATAGACATAGATGAAGGCTAAACGTTCCATACTGATTTTGTGCTGTAATATGTAGTGTTTCCCGTATGCTGGATGAGGAGAAAGAGATCGAGTCAAACACCTCTGAAGCAAAATGTGGATGCAACCTCAAAATCTTCCACGACATCGACCTGTACGTATTTACTCCAGCTCGACTCCTCTTTTACGATGTCAACATCAAATCAAAACACAAAAGTAACTTCCATACTATACCCCCCACTCCTTTACACAACTGGCGAATTCACGTTATATAAACTTTACATTTCAAACAGCATTCACACCTGATGGAAGATTTAAAGTTCTCCTTGTAACGTTTGCGTTGTTCCCGATATAATCGGATATTGCGTAATACACTCGGATCCAAGGGGAAGGGAGCACGTAGTGGGGGTCGCAGGAGTATTTCGATACTATATCGGGGCTATATCATCGGGCCACTACGGTTTCGTAGTCCATTGAAGCTTCAAGTCATGAATTCAGACTTCTTCGGAGTGACTAGGCTTCGCTGGGGTTGTCGTTGAAGGGGTTCGTTGGCTCTAAAAAGGACCTCTTCACCCGTCTCCTGCCATGTTCACGTGCACGCACTAAAACTTGCGACACGTCGGAGTTCACAGTCTTAGACGCAGGGTGCGCCTCGGACCAAGCAGTCGATTTGCCAACGATACAGACTGATACACTTAATAGAATCACTATTGCGTACGTCGAGCACTTGTTGCAAATGAGGCGATCCTGATCGCTCTTGTAACAGGCTTTAGAAAAGAGAACAGTGAAAAAAGTTAGGTTCATAAATAAGGTCTAATAATTCTTCTACTATAATACAAGGAAATATGAAGACACAATTATTTTTTTCTTGGATGTTTATTTGCCGACTTATGGACGTTTGATAATTATCGTAAATGATTTTTTTTTTAAACAGTCTTTCAGAGTAAAACAGTGATATAAAAATAAACATCACTCCCTTCTTCACATTAAATGTCCCGCATATACGTGTGTGATAAAATAAATGTATGGTAAATAAGAATTGCATCTTTTCTCTTGCTTATTTTATCCCTGTGATTGTATTTTTTTTTTATAGAATAGGCCTGCGCCTGATGCACTGATGCTTTGACCACAATCTCACCTGATGTTAAGTGATGATGTGATCCAGAATGGTAAGCATACTAAGCCTAGAGGTATTGGTTCTCAAGTGATGCTGCCGGAACACACCTATTGAAATTTAGTGCCAGGTTTTCAAACTTGAGGTTGGTAGTTATCCAGGCTTTAGAAAATACCCTACCTGCTATGTTTTCTCACGATGTTTTCCTTCACCGTAAGCTCAGGCCGATTTTAAAGTCACATAGGTGGGGATCTAACCCGCGTTAATTGACGCGGAATCCAGACGGGTACCCGCTGCGTCATCGTCGCTTCAAATTAAATAAATAAAAATATATATAAATCTTGAAAACTATAATTTTCTTTGCAGGTGGATACGTATTGGGTTGGGGTGCACAATATGCCTATGGTTTCCGTGCTTTTACTGCAGTCAACATTGCGCAATATAAAAAACCAGTCGCGCCCAAAGAGTATTGGAATATAATTGTTAAAGAGAAAATAAACATCTTCGCGGCAAAATTATATTCCGTTATAAAGTACGAAAACAATAGTACTAATTTATCTAAAGACAAATAAATGTTGTGAAGATGAATATTGTTCTCTGTGGTACTTTTAAATGGAATGCTAAGTCAACAAAAAATTACATGATTTGTGTTTCGCTGTAAAAAAAAGCTGAGCACCCAAAGAAGGATAAACTAAATTTGTATTAGTGCGGTCAAGGTCATACCTTTGCAAATATAACCAAACATTAATTTGCATTAAAGAAAAATTCACATTCTAAGAGTATTCTTGTTTGATATAGATATAACATGCATTGTTGTGTTACGATTATTGACATATACATTAGTTTATATAATCTACTCATTGTAGAAATACGCTCAGAATGAAAATCATAATTACAACCAAAAGTATTAGTTGAAATATTAAACAACGTATTTGGTGTTCGATTAATTCGATGTAATTATGATGATTAAGAAAGTATTGCTGCCTACACAATAAACATTTTTATGTATTAGGGTAAATGATGAGATTCTTTTAGCAGTGATTTATCTATTTATTGGAGGTCTGTATTTAATTGTTACTTACCAAATCTCTTCAACTAATATGTGATGTGCCATCAGCAATATGGCAAGAGTTATTACTGTAGGTAACAGTCATATGTAGTAAATATGAAATCGAGAAATTAATTTAATCATCTATATCCATATGTAGGGACTTATTAAGAAACATCGGGAATTCAGAATCCGCATTATATAGTCAAATACAGTATTGTTTCATAAAGCGACTTTGACAATAATGTTATGTAGATATATTTTTTTAAATATTGTTAAAGTAATATAATTTTTATTAAACTACATTGTACTTAATTGAATATTGTATACTATATTTATAATGTTTGTATTAATCTATGTATTTGATAGGAGTTAAATAAATAAATGTATAATATAACTTTTGTTTTCTTTTATTTACTGTAGTGTTTGAAATTATTTTGAGTAATAGCCGATAATACGAGATCCTACCTACTATCCCTATTAAATTAATTAGGAGGATCAAAGTCCCCTCAATGAAAATGGTAAGGGGGTGTGGCGGGACGTAACCACACCAGCGTGGGACTCATCCGGCGAGAAGCGCCGGAAATACCCACTAAACCCCCCGGAGCCGCCCGCCGCATTAACGGGGACAATACGGGATAATGTGATCCGGCAGCATCACTTGAGAACCAGTACCTCTAGGCTTAGTGTATTTTCTATCATGGATCACATCGACACTTGACATAGGTGAGATTGTAGTCAAAGGATTAATCCTATAAGGTTTGAAAAATTGCTTAAAAAGATCGCAGAATTACCAACGTTTGCCGAGCATCAGTCCTAGATATTTCATTCTGTTGAGAACATCTATCCGAACTCTGCACCCAACACCAAACACTCAACGCTCTACTATAGGGCTAGTTACCGTTGCATTAAATGTATCATGTGCGTATGGTAAAAATTTATAATTTTCTCTACATAATATGAGAGACATGAGAATGGTTTGCTCATACGAAACGTGATTTTTTACCTATTGATTTCAACAACATAACCAATGCATTTTCTCATGTAGTTGTTAAGCGTGCAATTGTTACATAAAACAGATTGGTATATTTATTATTTTATTCAATATAGATACCGTACCATGAATCGCCCTTCGATGTAGTACTAAACTGTTGCGTTGGCCGGTGAAGAAGGTGTTCTGTGGCTCTTGCCCCCTGTTGATACTGAAATAAAACTGGCACAACCTTTATCAATAATATATTACTCTTGACAATGCTCTTGCAATCAGTAACTTACATTTCTGCATCTGACAAAATCAGACGAAAATTCCCCGGCGGAACTCCTTGCCTAAACGTAAAAATGGCGTTCTCTTTGTATTATTTCCGTTT
The DNA here is from genome assembly GCA_014132275.2 of Samia ricini. Lineage (NCBI taxonomy): Eukaryota > Metazoa > Arthropoda > Insecta > Lepidoptera > Saturniidae > Samia > Samia ricini. Next base: position 15,130,193 of record AP028163.1, read on the forward strand.
TACATGTTTCAATCATTATATTATACCACTCGGCATCATGCGGTATCCGTTCGCACGACTATTATATAGAATGTAATATAATAATAATAATACTAACACAAGGTAATCATTAATGTGGTTAAACACAAAGTCATTAAGTTTGTCTAATTACAGGCCTATTGCGATTATCTCCGTTCTTTTTCAAGTGATGGAGCGAGCCATGAACATACAATTGTTGAGGTACCTTGAGGATCACCATCTGTTATGTTCTTGTTTACCTCACTTAGAGGTGGGCTGAAGATATAGAAAGTAAGGGAGAAGCTTTGGCAGTGCCTAAGCCTGGACATCGCGAAGACTTTTGACAGGGTGTGACACAAGGCTGTTTCCTCTAAACTAAGATCATACAGTATCCCTGAATGCTGTTGCAGGTGGGTTTTCAAGTTTTCTGTCCGAAAGAAGTATAAGAGTTGTAGTTGACGGTTGCATTTCTGATGCTATGACAATAAACGCTGGAGTCTCACAAGGCTCAGTGTTATCTCCTACGCTGTTTATCCTGCACATTAATGATCTTTTGGATATTTCCAACGTCCATTATTACGTGGATGACTGCACTTGTGATGCCGTATACTTAGGCCGTGCAAATAGTTCTTAAGCAGCTGTGAAGTAAAACCGGAATAAACTTGTGTCTGAAGTTGAAGGATGTTTGGATAGGACCTCTGATTGGAGAGAGGCAACTTCGTCCAATTAAATCTGTGACAACACAAGTCAGCGCTTTTACCACAAAAAAGATCCCATTTAAAGTAGCACCTAAGTTCCAGGGCACACCTCGTAAGATCTTATACAATATCGGGATTCTTGGCAAGAACATATCTACAGACGTATAGTTTCGTAGTCACTTGGAAAGCAAAGCCAAATTGGCAGGTAAAAAGCTAGGTATTCTCAACTGGTCTAAGCAGTAGTTCCACTGACCAGATACTGATCTGGTGGAAATGGGACCACTTCGGAAGTGTGAACCTTCGATTTATAAAAAAACTGCAAATCGGTCCTGAAATGACGGAGAAATCGGTTAACAAACTTCCAAAAAAAAAAAAAAATAGACGAATTGGAAAACTCTTCCTTTTTGAAGTCGGTTAATTTGTACACTGTAACCTCTTGCACTGTCACAAAATTTAAGAAAATTAGAAATTCTGGTGGTTTCCTGTTACCCTGCTTGGATACCACATCAAAACTGGCGAGTCATTGTGATTTATCCAACAATACTCATTAGTTTTAAGCGACAGATCTTGATGGTGGTATTACTAGCAAAATGGTCTAACATGCTATCTATGGTTTTCTCATGTGACATATTCCTTAATCGATAGCTAGACTCACTAAATAGTTAGGTGAGTGCATCGATCCTACGTCCATTGACCCGAAATCAATTACGCATTACAAACTGAGTCATAATCGTTTCAGAATTTACATTTTTAAACAAATATAAAACTTACTTAATTTAACGATTACCCATAAAAATTAGACGATAGAAAGACAATAGGAAAACAATGGAAAGCTGGCGTAAAGGCCAGGTTAGTGCTCATAAGGTTAAGGATAGAAGAGATCAGTTTACCCAAAAATAACTGTGAGAAAAACTAGGGGCTTAGACTTGGAATTCGTGCCAGGGTTAAATATTCGGATAATGTTCAAAATAAAAAGGCAAAATCGATTGGTGTGATTAGTTGAAAAGAGAAAATCGGAAGTGATCGGATTTTACTGGATCAGGCTACGTAATTAGTAACGTAAACGTAGTGGATAATATAGAATGTTGTTGATAATGAGGATTTTCAGTTTCATTAAATGTTATCTTACAAAAACATTTATTTACCCATAAAGCAACAAAATTAGTTAACAAAATAAGAACAACATAATGGGCTACACATTTAAAAAACTACAATAAATCGCTTTAAAATAACCCTTCGTTATAAAACAAATCCGATAATGTACAACAAGTGAGCATTTGATACTGATTGACGCAAACAACACTTAAGTGTTATTATAACATGCAATTTGTTCCAAATAATTTTGTAGAACAAATTAACGATGTAATATAGATTTAGTTATTGTATACAATCGTTTATGTTTACAATTACTTTTTTACTACTGGCCACTTGTATTACATAATGAGTTACTAAATGAGTTTGATTCCTTGTTTAATGGAAATACATTATTTATCTTCTTAACTTACTTTATTTAGTTCCATTCTGTTTCGGGAATTAATTAAATGCCAGCAGCTTCGCTGGAGCGAATTAAAAATTTATTTTAAAATATTTGTATATGTAATTAATGGCAATATTAAATAATAATAAAGCCTTTTTTAAAATTAAAAAAAAAAAACAAACAAAAAAAACAACGCTAATTACTATTCTTATAAACTAACTCTTAGATATTATTTTATGTAACAAAATGTATGTACTAAACCTGACCAGATACGACACACGATAAAAAATCATACAAATCGATACAATGGTTATTCAGTTATAAGCCGACTAACGGACAGACAGATAGACTTTGGCTATCACATAATGTAAGGATAAAAAATATTTCTCCGTATAATTCCACATTCTATGGACATTTAGATCTATATCAAGGATACATATAAACTCCATTCAGTTAAACATCATAAGCATATCACTACTCGATAGACCCACAATTTATAGCTTTTTAGATAAACAATTGATTGTTTAAAACATACAAAATAAATAAATATAATATGGTGTATAATTAATGAAAATACGAGCGAAGCCGCAGGACAGCTGTCAATTATATTAGCCCACGCGTATAACATCAAATAAAATATACAGAAATCTTTTAGTAAAAACCACAGTACTGACAACAGAATGAGGGTTGTTATTGTATGTTCCACGCTAATAAGGTACTTGCCTATTTATAAGGGATTCTCCCGATATAATACGACGAATTATTTTTGATGTCTAAATTGATGCGAGTCGCATATGGGGCATTAATATTGTGCTTTAAATCATCACGCGTTGAAAACCAGCGCAAATAAAGAGAGGTTACAATAATACTCGTAAAAATATTTTTTACTGACTTCAAAAAGGAGAATTTTGATTCGAAGGAGTACACTCCCGATTTGTCCCATTAATACCAAGTCAGGATCTGATCAGTGGATCGCAGAGAAATCGAGAGCAACGCTCGAATATTATAGACACACCTGTTGTATATATTTCTTTCAAGTACTTGCGTATTGCAGTCACCATCTAATTGTGTTGATCTGATGATAGAAGGTACAAAATTTAACGGGTAGAGGGATTATATTTTTTTAATGCAAGTGTCGTGCTTTATTTATGTGATCTTAATGTTGATTAAAAAAAGAAAGAAGAAGAGTTTAATAAGGAAATGAAATTATTTTTTTAAGACAGTACAAAAAAATACCTTGTTTTCTATACCTAAACGTACATACTTAAACCAAAAAGTAGAAAACAAAACTTTTTTAATTAAAAACAAAACAGACTTCAAAAGAATAAACTATAGAAATACACAATAAATTCATTAAATAATTACTTTATTAAACCTGCTTCTTTAATTTTGAAATCGGTGCCAGCTTACGGATAACAAAGCGGTGTAAATGTTCGTCGCTAATTGTATTCGATTTAGATTAATAGTTTTTTTTTTTAATCAGCCTAATCCTTTATTTGGCGTATATGTAATTGAGCTAAAGTTATTTCCATTTGTAAACGAGTACGTTGGTTAACTCTAGCTGGCACCGACTCCAAAATTAACGAAGTATATTATTAAAGTAATTATTTTTAGTGCATTTTTATCATTTATCAAGTTGATTTTGTTTTTGAATTAAAAAAGGTTTATTTCTACTTTTTATTATAAGTATGTACTTTTAGGTATAGCTGTGAAGCCTACTTCATAGCCTTGGAAACGAATAAATTAAACACGTGTAAGTGTCTATAAAATTTGAGGATTCTTCTCAATTTCCCTGAGTTCCACTGATTAGATGGAAATGGGACAACCTCGGAAGTGTACTCCTTCGATAAAAAAAATGTATAAATCGATCCGCAATTGACAGAAAAATCGCGTAACAAACATACTGACGAATTGATAACCTCCTCCTTTTTAAAGTCTGTTAAAAAAAAGTATTTATATAATATAAGCTTAAATTGTATCTATAATATAAGTCACAGATAATAAATGTATTTAAAATAAATTGAATAAGTAACGAATGTGCGGTCCGTCGCTAAGCAGAAAAGTGACAATTTTTAAAATAAAACTGGAGACTTTGTACAGTGAATATCGATTTGTACACGACTATTTATTTGCCGCAAGTTTTTGACGAACTTCGTGTACCATGACAATTTTATCTTACACACGACCAGTTACTAAAACGAATTTAAAAAAAAAGACGTAGATATTTGAATAAAGAACGCTTTCTGGATTTTCAATTTAAAAAAAAAAGGGTTAATAGTATAGATTTAACTTTAGTTAAGTCATATTACGTATGATGATGAGATGAGATGATCATATATAAATATGTCCGAATCGGATTAAATTGTTTACATACTGACAAACATTTATTACAGTTACGTTCTTTAATACGTTTAAAGTCGCGAATCAATGCACATCGGACCCACTGGTCAAAATTTATAAACACACAAAATTAAAGATTATCTTGAAACTTTATTTGCACTGTTTGCAAATGCATATCGTGATTGGTGCGTACAAACTCCAAGCAATTAAATATACGCTAAGGGTTATTTGTGATTTTATTTTAATATTTTAGGTTATTATTTATATTTCTTAAGTCTTGCAAACGTAAGGTAACAATATTTCGTAAACAATGTATCGTAGATAGAAAATATTATCATGTAGTATTATATAGATTTAGATTATTGTATAGATGGATTTGTTTGATATGTTATGATATGTACCCATAAAAATGAGACATAAGAAGACAATAGCAAAACAATGGAAAGCTGGCGTAAATGCCATGTTAGGCTCGAGGGGTTATTAATAATTCTTGTTCGATTTTTATACTATAAAATCAACAGACTTGGAGGTAATCTAATAAATATGTTTTTTTTTTTCTAACCTAGCTAATGCTGTTGACTAGAAGGGCCTTTACAGCTTCACCGTAAAATTTTAATACAAATTTCCTTTATCACACACTTTGAAGTGAGTTTCTTAAATTATATTTTTCTTTAATTTTATAAGTCGTATAGGGATATACAATATGGAAAAAGATGGTAGTTGGAGGGAAAGTACCATAAATATTGACAATGACTAACTATACTGTGAAGAAAATATTCCTTATTCTATGTGTCGGTGACTGAACTAAGACTGCTCTTTAAAATTTTAACCTAACCTAGCTAATGCTATTGACGGGAAGGGCCTTAATAGATTCTCCATAACTTTGTGGGAAAGTAGTGAAGGCACTCGCCGCAAAAGATAACTAGCACAAGAGTACCAAAGTGCTACCAAACTCGGCTTGGCCGTTAGCTGTGTGTAAAATTCCCGCACAATTTTGATCCTAGCTAATAAAAAAAAAAAAAAAGTATGAATAAAAAAAAGATTCTTACAAAACCTATGTACCTGCGTGTTATGTGCAGGAGTGTGTATGCAGTGTTATGCATCTATTTCCTGATGCATGGTCAGTGTTACTGTATCGCGCTGGTGGCGACGTCAAGAGTCTTCCCAGCTGAGGAACATCTTGGGTCGCCAAATATGTTATTGGTACGTTTATTTATAGTCGGTCACCTTCAACGTGAGTCGCGAATTCAAAGCCCACGTTAAGCCTGCGTCTCTCAAACGACTTACTCCAATTAGGAGGTCTCAAAGTATTTTCGGGGTCATAATCCTTTTTTAAAAACGACTGATGCTTTAATCGATATCTTATTAACTTTACACAAGAGCCATTTAGAAATTTAAAATTTCGAAGAGAATTGTTATAAAAAACTAGAGCAAAAAATCTATTGATGTTCTGATAGAATGTCAATTCAATCAAAATAGATACCTATTAAAAGTAGTTAAGCATGTGTAGCTTAATATAAAATGTTCTCTATCACTTTGTTTTTCTAAAGTATGAATTCTTTTTGAATAGTGTTGATTAGGAAATCTATATTTGTCTCAATGAGGTAGTTTTGAAAAATTAGATTTAATTGACACTGGGTAAAGTATTACTATCGTAGTTATTATTCAAGTCAGGTGGTTAAAATTATACAGATAATAAAAATTTCATACTCAAAACTATAACGCCCTATAAACGACGGAAAAAGATAGCAGTATTGCAAACAATATAGGAATAACAGAGATAAAATATTAATTATGCAACCAACATCAATAAAGACGTTTAAATAAAAAATTGACCTGCTGATTTTGTGGAATGTTCTAGAAATCGTTTATTTTACTATATAAAAATGAGCGTGGATCGAGCAGTTTGGATTGCACATCCGAGCGAATACGTGAATGGTACTTTCAATTATATAGACTTCTATTGTGAATAAGTGTTTCTTTAGTGTGACTTATATTTGTTACGTTTACTTGTGTGTGCATCTGTGATTAATAAATTCTTCTATCATGTCAATGACATTTTTAGTTACCCAAAAACGTAACAATATTATTTATAAAAAGGCTGATCGACGGAACATTCAAAACAAGAAAGAATCTATTGAAGCTAGGAATATGAAACTTGGACAGTTTACTAAGAACTTTGGGAAATATAACCTTTTTAGAGGTAGAATACATGTGGCAAAAATTGTATGAAGACAAAAAAAACTTACAAATTGAATTTAACTGGACCGTGACCCCGTTGGCCCCATCGGGCATCGGTTCTACGAGATATGTGCCCAGCCCACTGGCACTTACGTTAAGCAATTCTTCGGGCAATGTCAGTTAATTTGTTTCTTATGCGGATCTCTTCAGTCCTGATTCGAATCACATAGTAAAACTCCAAACATAGCCGTCTCCATTACTCTGTGGGTAACTTTGAGCTTTCTAATTAGGCACATTGTGAGCGACCACCAATCATTTTGCCAAGCTCGAAAAAAATATATTAAAAGTAAAGTATCTCAAAGCAAACAACTTAACTAATGTGATAACTACAGTAATATTAATTTTAAATTGCGTTTGTTTGCAACCAGTTATATTCCTAAATCTTACAAGATTACAATTTTTTTGGCAAAAATTATCTATGCACCTTTACAGTGTTTTTGCTTCACTTTAATCTAAAGTTTATATACATATTTGGTAACTCTGGCTTCACTTTTTTTGCTACACGATTTCTATGATAGCAACCTCTCCTATGGACGGTAACTTGTTATTTGTAGGATAACTGTTTAAACATGAACTGAAATTAACTTAATTGTTATGTACGATGGTTTCTTTTACAACTTAATTGCCGTGTTAATTTCAGCTCTTATTGTTTTTATGAGGTTTGATACTTTTGCATACTAGTAAATGATAAACTTCCTTTTTAGCAGATATCTGGTGCATTTGCGAGCTCAGCTGATGAGTTATGACGTACCCACGTAAGGATGGAAAATACTGGACGGTAGCGAGACATGGTAGATATCGTGGTGCTCAAGCTTCCCCTTTTACCGTTCAACTTTACAGGTGATTCATTTCATTCCCTCAGGTGGTATCCTAAATGTATTCAAATCAAATCAAATCAAAATTGATTTATTCAATTTAGGCCCTAAGAAGGCGCTTATGAACGTCTAAAACACTACCACCGGTTCGGAAAACAACCCAGTCGAGAAGAGCTAGCAAGAAACTCGATCTGGTTCTTTTTTTTTTATAAATATAATATATATCCTTTTTTTTGTCATATAAAAATCTATACAAATCATAGTCGTAATAATGTTAGCGGGTGCGCACAGAGATGTGGGTTAATTCCAGACATCACTATCGTTCACGTAATGATCCACCCTGTAATAACCTTTTGAGATTAAAACTTGCTTGACATAATACTTGAACTTATTGTCAGGTAAATCGGTAATGTTACTTGGGATCTTATTGTAAAACCGAATACTATTACCTATAAAGCTTTTATTACACTTACTTAACCTAAAGCGTGGGACGGCCAACTTGTCTTTACTTCTAGTATTAAAATAATGACGATCATTCACTAGATCTAGCTTGTCTAAATTTTTACGAATATGCATTAAGTTATCGAAGATGTATTGGGAGGGCGAAGTTAAGATATCATATTCTTGAAACTTGTTCTTTAGAGATTCGCGAGGTCCCATATTATATATTGCTCGAACAGCTCTCTTTTGTAACGTAAAAATGGTATCTACCTCTGCTGCTGTACCCCACAGCAAAATACCGTAAGACATTAAGCTGTGAAAGTAAGCAAAGTAGACTAAGCTAGCAGTAGCAATATCCGTCAACTGGTGAATTTTTCGAACCGCAAAAGCAGCGGAACTGAGCCTTCCTGCCAAAGTTTTAATATGCGGACCCCATTGTAACTTGTTATCAAGTGTGATACCTAAAAACAGAGTTTTGTCAACTAAGCCTACTAAATTCCCTTCTATCTCTAACTTACAATCAATATGTTGCACATTGGGCAACATAAATTTTATGCATTTCGTTTTCTTAGTGTTAAGAAGTAAATTATTTAAGGCAAACCATTTGGAAATGTTTGCTAGTGTATTATTTAAATGCCTAATCTCTGAATATTTTCTTTTTACTTTAAATATAAGTGAAGTATCGTCTGCAAATATAACCATATCAGCTGAGTTATTAACCATTAGCGGTAAGTCATTAATATAAACCAGGAATAAAAACGGTCCCAAAATCGACCCCTGCGGCACACCGATTCTAACTAATGATATAGTGGAGGTAACCCCATTAACATTTACTTTCTGACATCGGTTTGTTAAGTAAAAGGCCAGGAAGGAGACAGAGGTTTCAGAAACACCATAATGTTTTAGTTTCAGTATAAGTGTACTGTGATCAACGCAGTCAAAGGCCTTTGAGAGATCGCAGAATACACCTGTTGCATCCTGCCAAATCTCCCAAGCTCCCAATATGTGACTTATTAACGTTGCACCAGCGTCAGTGGTAGATTTGGATTTCGTGAAACCAAACTGCCGATCATCTAAAATCTTTTCTGCTCTAAAGTATTTAACTAACTGATTAAGCATAATCTTTTCGAAAATCTTACTAATCGATGGAAGTACTGAAATTGGTCTATAATTTTCAAGACTACTTCTGCAACCTGATTTAAATAAGGGTACCACTTTACTTATTTTCATTAAATTAGGAAAAGTGCCTGTTGCTATGCATCCGTTAAATATGTTAGCCAAATATGGTGAAATATTAACAATCATGGTTTGAAGAACCATTACCGACATTCCCCATATGTCTTGTGTATGTTTTAAATTTAACTGCTTGAAGGCTTTTAATATGTCACCTGCAATGAATTGAAGATGTAAAATAGAATTTTGAATTTATAGGAGCACTTAAGTTTTTAAGGAGCAATGCGGCACCTTGGGGTGATGAAGTTATATGTTTTGTAACTTCAAGAGGTATGTTAGTGAAGTAGTCCTGAAAAACAGTTGCTACCTCTGAACTGTTTGTAATATGTACTCCGTCAACGTTCAGATTAAGTGTATTATTATTTATTTTACTATTTCCTGTTTCTTTATTTATGATGTGCCAGACGGTTTTGACCTTATTTTTAGACACGAGAACTTTATTTCCCAAAAATTTTGCTTTAGCTTCTATACATACACGTTTAAAAGTTTTTGAATACTCCCTGACATAAGCATGAAATGATGAATTAGTAGTTAGTGATTTTCTATGATATAGTTCATATAAACACTCTCTACTTATTCTTATTCCTTTAGTTGCCCAATCACTGAATGCAATTTTTTTCCTGTCAATAACAACCTTTATTGGGCATTGTTTATTAAATTCATTACTTATAATCTTAAACAAGTTTTCGTAGTCGTTATTTGGATCTCGATTGTTAAAACTCTTAGTAGACAATTGCTGGCGAATATTATTATTTAAACTATCTAATCTACTTTTGGATATAAGTCTAGTCGTTTTCATTTACATTCATCATTAAGTTTATGCCAGCTAATTTTAACGAGCTGACCTTTGTGATCAGACCGTATTCCAGATATTATACCACCGCCAATGGTTTTAAAATTAGTAAAAATATTGTCGATACAAGATGCAGTGTGAGCCGTAGTTCTTGTTGGTTCATTAAAGAGTGGATTAAAATTATATGATCTAAACAACAACATGAACATAGTGACCTCTGACGTGGAGCTTAAAATATCTATATTAAAATCACCACAAACTAACACTCGCTTTTTAGAATTGAACATTTTTACTAAAATAACCTCCATTGTTTGTAAGAATTGAAGAACATTTGAGGCTGGAGGTCTATAAACACATAATATAATTAAATCTGGGTGATACCTAAATACTAGGTGATTTTAATATGAGTATAATTGAATGGTTGAATGGCCAGGGTATCATAAATACTGGATCTGCTTGCCAAAATAACCAATTATTCTTGGATTTTGTATCTCTCAACAACTTCAAAACAGCAGAATACAGTCTCTAACGTGAAGAGTGCAATGTTAGAGTTGATACTAGCTAGTAACAGCAATTCAAGTTCAAGTTTCAGCATTCAAGTTCCTGTATCACCCTCCTCTTGCTGCGAATATTGGGCTTTCATATTATCGTGTTCTAAATAAAAGGTTTGGATACGCCAAGAATTTTTACAAAGCAGACTACGATAAAATCAAACAGGCTTTAAATCAGGTAAACTGGATCGAAAAATTCAGAAACCAGAATTCAGAAATTCACAATATAAAAAACCCGTTATACTCGATTTCATAGCAAATGATTACAAAGCGATGCAAAGTTCTGGAGAAACAATGTTATTGCAACATGCATTGCATTGCAGCAATTGTTATTCATATCGAGAATAATATAAAAAAAAAACACCAAACACTTTTGAACTTTCTTTAAAAATAAACTCGATTCAAATACCATTTATTATCCATCAACTATGTACCATAACAGTACTATTGCATCTACCGGAAAAGAGATTTGTGAGATTTTTGCTAGGAACTTCCTCTCAGTTTTTAGTACTAATTATAATAACACAATCTATACATGCACAGATACCGGAATATGTAGCACACTAACTTTTTGCAATCCTGAAATAACGTTTAAATCTATAGTTGATTATATTAAGAGACTAGATTCTAGTAAATGTGCTGGCCCTGATGAAAGTGCCCCTATTTTTATTTCAAGAAGTTCTGAAGGCATAACCTAGCCATTGTTTATAATATACAGTAAGTAAGAACAAGCATCTATCCTTCATCAGTAAAATAATCTCCAGACATCATCAGAGAGTAAAAAAAACAAACCTTGGGACAAATGCAGCATAAAGTAGATTGTACCGGCTGTATAATAACTTCTCAATTGATTTAGACATTTTTGGAGACGCATGGTGTATTTTCAAAGATAAGGGTTTGAGGTTGTTGAGAGACATTACCATAACATAGCATTTAACGTAATCTTATGAGTTGTTTACTATATTTTTTTATATTTAATATTTCTATTTAAAAAAAAATTTCGTACACTTCTCTAAAATTCTGATGTCGTGGCAGCCTTCAAAGGTCAATGCATTTATAATTGTTTATTCTTTCAATATATTATGTGCATGTTCATTGTATTGGTCACTGGTCGGTACCCTTTAAATATATAAATAAATGTAGTAAGTTTTTGAAAAAGACTGATTAGATTTCACAATATTATTTCTAACAAGATTTTATACAAAAACACATTCATTAATTCAGCTGACAGACGCTAGAGACTATTTTTAGTAATATTATTTAAATTTACTAAGAATCCGTGAGCTATAGCTTAATTTTTTACTCTTCCAAATTGTAAAAAAATAAATATTACCAATTATTTCCTTGTTCGATGTAAATAAATTATTGTTGACTGTTGCATTGAGTTGTAGAATGAATACCGATTATTTAAAATGCTGCCTAAATTGTTCTACGTATTGACAGAAATATTAAAACAAAAATTATACTTTGCGATATAGTTTAAAGCCTTCAGAATATTCAAAGGGAATTTTTGTATGTAATAACTCATCAAAATTACCACTTGTGTACTATAAAAAACAGTCTAAAATATTATCCTGAAAATTTGCAATATGATTAACTAACTATTGCCCAAAATATTTTTATCCAACGAAACGAAACGAGTATTGAGAAAAAAAAAAAACATCTATGTACTGTTTTAGCAAACATGAGATACTCTGTACTAATTGCATTTACGTCAATTGACATAGGTTCGAGCCCACCTATCCAACTCTAAAAGTAGCCTAAGCTTTCGGTGAAGAAAAAAACATCGTGAGGAAACCATAGGTAGACCCCTAGGTAACTACCGACCTCAAATTTGAATACCTGTCACCAAATGCCAATAGGTGTGTTCCGGCAGCATCATTTGAGAACAAGTACGCTTAGTGTCAAAGCATTGTATAAAAAAACTACGTAGCATTATAAGGCAGACATTAAAAATTTCAAGGCAACTGTGCCTGGAAAAAATTTGAAAATCGATGTAGCTAGTACGATCGGTGCAAACTAATCTTTTTTATAGTGTAGAAAGAGAGGCACGTAGTCAGTCAGTACCCGTGCAACCTTTCGCCGTTAACTACATCTGCAGCGATGAGTGACACTCCTGATATGTATGATCACTTATACTTAGTTCACTATTTACTAACTAATTGAATTTCATTATTACATAATATATATTGTTTTAAAAGTGATCCAATAGGAAAACGTGACATTATGTGCGCAGTTAATGTGAAGCTAAATATAAATATCAGCTTGTAATTTACGACTGGTGAAAGACTTTTTTACATAAGAAGCCTTGAAAATTAAGCACGATTTCACCTACGAAGTACTGTCGATTTGTTACGCCGAGATATACCTACAATTTTGTTTTTTCACCAGTTAAACACACTCTCGAAAAATGTCACATTTTAATAAATTCCATCTTTCTAAAATAAAAATATTTCTAATCTACGCAACGCGACTTTAAATCAGTTGAACACGTGAGTGTGCGTTTGTCAAAATACATCAGATCTATTGGCCTGTATTCATCGACCAGGACTATATCTGATGGCAAGTACAGTACAATCCAAGAGTAATAACCATCAACGGTTGTCGTCGTGATGATGAAGTCCATATTACAATGGAAAGAAACTAAATGAACCTTTAGACCCGCTTAAACAAGTCATCCTGACTCGTTATACATTTATTATGATTATTATGAAAATAATATTATACAATAGCCGACATTTCTGATACTTACTTTTATGGGACCTTAAATTTCAAATTAATGAAATTATGTCATTACTTCTTTTTTTTTGTGTGTGGATATCCTTGAACAACGTTCCCGTTGAACAAAGATGGGTGGGTTATGTCAGACTTCTACACAATACTCTGTACCTTAAATGCGGGGTGGCGTGGGGTGCGTCAACGCAATCCTCGCATCACACACGGTAAGGTCTAGCTCCTAGGTGGGGCCTTGCCGCGATCAGAGCTTCGGCTCTATAAACAAACTCGAGGACACGCGCAGTGTATGCAACGTTCCGTCCTGGGCCTGCGTGTAATTTGCCGGCCGAACTCGCCCAAGTCCGACGCGTAAAGGTCACTATGTCACGACTTCATGAATCTAGATTTTTCAACGATGTGCGCGCGGACGAAGTATTTCACTTTTGCGGATCCTCCTTTTTCCCCTCATCATTTTGTAAATTATATTCCGTGTACTACTATGTTGATTACAACTAGTTTATTAGAGTGCTTTATTAGAGTTTGATAAGCCAGACGTATATTTGGGACGTATATTAACCCTACCGCCGCCTTACTGGGGCGCCATGGGATTGCAAGGCATACTCCGCGTCGCTCCGGCGGCAGGCCCGGAAAGGACCCCTTCCATTATCTTGTCTGCTCTGTCTCAACCGCTATCGCCCTATGTTCCACCCCTCTCTTCCTTAGGCCTTGGGTTCTTGTAAGGACAGGAACTCTGGAGAGAGGGACACGTGAAATAGGTGGCTGGCTCAGGGAGGTGGGAGAATAAGGGCGAACCATGCCATCTTACTCCCACCTTCCTTCGGCTTAGAGGATCCGCTAAAGAAACCTCTGCCCGTTCCCTCTCTGCGGCCTCCTTCTGCAGCAAAACTTGCTGACAGTATCGCCGGATGGAGAGTTTGAGTGATCGGGGGCGCCAGGACCCAGAGTTTCCTCCGGGCAGCCTTGAACTGACACCCTCATGGATTCCTCTCCACCGACTGGAGAAGCTCCTCCCAAGCCAGATTCTTAGCCCGGCCGATTGCAGTCTTCAGGGACTCTTTTGCTTCCTTATAGGCGGCACCCATCTGGGCTTCGGCCACAGGACCCCGCTTGCGTCTCCTTCGGCTGCGTGTATACTCATGCTGCGTCATATTGCACGTCTCCCGGAGCTGAGATAGCTCCGGGAACCACCAGTACACCGCCCATTTATTCGGTCGGCGTCTGCACCGCGGCATCGACATGGCACACATCTCCGCTTATGAGTGACGGAAGCGGAGGACAGACGCGTCGACTCATTTCTGTGGCCACCACCGACCAACTTAACTTTGGACGATGGCCACCTCCTCAGCCAGCTCCCGGTTCGGCCGGCTGAAGTCACACCGAGGGAATATGAATGGGATCTCTTAACGTTACACAAGTCACAAGTAGCTCAGCGTTGACTGCTTTGCCGTATAAAGTTCATCTCTTATTGTTTTATATTATTCTAAATATAATCATCTGAAAGTGTTTGTTTCAGTTTTATTCTAAAATAAAATTATTATATTCCTCTGATAGACGATATTAGCAAAACTATAACCTTTAGGAAAGATTTTCCTTATTTTGAAATCTAAACTTGGCTCAAATTTTTGAAATTTATAATATTTTCCGGCAGTGAGTACCTAGTGCAGCTGTGGGCGCAGATGATGTACTACGACAAAGAAACGGAAAGTTGGATAGTGCTGGCTGATAACGAGATCAACGATATTGTGGTGATGAAGCGTCTTAATTCCCCACTCTATCATACAGGTAGGTGATTCATCTCATTCCGTCAGGTTAATAATTAAGTTTAATTATCTCAATTCCCAAGTTTAGTTATACGGGACAAGTTTTCAGATATTCTTATTTACATTTATTTTTATATACTGTATACGTTTGTCCTTTTATCAAAATTTTACTTGATTTTAAGCGATTGAGTGATTTTGAAGCAATATTGTCTCAGTTGATAGTATGGTTGGCTTGATCATCCATGGATAATTTCACCTACCAATTTATAGGATAAGCTTGATCTTTCGGTGAAAAAAAACATCGTGAGGAAATCATACCAGGGGGCTGGAGCATTTCCTATATTGCCCGTCTGCGTAGTTGCTACATTCAGGTTTGAAAACCTGTTGCCAAGCGCACTGAGATGTGTTATTGTAGAACCAGTAGATTATATATACTTTTGCCGAAGTGCTGCCTGGGTTGCAAGGGCTGACTAGAGATGCGCGGTATTGTGGACCTGTTTTAAAGTTATCCCCTTTAAAACGATTCGATATTTTTATTTACAGTTACGGCGGCAAATCAACGGTTCCGCACTTGTAAATTAACAGGTTAGTATTATTTTATTACAGTTAAATATTTTGGCCATCGGTACGAAACAAGTTTTCTTGTTTATTGAACGAAAGGTACGTTGTGGTGTGGTAGAGAAAATCGTAAAAAAGACGGAGAAAGAGATGCTTAATGGGCACGTGGAGTGCTTGAGTACGTGGAGAGAAATGATGAAAGGTGACAAAATAAATTTACAAGGCGCATCTCAACCAAATGGAAGATGATCCAAATAATGCCAGACCATAACTTTGTTTCTTTTTTTATAATTATAGACCCAGTGCTTTGACCGCAATCTCTCATGTTAAATGAGGATGCGGTACAGGATAATAAACACACTGAGCTTATAGATACTGAATCTCAAGTGATGATGCCAGACACCATCTTTTGGTATTTGCTGACAGATTTTCAAACTTGAGAGTTGTAGCTTCCTAGGCGGACATTATAAAAAACGCCATAGCTTGGTGCTGCTATGGTTTTCTTACGACGCTTTCCTTCACAGAACGTTCAGGGTCATTTTAGAGTTGGATAGGTGGGCTCGAACTTGCTTCCCTTGTCCCGGCCTCCGACCGAACTACCAACTGCGCCATCAACACTTCAAATCCGTATTTGTAAGCGCAGTGCTACGTGGGTAAAAACGCTCAAGAAAGTTGAGGAAGCGAAAGAAATGTGCTATGATCGTAGCAGATGGAAGGATGTAGTTTTTGCTTACTCTTATGAGAGAGAGACGTGATGTTATGTATGTATATACAGGTGGAAAGAGCGGCATCAATGATGAGCTGTGGCCTACCGTGTCGCCCCCAGCCCCTACCTACGAGTACTACATCCAAGCGCGAACTGTCACTGGCGGCAAGGTGTGTGTATATCTGTACCAACAATAAGACTGAAGTCTATAGAAGGAATCTCAAGTTTTGTATATTTCATTTTTTCACATATTTTGTGACAGATGTTTATTTGAGCCGTTACTAATCTCAAATATGACACTTTTTTTATATGCCTTTCTGTGTATCCGTCTGCTCGCAGTTAATTCGAAAATAGCTTAAAAGCCCTTCCGGCCAACAGCATTAGCCAGGTTAGATAAAAAAAAAGTATCGACAATCAGTATTGTGTCGGCCATCTCCACGTGCGGATCGGAGTTCTCAAGTCCGTCATGACTGAGCGTTATTACTGACTGTCAACCCAGGGGGTCATTGAGTTTGGGGTTTGAGACACTTCGTATGGTTTGGTTTTCATATTTTTAGTTCATGTAGATCTCAAGCGATCAAACATTTATTGTTAATGTGAATTTCACTTAGTATCTTATAATACGATACTTATACCAATTTTAAACATTTTTGTCTGACTGTCTATTTATTTGGGGTCATCTCCGAAATGGTTAGGCCGATTTTGACGGACTTTCTAGTAAGATAGCTGAAGTTACACAGCGTTACTTAGGCTAGGGACTTTAATTTTTAGAAAAGAATTAGGGTTTCATGTAAAAAAAAGAAAACTCATGATATTGTGAATAAAATACAAAGTACAGTTTTACTGGCGGGTATTAACAAATAAATATAATAAACTAATAAATATTATTAAAAACAATAAATAAGTAAATCACAAAATGCACAGAATACATAAAACACAAAATAAATAATAAAACAAAATAAATATACAAACCGTGTAAGTTACACAATTTACAACTCAATATTTTTATAATATCTATTTTGTTTGATTGCTCTTCAATCCGAATAGCAGAATAAATAATAAAACAAAAAAAAAAAGACGAAAAAAATACTAACGAGAAGGTTCATTTTTTCATACATTTTATTTAATATGATTTTGAAAAAAAAAATCCTTAATCACGTAGGTACCTTACTCGAGAAATTTCCTCGCGCATTGAAATATAAACTGATTATTCACCAAGAACTTTGTGATAAAATTAATGAAAATATGTATTTTAAATTTAATATTGAAACTGCCAGCTATATATCCAAATTTTATTTAATTCATCATTTTACAGACAAAATATTCCACGTGGGCGGAGTAACGTGTACAACTAGTATTATATAATTGCTAAAGCAGATAATGACAACATGTGACAAACTTAATATGTGATCACATACCTCTTATGGAAAAACATTTTATCACATTAATTACATGAGATTATATAAACATACCATATGATTGTTATAGACCAACAAATTGTTGTAGAATTTAGAAACAGACTATTTCATTAGTATTGTTTTTTTTATTAAGGCCATTACGGCATGAGATTTTTTTGTGAAGTTTCTTGGTAAATTCTGAGTACAGTATTTCTCTGGTAGAAGTAATATTTATAGTATAACCTTTCTATTCCAGATTTTTTTCGAATTCATGATAGAGAGGGATTTAGTATACGTCGAGGCAGATCCAACTTTCTACTACTGGGATACTTCCAACGATCAGCGCTTCGGGATCGAGTTCCAAACAACAGAAGATTCGATGGCCTTCGCTCACGCTGTTAAAGTTGCCATTGAGAGAGCTACAGATGGTAAAATTGTATATTATTTTCATCAATAACTTCATATTTAGAGTGAAAATTAATTCTGAATATCAATTTAAATATACTCTCGATATGAACATTGGACTTGAAGCATTCTATTAACATTCCACGCTATAATAAAGCGTTTGCAGCGATGATGGCGCAGCGGGTAGTGGGACCGGATTCCCCGTCAATCGAAGCGGGTTAGATCCCCACCTATCCGACTCTAAAATCGGCCTGAGCTTTCAGTGAAGGAAAACATCATAAGGAAACCATAGCATGGTGGTAGGGCATTTTCTAATGATGGGCGCCTGGGTAGCTACCATCCTCAAGTTCGAAACCTGGGATGACAAAAAACTATAGGTGTGTCCCGGCAGCATCAGTTGAGAACCAGTACTTCTAGGCTTAATGTGTTTACCATCCTTGACCACATCGTCACTTAACATCAGGTGAGATTATTGTCAAAGCACAGAGCCTATACCGTGTAAAAAACTTAAAGGTTTTACCTTGTAGGAATATTTAATACGCTATTAGTCAATACTTATATAAACAATCTCATTAGTCTGCTATCTGAGTCCAAGTTCTTCATTATATTTCTTGTTAGTATTTACTCGTGCAACACCCGCCATCAATACAGGCATCTCGAAGGTGCTTGAAGGATTGAGAATCATTGTACACAGTGTAAGGTTCTCAATCTCTGTGGACCGCATGGAAATATACTTATTTATTTGGTTCAGTTATTAAAATAAACTTTTATATGATATTAGATGAATAAGAATTATGATTAATTGTACAAACTGTCATATTCTTTCTATTGGCCATGAATAAATTGTATTGTATAATGTAATTTAAGAAAGGTTTTTAAAATGGTCCCTTCTTGTAGCTTCTTCTTTGTACTTACAAGGAAAGATTTAAACGGATTTAATTACAATGTTCCAGAACACCTCAAACAGAAGGAAAGAAGGCGTGTCGTGGAATTTAAGAGAAACCAGAGAAAGCTACGACGTGTTCGCTTCACCAATGTAAGTAGACTATTTCACGTCAAATTTGTTGTTTATTTTACTGAATTAATTAAAATTATTACATAACCTGCTGTCTTGCCGCGACTTCGGCCGCCTTTCAGATATTCTTCACTACGTTTTATTTTTTTAATACGGATATTTTTTTTTCAAAAAAATTACTATTAAGATAAAGTAAAAATATTTCTCATAAATTATAGCACTTGCCCTTAAAACTGTGCATTGGATAGGATAATATGTTTTTAATTGTTTTTTACGCGTAACCCTACTTATTTTTTATAAAATTAAAAGTACCCTAAGTTACCCGGAGTAACTTCATCTATCTACCAGAAAAGTCCCGTTAAAATTGTTCCAGTCGTTCCGGAGATTAACCATTATAAACAGACAGACAGACAGATAAAAATTGTATTTTTGGTGTAGTTATCGGATATATATTTATGTCTATTTATTTATTTATTTATTCAGGTGACAAACAGCCATTACATAAATATGATTACATAAGAAGATACACTAAAAGGCCTAAAGTACCATAACTTATATTTAATAATTAACAGTTATTAACTAAGGAATCGTAACGTACGCTCAATAAAAAGAAAAAGGTTACAATAATGAAGTACAAACAATAAATATAAAATAAAAATAAATTTGTGAAAGAAACATTAGTTTGCTAAAATCGTATGTTATAGTTATTTTTTATAATAAATATTAGCCAACTTCATTTTGTAAGATGACAAAGTATTTGAGAATATGTCAACATCATTTAGGCATTTGTTATAGTTGTAACAGGACCGTTGAAAGAACGAGTTCCTGAGATAATTCGTTCGACAGAAAGGGATATGAAAAGTGTCATGAGAACGTGTGTGAATAAGTGGGATTTTTAAAATAAATTTGTTCTAAGAGTTCGGATGAATCAACATTAATTAATTTATAAATGAAAACTGCATCAAGGTAATCTCTCCTATCTTTTAAAGATATCATATTATGCCTCGAAGCGCTTGTTGCATAGTCAGTAAAGGTTATACCTGTTCTATAATCTAGCGCTTTTAAAAATCTATGAAGTATTTTTTCGATTCTGACAATGTGTATCTTATATTGCGGATTCCAAATAACACTTGCAAACTCCAATATACTGCGGACATAGGCAAAATATAACGTTTTTAAAGTTTCTGGTTTCTTGAATGGTTTTCCTAAACGCAGGATTAAACCGAGTTTATTTAAGGCCCTTGAAACGATAGCATCTATGTAAAGATTGAAGTTCAGTTTGGAGTCCAGAATAACTCCTAAATCTCGAATATCACTAACACGTTTAATGAAGTTGTTAGAAAGTGAGTATTTATAATTTAGTGGATTATATTTTCTCGTAAAAGAAATAGTATGACATTTTTCAGTGTTAATAAATAGTTGATTTGACGAGCAATATTCATGAAACTTATGAAAATATGTTTGTAACTGCTTATATTCATCTTCTGAACGGATAATTTTGTAAATCTTAGTGTCATCTGCATAAAGTAGATGATAAGAGTAATTAAAACAAGCTTTTATTATATATCATTAATATAAAGCGTAAATAGAAAAGGACCGAGATGAGACCCTTGGGGAATACCAAAGGGAATGGGTAGAAAATTGGACCGATAACCCTTGAGCGCTACAGCTTGGCAGCGGTTTCTGAGGTACGATTCGATCCATCTAAGCAGATCGCCATGTATACCAATTCTTAACAACTTATTTAGTAATATTGAAAAATTAACTTTATCAAAAGCTTTAGAAAAGTCTGTAAACACTGCATCAACTTGATAGCCGGCATCTAGAGCTTGTAAAATAAAACTAGTGTAAGATAGCAAGTTTCTTCCCACACTGCGACCGGAAAAGAAACCATGTTGCTCAACCGCAATGTGACGACGTGTTTGTGATGTTAATTGATTAATAATAATCTTTTCGAAATGTTTCGCGAAAACACAAAGTTTTGTGATTGGTCTATATTGTTTAACATTGTGTCTATCACCACCTTTTAGTATTGGGGTAATCAATGCCATTTTCCAGATATCAGGAAAAGAGCCTTCAGTTAGAGACTTAGTAAAAAATAATAGAGTGTAGTATTGATAGTTCTTTTGCTAATCTCGATATGCAATATGGGATGATTTCCATCAAAACCAGCGCTTCTGTTAACATTTGTTTGTTGTAAATGCTTGAATACTATATCGGGGTTAATATTCACTGTGCTAATATCAACTAATGAAGGAGTGATATTACTGTTATTACTATACTGTGTCTTTGTTACTAATAGCCATGTATTAGTAACAAAGACCGAATTAAAATATTTATTAAACATATTACAAATTTCTTTACTATCGTTTGAGGACTGGTTATCGTATATCATATGAGTAGGTATATTATTAGAAGAAAATTTTGACTTTATAAATGACCAAAAGTATTTTGGAGATGCATTAATTTTTTCTTCGGAGAAAATAATATAATTTCGGTAACACTCACCTTCTAACGTTTTTTCTCTTTTGCATAGCAGTTTGAATTCTTCTTGGTCTCTAGCATTATTATAATTTTTCCACATAGCATGAACTTTTAGATTTTCGCGAAAAAGATTTAACAAGGCTCAAGAGTACCAAGGAGGATAATTATTATGTTTATTAATTAGTTTCTTAGGGATATATAGATCAATAAGCTCATGCACCACATAATAAAATTAGTTACCGCCTCCTCTGTGTTTAAAACGCTAAGTTTTTGAACCCAGTCGATATCTACCAAACACTTACCTATTTCTTCAAAATTAGCAGCGTGATATAAATATTTAAGGTACTTGGTGTCTTTTATGTAAGTTACAGAGGGTAAACTAAATATTATTTCAAGGGATTTATGATGGCCATCCTCAGGTGTGAGAGGCATTGGACACACTATAACAGAACAACTATTATTACTTAATACTAGGTCTAGAATACGCCCATTTGCATTGTAGCAACTGTTGTATTGTGAAATATAACTGAAATTTATAAAATCGGATAGAATTGTTGCTTTGTTAGAATTAGTTATATTTAACAATTTTAAGTTAGAAAATTCATCATAAACCCATTCCGCTTGAGATATATTAAAATCACCTAATAATAGAAAAGTGTCATCACTTCTGCTGTTATGCATTATCTCATAAGATTTATCGAAAAAATTATGTAGTGACACCAAATGGTTAGCATTGTGTGGGAAATAACAACACGCAACATGCAGTGAACGCAAGGATCTGTTGTTCGGGGATATAGAAGCGCGAGTGCGGGTACGGTCAGTGCGGTGGTGGGGGCGTGGTGAGCCGTGCCTAACTCGATGCTCAGCCATAGCTCTTCAGAGTTGCACGCAGAGAGCCACCCGTCACGCCGCTGAGCGGCAAGCTCACAACGAACCGCGATCAAAACACCGCCACCTCTCGCACCGCGCCTTAAATTACAACGATCTTGTCTATATACAATATAATTGTTATGAAAATACTCTGCACTGTCAAATTCCGATGTTAGCCATGTTTCTGTTAGACAAATCAAATCATAATTACATTGTAAAACACTAGAGAGAAATGTGTGCGACTTTGTGCGGAGCCCCCATGCCATTTTGATATTAAATATTTAACTTGTTTAATTCAAGCACTATAAAGTAAGGAAATTTCACAAAATATATAAACATGTAGCATATTATAATAACTCAGCACGATCACACTGGTTAGATTATATTTGGTGTAGATTGTAATGATCAATCCTTTCAAAAAATCTATATAATTCACATACGTTATTATTGAGAGAACCCGGGTTGACATATCTCTTAAAATAAATTTATATAAATTATCTATATAGGTTAGTGATGATAGAATAATAAAATTAAGCTGACAAGGTGTATTACCGATTCCATAAATACAATAAATGGTGCTTAGAATGTTATGCAAAGAATAATAATAAAAAAGTCAATTTACATTAAAAATATTTTGACAGTACAAACAGACACTTCAATTTTATTCATTTAGTATAGATTATTAATAATTGCACTGGCAATAGTTAAATCAGGAAAAAAGAAGTATTAATAAAAATATAAATGCAGTAACAATAGAGACTAAAACTAAAGATTTCCCCATGCATAATATGTACAAAATTACACATGTTCCCTTCTTCACGAGTTATTAGATTATTGCTAACTCGTCTGAAGTCAGCCGGCGACTGAGCGTCGGCCATCATTCGGCCGTCGATCATTTAAATCTCTCCATCTTTCCTTCTAGTTTTAGTGAAAAATGCAATTTATTTTTCTTTTTTTCGTTTAGTAGTGTAAATATATAAAAAAAAAACACATTCATGGTTTAAACAAAAAATGTTTTAGATGTATGACCTTTATGTGTACTCGCAAGGAGATGCCATTACTTCAGCAAAACGACCATCCATCTTGAAACATGATTCAGGTACATATTTTTAAAATACATACGAAGTTAAATTGAATATTTAAAACTATTACTAGTATAGTAATTTAAATTAACAAACTGTTATTTAACAGAATAACTATAAGATTAAATAATTTATACGCATGTGTATGAACAACTTTAGTGATAATTTCTCTATAATAATATACACTAAACAGATAGCGAGTAATATATCTGTTTTGTTTTAGCTTCTAGATTTAGGTGTAATTATAACGTGCCGTCAGAGGAGGACTTATTCCAGAAGAAGTTAGTTCATCACGAGCCAGTCCAGGAGGAGTTAGCCCAACTGAAGCCAATCCAGGAGGAATTAGTTCCCATGGAATCAGTGCAGGAGGTAGCAGCTCAGGTAGAGCCACTCCAAGACAAATCAACACAGATGGAGCCATTCCAGGAGAAGATACTTTTCACGTAATCAAAATTATTAGTTTAGTTATAATCTTAAAATGTTATTACTACTCGTATAAAATATAGTAAATGCTTGAATGTTAGTTAAATTTGAATAGAAAATTACTAATTTACAAGATTTACAAAAAACATGATATTGTATGAATCAGAATGTTGACCAATAGAGGACTGCATGGAGCTGAGATGTGAATGTTGAGATGGATGTGTGACGTAACAAGGATCGACAGCACTAGGAATGAGCACACTAGAAGAAGTTTGAAAGTGGTGCCAGTAACAGAAAAGTTAAGGAGCAATCGTCTATCATGCTACGGGCATGTGATGCGGAGAGAGGAAGAGGATATTGTAAAAAAAGTTATTGGATATAAATGTGGACGGTTATACGGGAAAATCAAAGAAAAAATGTATGGATTGTCTGAAAGATGATATGTTTATAAAGGGAGTGGATATGGAGATGACTGTAAAAATAGAAGAATGAAAGAGGAATACATGTTACAATGACCCAAAATGAAAATGGGATAAGGGTAGAGAGATGATGATGATTAGATTATTTCGGGCCTACTAACTGCTCGTCACATTACCTCACAAGCACCAACGTTCAATCCCAAAGGCCTGAAAGGTTTGCCTGCCGCTGAATAAGATATCTCCCACTGAGAGGACTCTAGTTCGCAACGTTTCATGTATCTTTTCGGAATATTCTTATATCTAAGGTCTAAGTAGGATACATTATGCTAATCTGTTATCTGACATACAAGGAAATTATCAGACGCAGTTGTTGCATTTATTAATTAAAGTAAACTTATGATACGTGAATACTATTCTTCGTGTGCAAGAGATCTGTATCTCATCTGACCTCAACAATGTCGTTTGCAGGTTGCTGTGTAGTGTGTTCCTGATCTTGCTAACTCTGTGCATCAATTTGTCTCTGCGCTAAATATATTGACCGGTTAGCTTCTAGACGCCACAAGACGCTGCTAGTCATCATTCACTCAAATTACTGACAAATAAACAACAGCACGGGAGACTCTCCTCTCAATACCGATATAGTCCCTACATGTACTCGAAATCAAATCGAATAACCATAACGATTAATGTTGTTCCATATTAATATTAATTACTTAAACTTTTATACATGGAACGAACCATATTTATATATACTATACTATACTTAAAAATAAATACTTGTTAAATAAATATTATCTTAAATTTTATTCATTCAGAAATATCGTTATGTAATTATTAAATGTATTTTTGGAACGAAGTTTCTTTTGAGGCGTTGCGGAGGGGTGCCCTAGCCGGCAAAAGACGTCCATAACGTTAAAAAAAAGCGTAAGATATAGCTGTAATTAAATTTCAGCAAAATAGATATCGCCTCTGTGGCGCAATTGTTTAGCGCGTTCGGCTGTTAACCACAAGGTTGATGGTTTGAGCCCACCCGGGTGCATAATTTTTATTTTTTTTATTTTAGGATACATCAAAATCCTTCATAACTCAATACAAAAATCTCACTTATAATATTTATTTATCACAAAATTTATCTATATATAAATAGTCAATTATATAACATTTCAGTAGATTTATCTTAGCTGTGTGTTTTTTTGTTTAATACTGACGTACTTTGAAGTTATTTGAATAACATTTAGAAATAGATTATTTTTACAAAACTACGTTTTTTAAATAAATATTTTGATGGAATTTCAGCCACTACGCAAATACTAGTTATACTTGACACATGTTGTAAAGAATTCAAGAACACTAAAATTACCTCGGTGTAAAAGAATTATTAAGCCGTGGATCACCCCAGGGCTCCTCCGTTGCATTCGACATAGAGATAAATTACATTTAGATTCTAAAAAGGATCCTAACAACTTAATAGTCAAAATAACGTATAATAGATATAGAAATTTTTGTAATAATATTTTAAGAGATACAAAAAGGAAATATGAAAAACAAGAATTGATAAATGCTAAGAATAATGGAAAAATGCTATGGAAAGTAATTAAGCGAATTACATACACTGAAAAACCAAAAGAAGGCGCTAAAGAATTATTATCGTTGGAAAAATCTCCCGAAGATTCAGTCAATACAATTAATAAATACTTTGCTAATGTAGGAAGATTACTAGCTGAGAAAATTAATAATAATATCTTTGATCTTAACACTTCTAACGCTTTTCCTCCCTTAAAGTCTTTCGTACTTATTGATACCGACGATGCAGAGGTTGAGCGTATTATTATGGCATCTAGGTCTGATTGTGCTGTAGGGTTGGATAGAATTCCTATGTGGTTAATTAAAAAATATAGACAAATTATTATACCTTATTTGACTTATATCTGTAATATGTCTTTCAAAAGTGGAATTTTTCCTAAAACATTTAAGAAGGCAGTAATACAT
This sequence comes from Samia ricini, assembly GCA_014132275.2. Lineage (NCBI taxonomy): Eukaryota > Metazoa > Arthropoda > Insecta > Lepidoptera > Saturniidae > Samia > Samia ricini. The sequence goes on from AP028163.1 coordinate 15,156,623, forward strand.
CCAATTCACAAAAGTGGAAACAAAAACTGTGTCACAAACTTTAGGCCAATTTCTGTTTTATCATCACTATCAAAAATCTTAGAGCGTCTTATAAATAACAGGCTTATTAGATATTTAGAACATTATCAATTACTTAGCAATAATCAGTACGGATTTCGCTCACAAAAATCCACAAATGATGCGGTGCATGAAGTAACAGATTTTATAATAACAAATTTAGATAAGAAAAAGAAATGTGTAGCAATATTTCTGGACCTGGCTAAAGCATTTGACACAGTTTCTATTCCCATACTAGTTAATAAACTTGAAGGGCTGGGTATCCGCGGAATACAGTTGCAGTTGTTACGAGACTATCTTTCCCACAGAAAACAATGTATAAAAATTGATGAAATTGTAAGCGAAGAAACCGAAATAGAGTATGGAGTTCCTCAGGGTAGTATTTTGGGGCCGACTCTATTTTTAATATATATTAACGATTTGTGTACTTTGGAACTTTTGAATGGTAAACTAGTTTCATACGCGGATGACACTGTACTTCTGTTTTCTGGGACTACTTGGGAAGAAACATTCAAAATTGCGCAAGAAGGGTTCAATAAAGTAACACGATGGCTTAGTGCTAACTCTTTAACACTTAACACAAAGAAAACCAATTACATGACATTCGCTTTTCGTAACCAAAATTTAAATTTAATTGATAAACATTTCATATTCGCTCACACTTGTAACCTCCTTAATAACTGCAATGATTGCCCCCTTCTTTTGCACACCGATACTGTTAAGTACCTTGGTATAACAATAGACAAAAATCTTTCATTCGACTCTCATATCGAAATATTAACTACTCGTGTACGTAAACTTATTTATATATTTAAAAACCTTAGATTTGTGGCGGATGCGATGATCTTAAAAACCATATATTATGCTCTTTGCCAATCACTAATTAATTACTGTATTACTTCTTGGGGAGGGGCAGCCAAATCAAAATTAATAATACTTGAGAGAGCTCAAAGAGCAGTATTAAAAGTTATGCATTTTCTCCCTTATCAATTCCCAACTACCCAGGTATATAAAACTGCTGAAGTTCTATCAATTCGTCAATTGTTTCTTTTGCAACTTATATTAAAAAAACACTCGACGATATAATATATGAGCCCAGCGCAAACATATCTAGACGTCGAAAAGATATTGTATGTAAATCCAGCCAGTTTAATACAGCTTTCTCCCACAGATTTTTCTGTTTTCTCGGGGACTATTTATACAATAAAATAAATCGTGATGTATTTATATATGATAAAACAATCAACCAATGTAAAAAAATTATAACAAAATGGCTTATGAATAAATCGTTCAACGAAACTGAAGAATTCTTAAAGATTATTGAATAAGTATATAGGAAACCTAGTCATAAGTAAAACCAGTTACTAAAATAGCTAAAATATATGTGATATTGTCTTAATTAAGTTACATTAATCCTAAACACATATACATACACGCTCGTACACTCTGACACACATCACATACATACTGTATTTGTTGGGTTCACCCTAAATTTATTTACACTTACACTCACTTACACATCTTATTAATTAATATCCTTATGTTGAATATTGAGGCAGCAGATGGGCACTTGTCAACAGAGCGAAACCTACTGCCAAGATACAGGGAATCCTAGTTTGGCAGGCAGATGTGTAAAATCATTAAGTTATGCTCACAAAACTTCTGTGTTTATTTTGATAATGTGATTGTGTGATTTTTTGGTCTAATAAATTATTATTATTATTATTATTATATTTTTCTATTTTTCTTTTTATGTCTAGTCTATGTATGTTGGCAGTTACAGTGTCTACTGTATAGTCTACGTGATGACTGTTATTATTATTGCAGTTTGCTATTATTACTATAGCATATTATTATTATTCATATAAATAGCTGTTTCTTTGTATATTGTTAAATTAAATTAAATTCAATAATTAAAACGGATTTTCACTACTAACTATTCTTCTTGCTTTACTCTGACGCGCTCTTTTGACAGTTAATGTTAGACTGTGGAGATCGTTCATTTTCTCTAATATATAAATCTCTCATGGTTATGGTATTAATACAATATAACTTACTATCTACCTTAGATCTACACAACATTCTATATCGAAACAATAACTTAATCTACAGACTAACCCTAATCTAACCTAAGAGTGGAAGATAAAAGGGGTAACCGCTTCAGGGCATACCCCTATGGAGGTGGCTGCTGCTCTGCTCATTACGACGAACAGGTCTCTTAGATGAGGTGCATTATATGCAGCTTCTGTTTTAGTTGTAAGCTTCTGTTTTTTTCTGGTCTCATTTTATGCTTAACCCTTCGTCTCCTCACTACTCAGGTTGGCGAGGTTGCACGAATAAGTTCACGCGTTTGAGGTTTCCGTTTAGGTTGGCGACCGCTACCGGCAGCGCCATGTCCGTCCGGTGGTCTTGCGTGCAGAGGAGCTATATTTTGCAGGTGAACATGCGCCGACTTGTCCGCCCTACTAAACATGTTTGTGGCTAAGCTGCTAATAAATTCATCGGGGTTATCTACTCTTAGGTCGCGCGCTACTACGTGATTACTCAAATAAATCGGTGCGCCTGCGATTATCCGTAGCGTAATGCTTTGCTGCGATCTGAGCTTTTGCTTATTGTATTGTATTGTATTGTATTGTATACGACTATACCAGGCCGGAGAAGCATATGTTAGTCGAGATCTAATATAAGTTTTATAAATACCTATTTTGGTTTCTAGAGTTAGTCGTGAGGCGAATACCGGGCGTAACATTCGCCTGGCTACTCTGGTCTTTGCTATGACGTCTTGTATATGACTTTTAAAGTTCATGTTTCTGTGAATGGTGACACCCAAGTATTTAACCTTACTTGTTCAGGGTAGTTGTTGTTTTTGGAGCGTCAGGTTCGGTGGTAGGCCTCTTTCCGTGGTTCTTGTGACTAACGCTTGTGTTTTTTCAACATTTGCTTTTATACGCCACTTGTAGAGCCAATCGGGAATTACATCTAATGTCGCTTATAATTGGTGAGTGGCTGCTTCGGCAGTGACGTCACGCGCGAAATCTGCTGCGTCATCGGAAAACAAAGCTAATTCGATCCAGCCAGCGACTGGGAAGTCGTTCGTATACAGTGCGTTTAGTCCTGGTGACAGGCAAATCGTCTAAGTATGCAAAGTAGTAGCTGTCGAGTCCGCGAGTCATTTCGTCTACGAAACGTTGGAATGTTTGACTCGCGTTTCTTAGGTCAAAATTCATACAGGGATATTCGAATAACCCAAAAGGCGTTGTTATGGCGGTTTTGCAAATGTCTTCCTCCGCGACCTTGATCTGATTGTAGGCTTTGACCAAGTCAATCGTCGAAAATACACGGCAACCTGACAAATTGTGAGTGAAGTCGTGTACATGACGTATCGGGTATCTGTCTGGAATTGTCCTCGCATTCAGCTGGCGATAGTCGCCGCATGGTCTCCAGCCACCATCTTTTTTGGGCGTTAGGTATAGTGAAGATGACCAGGGGCTGTCTAAGGGTCTAACTGTTCTGTTCATTAACATTCCGTCGAATTCCTGTTTCGCTATCTTTAGTTTGTCAGGTGCGAGACGACGTGGAGTAGAATGAATGTACCGGAGGTCCTTCTGTAGTTTTACTATAATGAACTGTGTTGTGGGTGCAAACAGGGTGAGTACCTGCTGGACGCGTGATCTCTGTAAACTCTTTCAAGATGCTGAGGTATTTTGATTAACCCGTCATTGTCTTCACTGAAGCAATTGTCACTGATAAAGGTACCGATGCTGCTGACGATGTTAGTGTAGTGGTGTTTGTCTATTAATTGCTGGTTTCGGACATCGACCATTAAATTGTAAAATGATAGGAAATCGACGTCGATGATTGGCTTTGTGACGTCGGCCACCGTGAATCGCCAGGGAAAGTCTCTACGCAATCCCAGGTTGAGTACCAAGTGAACGTATCCGTATGTCGCAATGTTGGTCCCGTTTGCAGCATACAATGTATATTCGGTTTTGGGTCGTTTCTGGCGTACTAAGCGTTTTTGATAAACACAGAGGTCGCTGCCTGTATCAACTAAAAACTGTGTTCTTGATTTGTGGTCAGTGACAAAGAGGCGACCTGAGCTAGGGCTATCGTCTGCCGCCATTAGCGACCGCCCTTGTCGTTTTCCGGAGTGTAATCACAAGGTTTCAGTCATTTTTTTTACTACGATCTAAATTTATGGTGGTACCAACACAATGGAAAGCGGCGGTAATTAGAATGCGAACGTGAATACTACGGCTACGATTGTGCTGCATTCCACGTTCATTTGATCTTGATTTATGACCCTCGGTTGTTAATGCATCTACTTTCTTTGTAAGTTCCGCCATTTGCTTGATAACATAACCCAATGTGCCGTGGGAGCGTATGCTGCAGCGACTATCTGTACCGGTGGCGATACTATATCTATTACTGCGTGGGCGAGGTCCGCCAAGCTGTTAAGGTCGGTGTGTAGTTGGGAAGCTATGGCTGTTTGGGCGTGGGCTGGCAGTCTGCTGGTCCATATCGTTTTTAGAAATTCTCCCGGTATCCCGGAACCAGCCAAATGACGTAAATGTCGGAGAAACTGCGATGGAAGACGATCTCCCAGTTCTTCGTGTGTTAGCAACTGCTTCACTTCTTTTCCATACTTTTCTTCTAAATGTTCCAGCTGTGACACTATAAAGTAAAATTTAGTTTTGTCATCACAGATCCGGGATAGCAATAAATGCCCTCCGACTTGCGCAAACCATACGGCGGGTTCTTCAGCCCAAAATGGTGGTAATCTAACTCCGACACGAAATACATCAGTCGGTGGCATGTAAGCCGTGCCTTTATCCTTTGCGTCGTTTTTATTCGTCGCCATTCTTTAATTGGGTCTTGTTTTTTTTTTCTTGATTCCGTGAGTGTCCGGTTTGAGGGGTCACCACTGTAATGTTTTTGGTAAGTAAATTAAAAATGCGATTTTTCTGTATACTTATTTACTATAACATACGTTATACTGTACAAAAAATATAAAAGAATGAATGCGTCGAGAGGCGACGTGCGGTCATTTACACTGATACTAGCACACTGGCTGGTCGTTCAGCGTCTCGTCATTTGTCCGCGGCCGGCGGCATCTTGCCGTACGAGATAGATACTTCGTACGGTACCCGTGATTTCAGGGAAGTTACATGGCGCTCAATGGTTATTATTTTGTATTTATTTCTTTTTGGCAGAATTAAATATAGAGTACGCCACAAGGGGTTTAAGCCGCCCAGCTATCGGAATGGTTCTCACTGGAGTAATTTGTTTAACCTTAAAGTTTGAACACTACATAGCGTCGCACGGTGTTTAATTTGTAGTTAAGAAGGTACAATAATAATTTAAGATATTTTCTTCACAACAAGTCATTTTCTAATTATTACATGTAGGCGTTGTATAGTTTTATTTTTCCTTTTCTTTAAACTTCTTTTTCTTTTAGTTTTAACTAAGAACTTCGTTCCTGAAGAGGGTCCTCCGCCGCAAAAAATGTTTTTTACGAGTTTTTCTTATCGATATATTTTGTTTGTACATTTGTATTTTATTGTTGAATCCACTACGTTTATTTCACTCAACCGTGAGGTTTTAAAGTAAACTCTAAATTATTTATGTTATAGATTTATGAAAAAAGTTAATTGTTATTATAAGTATAATTGTATTATAAGTGGAATTAGCGCTGTTTATTACTTGGTACTTCAATATATGCAGAGCTGGGACCCTTTTCATTTGATGAGATGCGCAGGTGTGTGGCATATATAACAGTTAACCTGCTATTTTGTATTTAGTATTATGTATATTATTTTGTATTTGTACTATGTGTATTTTGGTATTTTTTGGGTTTCATATTTTTCATCATTTTTTTAATGTAATATTTTGTATCTCATTGGTTAAGAAAGTTTTTCTTTGTTTATCTCTTTCTTTCAATGAGGTATATGATTTCAATATGACAATAATATTATAAATGAATACGACTTGAAGATAACAATGACCACATATAAATTTGATAGCACAGTGTAGTGTATTGATTTTTATAATATTATTACCTTTCTTACAATAGAAATATATTCGTAAAGCCTAGATGAGCGTAAATCGTAAATATTACAAAGTTACCGAATTTCATTGTAAATTACATGATGCTATACACTTTGTTGTCAGCTAGTGTAATCAAAGCAAAATCAATATGTACTAAAATTAACAAACATATGAGGTAATAAATGTATTTATAATTGAATAAACAATGTAGTTTGATTTTCTTATGAGAAAAAAGAATTCACCAAATTGCGAATCTTGTGAAATTCCCGAATATGTTCTGCAAACCACATTTAGGAAATGCACTGAAGATAGAATATAATAGAGACACTATAGGGTTTCTTGGTGCCGATACAAAATACGACCGTTGACCATTTATTTTAAAGAACAACTGCTTTTTACATACATTCTACCAATCGCAAAATAAAAACTACATATTCGGATACGAACAGATATTTACTACAACCTCTTGTTAATTAAATGTGGCCGTAAAAAACTGGAAGAAACCATGTAGTCAAATAATTTAATCCTAATCTATTACTTAAATATGGGAACTTTTCAAGAAATTTTGACTTTGCCTGCAAGTGTAGAAGCCAAAATTTTGTGCAAGATTTCGGGTAATATTAAGATGTAAATTTTTAACTTTATGTGTATATTTACGACAGGTTCTTGGTGAACCCAAGTCCTTAAATAGAATATAAATATTTAAAAAAATAATAGTTTAGTTGGCCGTGTGATGCCGGCTGAGAATAGTACCACCCCATATCTTCTCGTGGGTGTCGTAAAAGGCGACTAAGGGATAAACCATTCGCAGCAGCATCCTCTGAATACCACAAATACCTAATCCGATCGCCAACCCGCTTGTCGAGAGTGGCGATTATTGAAATCCCCTTTTTGGAGGAGACCTATATCCAGCAGTGGGCATCTTTCATTATTACTTTATATAATTCAGGCCCTGATAAGGCGCTTATGAACGTCAAAATACTACTACCAAATTCGGTCATCCCAGTCACCGAGAAGAGTCTGCAAGAAACTCGATCTGGAGTGTTTGTTCATAAATGAATAAAGAAAGGTGACATTTCTAGACATCACCATCGTTCACATAGTGATCCTAATAGGAATTACCTCTGGAAATTAAAACTTGTTTGACATGGTGCTGGAACTTATTATCCGGTAAATCGCTAATGTGCTTTGGGGCTTTATTATAAAATCTAACACTCCAACCTAGAAAAGTCTTATTAACCTTACTAATAATTAAATAAAGAACTGTTATGTAATTCATTATATTAAAATTATGCTTGTCGTTTACATGGTGAAGTTTGTCAAATTTTTTGCGGACACGGTAAGTTAACAAGAATGTATTGGGAGGGCAAAGTTAGGATATTCGTTCTTAAGTAAAGGTACCCAGCGTATTTGGTAAATTTATCTAAAACTTGTCCTCTTTCTAAAATATTGGTGAATATATAATATAATGCCGTACGCTTGTGTATATTTGTAGTATGTTGAAAGTACGGTCCGGTTTGGAATATTGCTGTCACCTTTGGGAGGATCAGTCACGTATGAGTTTGCTGCTCTTGATTCAATCAAACGCCGAGCCTAATGGGTTTATTGGGGATGAAACACATTTGATTCCGCCCCATCCCGTTTTGTCACAGGACGACGAGACGTTGGGAAGGACTGCGCTTTTCCCCCGATTCACGAGAAACTATTCGCTTCGTCTTTCATTATGTGAACGCCAAGGATTGGAATTAACTCCCAGCATTTGACTACTTCAAACGAAGAGTGAGCAGATATTTTTAGGTAAGTGTGGTCTACCTTCGGCCTTATCTACACTTAACATCAGGTGAGATAAAAGCAAAGCGTATGGTATGGTTGTGATAGTAAGTGGAAGGGAGACAGCGTTAGGAGAGGTAAGGATTTAAAAATGGTTGGCAACCGCGACCAACCAATCAAACGAGGTCATTTAAATATGCCGTTTGGCTTAACACAGACCTTTACTAATCCAATATCTAGTTTTATAACATTTATTTACTTTATAATCTTCGCTATTTATTAATACAACGTATAATGGCATAGTTATTCGATGTCTTTCTAAATCTGTGATTGCACTTAAGTTTCATCGTTTAGGCTCTGCATTGATGAAGCATTCAATAAAGTAATAAAGATGTGTTAAGAACCTTGGTATTACTCAGTGAACTCACATAAAAATACAATGAACTACATAATAAATAAAACGTTTTTAAGTTAATACTTTCAGAGTTGACTAACAACCATAATTAAATCTTCTAATCGTTGTTAGGTCAATTCTTTCTAGGTTACTATTATAAACTGTAGCGAGGTGTAGTACTGTAAGCGAGGTGTAGTACTATTGAGAATTGATGTTTGTTAAGTATGGCGGATGATGGGAGGATGAAGGGTGTGGAAGAAGGTTGGGCGGATGTAAAGTTTTTAGTGGATTATTCAGATTATGAGGGGCTGCTGGAACGTTGTTTTCCGGCGGAATTTTTTTGTGGGAAAGGTGAGGAAGGGGAAGATTGGGAAGCAAGTAAAAAAGGAGTTCTGCGACAACGGCAATATGAAGGATATGACTCCAAAGGAGATGATGAAGGTGGCAGACAATGTGGTGAAGTCCATGGCGGGTATCGAGAGGTTGGGAGTTAAGAGGGACATTGGCAAGCGGCAGCGATTGACAGGGCAGTTCGCTTGGGGCGTCTCGAAGTATACTCTGGAGTTGTCAGAGCATACGAGGGAGGTTCTCCGGGGGAACAGAGAGCTGAAGGCTGAGGTGCAGGAATTGAGGGCTGATGTGACGAGCATCAGGGCGAAATACGAGGCAGCAGTGAAAAAGCGGGGAAAGGATGGTTCTGGGGAGGCTGATGAGGCAGGTTCTGTGGTGCTGGCTCTGGCCAGGACGGAGGAGGCCTTTAAGGAGGCGATGGTGGCGATGGATGCCAGGATGGTATGCATCGAGAGGAGTGTGGCTATGGCTAGCCTGGCTGCCCCCTCGTCTCGAAAGAGTGCGAGAACGGCGGACAGGGGGAGGGTAGAGGAAGAGAAGGAGTTAGAGGATGCTGCTGAGGAGCTTCCACTGGGTATGACTGGGCGCCACTGCCGGGTTCAACCCCAGTGGAGGAAGGAAAGCAACGGGGGGAACAGTGGGTGACAGTGGTTAGGAGAAAGGGGAAGAAGGCTAATGCGGGGATGGCGAGGATGGATGGGACTGTGGGTTCCACACAGCCCAGGACTGTTCAGCCAGGTGGAGAGGGATAATATGGAGGGTGAGGCCCTCGTCGCCACCGTGTTCGGCAGCAGTGGTCGTCACATTGAAGCCGGACGCGGTAGCGAGGGGGGTCACATATAAGGATGTGCTGGCTGATGCTAAGACCAAGGTAGGGTAGCAGGATCTGGGGATCGAGGGCGTATCGTGTCGCCCCACTGCTTCAGGGGCACGGATCATGGAGATTTCGGGTCCCTGTGGCGTGGAGCGGGCGGATGCCCTCGCAGCCAGTCTGCGGGAGGCTATGGCAGAGGTCGTGGTGGTCTCCAGGCCGACTACGCGGATCGAGGTTCGCTTGGTGGGCCTGGAGGACTCAGTGTCCGAGGAGGAAGTTGTGTGGCGGGTCTCCCAGGAGGTGGGATGCAGGTCGGAGGAGGTGAGGGCTGGCCCAATTCGGGCTATGAAGGGGGGATCGGGGCGATATTTTTGTCGCTGCCGGTTGAGGCGGGGAGGAAGTTGGTGGAGTGGGGACAGGTGGTAATTGGTGGGTGTGTGGCTCGCGTTTGTGCACTTGAGGCAAAGCCTATGCATTGCTTCAAGTGCATGGGCTTGGGGCACACACGGGCGTTGTGTACGGCGGTCGTGGAGAGGGGGGGGTTGCAGTGTTTCCGCTGTGGGGTCCAGGGCCATAAGGCAGTGGACTGTGTAGCGGAAACACCGAAGTGTGCTGCGTGTGCAGATGCGGGGAGGGAGGACCGAGGCTGGTGTTGGTGGCCTCTCCTCGCTACGTCTTGTCGGTCGACAAGATGAGTGGAGGAGAGGGACCTTACTTTCTATCGCAGTGGCGGGTTTATTCCACTTTCTTCTTTGCCCGTCACTGTCCTATCCCATTCTTCTTTCTCTTCTATTGGGGGCAGGGGTAATCCCTTGCCTCTGGACTGTTGACCGCTGGTCAATACTTCTCTTCTGAGAAAGTGGGCGAAGAGGTGGGTGGGGAGAGAGCCTGTGGATCAGGCACCGACATTCTCCCCCCCATCCCCAACGAGCTAAGTTATGGACGTGGCCCTGTTGGGTCTGCCGCAGGGGACGACGCGGTGCTTGCGAAAGCTATCCCGTATCGTCCCCATCCCAAATGCGGCGGACGGCCCCGGGGGGTTTAGTGGGTATTTCCGGACGCTTCACGTCCGGGCGAGTCCCACTTTGGTGTTCCTCCACACCCCCTTACCCATTGCATTGGGGGACTTCGGTCTCACTAATGCCATGGATAAGGGTAGTGCGTAAATGCAGCCCCTCATTAAAAAAAAAAAGGTCAGTACTTTCTGTGCTCACTGACAACCTGAATTGAATTAACGCAAGCAAAGCCGCGGGTAAAATATATAAAATATAAAACGAATGGCGCTAACTATAAATAATTAATCAATCTGTGAAGAGTAATCCTTTTGATAGTGGGCGAAATGACGCGAGACGCGACGCGTGAGCGGATAGCGTACAGCCAGTACCCGCGCAGCCCTTAAACAGTTAACAACCACTGCAGCCATGAGTGATATCCCAGATATGTAATTTCACTTTTTATAATATTTTTAAACTAATTATGACGTTTCAAAATTGAACTTTTCGGTTTTACAATTGCAAATAGTTTCATCCGTTTATTACGTCTCGTTTTGACATTTTTTTAGCACCATTTTTAATATAACCTATATACGTTACCATGGAATTTTCGTGGACATGAAACTTTTCGTAGTTTCGATTTCAAGTTTGGCAATTAAGTAGGTAGCATCCAAGTCGACTAGTTATAGTTGCTTTGCAGAATGCTAACGCGTTTGTGTTGATCTCAGTGACGAATTTCGTGATGGTCGTCCGTGATAAACTCAACCGTACAAAAGCATTCGAATCTGATAAAACTATATTCACAATGGAAAAACCGGACCGCGAAAACTGGAGACACGGTCACTATTGCTTTCGAGGATCGTTGTACAGTGAATACCTATTTGTACACGATTATTTATTTGTCGCAAGTTATTGACTAACTTCGTGCAAATAACCAAAAACGCTGTACAATCTTGCACCATGATAATGTAAGCTGACACACGGCCAGTTAGACAAACGAATTATTGAAAAGAAAGGCGTAGATATTATTTGGGTCGCCGGCATACACTTCCGAGCTGGCTTCATGGGACTTCTTCCTGTTTCCAAGAATCAAGAATTACGTAAGCGGTCAATTAATGCCAATCATGTTTCTGAAGTCATCTCGAGTAAGTGGCATAAATGTTTTGTACATTTGTTTATTCGCATGAAAAATTCGTACACGAATTCTAAAAAAGAACTTTGACCAATCATAGCTTTTTTTTAAAATTAATTTCAGAAATGTATATTGCACCCTACGTACGTACATATATGAAGCGGACAGCGATGAAAATCTCTGGAAAAAAAAAGGTTCTAAAATTCGTTAATATTCGGTCTAACTGTAATTACAATACATTTCTTTTGACGAAACAATGTTTTGTTTCTTTGATGTTCCTTTATTATTAATTATCTTTAAGTTATGGGCGTACAAATTTTTTTGTAATTGAAGTTAGTCATTTTGAGAAGCAGTTATTTTAATGTTGTTAAAAAACGAAATATGTCGATTTGTGTAGTATATAATATTGTTAGCTTCTTTAAAATTTAAATGCTCATTTTAGATGAATATTGGCCATTTTTAGTACTGATTATAAATATTTGACAGTAGTACTATATAAATTGTTGATTGTATCATATAAAATAATTTCAATATAAAATATGATTAATTTTAAATTGTACTTTTATAGTAAGTTTTGATTTTTAGTAAATTCATTTTATTAATTTAAATTTGTAAGTAGCTCAAACTCGATTTCCGGCTATGTGGGAAAATAGTATTTCGAAACACTAGAAGCCAGTATTGATTGAGTTCCAATGGAAGTTAACGTGTGGTTCTAGTAAAAGGTGAAGTGTATTCACTGTTAACAACATAGTGTTAATTTTAATTAAGTCATATTACGAAGCTGTCTTTATTACGAGATGATCATTTATAAATATGCACGAATCAGATTAAATTCGTTACATACTGACAAATACGTATTACAGTTACGTTCTTACATACGTTCAAAGTCGTGAATCAATGCACATCGGGCCCACTGGTCGCAATTTATAGATAATCATGAAAATTTATTTGCACTATTCGCAAATGCATATCGTGATGGGAGCGTACAAATTTCAAGCAATTAAATACACGCTAAGGATTATTTGTGATTTTATTTTAATGTTGTAGGTCATTATTTATGTTTTAAGTTTTGCAAACGTAAGGTATGCAAACAAGTAAACAATTTATCGCATCTATAAAATATTATCATATAGTTATTATAGATGGATTTGTTTAATAATAATTCTCGTTCGATTTTTAAACCATAAAATCAATTGTATAGGGGTAACGTAACAAATATGTTATTGGTGCGTCTATTTATAGTCAGTAACCTTCAACGTGAGTCGCGAATTCAAAGCTCACGGTAATCCTGCGTCTCTCATAAGACTTACTCCAATTAGGAGGTCTCAAAGTATTTTCGGGGTCATAATCCTTTTTTAAATATCGACTGATGCTTTAATCGATATCTTATTAACTTTACGCGTAAGCCAATTAGAAATTCACATTTTCGAAAAAAAATTGGTGTAAAATAACTAGAACAAAAAATCAATTCACGTTCTGACAGAATGTCAATTTAATTAATACCTATTAAGAGTAGTTATACATGTGTAGCTTAATATAAAATGTTCTCCATCGTTTTTTTTTTTTTTCTAAAGTATGACATTTCTTTTAATAGTGTCAATTAGGAAATCTATATTTGTTTCAATGAGTTACTTTTAAAAGTTCAGATTTAATTGACACTAGGAATTTTCTTTATCTATGTTCAACATGTTTCCAATGGTTTTTGTAATATTTATGTTGTATGGATTTGTATTTTTTTTGTTATCTTACGTTTTTTTGAGTAATTAAAGTGTACATTTTAATAAATAGCTCAAAATACACAATGATTTTAAAAAATACGGATTCGAGTTTTTTTTGCATTTTCTGAGAAAATGTACCATAGTAATATATTTTTTACACCGTCAGAAAAAGTAGAGATTTCAACGAACAAAAAGCCCATCGACTTTTTAAAACAAGCAGATATTTTGACGGGAGAATTTTAGATTGAAAATTAGGGTGCCTTTTCGATATTACATCTATATATTACATCTCTAAGGTAAAAAAATGTATATTTAGAATTAAAAAAATTACAGTGTATTTGAGACATAAAAAGGTAAGTTTTAAGTAAATTACGAGGATTTTTCATTGCAATAGATAAAAAATAAAAAACTAAAAACATGGTCATTCAAATTTTTCACATAAATTTTGAGGTTATTTAAAAAAAAGACGAATACAAAAGTCGTAGATCTTTTTATTACCTACAACTTTAGCATGTAACTTTTTTCAAAAGGACTTGTAGTTTTGCTGGAAATCGAGATAAACCGATTTGTACCCTTAAAACTCACCTCCTTCAGTTCCCGGCCTCAGATCGCTCGTAAATTATTTATCCTTTCATTTCTGTCACATTCTCTTCCTTTGCAATGGGTTTCATCATCTATTTTTTTTTTACTTTTTACCATTTTCAAAAGCTTTTCAGCCCTGGTGCATTTGTTTTACTTTAATCTAAATTTTATATTCATGTTGGGTAACTGACTACATTTTTGTTCTGCACGATTTCTATGATAGCTACCTCTCCTACGAACGGTAACTAGTGATTTGTGTGATAACTGTTCAAACATAAACTGAAATAAACTTAATTGTTATGTTTTATGGTTTCTTTTACAACTTAATTGTCGTGTTAATTTCTGCTCTTATTATTTTTATGAGGGTTGATTCTTCTACATATTAGCAAACGATATGCCTCCTTTTTCTGTCTTTACAAACCATTACAATATACTCGGAATATGTATTTGCAGCGGATATCTGGTGCATTTGCGGGCCCAGCTGTTTTGCTATGATGTAGTCACTGATGGGTGGGAAATGCTGAACGGTAGCGACCTGGTAGATATCGTGGTGGTCAAGCTTCCCCCTTCACCGTTCAACTTTACAGGTGATTGATCTCATCCCCTCAGGTGGTATCCTAAATGTATTCTACCCTAACTCTGAGACGTAATTCTCGATAAATAAGTTTCCAGACTAAACCTGATCAACAAGGTTGATTTATCTTACCTTTAATGAAACCTGCTACTTATATAATAGTTACTGAACTGACCAGTGTAAGCCGACGTTTTATAATGATATTATATGTATTTGCATATGTTGAAACTTACAATAGTTCACCGAACAAGATAGAGTAAGACGAAGTTAAATATAAAGATTTGCAGTTTTCATTGATCTGGATTCAATTTGTTCTTTCTCTTGACATAATATATTATTTTTCACAGTTAATATTTCTTTCTAAATCAATATAACCAAAATATCTATTTCATCACTAACAACATAGAAATTTACGTGTCTAGTTTATGTTTTCGCTAAGAGGAACTGTGAGTATAGTGGTTCCTCCTACCGTTCATATAATTCGCGAGCAAGACTAGATAAGACCGTAAGTTTTTGAGATTAATTTGAGGCAGTCGGACTGGGTAAACAAATCTGATTATACTTTGTTATTATAGGCCTTTTTAAAAGTATTTTTAAATAATAAAAGGTTCTTATATTTTAAGTAAATAAACGTTTCTTTAAACTTCATTATATATCGAAACGGATTTAGTGTGAGAGAGAGAGAGAAAAAATTATAAATGTTGAATATAACATAATTACAAATAATATTACCTTTGTAAATATGATTACATAATGTATTGTATTTTTAAATAAATATCTACCGATAAATTATGGATTGCAACCTGAATAGATAACAGATTCAGTGTCATTTCTTTTGGATTTTTACAAAGCAAAGTCACGTCACAATTTTTTATTTATTTCTATACATACTATATTGTTTAATGATATTGACAGGTGCCAACAGCTACGACGATAATGAAGCGTGTCTCCCTGCGCCCCCTGCCACAACGGGTGACGAGTATTACATACAAGGGCGATTCACCGAGTACAGGATGGTCAGTATATTCCCGAAAACTAAACAAACTTCTATATACTGGAGATAGATTACTGAGAAATATCCATTTAATTCACTGATCTGACTGTCGGTTCTCGCGATGATTAATAATTTGTAGAGATAATCAATATAATATTTAAAAATTACAGTAACACAAAATGGTAAAAAATTTCACAACTTTACAATAAGTAAAAAAAAACCCGCTTCGAAAATATTTTGGATCTCATCATATATCATAATGGCCAAATGTATATTTTTGAAGAATATGTATGCTATAAATTTCTGTAAAAACTTTAATAAAATATCCGAATAAAATAAAATTATAATGTTAACAGCGATATTTCAAATTAAATCAGTTGTGAAGATGTTTCATTTAATCTTATATAGAAGAAAAGTTTTCAAGTTTTTTTTTAAATATTTGTTTACTTACATCGGTCTTTAACTTCAGATCTTAATTCCAAACCGCATGCCAACTTTCCGTGAAAAATACAATGGTACAAATTGTTATGTACCGCGAACTGTAAAACGTTTTGTACAATTTATAACCACATTCACAATCACTAAGTAACCGCGAGGCGACACGCGAGGATGATTAACAATTTGATGCGTTCTCTTATGGGAAAAGTACAATAAGACTAATACTGTACGTTTGGGCGCAAATAAGTACGCGTGCGTCGGCTCGATATGCGAATCAAAACTGTTAATTTAAAACGTATAGCCTGAAGTGGCAGGCAATTACGCGTGCGTCGTCTGCTAAGACCTTTTAAGATACCTTTTCACGGCTCTATTATATGACTCAGTATAACGGAAATTAGGGAATACGCTCACAGAGAATTCGTTCGAAATCTGCAGAGTTCGCCAAGGGAAAGAGTTTGTGAATTTCTTTGTTCGTTCCTTTATTTGCGACTCTGCTCTATTATAGCCGGAAAGTAGGGAACAAACATTAATGTACCTACTACTTGAATGAGTTGTGTTATGTCTATGTTATTTTCGAAACATTTCACTCGACCACAATGACCGAACTAAATAACGTGGAAATGCCAACAAAATCTATTAATTAATAATAATTCATAATAATTAAAACTGCAAATTACTTGACAAATCTATATTAACGGCTTACGTCATAGCGTTGGTACCGTGAATCTATAAGTTTTCCCCCTACCGAGAATCGCTCAACGCCGCTAAAAAGATTTCACTTCAAAAATTGTAAAGTGGGTGAAAAATGGGATGACTATTTGCATTGGCTTTGGTATTACCATTTAAGTTAGTTTTAAAGTTAGAGTTAGTAAACTAGTATGTAAGATCTTAGTTAAAGTTGTTGTAGTAGGTTATATATCGGAGTAACATATAGTAATAAAAAAAATACCATGAAGTGGTGAAATTGCGGATGAAATCTTTTATAGAGAATGGAAATTAAATCATTTTTAGAGTGAAACTTTGTATATTTAAGATGTCAGTTACGAAATAAAATAAATGTATATTTTATTTTAAAGAAATCATTAATTATATTGTCAATGTATATAATCAATACAAAGTATTGGTCTTACTTAAATAAAATTTGAAGTGATGATGGCGCAGTGGGTAGATCGGCCGGATTACATGTCAATTGATGCGGGTTCGATCTTACCTATCCAACTCTAAAATCGGCCTATGCTTTCGGTGAAGAAAAACATAGTGAGGAAACCATAGCATGGTGGTAGAGATGACAACAAATAGAGAGGAATGGAAGAGGAAGACATGTTGCGCCGACCCCAAATAAAAATGGGAAAAGGGTAGGGAGATGATGATGCTCGCCTGGGTAGCTACCACCCTCAAGTTTGAAAACCTTCCGTCAAATACCAATAGGTGTGTTCTGGCAGCATCACTTGAGAACCAGTACCTAGGTTTAGTGTGTTTACCATCATTGACCACATCGTCACTTAACATCAGATGAGATTGTGGTCAAAGTACTGAGCCTATATCGTGTAAAAAAATATCGTGGATTTGAAATGTTTTCATAATGTAGAGCCTATTCTACTTTCCAAGCCTTTTCCTTTGGTACTTACCTACTACCTATATTGAGGGATTTGAAAAAAAAAAATGTCATCGGTCATTTTGTGAGGTGTCCATCTTCTATTCAGAAATTTTCATGGTCTACTGTTTTCTATTAGAGAAACTCTATAGTTTGATGTTCGTATTAGTTGAGAGGTAGGTTGTAATGCGCTATTTTACGGCGGCTGCTATCTTGGATTTACAATGATACTGAAATTATAGTACGTTCACAGTTCATTTACCTCTGAAGTCTCATTTTGGTATGTTGGCATTACTAGCTGTCACGTAGTCAAAATATTTTGTCAATCATTTTAGATTTTTGCATGTTATAGAACATTTAGTGCTTTACTATATTTACACGCTACATACATTTAAATTGTAAAACATGCCGAAATGAATTCAAAGTAGTGCTACAAATAGTTTTCTAGCTATACGTAGATTCTCTGAAAGAGAAAGATCAAATAAGCTCCGTCAATTCCATTCATAAACCATTTGCCGCCATGACTCGTACGTATAATAGTGTGGTCTGTGTATTTATTATTTTTATAGTAATAAATATCGAAAAAAGTCATCTCGGTTTATTATATAGTAAATAATAAATATTATTTTAATTTTCCCGCCAAGAAGGAGAAGTTGGAGCTTCTATGTCTCAATACTAAATACTAAGAAAAATACGTATCCAAAAAAAAGGATTCTGATTGATATGCGATAAAGAAGTAAAATACCTGTAAACTATGTTGCTTTTATTGATGTACATCTATATAGTTTTTGCGAAAATCTGTTTTACAACTGATGTATGTTATCTTTTTCATACGACCCACCAAAAAAAAACTGAGGTGGCTAGTAGTTTTATGCTGTGATAGCTCATGTTTCCGACTGTATTTTAAATTAAATCAATGGCAATAATATAATATAATACATTTCGCACATGATAACATAATATACAGAACGACAACTTTACTGCTAAAATAACTCTGAACGGACTATAAATAATTGTATTGTCATCGGAACTAAAAGTTTGTTTCGGAACGAAGCGTTTTCCAAAATGAAGTTGGCCCCGCACGAAGTTTACACTACGCTAAGAAAGCAGTTATTACGCGCGCTGTTCAAATTTGTATAAGCTGCAATAAATTATATTACGCCATAGTTTTTCTATTTTTTACGTCCACTAATAAATAGCGACACACCGCAACCGCCGCTACATGCTGGACCTTCGAGCCGAAATCAAATAAGAAAACAAGCGACCAGTTGATATACTGCACTATCGAGCTGAAGGAAATTTAAAATCAAGTGAACTGTGGAGACCGTTACGTTACTTACACTAATAATGAATTATTCAACACAAGATTTTTCGGAAAAAAGAATCTTCAAGAAGAAGCAAGAATACGCTGAGGTGGATGATAGCACGAGCATAACGCACACTCGGTACGATCAACCATCCCGTCTTATTCCCAAACTTTTTCATTTCTCTTCAGTAATACCGTGCTTTCCTACTGATTTCAGTGCTTACGTCTATATAGCCATCGAGCTGGTAGTGTGCCGTAGCTAGCATATGCCAGTATCTGTGACACTATTTCAAACGTGAGTACCTACGCTTTTCACCAAAATGTCGTTAAACGCTAATAGTGACGATAGATCTGAACAAATTATCCGTGAACTCATTCGTAAACGCGATATAATTAAAGGCAGACTCACAAAGTTCACTAATTATTTAAATACTTTCGTCAAAGACGAGATTTTACCACCACAAAAAATCAATTAATTTAAAATTACGCATACAAAGTGCTAACGGTTTATTTGCCGAATTTAACGATCTTCAAAGTAAACTCGAAGAAATCGTTCCTGATTCCGATTTAGAGGATCAACTAGACCAGCGAGAATTATTTGAAGATTGTTTTTACAGCACAACTCATGCTAACCAGTGGAAAGGTCGCTGATAGCTCCAATCAATCGTCAAATGGTACATTACAATCTGTTCAGTTGCCTATTATTGTATTTCCCACCTTTGATGGTTCATTTGAACATTGGTTAGAGTTTAGAGATATGTTTCTATCATTAGTACACAATTCTAAAGAAATCAGCAATGTTCAAAAGTTTCATTATTTAAAATCTTCATTAACAGGAAGCGCACAATATATCATAAAATCATTAGAATTTACTTCTGATAATTATATGGTCGCATGGGAACTGTTACAGAACAGATTTAATAATAATAGACTATTAGTGTACAATTCACGTTAAAACTATATTCACTTTAGAACCGCTTAATAAAGAGTCATGTGTTAACCTACGACAATTAATAGAAACCGTAATAAAAAACTTACGTTCGTTAAGAATCCTCGGCGAACCCACTGAGTACTGGGATACAATTGTTATATATATAATTGTATCTAAATTGGACAGAAACACGGAACGCGAATGGGAAAATTACAAGTATTTATTTTTATCTAAGACATTACATTTATCACACACTAAGTACGCTCCGGATCATAAAAACAACACGTCCAATTCATATTCACGTACTTCACACTGCAATGTTTCCATTTCTAAATCGCACGATCGTCTCACTCTTAGTAAAAAATGTGTAATGTGTAATGCGAATCATTATCTTTACTCGTGTCAAAAGTTCCTAGAAATTGTTTTAAATTCAAAGCTAAAAGTAATTCATGAATATAACTTATGTGAGAACTGTTTACGCGCAGGACACACAGTCGACATTTGTAGATTTGGTCCGTGTAGAAAGTGCAATAAAAAACATAATTCAATTATACACCAAGATGTTGACCTAGTTAACTCTTCCAAAACACTGCACTCGGTATGCGGAAATAAGAAACCGGTTTGGTTAATAAGCAACAATAATGACATATTCCTTTTTTTTCTTTTTTTTTGACGGGGGGAAATGCATTTACGCACTACCCTTACTTATTGCATAAGTGAGACCGAAGTCTCCCAATGCAATAGGTAAAGGGGCACGGAGGGACGTCTCCGTGCCAGTGTGGTACTCACCCGGGTGAGAGTCGCCCGGAAATACCCACTAAAACCCCCCGGGGCCGTCCGCCACATTTGGGACGGGGGCGACACGGGGTGGCTTTCGCTAACACCGCGTCGCCCCCTGCGGCGAACCCACCGGGCCTCGTCCGTGCAATGGCCCAATGGGGATGGGGGGGGAATACTTCCCCACCCACCTCTCAAGAGAGGTACGACCTTGGTCGAAAGTCCGGGGGGAATGACATACTCCCTGACACTTCATGCGTTTTACCATCCGCAAACTCCGTTCCTATTAATGACATTCCTACGACTACTGTCAATAAGGTTCACAATGAGATGCAATATTCTTACGCGCTGCCATCTCATGCGCACTCCGTGCTATTACCCACCGCGTTTGTTGAGATAGTCGATGAACAAGGGAGGTATCACACGGCGCGCGCGCTTTTTCACAGTGGAAGTGAAAGATCCTTCATTACAAAAACATTTTGCGATCTATTAGGCGTTCAATTAATACAGTCCACTCATGAAATACGCGGTATAAGCGATACTAAGACACAATGTACGCAAACCTGTCTCATAGACATAAAATCACGCGTAAACGATTATACTTTCAAAGTACCTTGTTTTGTGTTACCGTACATTACGCATCTACCTTCTGTACGTGGAGTAAGCGCGCAACAGGTCTGCATACCAGACGACATACAGTTGGCAGATCCAAATTATTTAGATTCCAAAAATATTGATAATTTATTAGGTGCAAATCAAATTTGGAATTTATTTAATAATAACAAAATTAAATTAAATATTGGAACTTTTCTACAAAGTACTAAATTAGGATGGATTATTTCAGGTCCAATTAATTTTAATTCATGTAATTTTGAAATTATTACTTGTAATTTTACGCAGTTTTTTGACACTCTGCCTATGAAGTACAGGGAACTGGAAGAGGTTTCTACGAATTGTGATAAGCGCATAGAGGAGGAACGTGCATGCGAGAAACATTTCGTTGACAATACTATGCGCAATAGTGATGAAACGTTCTATATACGTACTGCCCATAAACTCCCGCCTGACGTGATAGTCGAAACAAGTCCTGTAGCTGAATGTCACTTCTCAACGTTAGAGAAGCAGCTACAACGTTTCCTTACTGATAAAGTGTTATATTATTTAATAATTATATTAGTATTAATAATAATAGTGTTATTTATTAAAGCTACAAATATATTAAAATTAAATATCCTTTCACTACACAAGCCCAAATATAAGTCTCAACTAGATGAGTACGCACACAGATCACGTGATTTAAAGGAGTTTCCAATGATTGAGAATACTAGCTCTAAAACTTTAGGTCATCGTTGGATTTCAGATTATTTTACTTATAAACCAATAATTAATCCAATTTTATCAAATATTTCATTAATATTAAACCCGTTAAGTTATTTAGTCCAGTAATTTTGTGTGTAAAAATATTTTAAATCTAATAAACACATGTTGAGAGGATGCGTTGCCTAATGATGTCACCCGCTTATGGTCATAATTTGTTGCTTCTCTCACTATCTTTAATACGATACCTCGACCTATTATATTCAATAATTCATCTATATTAAAATGCATATTATATTTACTGATCTATCACATTAGGGTATGGTACTTCCATATTTACGCACAATCAATTATGAAACCTGTAACAGTGCCAGCCAATATGTGTAAGCGCAACTTACTGTTTGTAATTTTACTTGTTTTATTTTTATTATTTATATGTACAATACATTTAGAGCTTGTCTGTGATCTTTCCACTAATGCATTTTATTCGCGATAAAAGATGTATATCTCTTTGCAGCAAATCTAAAGATATTTAGTTCGCTAATATAGTAAATTTTGTAAGTTTGAAGGAGTTTGTCTAGCTCTTATTTAACTACACATATATGAATACGCGTCAGGTAAAGAAATATAATTTCATTTTATTCTATCTTCGCTTGACATTTTGGTGTTTTCAAAGGCGAAGGTAAAATCATGTAAGTACTACTCATATTGAGTAGTTGGTAACTAACATATACATTTACGGATCTCAGCACAGTATTGACAGAGGAAAGCTATCCTAAATTTCCAACCATATCACTCCTGTGGCCTTTGATCCTAATTACTTTTTCCCTCTCAACCCTGAACACTTTGTGGTTGGTCGGCCGCGTTCACTGCGCCTGTTTGTGCCAATTTGATGGAAATACTCTCTTCATATGTTACGCTATCAACTCACAGCAAAGATCATGCTGTATCTTTGGACATTTGGACAAAGGAATTTATCTCCGAGTAGCAGGTTCAAGGAAAGTGGCGAAATCGCACTGCTATACTTTGCTGACATTTAGGACGTATTACCCGTAATTATTATTCCTGGCAAGTACTTTATCTCCAAGATTTCAAATATACGCACATCTTCGGAAATTATGGTTCGGACCTTATACAAAATAGGTTCACTAGACCAGTCAGATCCAAAGAGCGACGCAAGAAGCCAAGGAGTTCCCAATATCATAGAAAGCTGGAGCTTTCAAGGCCGGGGGCATGTTTCGGAACGAAACGTTTTCCAAAGTTGGACCCACACGAAGTTTACACTACGCTAAGAAAGCAGTTATTACGCGCACTGTTCAAATTTGTATAAGCTGCAATAAATTATATTACGCCATAGTTTTTCTATTTTTTACGTCCACTAATAAGTAGCGACATACCGCAACCGCCGCTACAAAGTGTATTCCAAATGTCTGTTAAGTATTTGTTAATTCTGTATTTGGTTTTTAGTCTGTTTTCACTCGTTTCATATATTATCTATGGTTCATAATAAACGACGGGAGCTTCCTTCGGTTATTGCCGTAAGAATAAGTAGTGTTTTTAAAATACGTCTCCTGGTCCAGCCCTGCTGATCCACATTCTAAGTAATACAATTTCAAATCAATAAAGGGCATAACATATCAATTACTATATTTGAAAACTAGGTGTGCGCCCGCGGCTGTTTAATATATTCTTCACTGCGTTTTAATTTTTTTGTACAGAAGCCTAATTCCTAAAAAAAATTGATACTAAGATAAAGTAAAAATATTTCTCATAAATTCAAGCACTTGCTCGTAAAACTGTGCATTGTATCGGATTTGATTAATAAATTTAGGAGTTCTATTTTCTTTACTCGAAACCCTAATTATTTTCGAAAATTAAAAGTATCTACCAAAGTTTAGCAAGCTAGTAAGTTATCTACCAAAGAAAGTCCCGTTAAAATCCATCCAGCCGTTTGCCAGACAGACAGACGAACAGAACGACACAAAAATCTCTAAAATTGTGTTTCTGGTATTGGCAGCGGATAAACATACATATGTATTTAGTTAAAAAATGTTATTTTGTCATTACAAACAGACATTGCAATTTTATTTTTTAGTATAGACAAGAGACAAGCACTAAAAGCTTGTAAGGTAAAAACCGTCAGAGTAACTTATAGAATTACAAAAATTATGTAAACATCCCAAATTGGATAGAAAAGGTAATACAAATGAAAGTAAGCAAAATGTAACAGCGTATGAATGTGCTTTCAGAAGCCGGCTTGGTCGGGAGGCTGGAAGTCAGCGAATCTCTACGCTTGTCGGTTCGCGAGGATTCTCGAAAACAGCTTATAGATGAGACTCAGAAGTGAGATGGGTCTATAATTTTTCAAAACGGTGTTGTCACCCTATTTTGAAAAAGAGGACTATTAAACTTATGTGCCACGCCTGTGGCGTTTTTCCTACGAGTTTAGCGGAATTAAAGAACTTTTGAAGGGTCTCAAGGATTTGTTTTCCACCAGCGTTCAGGAGCTCTTCTCTTATTTCGTTTTCACCCGGCGCCATGTAGTTCTTGAGCTGTTTGTAGCAGCAACGAAGTACGATCAACGGGCCGCTTACGCTTACCTCGCCGCCAACGCTCCACTTGCCGCGGTCTACTCCGGAAACTTATAACCGATATCGCTCGTGACGCTCGGTCACGTACACTAGTCAATAAACGATCTCCCTGACCCCTCAGAGTCCGATCGACAGCAGGATTAGCTCCCAGAACTCAGAAGATTACTCCACGAGGGACGCACCTGTGTGCCTCACCCAGTTGACTTGTCCGTAGGCGCGGACAAAGGAGAGGCCACCGTCGAAGGGAATAGCCCTGATGCGGTTTCCCCGTGTCCCCTATTAGTTCGTAGTTTAGTCAGTAAGTGTAGCGTGTGTAGTTTTCTGATTGTGTTTTCTTTTTTTTTTTGTTTGTTTATTTTTTAATCTTATTATAGTATGTAAGTTAGTTTTAATTTACATAATGTAATGTTTTTTTTAAATAAAGATCAAAAAAAAAAAAAAAGAAAAGTATGGTTAGGGAAAAACACACGACACACGGCTGCTAGACTGCTTGGGCAATAAGGAACACGAGACGATTGCTATATATGTCAATAACCAACCCTGACTGCTAGAGCACGTTCAAAATTGATAAATTATTTTTGCTAATGAAATGTGTAACTACATGTTTAAGAGCCATTCGAATTTCGTACAGGTTGGCGTCCGGGATTTATTCGGTAAAGTGTCGGGTTAGTCTAGCTCTTGGGTCTTTAGTTAGATTTTGAGTGGGTTTTTCGTGTCGACGTGTAGAGCTAGCCGTAGAACTTCTCGACTTACCTCAAAAGCTAAGGCTTTGAGGATATAATTCTTTTCTTACGTTACTGTAACATAGTCGTTTAGTTTTATATGGAAGATGTGAAATATGTATCTATATTATACGAGTATAATCTATATCTATATAATGAATTGAAAATCCTCGTTTTACAAACACGGAATTACACACGGATGGAATCAAGGGCAAAATTATTAAGAAATCAACTTCGTAGTTTTTTTTTCAGATTGTTTTTGAGTCCAGGATAGATGAGAACTTATCGTACTTCGAGCAAAGACAGAGGTTCCATTACTGGATTACCAGCGATAAGCTGTGCTACGGTATCAAGTTCCAAACGAACACAGACGCGATGAGCTTCGCCCTTGCTGTTAGAACTGCTATTGAGAAACTCACTGAAGGTAAAATTACGTCTTGCTTGTTTTTAAATATTATCTATTACGTGATTGAAATTAAATTTTATGGCTTGATTGAAGAATAAATTCAGAAGCGAACGATATCGGTGAGATTGTGGTAAAAGCACTAAACCTATTCCGTGTAAAAAAAAAAAAAAACTCGATAATGAGCCTGATCTTCCAGCAAAGGAATACATTGTCAGAAAACATGCATGGTGGTAGGACATTTTATAACTCTGCCTACCTGGGTAATTATCACCTTCGATTCCGGCAACTTCACTTAAGAGCCAGTGTCTCTGGATTTTGGTCCATGCACTGAACCTATACAGTATAAAAAGTTTTGCGCCTATAATAAGTGTGTGCTATTACATAATTACGTGTAGTGTTAACAATTGCATCATTTTGTACTTGTTATTTTACTCGTGTGATATTCCACTGAATCGTATAAATATAAGCTGTAATTTTATTTACAGGTTGATATATATGGGGTTATCGTGCATATGCTACTTTCGTCATTGCACAATACAGTAAGTTGGTCGCATCCAAAGAGTATTATAATTATTTAAGGTAAAAGGGGGCCTACTCCCGGCAAAATTATACTTCTATTTGATATATGACTCATATCAATATGGATTCGTACTAATCTTGTAATATTTTTATAACATTAGAATATAATATTACGTAATAAATATATTTGGTAACATATTACCTTTTTGTTTTAAGTCTAATGTTAATATAGTTTAATATATCTGTTGTCGGCTGAAAAGTGATTGAGCATACACTTAATCTGATTCTGAATCAATAACGTTTAATTTTCCAACCAAACACATTCTTCAGTAACCATTATTGTTGTGTGTATTTCTAACACAAGTATTTTTAAAATCGTCATTTACAAATTATTTGTTCAATACCATCGTAATTAGAATCGGATACTTTTATGTGATTCAAAACTAAATCAAAATTTTGTAAACGTGATTATAATTTTGTTCGTAATTAGAACTATAGGGATATAGTATAATATAATTATTGATCAGCAAAAGTGATTTGTAAACCCATTCGTAGGAGAAATAATTTAGTAAAATGTTTTGTAGAGCTAAATATAATAGGAATATTGAAAATAAAACTTATTGGTTCCTGATTAATATTCGTTAACAGAACGGTAATAAAGAAGTATTCATTTTTCTACTATTCCTCACAATTGTATCAAATTATCTATTAATCTATTAATAATGTGATTAAACTGTAACTAGGACAAATCTGTACATTAAGTATTTTTTGAAATCGGGGTGGACTTTGTTATCGATATAGAAACAAAAATATTTTATTTAGAATTTTTGTCTGTCTGTCGGTATTTCCCTGTGTACACGTATCACTCTGAAAGTACTGAATCAATTTTAACGAAACATGACACAGAGGTAACTAATATTATAGAGTAACATCTAGGATACTTTTTGTCCCATAAAACGTTAGGGGTTCTCCAGGATAAAGGACAGAAGTTAAAAATTTGTAGTAAATGAAATTTTTGATGGATTTTAATGAAAATTTATTTGTGCTATAGCAAACAAATTAGCTAAAATTTAAGCTATATTTCATATCTCTATTCTTATTAAAAAAAAGGAACAAAAAAAAAAATCTTTATCATTAGGTTAGAACCGACCGCGTCAGCCCGTTTAGTGCCTAAACGTTACAACTCATCCAAAGCAACTTCGCGTTTAATTGCGAAATTCTCAATTAGTTAAATTAGAAGCATACAATCTAATAAGTAGGCCAAATCCTATTGATGTATGTGTTTGACTCTTTGTCATGAAGCATTGCTGTTTCATCGAGTTGCAAGCCACCAATGATTCTAAGAAAAGTTCACGTCAATAATAAATACCATGTCGACAAAGTTGAAAAATAGGTGTAAAATTATACGAGACTGTCACTAACATATTTTTGTATAAAAATGTTTCTTTATATATTATATCAAAGATTATAAAATATACTAGACCTATAATATCCATAAAAAGAATCGTAATACGATAAATTATTTCCTATTAAAATGAAAGGAGTGTTCTGAGTGTTTCAAATTCAATAGAAGTCTATCTATAATGACGTCCAAATCTTAAAAATGCACAAACAATAATTAGATTGCGCTATTCGCCAATTTCCCTATTAAACCAAATTATAATAGCTACGTTGCCAGCTCACGGTTCGATGCATGCGACGTTGCCACTCTTCGTTTTCGACTCTGTATATGACTTTGAAATATTTATGCGAATTTTGATTAAGTATTATCAGAATAGACAGATTTCCATACATTACATCCATTTGGAATGCAGTTTTATACAAATACACATTTATATAATGCGTAAATAGTATATGTATTTTTATAATGTACGAATGTTGTTTATCTTTATGAAAAAAAAGTATAATTATTTAGTGTATGCTTAATAACATCTATACTAATTATGTAAAGAAGTAAAGTTTGTGAGTTTGGATTTCCGGATTAATCTCCGGTACTACTGATCCAATTTTGAAAATTCTTTCACAAGTAAAAAGGTATATTATATATAGGCTACTTTTTATTTTAGTAAATATATATTTTCAATAATTGTAGGTAATAATTATATAATATAGTGTGCGATGCTTGAATGGTTTGAAATAAAGGAATATAATCTATAGCATTTTCGCAAATCTGTCATTCAGGCCTAGCATAGCAAGGCTATACTTATTAGGCCAAGTATGGCTTGGTGCAGTTTCATCTCAGGTGCCCCGCGAGGGCTAAGCGCAGACGGCGGCTAAGTTCGGGCACCGCGCCGGTGAGGTCTGGACTCTGGCGCATTGCCAAACCAAGGGGGATGGAGCGGGGCTCTGACCTTCCATTGCACTGGGAAAGCTTTCTGGGAGGTAGCCTAGGCTGGCCGGCGTGACCTCCATCGCGTGTGACAGGAGAGGGCATAGATAGAGAATACATTGGTAATGAGATATATTGCATCTAAATGGAGAATATAGTCTGTCTATTAAAATGTATTTGTCTAAATTCCACGCGAACAGAGTCGCGGAAGAAGCTAATTTATTAATATTAAAAAAAAATTGAAATACTTGCTATCGCCTTTATTTTATTTCTATCGTGATCTCTCATGTGTACAAAGAGTAATATTTTATACAAACAGTTTAGCATCAACAATAACTTGTGACTGGTTGAATTTTAATTGCGTTTTTGCAAAATTTTCCGTTTGGTATGTATTCATAATATATAGGGTATCAAATAGATCTATCGTAAAAAAAGAACATGATTTTACGGTACTCTTTAGATTTTAACTTTCACGATTGTTAACATCTCCTAACCCAAAAAAAAGAAAGCAGCCCGTTTTCATACTCGCCTGTTTCATTTTTTAAGTAATAATATACCCTTTATTATTTTATATTTGTCGAAAATTAAGTTACCAGAGTTTGACCGTGATATTGAGCGGAGAGTTGTGTTAGAGAATCAAGTGAACGGGGTCCTGTGTAACTTTTTGTGCAGCCAGAATATCTTTAAAAAGGCACGTTTGGCTGTGCATCGGGGTGTGCAAGTCCCTACACTAATGTATGGTAGTGAGTGCTGGGTCTGGCAGAGGAAACATGAAAGCAAGATTAATGCATTAGAGATGAGAAGTCGAATAAATATAGTTAATATTAGAATGATAAATAAAATAAGGAATAGAGTGATAAGGGAGCGTTGTGGTGAGGTAAAAGATGTACTGATAAAGATAGAGAAAGGTTAATTGAAAAATAGAGGATTGACGAAGCAAATTTACAAGGCGAGAGTGACTAGCGACAATGTAATAAGGGTCGTCCTAGACGAATGTATCTCGACCAGATCGAGGATGTTCTAGAGAAAGGCCAGGTCAAAAGAATCCGTAACCGAGTAGCATGTATGAAGGTGCTTATGAAAGAAAAACAACCAAAAGATTTGTGACAGGATCGTAGCAAGTGGAAAAATGTGGTCTCTGTTGTCGAAAATTTCAATTTTAGTAATTAAATAAATAATTTCTGCTTTAATGTAAAATGATTACATATTTCATAAAATTAATACAAGTTTAAAATAAAAAAAATAAATGTAATATATTATAAACTAGCTGTGTGCCTGCGACTACGACCGCGTTTTATATATTTTTCACTGCGTTTTTATTTTTTTTTAAACGGAACTCTAATTATCTTCCTAAAAATAAATTTGTACTAAGATAAAGTAAAAATATGTCTAATATACAAGCGCTTGCCTGTAAAGCTGTGCATTGAATTGGATGTTATTAAAATTGTATGAGTTTTAACTTTCTTACGGGGAATTTTAATTGTTTTTTTTTAATGAAAAGTCCCGTCAAAATCCTTGCAGCCGTTCTGGAGATTAGCAGAAACAAACTGACAGGCATGCAAAAAATTTATGGTTTAGGTGTCGTACGTACATTCATTTCCGTTTAGTAAAAAAACTATTTTAACATTACAAACACACACTTCAATTTTATTTATTAGTGTAGATGTTTAATAGCATTCATAAAGCAACCATGACAATAATGTTGATATTTGTTAAAGTAATTGTTAAAGTAAGACAATTTGTAGACTATAATTATTTCTTTATTACAAAAAAAGGAAATAATTGTAGCGTTTGTAATTATTTGTGTAGACACGCATTATACATGTGAGATATATCATAAACTTATTT
This sequence comes from Samia ricini, assembly GCA_014132275.2. Taxonomy (NCBI): domain Eukaryota; kingdom Metazoa; phylum Arthropoda; class Insecta; order Lepidoptera; family Saturniidae; genus Samia; species Samia ricini. The sequence continues at coordinate 15,186,827 of AP028163.1, forward strand.
AACAATAATTACCATTTTTTATGTATTTCTTTTGTTATAGTCGGGAAAACGACTCGCTGAAAAACAGCGCCGTTTTGTGACGATAGTCATAAAGCGGCAAATGCTGACGCCAGTTCTTATAACCACGATTTTTTTTATTGTTTATATAATTGTAGTTTTTCCTTGTAAATATGGAAATAAATGTCTTTTCTTTCTTCTTTGAAATCTAATATTTGTAATCGTGATGCATTATCATCGACATTGTTGTATTTAAAAATATGTTACCCCGGCGGACATTGCTTGTGAATATAAAATATTAAAAGAGGATAAATAAAATATTTTTTTTTATAGGAATAAATAAAACTCGAATTTTAATATAATTATCTTTATTTTAAACCAATTATAGCATTTATTAAAACCTAATAAAAAAAATAAACGTGTTTTTCAAAAGCTCATATTTTACAATAACTATTTTAAGTAATTAGCTTGTTTCACTGCATTATTAGAATTAAATAAATATATTCATGGAAAGCTTTTATGGAAGGCTTACAGTCAAATGTTGAACATTGATAAAGAAAATGTCTTGTGTCAATTAAATCTGAACTTTCAAAACTACCACATTGAAACAAATATAGATGTCCCTAATTGACACTATTAAGAAAAAAATTCATACTTAAAAAAAACAATGGAGAACATTTTATATTAAGCTACACACATATAACTACTTTTAATAGGTATCTATATTGATTGAATTGATATTCTGTCAGAACATCAATAGATTTTTTAGTCTAGTTTTATAACAATTTTTTTTTTTTTATTTTGAATTTGTAAATCGCTCTGGCGTAAAGTTAATAAGATATCGATTAAAGCATCAGTCGATATTTAAAAAGGATTATGAACCCGAAAATACTTTGAGACATCCTAATTGGAGTAACTCGTTTGAGAGATGCAGGATTAACGTGGGCTTTGAATTCGCGACCAATAACATATTTATCACGTTACCCCTAGACAGTTGATTTTATGGTTAAAAATAGAACGAGAATTATTATTAAGCCGGCAGCGCCTTAACATATTATCCGCCTACATCCGGTAGGACCGTCTCTCACCGGCCACATGTCACATTGCATGGAATGACTATATAAGGCTCTGTAGAGCCAACACGGGGACAATTGATTTCTATCTGCTAAAGTGAATGTTCCTGATATAATAAAGTTGTGACGTGGAAATAATACATAGTGAGAGTGTTTAATATATAAAGCGAGAGTATTTAACATACTTTATGCTAATATTTTCTACGTACCATAAATTGTTTACTTGTTTGCATACCATACGTTTGCAAAAATAAAATATAAATAATGACCTAAAACATTAAAATAAAATCACAAATAATCCTTAGTGTTTATTTAATTGCTTGAAATTTGTACGCTCCCATCACGATATGCTATTTGCGAATAGTGCAAATAAATTTTCATGATTATCTATAAATTGCGACCAGTGGGCCCGATGTGCATTGATTCACGACTTTGAACGTATGTAATAACGTAACTGTAATACGTATTTGTCAGTATGTAACGAATTTAATCTGATTTCTGCATATTTATAAATGATCATCTCGTAATAAACACAACTTGTTAACTCTTAACAGTGAATACACTTCACCTTTTACTAGAACCACACGTTAACTTCCATTGGAACTCAATCAATACTGGCTTCTAGTGTTTCGAAATACTATTTTCCCACATAGCCGGAAATCTAGTTTCAGCTACTTACAAATTTAAATTAATAAAATGAATTTACTAAAAATCAAAACTTACTATAAAATTACAATTTAAAAATAACTGCTACTCAAAAGGACTAATTTTTATTACAAAATTTTTTGTACGCCCATAACATAATAAAATAAAGGTGATAAAGCAACATCAAAGAAAAAAGCATTGTGTCCAAACGCAATGTAATTACAGTTGGACTAATTTTATAACCTTTTTTTCCAGAACTTTTCGTACACTTTTCCAAACACTTACGTAATTCTTGATTCTTGAAAACAGGAAGAAGTCCCATGAAGCCAGGTCGGAAGTTTATGCCGGCGACACTTTTCATATCCCTTTCTGTCGAACGAATTATCTCAGGAACTCTTTCTTTCAATGGTCCTGTTACAACTATAACAAATGCCTAAATGATGTTGACATATTCTCAAATACTTTATCATCTTACAAAATGAAGTTGGCTAATATTTATGTTTCTTTCACAAATTTATTTTTATTTTATATTTATTGTTTGTACTTCATTATTGTAACCTTTTTCTTTTTATTGAGCGTACGTTACGATTCCTTAATTAATAACTGTTAATTATTAAATATAAGTTATGGTACTTTAGGCCTTTTAGTGTATCTTCTTATGTAATCATATTTATGTAATGGCTGTTTGTCACCTGAATAAATAAATAAATAAATAGACATAAATGTATATCCGATAACTACACCAAAAATACAATTTTTATCTGTCTGTCTGTCTGTTTATAATGGTTAATCTCCGGAACGACTGGAACAATTTTAACGGGACTTTTCTGGTAGATAGATGAAGTTACTCCGGGTAACTTAGGGTACTTTTAATTTTATAAAAAATAAGTAGGGTTACGCGTAAAAAAACAATTAAAACATATTATCCTATCCAATGCACAGTTTTAAGGGCAAGTGCTATAATTTATGAGAAATATTTTTACTTTATCTTAATAGTAATTTTTTTGAAAAAAAAATATCCGTATTAAAAAAATAAAACGTAGTGAAGAATATCTGAAAGGCGGCCGAAGTCGCGGCAAGACAGCAGGTTATGTAATAATTTTAATTAATTCAGTAAAATAAACAACAAATTTGACGTGAAATAGTCTACTTACATTGGTGAAGCGAACACGTCGTAGCTTTCTCTGGTTTCTCTTAAATTCCACGACACGCCTTCTTTCCTTCTGTTTGAGGTGTTCTGGAACATTGTAATTAAATCCGTTTAAATCTTTCCTTGTAAGTACAAAGAAGAAGCTACAAGAAGGGACCATTTTAAAAACCTTTCTTAAATTACATTATACAATACAATTTATTCATGGCCAATAGAAAGAATATGACAGTTTGTACAATTAATCATAATTCTTATTCATCTAATATCATATAAAAGTTTATTTTAATAACTGAACCAAATAAATAAGTATATTTCCATGCGGTCCACAGAGATTGAGAACCTTACACTGTGTACAATGATTCTCAATCCTTCAAGCACCTTCGAGATGCCTGTATTGATGGCGGGTGTTGCACGAGTAAATACTAACAAGAAATATAATGAAGAACTTGGACTCAGATAGCAGACTAATGAGATTGTTTATATAAGTATTGACTAATAGCGTATTAAATATTCCTACAAGGTAAAACCTTTAAGTTTTTTACACGGTATAGGCTCTGTGCTTTGACAATAATCTCACCTGATGTTAAGTGACGATGTGGTCAAGGATGGTAAACACATTAAGCCTAGAAGTACTGGTTCTCAACTGATGCTGCCGGGACACACCTATAGTTTTTTTTTTGTCATCCCAGGTTTCGAACTTGAGGATGGTAGCTACCCAGGCGCCCATCATTAGAAAATGCCCTACCACCATGCTATGGTTTCCTTATGATGTTTTCCTTCACTGAAAGCTCAGGCCGATTTTAGAGTCGGATAGGTGGGGATCTAACCCGCTTCGATTGACGGGGAATCCGGTCCCACTACCCGCTGCGCCATCATAGCTGCAAACGCTTTATTATGGCGTGGAATGTTAATAGAATGCTTCAAGTCCAATGTTCATATCGAGAGTATATTTAAATTGATATTCAGAATTAATTTTCACTCTAAATATGAAGTTATTGTTGAAAATAATATACAATTTTACCATCTGTAGCTCTCTCAATGGCAACTTTAACAGCGTGAGCGAAGGCCATCGAATCTTCTGTTGTTTTGGAACTCGATCCCGAAGCGCTGATCGTTGGAAGTATCCCAGTAGTAGAAAGTTGGATCTGCCTCGACGTATACTAAATCCCTCTCTATCATGCATTCGAAAAAAATCTGGAATAGAAAGGTTATACTATAAATATTACTTCTACCAGAGAAATACTGAACTCAGAATTTACCAAGAAACTTCACAAAAAAATCTCATGCCGTAATGGCCTTAATAAAAAAAACAATACTAATGAAATAGTCTGTTTCTAAATTCTACAACAATTTGTTGGTCTATAACAATCATATGGTATGTTTATATAATCTCATGTAATTAATGTGATAAAATGTTTTTCCATAAGAGGTATGTGATCACATATTAAGTTTGTCACATGTTGTCATTATCTGCTTTAGCAATTATATAATACTAGTTGTACACGTTACTCCGCCCACGTGGAATATTTTGTCTGTAAAATGATGAATTAAATAAAATTTGGATATATAGCTGGCAGTTTCAATATTAAATTTAAAATACATATTTTCATTAATTTTATCACAAAGTTCTTGGTGAATAATCAGTTTATATTTCAATGCGCGAGGAAATTTCTCGAGTAAGGTACCTACGTGATTAAGGATTTTTTTTTTTTTTTCAAAATCATATTAAATATACTGTATGAAAAAATGAACTTTCTCGTTAGTTTTTTTTCGTCTTTTTTTTTGTTTTTTTTATTTATTCTGCTATTCGGAGTGAAGAGCAATCCAACAAAATAGATATTATAAAAATATTGAGTTGTAAATTGTGTAACTTGCACGGTTTGAATATTTATTTTGTTTTATTGTTTATTTTGTGTTTTATGTATTCTGTGCATTTTGTGATTTACATATTTATTGTTTTTAATAATATTTATTACTTTATTATATTTATTTGTTAACACCCACCAGTAAAACTGTACATTGAATAGGATTTTATTCACAACATCATGAGTTTTCTTTTTTTACGTGAAATCCTAATTCTTTTCTAAAAATTAAAGTACCTAGCCTAAGTAACGCTGAGTAACTTCAGCTATCTTCCAAGAAAGTCGCGTCAAAATCCGCCTAACCATTTCGGAGATTACCCCAAATAAATAGACAGTCAGACAAAAATGTTTAAAATTGGTATATGTATCGTATTATAAGATACTAAGTGAAATTCACAATAACAATAAATGTTTGATCGCCTGAGATCCACATGAACTGAAGAATATAAAAACCAAATCATACGAAGTGTCTCAAACCCCAAACTCAATGACCCCCTGGGTTGACAGTCAGTAATAACGCTGAGTCATGACGGACTTGAGAACTCCGATCCGCACGTGGAGATGGCCGACACAATACTGATTGTCGATACTTTTTTTTTATCTAACCTGACTAATGCTGTTGGCCGGAAGGGCTTTCAAGCTATTTTCGAATTAACTGCGAGCAGACGGATACACAGAAAGGCATATAAAAAAAAGTGTCATCTTTGAGATTAGTAACGGCTCAAATAAACATCTGTCACAAAATATGTGAAAAAATGGAATATACAAATTTTGAGATTCCTTCTATAGACTTCAGTCTTATTGGTGGTACAGATATACACACACCTTACCGCCAGTGACGGTTCGCGCTGGAATGTAGTACTCGTAGGTAGGGGTGGGGGGCGACACGGTAGGCCACAGCTCATCATTGATGCCGCTCTTTCTACCTGTATATACATAGATACATAACATCTCGTCTCTCTCTCATAAGAGTAAGCAAAAACTACATCCTTCCAACTGCTACGATCATAACACATTTCTTTCGCTTCCTCAACTTTCATGAGCGTTTTTTACCCACGTAGCACTGCGCTTACAAATACGGATTTGAAGTGTTGATGGCGCAGTTGGTAGTTCGGTCGGAGGCCGGGACAAGGGAAAGCAAGTTCGAGCCCACCTATTCAACTCTAAAATGACTCTGAACGTTCTGTGAAGGAAAGCGTCGTAAGGAAACCATAGCAGCATCAAGCTATGGCATTTTTTATAATGTCCACCTAGGAAGCTACAACTGTCAAGTTTGAAAATCTGTCAGCAAATACCAATAGATGGTGTCTGGCAGCATCGCTTGAGATTCAGTATCTATAAGCTCAGTGTGTTTATTATCCTGTACCGCATCATCATTTAACATGGGAGATTGCGGTCAAAGCACTGGGTCTATAAATTATAAAAAAAGAAACAAAGTTATGGTCTGGCATTATTTGGATCATCTTCCATTTGGTTGAGATGCGCCTTGTAAATTTATTTTGTCATCTTTAATCATTTCTCTCCACGTACTCAAGCACTCCACGTGCCCATTAAGCATCTCTTTCTCCTTCTTTGTCACGATTTTCTCTACCACACCACAACGTTACCTTCGCTCAATAAACAAGAAAACTTGTCCCGTACCGATGACTAAAATATTTAAGTGTAATACAATAATACTAACCTGTTAATTTAAAAGTGCGGAACCGTTGATTTGCAGCGCAACTGTAAATAAAATTATTGAATCAAGTTTGTCTTGCAATATGCGTTGGCGAAGTTGTATTACGGTGCGACTGCCGTTCTGAGGTCTCGGGTTCGATCCCCGGGTCGAGTCAAGTGGTTATTGGGTTTTTCTACTCAGTATCATCCCGGACTTTGGAATTTTGTGCCCGATATGGCGACAGGCTCGCCCCCTGTCACATTTGGGACGGAACTAAGCTCGGCGAAATGTGGGTGGTGTAGTTCACTACTTCACCTCTGCCTAACCCTTCGGGGATAACAGGCGTGAGCTTATGTTATGTTATGTTATGTTTTATAAAAATAACCATACATCGAATCGCGTGGGACTTACATTGTTATAATTGAGAGAGGTTGTCTTTCTTTTAATCGTTATTAAAGGCGAGTACTTTAAATCAGGTCCACAATTCCGCGCATCTCTAGTCAGCCCGTGACCACGGTTGGTGCAACCCAGCCAACACTTCGGCGGAAAAAAATATAATCTACTGGTGCTACCATAACACATCTCAGTGCGCTTGGCAACAGGTTTTTATACTTGATTGTAGCAACTACGCAGACGGGCAATATAGGAAATGCTCTTCCCCCATGCTATAATTTCCTCACGATGTTTTTCTTCACCGAAAGATTAGGCTCATCGTATAAATTGGTAGGTGAGTTTGTCCATCGATGCTGAAGCCGACTATACTATCAACTGAGGCATTATTGCTTCAAAATCACTCAATCGCTTAACGTCAAGTAAAGTTTTGATAAAAGGACAAACGTATTTATTATATAAAAACAAATGTGCATAAGAATATCTGAAAACTTGTCCCGTATAATTAAACTTGGGAATTGAGATGATTAAACTTAATTATTAACCTGACGGAATGAGATGAATCACCTACCTGTATGATAGAGTGGGGAATTAAGACGCTTCATCACCACAATATCGTTGATCTCGTTATCAGCCAGCACTATCCACCTTTCCATTTTTTTGTCGTAGTACATCATCTGCGCCCACAGCTGCACTAGATACTCACTGCCGGCAAAAAAATTATAAAGTTCAGAAATTTGAGCCAAGTTTAGATTTCAAAGTAAGGAAAATCACAAACTTTTCCTCAAGGTTATGGTTTTGCTAATATCGTCTATCAGATAAATATAATAATTTTATTTTAGAATAAAACTCAAAGAAACACTTTCGGAAGATTTTATTTTGTTATATTTAGAATAATATAAAACAATAAGAGATGAACTTTATACGGCAGAGCAGTAAACGCTGAGCGATTTGTGACTTGTGTAAGTTTAAGAGATCCCATTTATATTCCCCCGGTGGGTCCTCAGCCGGCCGAACCGGGAGCTGGCTGAGGAGGCGGCCACCGTCCAAAGTTGAGTTGGACGGTGGTTGCCACAGGAAGAAGTCGATGCGTCTGCCCTCCGCTTCCGCCACTCATTAACGGAGATGTGTGCCGCGGTGCAGACGCCTACCGAATAAATGGGCGGTGTACTGAAATGGGCGAGTTTGATTAAAAATATGCTAACTTCATCAAGATTCTAATATACTATAATATAATTTTTTATAGATATTTTCCGGTATCTCCTTTTTTAATTAAGTCGTCCAAGTAACTAAACTATTTGAGAAACAAGTTCAGTTCACTAAACTTTGTTTTCTAAATTATTACTAACAATCGGTACACAATAAGTGGATTTAATAAAAAAATATTAAGGTTAGTTCATGCAATATAAGATCATTCAACAAATTAAGAAGCGACATATTTTTAGATTACTAAATATGCTCTAAGATTATGATTTAAAACTAATATTACATTTTGCTAAGCGCCTATGGGTGCGTTCTGACAGCATCACTTGAGTATCTCTAGACTGAACAAGATGGACATGGAGAATCTGAACTGTGAAAAAGTAGGATTTAACATTACAGTATAGATGAATAATATGGTTGATTTTACAAAGGATTTCTCATAATCATCATAGGTTTGATGCCGCGGAATTTATAACTATGGATAAAGAAACCGAACGGTATAAATAAGATTCGAATTCACAGTTGTTGTAAGTTTAGTACTTAAGGTAAGTTTAATCTGTTTAGTTTCCAGAAGTATGTTACCGTGTTTATTTTATTGAATTACTTGGAAGTGACTGAAAGGTTTATTATAAGAGTTATCAGCTTCAGAACTGTAACGGATATCAATTAAGCTACGTCATTGAATTTGGACTGTTATAATTTTTGTATTTACATTAAATATTAGTCTGCTTAATTTTCAAGATTCTCTTTATTACAAATACAATTTGCTATAGATTACAGTAATTACAAAATAAAGATTATGAGGCAATAACGTTTTAAATAACAATCACTAATTTATATTCGTAATATTATATAATGAACATATCCCAACAACTCGTTTGTTATCTAATATGGACTTTATTAAATAATGTTTCAAACCAAGCAACGCTTTAGAAAATCAATTACGGTCACTTCAAGAAAAAGAAATGAAATATGTAAATTCATCGTCTGCGACTTCCTTAAGGACAATATTAACAGCCTTAGCGAAGTGGAACTTGATCTCGAAGCGCTTCTCATCGGTGGTAACCCAATAGTGGAAAATCGATCCTATCTCAACGAACAATAACTTGTCGTCTATAATACATTCAAGAATAATATGGAACAGAAAAATAATGTGTACCAAAGAGTATTAAGAAAAATACCTAATATTAGTTAAAAATAAATTATTTAAAGTAATGGGTGAATACAACAAAATAATGAATAACAAAACTTAATTTACTGTTTATTTTTTATTATCAGCCGAGAAACAGTCATACTATATATACACATATCATCTATACTAATAAATAAAAAAATTGAAGTGTCTGTTTGTAAAGTCAAAATAATTTTTTTACTAAATAGATATGAATATACGATACCTAAACCAAAAAGACAATTTCAAAATGTTTGTTTGCCTGTTTGTTTGCAATGGTTAATCTCCGGAATGACTGGACTGAAATCAACGGGACTTTTTTTGGTAGATAGCTGAAGTTACTCCGGACAATTTAGAGTACTTTTAATTTTTGAAAATAATTAGGGATCCACGTAAAAACAACATAAAAATTTAAATGAAATCCGATTCAATGCATAGTTTTACGAGAAAGTGCTATAATTTATGAAAAATATTTTTACTTAGTACAATTTTTTTTACGAAAATAATTTGGTTTCCGTATAAAAAAATAAAAACGCAGTGAAGAATATATGAAACGCGGGCGCAGCCGCGGGCAGACAGCTAGTTTTACATATAATCCATTCAAACCTTCTTTTGGATCCTACAGAGTAGGTATATTACGCTACAATATCAACCTAAACGACATAAGAAACCATTCAAAATAAATTACGTTCTAATTTACCTTTCTCAATTTTTATGAACATGAAACTTGTTCATAATCTCATATTAGTTTATTAAGAAATTTTTTTACGACGTAATACTTACATCATAATATTTTTTTTTCTAATCTAATGCCAGTGGTGCCATTAGAGCGAGTCAGGGTATCGAAAGAGCATTCACCGTGTCGCCCAGTTATCTTTTTCAATTCCCCTATTGGAAACGCCATCTATAGGCGGTTTGTGAGAGATTGCTGGTGATTTGCTGTGCCGTTGAGTGGTGGCGCTGTGGTGCCTTGGCTGGACTACTTAAAAGTTTAAAATAAAATAAAAATAAATAAAATATTTGTTTTGGTTGATACGTGCATACAACCATTTTTTTTTCCAAATAAATAATTATAAAGCAAACAATAGTCATAATTTCGTACTTATGCTACGCTTTACGTGAAACGTGCTACGAGCTTCATGCTACAAACTGTCTGATGTTTTTTATACTACGAGCTACGTTCTTCGTGCTACGAATTATATGTAATGAGCTGTACGTGTTTATTTACTACGAGTTGTAAACCACATAATATATGTTACATATTATAATTCATTATTAAATGTAAACTTGTATAATAGATACATAATATCAAAAATATGCAATCACAGCAAGAGTTTTCCGTTAACCAAAAAAAAACTTATTTGAACAAATATAATAAATACAACTTAAAAGCGGAATTCAAAGACTCAATAGTATTTCAGGCGACCCATGCCACATGTATGCAGGTTTTTATAAAATTGTCATAACTATAGCACATTTACCATTTTATACATAATATCAAACCTTTCTCCCGTGGGGCTAGGCAGAGCTAATGTCCTTTCACTTGCTACGATCTTGAGACACCTCTGTCGCTTCCTCTACTTTCATGAGCCCTTTCATATGTACATGATCGACGATTATGGGATCTTTTCACCTGGCCTTTATTTATATCGTGTTCGATTTGGTCAAGATACGTTCACCTAGGTCTAGCCTTTCCGACGTGCCCAGTCACCCTCGCCACATAAATTCGTTTCGTTAATCTTCTGTCGTCCATCCTTTCTGCGTGCCCAAACCAACTAGGCATTCCTTTCTAACTTAGTCACTACATCCTTTACCAGACCACAACGTTCTCTTATCATACTATTCCTGACTTTGGCAATCATCTTCACTCCAGCTATAATTCTTAGACTTCTCATATCCACGGAGTTAATCTTACTTTCATGCATCTTCAGCCAAACTCACTACCAAACTCAAACTCACTACTCACTACCATACTCGTACCTAAGTACAGGGACCAGCACTCCGCGATGAATGGCCAAACGCGCCTTTTCAGTTACCTTCTGGCTGTAAAGTTATAATTATGAAATATAAACTTATGAAGTATTTACCACCAAATGTTATGATACAAACTGAATTATTACTTGAAGCAAATCAATAAGCTGTCAATTTAGTATTAGTAGTTAAATTACAATTTACTTATTATAAAGTAAGTTAATTATGTAATATAAATTAATTTTTAATAATATATTATGTAATTTCATAGTAATGTCATTGGTTGTTAACGTGTATGACTAAAATAAAATTGTTAAGCCTAAAAAATGGTTTGCACTGCCACCCTCCTCGTCCTGTCCTCTCCCTTCCCCTTTCTTAAGTCACTCCGAATTGTGACCTGCGTGCGACCGACCAGTGACAGAAAGTGCGCATAATAATGTCTGAAAATCTTTAATATACCGTAACTTGGAAATATAAAACACCGAACTACACATCAAGGCCTCTGTGTCAGTACACGTTTATTTAAAACTAGCTGTGCCCGCGACTTCGGTCGCGGGGATATCAGATAATTATATTCTCCCGCACCGTTCCGTCCCGTCAAACAGACAGACAATTTTTTTTAAGTATTTGGTTGCTGCTAGCCAGTTGTAGGAAGTCTGAAGGCAAAGTCGAGGTACACGTTTGAAAGTTTTTATTATTTAATTATTATTTGTTTAGAAATGTGTTTAATTACCGTTTAATAGTGAAGCGATGATGGCACAGCGGGTAGTGCGGTCGGCTTCCGCGTCAATTGACGCAGGTTCGATCCCCACCTATCCGACTCTAATCGGCCTGAGCTTTCGGTGAAGGAAAACATCGTGAGGAAACCATAGCATGGTGGTAGGGCATTATATACTGATGCGCGCCTGGGTTGTTACACCCTTAAGTTTGAAAACCTGTCGCCAAATATAAATAGGTGTGTTCCGGCAGCATCGCTTGAGAACCAGTACCTCTAGGCTTAGTGTGCTTACAATCGTGGACCACATCATCACTTAACACCAGGTGAGGTTATGGTCAAAGCACTGAGTTTATTTCTTGTAAAAATGTTACCTATTTTCAGTCCCTTGCAATAATTATTTTCACAAAAATCGAAAATTTACAGAGACGTGAAATTTACAATATTAGTATAGATAATACTTAGGTACCTTATAAATGATTTTGTCGTATGTAGTAATACCTTGTTATAGACATAATATAACGCTGTGGATATATAATTATATGAGACCGGAAACGTGAAGTAAACCAGCGGTAACATGAATCAAACTTTTATGTTTAATTTGCAATAAACGCTTTTATGTTACAAGATCCTAAAAATGTAAACAGAAATAAAGTGACACCGAACGTTCATCTTTAACAAAATCTTACATTAGCAAGAATATTATTTAGTGCAATAATTCATGGATTTAGTTATAATTAGTTTAACAATATTTTTTAAATATTTAATATTTTATTTAATCGTTTCAATTTAGCTCTGTAATTCATTCCACTGATTTTTTAAACTTTAGTGTTTATAATATATAATTAAGATTTTTTTTGCGTGAAGTTCAGTTCATGACGAGATCATTTATAATTGAAAACCATTCCATTTCATCCATCCATCCGTCCATTCATTCAACCGAAAGACGTCCACTGCTGGACATAGGTCACTCACGAAGATCTCCGTCACGACCAGTCTTAGCACCTCTTGCGCTATCGTTACCTTGGCCGCTACCGCTATGACCAGGAATAGCGAGGCCGCCGGGGACTCGGGCCAATTTGTAAGTGTCTCGTTAATGAGGGGGATGATTGCCATAATCGCCACGCTTGGCAGGCGGGTTGGAGATCGCAGTTGATTAATACGAGTTATAATTATTGTTATGTTAATAATAGTTATTGAGTACGATTAATGAAATAAATAAAAAAGAGATACAATTTAAAAAGTACATCGCTTTAAAAATAACCCTTCATCATAAAACAAATCCGATATACAACAAGTACCCATTTGCGACTAATTGACGTAAACAAAACTTAAGTATGATTATAAAATACAATTTCTCTGATATAATTAAGAGGATATACTAGCGGCATTTATTCCATACAAACGTAGTCGCCTGTTTCGTCCCCGGATAATAGCATTATATCCACCACCATTTTTTTTCCATAAATTGGTTATTGTAAGAGGAACCTGTGAAAATGCTCGATTTTTACAGTCATTTTTAGATGTTCGTCAAACAAATTTGATGGATAAAATTAAAAAACGTACAGGCACAGGCAAAGCCTTTATTATTCTATAACTGAAAGAAAATTAAAAACCGGTTCAGTTTTGGAGGAGGAAACAGGGTACTACTAAGTGATGTTTTCGTCTATTTTGAGTAAGCAAAATTAGCCCGAGCTGTAGTTGTCCCTTTCGTGTTTTATAATTCTTCCTATGGGGCGCAACGCGATAGCAATAGATTTCTGAAATACTTACTTTTCCGACCGTACGTCCTATTAGGAAGAACAAATTAATAATAGTAAATAAGCAAATAGTTAGATTTATTTGTTGTGGGAATATATTATGCTATGTTTTAAGAATACAAAAAACAGCTTTGTTAACTACCTAGTGGTCTATTCGCTCTAAATTTATTCCTTTTTGAATACGTTATCTTCATTGTTTCTTAAATTAGTACTTTTCTGGATTTTTATTTACAAATTTTATAATAAACAATAAAATATTACTTCTTATTGTGTTTATTGTATGGACATTTATATCCTGATATATTAACTCCCTTTAGTTTATTAATAAACTGCATGACATTAAATTGAGTCCTATAGAATCAAAAGCGGTTATTTATACTTCAATTCGTTTTTGGGCAAATAGGAAAAAAATGTTTTTTTTTCTTTCTAAAACATAGCAGTTACGATTGATGTATAAACTGTATTTAATCTATAGGTAATTCACTTAAATGACAACATGAAGTTACTGACACCAAGTTGAAAAATAAACCAATATTAACGTTTTTTTCTTGGTGATTGTATATAGCCGCTTATGACTCTATACGAGTCAATTGTAAATTGTATATAATTCTGTACAATGAAATAAGGGATATGATTACATAAGTCGGTTGAGTGACTGCCACATGGATTGTACGGTCGATTACATTCAGCATATCTTCTTGCCGAATGTGACGAGTCATCGCTATGGTTAAACGGAGAGACGGGACACTTGACCAGCACAACGTCGACGATGTCATTATTACCCAACGCTATCCGACCGTTCGTTTCTTCGTCGTGGGAAAACATCTCAGCCCGCAACCGCATCACAGAATCTCTGCCAAAACGTATTATTCTATTAATAACTCAGAATTATTTATTAAAATCTCAGCCTTTTTTTTAAATAGCCTTTTTTTCTATAAAATATAATAAAAAAACTTGTACATTTTGTCTAATGAATTGACCGATTTTAGGAAAGTTAGCTTTTAAATTTTTATGTGACATCTTTTATAAGAATCTCTGGCATGCTTAACCGAGCAACATAGCTATGCGACTGAGATATGAGATTGAGTGGTTTACACTATGAACAGTGGAAATCTGATTACCTAATACTGGTAAAACGAATTAGACGACTGATCAACAATGAAAATACCTGAATAATGCGAAACATTAATTTAAAATTACACACAATACGATTTGTACTAAAGCAGAATAAGCATGTAAATTTAATATTCTGTTTTAAAAACTCATCGCGATTTATACCGATTCAGTTTCTTGTACTCGATATGCAGTTGTCTATAAAAATCTTAGTCAATGGTAACTTTTATTCGGAGGAATACATATTATGACATAACTTGTTACTGCCACTACCAGATAAATTTATAACTTGAAACTTTAAATAAATCACCGCTTACTTAAAAGATATATTGAGACGAATATTTAACGAACGGGGCCGCGGGCACAGCTAGTTATCAATATAGTTAGCCCACACGTTTGATATCGAAGAAAATATACAGAAATATTTTAGAAGGTATAAATTTTCTACAATACTGACAACAGAAGCAGAGTTGCTATTGTACGGTTTCACGCTAATGAGGTGCCTATTTAAAAGGGATTCTTCCGACGTAAATTGACATGAGCCGTTTGTGAGACATCAATATCGCCTTAAACCACCACGTTTTTAAAAAAAACTTACTGAGACCTAACAAAAATACTCATAAATATTTATGTCTTTTTTTTAATTACGACTTAATTGTTTAAGCTCTTGGACCGCTCACCTAGTGATAACTAGCGCTAGAGCATCAAAGCGTCACGAAACTAAACTTTGGCTGCTACCTGACAGGCCGTTCACACAACGTCAAGTTTTGTAGGATCCACTAACTATTGAATCCTGTAAAACTGGATAGTGTATTCACATGTACGCGGTGTTTTGTAGGATGTTCCGGTCCTGTAAAACTTGACTCTGTGTGGACACACTATCCGGTTTTTTTGCGAGAAAGAGCTCAGTCTCTCGCTACGTTTTGGACGCCATGGACATGAACAATCTTACTATAATATAGTGCTACCGCCAGCGCCCGCTCGCTTCCGACTCACCGGATCTGGTGTGTGCAGGATTCTTGTTTCGAGGTTGTGTGAATGGAAGAATTGAAATTGTAGTCGCAAAATCGGATGACTCATTTTGCAGGATCCGTCTTATTGTCGGATTTTATATCAGTGGTCTGCGGTTGTCCGTCCTTAGGAGTCCACCTATTTATATAAACATATCGTACACACTCGATGTCACTATAAACACTATTATTCCCAACAAATGGGCAATTAAAGCTGTCTTTATGGCAATTTTTATTTTCGAGATGTGTCGTTCAAATTTAAAAATACTCGAATGACTTATGCAGCTATTAGAGGAGATGGGGTAAGAATAGAGATGGCATATGAAAGGAAAAGGGATGAATTTTGCCGCCCTGCATTTCAGCGTCCACCTACATACACCTTTAGACTAAACAGCCGACAAGAAACTCGATCTGGTTCCTTTTTCAAACGACTTCAATAAAGAGGAGGTTACAAGTCGTTTCTATGTTTTTTGTGTGTGTTTGTTACGCGATTTCTCCGTCATTTGTGGGCCGATTTGCAAATAATATTAATCGAAAGAGTACACTTCCGAGGTGGTCCCATTTCCATCAAATCAGGATCTGATCAGTGGAACTCAGGGAAGCTGAGAAGAACCCTCGAATATTATAGATACTTACACTTGTTTCATCTATTCATTTCCAAAGACATGAAGTAGGTTTCACAGCTACACCTAAAAGTACACACTTAAACTAAAAAGTAGAAAAAAACTTTCTTAATTAAAAACAAAAACGACTTCAAAAGAATATACTATAAAAATGCACTAAAAAGTCAATAAATAATTAACGACGATGCGATAAGTTCGTGTGTGTTAAGCCGTGGCATGTTCACGTATGCCTGGTCCGCTCGCTCCAAATCACTTTGAGTTTTTCGATTACGATTCGTGTCATAGTTGTGTGTCTCCGTGACGTCGGTTCCTGGTTTTCGTAACAGTAATCGGGGTCACGCAGGCCTGATTCGTGTCGCGTATTGAGTTGTAGCGAGTTTAGAATATTCAGGGTTATAAATTTATTTATAACTCCGTCTATGTACGTCCAACGTACTTTTCAGTGCGCGCGTGTTTCAATACGTATACTCACTTATAAGGTGAGGATACGTTGTCGCTTTTCGACTTTTAAACCCACTCTCTCTTGATTGTGGTCACCACTGGAGACCTAGCGGTGCCAACGTAAGGTGGTGCGGGGTTCATCAGGTTCCCCGGGGACCCCCTTCTGGGGTCGCCACATACCGATTTAGATTCGGTGCGAAGTCGCACCGAATATCCTTTATCACACCCTTCCGATCCCGCGTCACATCCATCCTCTGGGTGCTGTGTGGGCGTAATCTTGGTTTTGCCGAGTTACGTCTTCGGCCCTAGAGCTTGATAGGGATCTCCCCCTAGGCTCCGTAGGCTCCCAATTACCTTGAGTCATTGCACTTCGACTCAGCGGTCTTTTGCGAGACTCCCCCCTGCCCTCTTGCCATCGCGGGATGGCCGATTCTCGCATATTAGAGCGTAAGCTCCTTAGATTCGCGAAATTTTTATTAGAGAAATCCCCCGAACTTGCCCGGGAGTTTAAAAATTTTAATGAGGATGATTCCTCACCTGCCGCGTCCCAGCTTAGAGTTCGCAAACCAGTGCCGAACATCAACGCTCCGGAGCAATCCCGCGCGCGCTCACCACCCGTGACACACTCTAGGCGTGACTCGTCCTTCTCGGACTATCGGTAGCGATAGCGCTCGCGTTCCAGGTCCTGTTTCAGGGCTTGCTCTCATCGGTCTCGCACGCGGTCACCCTATCGTACGCGTTCAGCGGACATCATTAATGTCACCACGGGGTATAGTTTTTCCCCTTTGTCTTCCCAAAACTCGGCAGACAGGCATCCGAGCCTGATGCCGAAGTTCGCCACCTCCCCCGCCCAGTTGTCCGGGTCAGACTCGGCCAACATGGAGCTGGAGTACCCGCCGCTAGGCAGTGACGGTTTTGTCACTGCGAAGCGGAAGACTAAGAGGAAGGCGACGGCTTCTCCACCGCTGTCACTAACAAGTCTAAAGATTCTCGCTGCTGAGGATTTGGCCAAGCAGCCCACTCCGGTGCCAGTAGCGGCGCCGAGAATTCCCAAACCCGCGGCGAACTCTTCCCAGGCCCAGCCTAGGAAAATTCGAAAATAGGAAATAGGAAAATAGGAACTCTCATGCGACGACATCTCTGCCTCCTTGAAGGAGCAGAATATCCCTGTGCTGGACGTGCACAGGATGTACGCCCTGAGGGATAGAAAACCATACAACATGGGTTTGGTGTCGCTCCCCGCCACTGAGGAGGGTAAAAAGATATTTGGCCTTAAGACCCTCTGTGGCCTGTCCCGGGTCTCCGTGGAGGCCCCACATAAGAAAAAACTACCCCTCGCAGTGTCACCGCTGCCAAGGGTACGGTCACAGTTCTCGGAGCTGTTTTATGGCTCCGAGATGCGTGAAATGTCTGGGGGAGCACCTCACCCCAGACTGCCCCCGTCCGAAGGACACTGTCGACCCTCTTAGCGGGTGCCCGTGCACACACAAGGTAAAGCGCAACCACCCTAGAAAGGGTGGTAGGCACGTTCCTCTGAAGAACGCTGCCGCCCTCCTTCTCCAGCCTCAAGTGCCAGCAATGACATTTAAGGTTTTCCCGTGCCTTCCAGGCACGTTGGCAGCGCCTTCCGCGGTGCCGACCCGTCCCTCTGCCCCAAGCTAAGGCGCTGCCGCGTCTGACGTCCCCTTTTCAGGCCCCTCAGGCCCACTCCACTGGCTTAGACAGGATCCTCTTCCTCCTGCGCGTCCATGATGTACAGGATTTGGTCGCTTTTAACACTTTGTTAAGTAGCGGCACCGGAAAAGCCGAGTTAGACGTGATAACTCGTTTTCCCGCCGTCGCCATGACCCTCCAAGGATTGGCACGTGCCTCAAACTACCCGTAATAAATGGCTAAGATCAAGCCACGCGGTCTCTCCCTCTCCTTTTTTAACGCTCGGAAACTAGCTCCACAGCGTGAAATAGTCGCTAACATCCTCCGCGATCGTCAAATAGACGTATTTCTCGTCCAGGAAACCTTTTTAAAGCCAGGTGATCGCAATCCCGGAATTGCAAATTATAACATAGTTCGTGACGATAGAACCCCTGAAAGGGGCGATGGTACCCTTATTTACTATAAACAGTATCTCTATTGCTCGCCGTTAGAAGCTCCGAAGCTCACTAGTATAGAAGTCTCAGTGTGCAGAATCGGTATGACTGGCCATCCGTCAATCATATTCGTGTCTGGATATCTTTTCCCCAAAAAACGACCCTTAAGGTCAGATCTAGAGACGATTTTCGCCTTAGGCGACTCTGTAATTATCGCCGGCGATCTCAATTGCTGGCACTCATTCTGGAACAGCTAGTGTGATACTCCTAACGGGAAGATTCTCATGCGCTTAGTACGGAAGCTCGATTTTGAGGTCGTCGCGCCCCTAGAGTCCACCCACTTTCAACCGAACTGTCACTCGTCAGTTCTAGATTTCGCTGTAATGAAAGGAGTCACGCTTCCTGTGCGTCTTATACAAGTCATACACGAACTCGACTCCGACCATCGCCCAGTCGTTTTAATGTTAGGTCATACAGATGACTCTAATTCTAGCCCGCCGGTTGTAAGAGTGGCGGACTATTACAAACTCGGCCGTTACTTGAACGACCATCCGTCCACCCCCTCTCTCGATAGGATCCCAGATGTACTAGATACGTCTGCGGACGCGGACCTGGCGATCAATGCTTTGGTTGAGCATCTCAAGATCGGCATCGAGGAGACCTCGAAAGAGCAAGCGGCCCCCCTCTCAACATTTACCTGTGACGAAGTAGTGATCCCCATCAAAGGCCTTAAGACCAGAAAGCCCCCCCGGTCCTGACAGAATCAGGAACGAAGTTATCAAACTCCTTCCTCCGCCTCTGATCGCGTTACTGGTCTGCATCTTCAATGCGGCCATCAAGAACCACCACTTTCCAGCCGCCTGGAAAGCAGCAATAGTCATAGGGATTGTTGAGGACAAATGAACCTCCTTCCTTAAATCTTTAACATTAACATCAATTATGAAAATAACATCGCGATTCACAAGCCTTACAACACACAAAATACATACACACTAGCTATAAACACGAGAGAGAGATATAAGATATGTACCTTATGTGTGTAAAAAAAATAGATAATAAGTTTTTAGACTAAGAGTAAATACGTGCTAGTTGTAAGTATTAAAAATGTATAAAAACCCGTGCCGACCGCCGGCAAAGTTGTACCGGCAAGATATAGTTTGTAAATACGTGTAATTCGAAAATAAATACAGTCCACATTATATAGTGAAGTTGGGGTTTCATTGCTGGTGAAGAAAGCGTCCCCTTCAGGGATACACAAACCTGGCAAAGACGCCAGGCCACCCGATAGTTACCGTCCCATCAGCCTTCACAATACGTTGGGAAAACTCTATGAGCGGATCCTTATCAACCGTCTCATAGAGGACAGGTGATAGAGGACAAAAATCTCTTGTCGCTCCAGCAGTTTGGTTTCCGAGCCAGACACTCCTGCGCGCATCAAGTACTCCGCCTCACTGAATACGTACTCACAAATTTCAATCATCCTCAGTTTAACAAACCCTGGCACACGCTCGCAGTTATCTTCGACGTGGCCAAAGCATTCGGCAAGATCTGGCACACTGGCCTCGTCTACAAACTCACTAGGTAAGGTATCCCCGACACTCTAGTTACAATCATACACGACTACCTCACCGATCGTAATTTCTCCTATAGAGTGGAGAACGCTCTCTCTATAGCCCACCCGGTACGCGCAGGAGTCCCCCAAGGTACCATTCTGGCGCCTGTCCTCTTTAACCTCTACTTAGCGAACCTCCCTGATCTCGGAAGAGTTCAGTTAGGCTTATACGCGGACGACACAGTCATTTATTACGCTTTTCGAAAGAAAACAGTCTTACGTAAATACGTCCAAAGAGCCGACGACCTAACTTCGACGACGACGACGACGACGAAAAAAGGTACCTAACTTCGGAGCTGTAAGGGATGTCAGTACCTGCGTACTGGATGGTTCTGGGAGGATTTTTCCTAAGTTTTCGGCTTTTAGTCAATAATAACGCGGCACTCTTACTCGGGTTTATCGCAAGACGCTATTTGAAATACCAAGAGCTGAAACGGATTAGTTAGGATTAAAATTCCGCGGGAGTTTTTACACTCAGTGCCTTCAGCACTCGCCCCCAAAGTTACGGCGAAGCTGTAAAGGCCCTTCCGGTAAAAAGAATTAGCTAGGTTAGAAAAAAAACTGGCGATATTTTATTTAAATTCACTTTTATTTATAAGATGCACATTACTTAGCTAATGTAAAAAAACCTCAGCGGAGAATAAACCTTTAATTTTAAATAATTTTTGTGTTTCCTCTGATCTCATTGACAACGCTTATTGTTGATTTGTCAGAAAAAAGTATAATTGTCTTGTCGAGTTTTTGGCGGGATCTCAGTCTGTCATGTAGTAGTTGTTTTTTTTTAATTCATTAAACTTATGTATTTGACTCTATAATACAACACTTTAGTATAAATATTAAAAAAATACCCTAATGAATCACGTTTTTCTCAACGCGACTGAACGGTGTCGGTGTGGCCATGAAAATAGAGTCTTTACATTTTTCAGGTTATTTCTGGCTTTTACAATAAATGAATATTTATCATGATCCTGCTTCCGATTTTTAGTTATTTATGATTGAAGCAGCATATCTTCCTCATCTTCCATACATCTCTATCATACGCCACACATGATTTCATTTAACTTCCCCGCCAGTCATCAACATTCATATTTATTACCTTTTTAAAATAAATGTATCGCGTAGAATCATATAAATTTGTATTGAATTCCTAAAACAGTATTTTTACTTAATGGACTTACTGTCCTATAATTTTTTTTTACAAGGAATAAGCTCAGTGCTTTGACCGCAATCTCACCTGATGTTACTCAAATAGAGATGGAAGGTATCATTGATAGAAGTGGCGATAGACCAAAAGAAGCAAAGAAATGGTTAGTATTGGGCAAGACATATGTCGGGGAATCACGAAACCTAAAAACAGACTTAAAGCTAGGCATAATAAACACTTTAGAAAAGTTATACGAGATCGCAAAGGAAGGGGGAAGCGGTGGACAAGACATAGGAAATACTAAGGCAGGGAAATAGGAAACAACAAGGAACACACGGGGGAACTACAAAGAGCGAAAGCAGAAGAGTAAAGATAGAAAAAACTTACTCCGTCATCATCTCGTCAACAACTCGGTCGCCGACACGAGTGGCGATGTCATTAACAAAATTAGGGAGGCAGTCAGTGCGAGGACATCGGGCTTAAAGGTTGACAGGCTCCGAAAAGTAAAGGACCAGAGAGTTGTCCTGGGATGCAGAACCAGAGAGGAACTGGAGAAGATCTTCAAACGCATCCAGGAAACGTCTCGTGGCCTTACGGTTGAGGAGGCCAAAAATACCCGATGGTCATCTTGATGGATGTCCTAAACATAAAGACGGATGAAGAAATCCTGGTATCCATCAAGAACCAAAATACCCACATACTGCAAGGCGTGCAGGAAGAGAAATATAGGGCTAAAGTGAAGTTTAGACGCCGCGCATGAAATGAGGAAACCTCCCACGTAGTCTTGCAGGTCTCGCCGCAGATCTGGGCGAGACTGGTAGGGGCAGGGCGAGCGTACGTCGACGTTCAGAGGGTGATTGTGATGGACCAATCACCCCTGATACAGTGTAACCAGTGTCTCGGGTACGGGCACGGCAGACAGGCGTGCAGGGAAACAGGAGAAACCTGCAGCCACTTCAATGGTAACCACCGGAAGGCAGAGTGTCCTGGCTGGAAGAGCGGAGAGACACCGAACTGCTGTAACAGTGCCCGAGCACGGATTGTAAAAGGCGAACACAATGCCTTCGACGCTGATTGCCCTGTCCGGAAAAAAATGGGACATACTGGCGCGCTCCAGCGTGGCATACCCATGACAAAGGGACACATCCGTATACACACACTCACACTACACACACACACACACCCACACACACACACATTCACACCACACTCACTCACCCAAACACTCACTCACACACATATTCACTCACACACGCACTCACACCTAGGAATGACCGAAAAAGGAAACCAACATGGAAAACGAAACACCTTATGTCTGTCTAATTTGTTGAACAAAATAGGCTGACAAAACAGACCTATCAGTGTCCAAAGCTAAGAATGAGCCAAAAATCAATTATTTAATAAGGGAACTGGGTCATACACAAATAGCACGTAGCCTTACTGGGGAAATAGGAAAAAAAATCATACCATAAGGCAACCATTACGGCCAAAACACAATACATAGACATACAAAAGAACACAGAATAAAACACTCACAATGTATGAAGAATAAACATATATTTACAACAAAACCACAAAACACAACTCAATTTTTCGGTACACTACTCAAACAACACACATACGTATTAATACAAAACACAACTGAAAACACAAACAATACAAAATATACAACAAAAAACAAGTAAAATAGACAAAAAATCAACGGCAAACCAGAAACATAAATAAAAACACCGCCAAGAGTATGCCACGGGCAACGCGCCATGAAATAAAATAAGCCACAAATAAATAATAACATCTCTATCTTTTTTTTAAACTTAGACATGCAATAATGGCTTTAAAAAGTCATCAAAGGGCAGTAAAAGTCATCAAAGGGCCCTACCACCATGCCATAGTTTCCTCACGATGTTTTTTCTTCACCGAAAGCTCAGGCTGATTTTAGAGTCGATTAGATGGGGATCGAACCCGCGTCCATTGACGCGGAATCCGACCACACTACCCGATGCACCATCATCTCTTCAAAACACATAACTACACATGTACTGATAAATGAGGTCAAATTGCGTTTTGAAAGTGGTTAAATACCTAATATTTTTTTGTATTTTAATAATATATTCCAGGCTGTACGGTAGTTTTGTCTCCTAAGAACTTTGAACTTCAAGCATTGGTCACATTAAACTGTACCTACAAAGTTAGGAAAAAAATTAAATCGATACAGCTCGTAGGAAAATAATAAACGAACCGGTGTAAACTAATTCTATTGATAGTATGCGCCGAGACGCGCTACGGGAGAGAGGACAGACAGTACCCGCACAGCCTCTAACGTTAACTACCTTTGTAACCATGAGTGATATCCCTGATATGTGAGTTTATTTTTTATACATTACTATTTACTTTATAATTATTATATAAATACTATAATATATATTTATTAATATTTTTAAATTTAATATCACATAATATATATGATTTTAAAAGTGATACCATTGGAAACTAGCTGTGCCCACGGTTGCGCCCGCGTTTCATATAAATTTTCACTGCGTAATAAAGTTTTTAAGTTTTTTTATACGTAACCCTAATTATTTTCCAAATTATTTTTTGCTACTAACATTAAGCAAATATATTTCTCATAAATTCAAATACCTGCTAGTTAAACTGACCATTGAATCGAATTTTATTATTTTTTTTAATAGTTTTAATTTTTTTACTAGAAACTCCAATTATTTTCGAAAATTAAAAGTACTCTAAGTTACGCGGAGTAACTACAGCTATCTGTCAAAATCCGTCTAGCCGTTCAGCATATTATCCGGAAAAATATACAGACATACAACATTTATAAAAATTGTATTTTTGGTATAGGTAACGTATATAAATTCATATCTATTTAGAAAAGAAAATATGAAATTACAAACAGACACTTCACACTTCAATTTTATTTATTAGTATAGATATTATATTATGTTTACATATGAAGCGATGATGACGCAGACGGTAGTATGGCCGGATACCGCGTCAACCGACGCGGGTACGATCCCACCTATCCAATTCTAAAATCGACCTGAGCTTTCGGTGAAGGAAATCATCGTAAGGAAACCATATCATGGTGGTAGGACATTTTCTAATGATGCCCGCCTGGGTAGCTACCACCCTCAAATTTGAATACCTGTTGCCAAATACCAATAGGTGTGTTCCGGCAACATCACTTGAAAACCACTACCTAGGCTTAGTGTGTTTACTTACCATCCTGGACCACATCGTCACGTAACATCAGGTGAAATTGTGGTCAAAGCACTGAGCCTATATTGTGTAAAAAAAAACAATAATAATATTTGTTTACAGCGAGTACCTGGTGCGGCTGTGGGCGCAGATATTTTACTATGACCATGAAATGGATGAGTGGATAGCGCTGGCTGATAACAAGATCAACCATATTGTAGTGATGAAGCGTCGCATCTCGCCGCTCTACCAAACAGGTGATTCATCTAATTCTGTTAGGCTGAAAGTTATATCTAGTTATCGGTGTCATCTTGTGTAATTCTGAACAGATTATCAGACATTCTCATTATTTTTTTTTAATACTGTTTGTTCTTTTAACACTAAAGCGAATCAGTTTTTGAAGCGGTAATGGCTTTATTGGTACTGGGGTTGGATTCCGAGTCAATGAACGTAGGTTCAGACTCGCCTATCCAATCAACGGTGAAGGAAAACAACGTGAGGAAGCCATAGCATGGTGGTATGTTCTATATTTCCCGCCTGGCTAGCTACCACCTTTCAAATTTAAAAACGTTGGCGGCCCGAGTACCGATATGTGTTCGGGCAGCATCATATTTCTAGAATTAATCTTTATAATTCTGGATGACGTCGCCATTTAATATCAGGTGAGATTATTTTCAAACTCCTGAGCCTATATCGTATAAAAAGTAAGGATTGATCAAAGAAGAAGAAGAAGAAGAAGAAGAAAGACATTTATTACCATATTTTAGAACAGATTTACAAAAAAACTACAATTAAGCATATAAGAAAAAAAAAACATATGGTAATAAGGACTGGCGTCAGCATTTGCCGCTTTATAACTGTTGCCATAAAAAACGGCGCTGTTTTTCAGCCAGCCCTTTTCCGGCCGTAACATAAAATATATAAATATAACACTTCGTGCCTTACTTTTATAATTACAATAACAGATTTTTTTTTAATAAGTAAAAATTAAAATTACATAAATAAACAATATTTTGAAACAAATTTAAAAACTCAATAGTGAACTAGTTATAATTTAACTCAAAAAACTAAAAAAAATATAAAATAAAATAAAAAGTAAATGCAGACATCAGCTTAACAAATTGATAAAAAAAAAGAAAAAGAAAAAAAAGAAAATTTTAGGAAAAAAAAGGAAATAAAATCACGTTAAGGAGGAAAGGACGTGTGTCAGGATCCTAGCAGGTCTAAGGATGTAGTCTCTGTCTACTTTTGTGTGAGATAGGCGTGATGTTATGTATGTACAGGTGAGAGGAGCGATGTCAATGATGAATTGTTACCGCACGCGCCGCCCACCGCCCCCGCGTTTAAGTACTACATCCAAGGGCGACGCATCAACGACGGCAAGGTTGGTAATATTCTCAACTAGCTGTGTCCCCGCAGCTCCACCCGCGATTCATAAATTCTTCACTGCGTAATATAGTTTTTAAACAAATCTTCGGAAAACAATGTTTTGGTGGTGTTGTTCAGTGAAGCGTGTTTTATTTACAGTTTCATGATTTTTAATTTTATTATACGGTACGATATTATTTTCCCTAAACAATTTTCGGTACTAAGATAAAGTAAAAATATTTCTCATATTTCATTCAAGCGCTTGCCTGTAAAACTGGCCGTAGGGTTTTAAGGGCATTGTGTGTAGCAGACAGCGAAAAAAAAAAGTAAGGTTCTGGAATTAGCTCACTTTCGGTCTAAATTGTAGTTCTAATAGATATAAATATGAAGACAGAATATTTTTTTCTTTGATGTTCATCTGATTGATTTCACCCTCTGCCAAAAGTTGACGGCGTTGTACGGGATGCACCACGAAGACGTTCCTGACTTTGCACCGTAAATACACAAAGTAGATCACATTAATTATATGGGATAATAAAACAATACTTGTGTTTACTCAAAATTTAGTTCCCGTAGCACGAAAAAATGTAACGAAAATAAATTCTTTCAGCATGGAAGGTTTTACTTTTTAGTCACGCAATATTGTAGCAGATATTATGTAAATTAATATATTTAGGGGATATTCTGTGAGATTCCTTGATAAGATAATACGAGTTTCAGTATTTGTCTGGTATAAATGCTATTTTAAGTTTTTTAATCTTTCGATTGCAGATATTTTTCGAATACATAATAGAGCAGGATTTAATATACGTGGAGGAAGAATCGTGTTTCCACTATTGGTATAGCGCTGGCAAGAACCGTTTCGGGATCCAGTTCGAACATGCTGCACATTCGAATGCCTTTGTCCACATTGTTCGAGATGCTCTTGAGATAGTTACAGACGGTAAAATTATGTACAATTATTATACATACTTTAATAACACGATTAGTTCTAAATTTGTAGCGTAAATGAAAATATCCTCGATATAAATTTAAAAATATTTATATTCGAAAAACAAACAATAACATGTAAGTAAAAAATATCTTTTCTTTTCATTAATTTGACGTCTCCATTAATTTTTTTTTTTAGTTTTGATGAAGATTCCTATTTAAAATGACCTTTTTTTCACCCTTGTATTCTTTTAAATTTGCTTCAATATATTGTTTTTTTTTTTTTTGTACCACTTTTATTTTCATTTTTTCCTGTTCTCGTAATTTGTAATTTTAAAAGTCTTTTATATATGTATATTTCTTTTATTATGTTCGGAAAAAGGACCGGCTGAAAAATACCACCGTTTAATAGTCATAAAGCGGCAAATGCTGGCGGCAGTGCTTAATACCATGTTTTTTTTCTTTATATAATTGTAGTTTTCCTTGTAAATTTTGTAATCTATCGTATCTTTCTTTCTTTCTATAAATGATTTCGTTAAAATGTTCTATTAAATGTTCCGTAACATAATTAAAAAAAAATACCATAAATTATAGACATATCCATCGTCGTTAATCTTTACTAATGTTCGGGCGTTTTTTATCATTCTTATGTGGGTAAGCTGCGATACCGGGATTCGCGGCACACAGTGCGCGGGTGAACAGTACAAAGGTTCTCTTATTTTAATGGTGTATTTCAATAATTATATATTTGATTGATATAGACATTATTTCCACTTTTCCTTGGATCGCTGTGTGTATGTGATTGTGTCGGTGCACCGCAAACAGGAGCTGCAGTGATTCAGGTTAGTGGTTTACTCCATAGGGTTTGGTGAAAACGTCTGGATTAAAGGGTACGAACCAGGTCATCTTTGGTTATTATTATTTGGAATTTCGCGTATACAACTAATATTATAAAGTCGAAAGATTTGTATTTTTGTATGTAAAGAATAAACTTAAAAACTACCGAACCGATTTGGATGAAATTTGATATGGAGATAGTTTGAAATCCAGGGAGTAACAAAGGATAGCTTTAATTTTGATAATCCCACGGGAACGGGAACTATGCAGGTAAAACCGCAGATAGCAGTCGTTAAATAATGAAAAGGTGCCGACGGGTTTCATTCGAATTGAAGATTAATTAATGTCCTGATTAGTATTACAAACGAATACGAATCTCATTAAAACTGCCATCTAGATGCAAGATCTACAAATACGACTTATTCATTAATACTACACTACGTATTTAGCCGACCCGCCATCAATACAAACTTCTCGAAAGTTCTCCGAATGTTGAGTGAGATGTGAGAACCATTGTAGTGTGAAGCTCTCGTAATCTGTCAAGCGCGTTAATAAATTAGTTATATAGATTCAGCTCTTAACATTCTGGTCTTATTCAAAACAAGTTGTTTTTACAAGGTATAGGCTATAACTGACGATGTGGTCCAGGATGGTTAACACACTAAGCCTAGAGGTACTGGTTCTCAAGTGATGCTGCAGGAACACACCTGTTGGTATTTGGCGACAGGTTTTCGCACTTGAGTTTATAGAACCTAGTACATAATTTTTGATTTCTATTGCATATTTACTATATTTATATACTAGCTGTGTGCCTGCAATTGCGCCTGCGTTTCATGTATTCTTCATCTCGTTTTAAATTTTTTATACGGAACGCTAATTACTTGCTTAAAAATTTTATTCCTAAGATGAAGTAAAAATATTTCTCATAAATTATAGCTCTTGTCCGTAAAACTGTGCATAGATCGGATTTTATTCAAATTTTTGTGCTTTTTTTACCTGGAACCCTAATTATTTTTGAATATTAAAAGTACCCTAAGTTACCCGGAGTGTCATAAGTTATCTATCAAAAAAAGTCCCGTCAAAATCGGTCCAGTCGTTCCGGAGATCGTCATAGAGACCTTTGGGGAAGCCCTGTGTCCAGTTGTGGACTTTTTTTGGTTGAATGGATGGATTACAAACATACATTTCAATTTAATTTATTAGTACAGATTTGAAAAATCTTTTACATATTAAATAATAGTAGTAATTCTCGTAGATGTTAAATAGTAGTGAAGATGTAATGTAATATCATGTAATACATATATAAAGTACTAAATAAAAAATAAATACATTATATATATACAAATTCCATATTAGTCCGATAGTTTGTATCGCATATATCAGAGAATTTAATATGTATAAGTTATTAATGGAAAAAATGACAGACTTTCTCATTTATTGAACATAATATATCGATCCAGTTTTAATTTGAAGATATAAATGGAATTTAATTACAATGTTCCAGAATATCTGCAAGAAAAGGAAGCAAGGACCGTCGTGGAGTTTCATAGAAACCAGAGAAAACTTCGTCATGTTTCACTTCTCAAATGTAAGTAGACTCCACCACATCAGCTAAATAATCTGTCATGGACTTAATCAAATTTATTTTGATATTTTTTCCACCAGTAATAAAAAATACATTTGTTAATAATATTTAAAATTACTTCAAGTTAATGGTTAAAGCAAGAATAATTTATATGAGGAGTAACAATGTGATATATTAGTAAATAAGACGATTATACAAATTAATTGAATTAACAATAACAGTAGACATTGAATCTATAGATTAATACATGCAAAATGTTCGAATTACAAATGTTTCGCCCTTTCACGAGTTATATTCAGTTCACAGAAGCAACTAATTTTTAATTTTTTTACACGGTATAGGCTCTGTGCTTTGACCACATCTCACCTGATGTTAAGTAACGATGTGGTCTATGGGTGGTAATTACACTTAGCCAAGGCACTGGTTCTCACGTGATGCTGCCGCAACACACCTATTGGTATTTGGCGACAGGTTTTCAAAGATGAGGGTGGTGGTAGCTACCCAGGCGGGCATCATTAGAAAATGCCGTACCACCACGCTATGGTTTCCAGACGATGTTTTCCTTCACCGAAAGCTTAGGCCGGTTTTTGAGTTGGATAGGTGGGATCGAACCCGCGTCCATTGACGCAGAATCCGGCCGCACTACCAACTGCGCCATCATCGCTTCTCGATGCCATCTTTTTTTTTTTCAGTTTTAAGGAAAACCTAAACTTTAATTATTTTTTCAATCATTAGCGTAAATATTAAAAATAACTTTGATGGAAAATTACTCTCTTACATATAAATGAAAAATGTTTTAGCGTGATGACCTTTATTTGTATTCGCAAAAAGACGCCGCCATGGCTTCTGCAAAACTATCATCCATCTTGAAACAAGATTCAGGTAAATATTAGTAAATTAAATCTATATGTAATGATCACAGCAGACAAAATCCTAAACGAAGCTACGGACTGTCCGTATTGTATACTAACCGCCTAAAGATATCTTATAAAATAGCATTATTAAAATATGACACTACTACATACTCCTAAGTATGGTCACTAATTAAGATATTATACTATAGTTTAGTTCTACATACCTAATCTTATATGACTCTGTTAAATGGTTAAATAACAGTTTGTTAATTTAACTAGAATATTAATAAAATGTAGCTAACATTCATTTATATTATTATAACATTTTAATGATAAATGATATGTATCTGTAAGAATGATATAAAAGTGTAACATATGATTGATAAAACTTATCAATAAGCTACCTACAAAACTAAAAAAAAAGAAAAACGTGTATAGAGAAGAAATGGTTCTAAATATAAATAATTATGGTAAATGGGATGAATGGCACAATGATGCTAGTGTTTGTACTAATGACGTAAGATTGACGATTAGATTTTAGATGTGAAACCTTGTGGTAAAATGGCCGACGAAAATGAAACCAGTTGAAACACAGTGTTTCGGTGATTTTTGCTGCAGAGGTATGAATTAATTGAAAACCAAATTTTGTGTTAGCACGGATTATAAAGAAGTTAATTGTGTTGAAGACATATTTCAAGGTTGAATCCGAAGATAACATAAACGTAAAATTTTAACTTATATAGCAGAAATATTTCAAATGTTCAGGGAAAAATCAAAAGTCAGTGTTAAAAGAAATAAGTACTATCGTCTGTATATCTTTGAGACTTGTAAAGGGTAAAACATTATTAGGTAAACCATGTTATATCGCCGGTTCGCAATCCTCAAAGATATGCTACGTCAGCGTTCTGGGTACGTGGAAGCACAAGAAGGTCACGCATGACATGAAGCAGTGAATTCCAAACGCTCAAGATAAGCTGCCGAAAGCAGGATGCAAAATACTCCTTCAGAATGTGCAGCGTCGGGTCTTCCGTAGCGCACGTTGATAATAACACAGATTTTCTTATAACCCGTATGACATATAGTAACGGACTTTTAATATCAAAGTGTCTTCCAGAGTTGTTGCCTGCACGGCAATCAGTAGTGGATTGTTCTCCACATTATCTGGTTCAAGGACTAGAACCTAAACTATTCATATTTGATTTACATCATATTGTTCGAAAAATTATCAATAATATCTCTGTTGAATCAATGATTGCTGAGTTAGTACTATGGTACGATTTTGCGTCAATGGACGTACATAGGTTCGAACTCACCTATTTCTATAAAGAGTTCAGCTTTTGGTGAAGGAAAATATCGTGATGAAACCGTAACACCAGTTTAAGGTATTTTCTAATAATATACGCTATCACCTTCAAGTTTGAAAACCTGTCACCAAGCATGAAGAGGAATCTTCCGACAGCATCACTTGAGAACAAGTACTTCTAGGCTTAGTGTGTTTACCATCCTGAACCACATCGTTACTTACCATCAGTTGAGATTGTGGTTATAGCGCTAAGTCTACGGTATAAAAAAGGTTCTTTTAAAATAATATATAAACCTTTTTTTTTTTTTGACGGGGGGAAATGCAATTTCGCACTACCCTACCTATTTCATTAGTGAGACCGGAGTCCCCCAATGCAATAGGTAAGGGGGCATGGAGGGACGAGCTCCGTGCCAGTGTGGGACTCGCCTGGGCGTGATGCGCCCGGAAATACCCACTAAAACCCCCCGGGGCCGTCCGCTGCATTTGGGATGGGGGCGACACGGGGTGGCTTTCGCAAGCACCGCGTCGCCCCCTGCAGCGAACCCACCAGGCCTCGTCCGTGCAATGGCCCGGTAGGGATGGAGGAGAATACTTCCCCTCCACCTCTTAGCCCGCCTCAGAAGGAGGCACGACCGTACTGGTCGACAGTCCGGGGGGCAGGATATACTTCCTGCCCTCCATAAATAGAAAAGGGAAGAGTTGGACAGAGCAGTGGCGGGCAAAGAGAAAGGGATGAAGAAACCCGCCACTGCTTTAAGGAAAGTAGGTCCCTCCCCTTCACTCGTCTTGTCTTAGTCGACAAGACGTAGGAAGAAGAGGGATACCTGAAGAGCCAGAAAGAAGGAACGAGAACAAGAACAGAAGAAGAAAGAACAGCTCACCGCAACACACACAACCCCCCCCCCCCACCCAACCCAACACAACACCAACACAACCCCGCCATTCCCCCCCCCCCCTGGGCACGCCTTCATACGGAAGAAACTCCGTACGTAGCGTGCCCATCTCCCCCTGGGCCTTTTCCGCCTCCGAGCCTTTGTTTTAGGTTTTAGACAGGACTTATTCCGGGAGAAGTTACTTCAGGTAAAGTCAATCCAGGATGACATAGTCCAGCTAGAGCCAATCCAAGTCGATCCAGTCCTGGAGAAGTTAACACAGATGGAGCCAGCCAAAAAGGAATTAGCCCCGGTAGAGTCAGTCCAGGAGGAAATAGTTCAGATGCTGAAAGATAAGATGGAAAAAGGCCAAACAGAGCCATTCCAGGAGAAGTTGAAGACGGTCCAGGAGAAGATAGTTTGGATGTAATCATATTGATAAGTTATAAATCTCAAATCTGGTCTTTTCTCATAAGCAGAATATATGAGTCTGTTATAAGACATATCTTAGAACGACATATCATTCTGTATGTATACACTCTCTGCTAGCGTGTATCCTGCTTCCTACGACGTTGGGTCCTTCGAAAGAGGCGTAAAGAGGCATCTTATCAGGCTGGTATAATGACGACGACAGCCGGTGGAATCTGCCAGTGACAGTCGCCGCTTTTTATGGACTATACAGTCACTTAAAAAGCTCCCATAAAAAAAACAGTCTTCTGAGCCGTAAATTTTTTTAAGTACCCTAAACACCTACATTATATTTTTGAATATTAAGTATGCGTTCAAAAATTCAATACTTTCATATATGCTTTTCTTTTAATATATATGATTATTTCAATAAAATATGCATAACTTCGTTCAGGTTCTCATAAAAATATTCTGCTTCAGAATCTCAGATTATAATTTAACGAAAGCAGAGTTGGAATTCCATATGTGCTCTATTATATGGAGTAAATAACTATTGCATTATATTCTAGTGTTTACCATTAGCCCCTGATTTGTTATTGTACTAAATGATTATAAGTAAATATAAAGCAGCCGAGTGGTGTCAGCTAAGAATAGTACCATCTCATATCTTCCCGTGGGTGTCATAAAAGGCGACTAAGTGATATAATCCAGGGGATAGGTAGCAGAATCCTTTGAGTAAGTTCCAAAAACACCTACTGCAATCGACAATTCGCCTGCCAAGCCTGGCAATTATGGAAATTATGCATTTATTGGGGGAGACCTATATCCAGCAGTGGACGTCTTATGGTTGAATGGATGGATATATAAAGCATTGTGACAAAACATTTTTGCAGATTTCTTTGCGCTGCGTTGCTGATCTTGTTTATTTTGTGCCTCAAATTGTTCCTGCGCTGAGTGCATCGGCCGGCTCCCTACTAGACGCTACAGGATACCGCTATTCATCATTCACTGCAAATAACACGCTACACGCTCTCAATGGCAATATACTCTGTACATGTGCTCGAGATCAAATCGAATACCAGTAACGATTAACGGAATAACCTTATTCTCATAAGTTAATTAAATTTTTTATTTGATTAATTAAATTATATTAGATGAATACTTCGAAATCAATTCAAAATAAATTCTTGTTTCGATTTTATCTGAAATCAAATTTTATGCTTTCGTGAATACCTTTTCTTTGTAACAATACTTTATGTTAAATGCATTTTTAAAGAGTTTATTTTTATCGATATATGTGTTTGTACAGTTGTATCTTAATATCATCTATCACGTCTCTTTCACAAAACGCATGAATGTACTTCATTAAGTAAAGTCTAAATTATATATGTAATATAGTTTATATATACATACATATATGTTTTAGTACTTTATTATGAAAATAGTAAGGATGAACAGGAGTTCGTCATTATGTAATCAACATTTAATATACTAACATGAACAAGAATATTAAAATAATAATAGTGAATATAAAATATATATAAATTGTTCAATTAAATTCATAAACATGTCTTGAAAAATAAAGTTTGTTAGGTTTCTAATATGTTTAACTGATTGTTAAAATAATAACATTTGTACACTTTACTATAGTTATCAGAAGAATGTAAATAATTTCAGTGATTTTTAGTATGTCATGTTTACTAACATTATATTTTAAACTATATAAGATACGACACAGATAATAAATGTATTTAAAAGAAATTGAGTAAATAAATATATCTAGCATTATATTTTTCTTTTAATATCTATACTTAATTACCTAAAACTGTATTGTATGAAACAGCTCCGTAGCGTGGTCACCGTTTGCAAAAAAACAATGATAGTTTGTTCAATTTAGGCCTTGGTAAGGCATTTATGAACGTCTAAATACTACCACGGGTACGGTACGATAATCCAGTCATCGAGAAGGACCGGTAAAAAACTCGATCTGGTTTTTTTTCTGCATGTTATTTTTTGGAACTTTTCAACTAATAGTTACAAATCTTATTAGATTATATTTTTATTATTAGATTAGACTTAGTGGTAGACAGAGAATGCTGTCACTTTCAGACATGACCATCGTTCACATACTTTTTTTTCGTGGGAAATGCATTTACGTTTGCCCCTTGCCATCCCTAATCCTAGAGTGAAGCTTCCGGGAATAGAGATGTCAGAGGGGTATCTGGGACTCGCCAGACGTGCCAAGAACAGCTACTAAAACTAACGGTACCATCCGCCGCATAAAAGGGGCGACACGGGATTGAGCAACATTGCTCCGTGTTGCCCCTATAAAAAAAAAAAAAAAAAAAAAAAAGGCCCGACCAAAAGCCATGACAGGTATAACCCCGTCATACTGGGCCGGGCCACTCCCTCTCTTTCGTCCGGGGGGAGCTCGGTACAAAGCAGCCCCCCTCGCCGGCCGCCAACCATAGTGATAGGCCAAGCCGCTATTCTTTTCCCACTGATAAAGACCGAGGAGAGAGAAACGGCTGTGTGGACCAGGCGGCTGGCTTAGGGCGGCGGGAGGGCGCGGACAAACCGTGCCCTCCTACCACCCATCCTTTGGCGAAGCAGATTCTCTAAAGGATCCGCCTCCCGTTCTCTCTTCGCAGCGTCCTTCTGCAGCATTACATGCTCCCAGAAGGAGGCCACAGCGTTCCAAGCCCTCTCGCTGCAGAGCATGGCTTTCACCACGTTCGTCAAAGAGAGGTCCGGTCCCACCTCGGCTACCACACTGCGACACTGCTCGACCCACGCAGCACACTCCACCAGAGTGTGCAGGGCAGTATCCTCTGCAGCCCCGCAGGGGTGGCAGGCCGCTGTTGGTTCCCTCCTGGCTACCATGTGCAGAGACCACCCGAAACAACTATGTCCTGATAGTATCTGCACAAGACGGAAAGTGAACGTGAACTAGTACACGGCGGCGAATCGTTCACATAATGATCCAGCTTATCCAACCTTTGCTAAATAAAACTTGCTTGATATGTTGTTGTTTATTTATACTGATTTTATAAATAGGAAATATTTGTTTATTTGTAATCGAAGTCTCTGAAACCAATGAAGATGAAATTATTTAAATAATTATTTTGCCATTAGAAAGCTACTGTATTATCAGTGAGTAAAATAGGTTACATTTTATTTTAAACTAGCTATGCCCGTGACTTCGCTCGCGTGGAATTCAGATAATTATATTCTAATAGACAGCCTATATTCTCCTTCTAGATACAATCTATATCATTACCAATATATTTATATATATATTCCACCTGTGTCCCGTCCCGTACCGTTCAGGCCCCTACCCGCGGAGAAAATCACCCCGGCCAGACCAGCCCACCTCCCAGACAACCTTTCCAGTGCACTAGGCCTTAGGCCCCGGCCCCTTACTCCTTGGTCTGGCAATACGGCAGAGTCCAGACCCCGTCGAAAGTATGCACCCAGCCATTCTTGCCCTAATAGGCCTAAATGTCGGCCTACACAGCATACTACACATATGCCAATGAGTGTCACCTCCCGCCTTACCCCTACAATCAACGGCCTCGGCTTTTATGCCCTACTCCCTAAATCTAAAACATTGGCTTCTCCGTTCTACCCCCGAAGGACAGACTGGGCGAGTATGACCCAGTTTCAAACATAGATCAAACCGTTCAAGTAGCTCACACCATGTTATAGAATATTTGCCGACTTCAATTACATTTATTGTGATTAATTGTTGAAAATATATATTTATCAAAATAAAAAGGAGCCTATGTATAATATATCTTTCCAACAGTGAACAATTTTCAAAATCGGATAAGTAGTACCAGAGATTACCCCGAACTTCCAAACTGACGTTATTATGCATACACTTCATTATCATGGTTTTTTTTAATGATTCTAGATAAACTCTATTCATACATAGATGTTACTATAGAGTATAAACTACTACTATACCTAATTTATACCATACCATACCTAATTAGTAATTTTAAAAGTTTTTTTTATCAGACATGAAATACTTTATACTAACTGCATAGGGAACTCGAAAAAAATCATAAAAACAGACCCAAAACAAATCACATGTAAAATAATGGTGTTAACACAAGTACGGACAGGACCGCGGACATAGTACGGTGGGCGGTTGATGTTATCAGTTCCCTAAATAATCCTTTCGGAAAAAGATGGATTTTTGAATCGATTCGAATCTAAGTTTGATGAAACGATTCACAAAATATCGAGGCCCAAAAGATCGATCTTTCAAACTAATAAAGTATCGATTGTTAGAGTGTCATTTTTGTTTTCTATGATATGATGATTATCTGTAAATAAGCAAAAATAAAACAGTTCAGTATCATTTTTCCTTAGTAGGTTAGGGATTCTTCTTTTTTTGTTTAGTAGCTATTGATGACCTTTAGTACTGTTAATAAAAAAAAAAAATAGAAAAAAGTTTTCGCATTAAATGATGATTATAGTATAATTTCGTTTACTGGAAGAAAACTATTCACGAATAAAAAAAGTCAAATAAAAGAAATAGAAAAAGATTGGTCTCTTGGACCTCGATTTTTTGTTAGTTGATTTAAAAAACGAACTTTTTTAAAAATCTTATTCCCCATCTCGACTTAGGCGACTGATGACCTCGGCCGCTCGACATACAATGTCCGCGGTCCGGTCCGTACGTGTAGTAACAGCATAATACAGAAAGTCGTATTTTAGCGACTTTTGACTACAAAGCGATTTGTAGGAGTTGTTTGCTATTTGAATTCATATTATTCCCAAATATTCTATTCACTGCATTTACAATATATTTTTCAGTAATTATAAAATTTGTAATACTATGAAAATACTTGTGCAGTGTGGTGCCGGCTAAGAATAGTACCACCCCATATTGTCCTGTGGGTATCGTTAAAGACTACTAAAGGATAAATCAGAAGATGGGCAGCAGCATCCTCTAAGCACCACAAACACCTTCTGCGATCGCTAACCCAATTCCCAAGCATGGCGATTATGACAATTCCCGCTCAATTGAGGGAGAACTATGTGCAGCAGTGGACGTCTGAAATTATTTTGAGGTGCTGATAGTCGCGGTACATTATGAGCTAGTAGTTAAAAACTTCAAGGTAACTCTTTAAGACTACAAGAATAATAACACGTAAAATCGATAGAGCTATTTAAAAATATTAAACCAATCAGTGACGAGTAATATTTTTAACAGTGGGTGTGGTGATGCGCGACGGGAGTACGGGCAGGCAGTACTCGCGCAGCCTCCTAACAGTTAACAACTATTGTAACCATGAGTGATATTTCTGATATGTAAGTAAATTTTAATTATTTTTGTAAAATTTCATTTTGTAGTTTTAAAATTGTTAAGTTAAATAATATAACGTGATATAATAATACATGTAGTCGACAGTAATTGAAAAATAATTTCTGAAAATTGTTCATATTCAGTCTAATTGTAATTATATTGCGCGTTAAGATAAAATATAATTTTTAATTGTGTATTTATCTAATCGTGAAAAGAAACGAAAAGAACTAGCAAACATTTCTAAATGGTTTGCCTTAATTAATTTCTTCTAAATACTAAGCAAAGTAAATGCATAAAATTTTCGTTGCCTTATGTGCAACATATTGGTTGTAGGATAGAGACATCTGGAAAGGAATTTAATAGGCTTAGTTGACTCAAGGTTTGCCCCCCGGACTGCTAGTCCGCGTCCGGCCGCTTGTGTTGTTGGACGATGTGGGAAAGCTTCTTGAAAGGATAATAGCTTCCAGCATCGCCCAACACATGAATGAGGTAGGACCGGATGTCGCGGATGTGCAGTTCGGTTTCAGAGACGGACGGCGGTGTCCTTGGACGCCAACGCCCTCAACAGCCTGCCGCATGTCGTGATATTTGTGGCGCTCCAGTTTTCTGATGTGCCACAGTACATGCGGGGATTGTTGTAGAGTTATCTCCAACACAGGGGCATGGTCTGCATCGACGATGAGGGCACCATCGTTAAGCTTAATACTGTTCAAATAGGAACTGAACTGAACGCCCTTAATTGTTAAGTGTTATTGTTTCTTATACAGCTTGTTAATTTCTGCACTTATTGTTTACAGTTTGTAACAACATTGTTGTAGGCTTTATAAGGGTCACTCCATTTACATACATGCAAACGATATACTTCATTTCTTATTTATTTACAAACCATTACAGTATAATATGAATTTGCAGTGGATATCTCGTGTATTTGCGAGCCCAGCTGCTGGGCTATGATATGACCATACATAGTTGGCTGATGCTGGATGGTAACGATATAGTAGATATCATGGTCGTCAAGCTTCCCGCCTCACCGTTGTACCATACAGGTGACTTGTCTAATTCTCTCAGGCTCTTTACTAAATGTATTATATCCTAACTCTGTAATGTTATTCTCGACAAACACAAATTGATCTTACCTGTGAAAAAAACCTGCAACTTATCTAGTAGCTACTGAACTGACCACTGTAATCGCACGTTTTATCATATAATTACAAACATATACGTATCTATTTATGTGATCGCCAGGAGAGGAGATAAGAACGTGTATATTCTAAAACATTGTATGAGAATACCATTCCTGAAACTCGCGAGAAAGGCTAGATAGGATCATCAGTATCAGTTACTAACTAGAGCCAATTGAGCTGGAAATACAAATCAGACCATACACTGTTGTAATATACCTTTATAAATGTAATCTTTAACAAATATAATTCGTTATTTATATAGATGATTAAAAGCGTATCTATTAAAATAAATTCAGAGATGATTCGTTCCATATTCAACTGGCCAATAGTTGGGTTTCTGAACCTTTATGATTTGGATGAAAATTGGTCAGAATTTTTCTTTCACCTCATAACGAAGTTTCATCAACGGAAAAGTATCTTAGTTCAGAAAAGCAGATATTTAAGCTACAAAATTTGTTTGTAATTTAAAAAAAAAAAACAAATTCTATGTATGGATTAATACAAGACTTATGTTTTCTATCCGTTCTTAAAAAACTACAATTTTGAGGAGTGTTTTTTTTTTCTTTGATTTTTTTTTTGATTTTTTAAAATTTTGAATTTGGTCGGCCTTAAGTCCATTCCTCTTCCTGTTGGTAATGGATTCTTTGACAGCAGATACACAGGCATAGGAATCCTGGAGTATGCTATTTGCGGACGATATTCTCCTTGTCGGTAAGGATGGAGCTGAGGTCCAAAATAAATTAATAAAGTGGCAACAAAAGCTGGAAAGTGTTGGTGTAGAATCAGCAGATCCAAAACGGAATATATGTTTTGCGATTTCGGCGGCACCTCTAGCTCAACTGTCTTAACGCTTGATGGCAACCCGGTACCAATCTACCTCGACTTCAAGTACCTCGGCTCACTCCTACAAAGCGATGGCGTAATAGACCGGGCAGTAAAGCATAGAATAAACGTAGCATGGATAAAAAAACGTGGCAGCAGGTCAAAGCTACCACTTGTGATCGACAAACATAATATAAAAGGGAATATATTTCAGAGAATGATCCAACCTGTCGTCTTGTATGGATCAGAATCTTGACCCATATAAAGATGATGAATGAAAAGAGACAGCATGCAGCCGAGTAAGAATGTTGAGATGGATGTATGGGGTAACAAGAATGGACTGAATTAGATTAGAGGAAGTTTGAAAGGAGCAGCGCTCTGTTTTGGTATGGGCATGTAATGCGCAGACAGGAAGAGAATGTTGTAAGAAAGGTATTAGATATGAATGTGGACAGGTATAGGGGAAGAGGAAGACCAAAGAAAAAAGATGTAAGAACTGTGTTTAAGATGATATGTTAGAAAGAGAGGAAATGTAGGTATGAGCTCAAATAGAGATGAATGGAAGCGAAAAGCAAATTCCGTCGACCCTGAATAAAAATGGGATAAGGACAGGGAGATGATGAAGTTTAAAATTTGGGTTATTGGTATATTATGATAATGATAGCTTGTGGATAAAAACATTTTTTTTTTCTTTTTTTCTTTTTTTTTCTCTTTATTTTTTAGGATAAAAACATGTATTAAAAAGAAAAAAAAAAAAACACCTTTCCACAAATTCCAGAATTTTTAACAATAGAAAAAACGTTATTTATTGTTAAAAAAAAATATGAAAGAAAATTTCTTTAAATTTCCATCCACATCGAAAAGGGTTGATCCCAACTATTATTCAATTTTGTAACGCAGAAGTGGGAAACTTACAAGTTAATATTATGTAGTGTTACCTGCGTATATATATATATATATATATATATATATATATATATATATATATATATATATAATATATATATATATATATATATTATACTATGTTGTTCTTAAATTAATGTCTACCGATAAAATGGGGATAGCAGTTTATCTGAAACACATTCTATGTACTGTTTCTATGTTGCGTACACTACAAAGTGGCGTAACTATATTTTGTTTACATACATAACATATAGTTTAATGATATTGACAGGTACTAAAAGCATTGACGGTGATGAAGCGTATCTCCCTGCGCCCCCTTCCACCCCTGCTTACGAGTATTACATCCAAGGACGAAACGTTAAGAACAGGATGGTTAGTATATTTTTAAGAAAAATTAAACAAACTTATTTTATACTGGAGAAAGATCTCTGAGAACTCACTGACCTCATTCCCGCGATGAATAACTGTTTAGTATAGACCAGCAATTAATAATTTTTAATATGTTTCACCATGAACGAAGAGCTGAGGATACGTCTGTACATTGTGACGTACTGCTCTTGCACGGACAGTCAAGTTGAATACGCGCGTGAGTCGACGTGTATTGTTGTATAACGGCGGTGTATATGA
Source organism: Samia ricini (assembly GCA_014132275.2). Taxonomy (NCBI): domain Eukaryota; kingdom Metazoa; phylum Arthropoda; class Insecta; order Lepidoptera; family Saturniidae; genus Samia; species Samia ricini. Next base: position 15,228,680 of record AP028163.1, read on the forward strand.
CTGATTGATTTGTTGTTATTTGGTTTTTGTTTGATTGGGAACTTAAGAACAAGATAATGATGCACTTATAATAATGTAGTGCCTAATTGTTGGTGTAAGACTGAACTGATATAAACTTTGATAACGGAGTGTACGGACAGTGACTGTGTCGAGCTGCCGTTTTGGATGTCAGGTGGTATCGCGGTAATACATTTCTCACACCTCCTACACACAACCTACATACTCTACCTCTACGAGTCTCCAGAGCATCAGTGTTGACGCCGGTACAGGGTAAGTACAATATATTTAGGATCGTTTCACCGTGTGATTAAACATATAAATTTATAACGGGCCCAGCACGTATTGTCGGATGGTGGTGCGAGTTCGTTCGGTGATGTAACAGTAACCATTTATACAGACAAGAATACAAACAATCATCATCGTTCTGCTCCCAATTTATTATTTGAGGTCGGTGCAGTATGTTTTCTCCTCCTATACACGCTATTAGCCGTCATCTCTTCATTTACTCCTTTTTCTTTCATATCATTTCTTACACACTCCATCCACACTTTAATAGTATAGACATCGCAAACGCAACTGTAACTGTACAATGTATTTAACCAATAAACGTACAAACAAAAATTAATGCTTAATTACGGACGACTCATTTTGTAAACTCAACAATTGGTAGGTAGAGTCAACAATTCCACAGGCGCTGACGGTAAAACAGTAGCTCTACTTAACTTGTTAGCGGCCTGATGATGGAACTTAAGTGGGTACTTACGTACAAGTTCTGTATAGATTATGTGTATGTGTGTGTTCCATATTACACATAATTAAAGGATAAAAATCGTATGTGTTTTTTAAAACAACTAAGAAGAAAGATAATTTTAAGTGTCCTATAGCTATATTTATATTATGCTCAATAATGGTTGAACTATAATTGAATGGTGTTTTGTATCATATTATCGAGAATAAGTTTTGTTGTTATTCTCGTGCAGAAAATGAGTTCTACTCCTAACTTGAGGAATAGTTCATATGTTTGGTCTTATGTCACTTGTGGTATTCGTTAAGTCTAAGTTAAGCAGCAGTTAACACATAAATAATTAAATTACGTTGCGTGCACAGCTAGTAAGAAATAAACCTCTAACTTTTATTTATTTTTATTTTGTTTTAGATTGTCTTTGAGTTCAGGATATATGAGAACTTATTGTACTTCGAGCATAAACCGAGGTTCCACTACTGGATTTCCAGTTATACGCTGTGCTACGGGATCAAGTTCCAAACGGCTACAGACGCGATGAGCTTCGCCAATGCTGTTAGAACTGCTATTGAGAAACTTACATACGGTAAAACTACGTATTCGTTATTCTACAAGATTAGCTGTTACGCTCATAGACATAGGATATAAAGATCAACAATGTTAGTTAAAAGGCGTTACAAAAAATCTTTTGGAAATTATGTGTGAAATAGAATAGAAATATTTCAATTAAAATCAAATTGCCTATTGATTGCCTATTGCCTACTGAATTCTAATATATATCATCTTTTGAGTAAATAATTTTGATCCGGTTTTAATGCAATCTACTCGAACTAAACCTAAAACCCCGACTTGTATAGATAACTATTTTAAGACCATTCGCTTGAATATGAGTCCCGCAGGGCACGATTCTGGGACCGTTTTTTTTTTTATAAATGTTAATGATCTATCGCTAATGGTTAGTTAGTAACTTTGATAATATGGTTCTTTGCAAATGACACTTCACTTTAAGGTGAAAAAAATAATCCGAAGTTAAACAATTAAATAATACCTTAGAAAACATTTCAAAATGGCGGTGGTTGTGGAAATATCTAGAAGGAATTGTTGTTGAAAGGAGTAAAAACGGAATTTGCCTAGATTAGTTATCTTCGATAATGCTGATTCAGAGTTAACTTTCCACCATAGTTCACTTTAAAAATTGTTCTATATATTTGTTATTACTACTAAACTGTTACTGGTTGTAAGTTTTATTTTAAAACGATATGTTTTGTTTTATTTATATTGGAAATTGGCTTTAATTAATTTTATGGAAATTTTAAACAACGTTTAGTTCAGTTCGAATACGAATTTCAGCCTGCTGGCTTTGTGATCATTTTTCTTTAGTTTTTTTGAAATAAGTTCCTAGTTATTTGTAATTGTTGGAGAGCTATTATAAGAAAACGGTTATGTTGTTAAAATAATCAGCAAGTAAAGTTTTATAACGTTTTTTTTTTTTTTTTAAGGCATTTTAGCGGAAAAATAACTCAAAAAAATATTGAAATAATATCATTTTACATCTCGCATTTTTAGACTTGGACTGATAATTGTTGTTTTAATATTCGTAAATAACCAGTTTTTGATCATTTTCATTAATCAGAAGAAAAATTGATATTTAAATAGATACATTTAAAAATGTTGAATTTGTAACTTATTCTGAAAAAAGTTAAAAACATGATAACTCCAAAATGGTTCACTTTTGCATAAGGCATATGCGGGTTAAAATTATCGCAAATAGTTACCCCTATCACCTCCTAACGGGAATACGTCGAATTACCATTAACCCTGTATAAGTTTTCTATTGGCAATATGCATCCAAAGCGGATCTATGGAAAAATGTGCTAAGCGGTTGACTGTAGGTAATAGAAATTCGACGTGCCCCTAGATTTAAAAATACATGAATGAAGAGATGGAAATACCTTATAATGATGAGTGGTGTGTTGACTAATAGCTGCTATCCATCTAGTTATTTTCTATTGCTTAGTTACATTATCGTGTATATTTCTTTACAACAAATCCATTTAACTTACAAAAAATACTTTGTTATCTATACGCACAATTTATGGAGTCATTTAAATTCTAAACAATGTACAGTTTTGCTTAGGTAATTAAAGTTATTAGATGTTTCGTGGGTAAATTTTACTAAGATATTAAGTTATTCAAACCAAAACTGGTGCGAACTGGTAAATTCGACGGACACTCAAGTACAAATAACTATAAAGTGTGAGATTCATATAATGGCATCTAAATTTTACTACTACACCCTCAAAAACAAACAGATCAATCGGCTAATAAACCGGATCATCGGTGAATAAAAAACTTAAAAGTTCAAAAATTTCAAAATACAAAATGTGTATATTTACAAATTATTCACAAATATGTATATTGTTCTGTCTGTAGTCTACAAACTAGGCAATGCCTGTATCTTGCAGTCTTGAAGTTTTACAAATTTAATTAACATACTATATAAAGAAAGAAATAAAAAATATAGAAACAAAAATATGTATATTAAGTAATTATTTATATAACCTCTTAACTATATCATACACATATAAATTGATGCTATAAAAGTTTAGAAAAGGTGTGCCACAGTTAGTTTTCAATTCTTAGGATCTCTTCTGTTTCGTTGTAATTCAAACCCCTCAACCATTTACTAATAATCTACGTCGCATCGTACGTTGAGCAATCTTTAATAGGGCACAGTCTGTGGACCTTATTATACACATAGGTCTTGATGAACTGTCCAAATATTTGTGCAAAGGTTGTGCCAACTGCTAACTTAAAAAAACATGTAATTGTAAAGTTCCAGATACCACAAAACAGAAAGATGCAAAATGTGACGTGGAACTTAACAAGAACAATGAAAAGTCTCCAAGAGTCAAGTTCCATTATGTGAGTGAACTACTAACGTAAAGTCTGTTACATATTTTATAAAATCAATGAAAATTGTTTCATAACTTATACTGCAAGAAGAGGAATTTTTAATTACTTTCAAATGGGCCTGAAAACGGTTAAAATACAATAACTTCTTTATTTCTGAAACGAATTCTTAAAATCTCCCTTAATCTTGTTAGTATTATAGTAAAGAACTGTACTACTAACTTTCGCTGTTGAAAGGTTAACATCTACAGTTGATTACGAGTAGAAGTTAATTTGGCCGAAACTAGCGAACGACTTATAGATATTTATTAAAATAAATTCAATTTGTTTAAGATGAATCAGCCTAAGAAGAATTTGCAAGAGGACGTCATTACTTCAGTAAATCTATTGCCCGTACTGACACCTCCTAGACTACACCGGGATTCAGGTATAAATTTACCCAAGGCTTCTATGCAACTCTTAACAGTAAGTGGACACAAAATCACGCGGAACACTTTTTCAACTGATAGCATTGACTTCTGATACCTAAAATGATATACATATAGGTATAGGAAGAAAAATATTTTATTGGATAATATATCGTTTATTGTATACACACTTAAGCACAAGTGACTAATCACTGTGCGTGTTAAAATAATAAAAAAACAAAAATCTTTTTTATTAGGAAAGGCGGGCGGGGCGAACTCGTTTATTTCACGATCGGTAATATAAATCTGTTAACACACGTATGGACCGGACTGCGGACATGGTACGGTGGGCGGCCGAGGTTATCAGTTGTCTAAGTAGGGATGGGGAAAAAGATGTTTCAAAAAGATCAATTTTTTTTAATCGATTCACTAATCGTCGAGGTCCAAGAGATTAATCTATTTTCGGCTTATTTATTTGACTTTGTATTCGCAAATAGTATGCTTTCAGTGGTTGAAATAAGACTGTGCAATTATCATTTATCGTAAATATTGTTTCCAATTGTTTTATTAACTGCACTAAAGGTCGTCTATAAGATTATAAATGATTATATTAAAGGAACCTTGAAAGTAGCACTAGTGATAGGTAGGGAGATGTCACGAGGAAAAATGAAATTCAAATAAGTAGAGGAGAGTTAAGTTTGAAGGTGGATAGATATGGAAATAGAAGGAGACTAAAGAAGGTATGGAAATATTGTGCGAAAAAACTTGTGACATTTATGAAGGGGTGAATGTTGACAGAAGAGTGTGCTAGAAGAAAACATGTTTTGTCGTTCCCATTTAATAGTAGAAAAAGGTCAAGAAGACAACGATCTTGCTACATGCTCGGCGACCTTGCTTCTTTTCTATTTTTTAAGTTAAGATAGGTAGGTTTTTGATCCAAGTCGTGTTCGAGAACCAGACGGTTAACATCATAATTTCTGTTGCAGGAACATTGATACATGCCAATAATGGAATACCACCCGGAGAGAGTTTTAAGAGTTCGCGCTCAATAGTTATAACTTCTGCGCCAACCACATCTCATACAGTACCAAGGTACAACATATACCTAACGTTTACAATATCCCAATATACTAAGAAATAAAGAGTGTTTTCATGACTTAGTAAATTAGCAATATCAATTCCTTACGTTGTCTTATCCTAACGTATTATTTTAACTAAACATGTTTCCTTTAATTCATTTTTAATAATACCGGAAGTAGGTGAACAATATAGTAAGGAATGCCGGAAGTATGGTGTCAATATTGTTAACAGTTGCTAATATTTAATGAACTATTGTAAAAGTAGAGCAAAGGTTTCATATCAGTTATATTTACGTATTGACATAAGAATCATAATGCTTAAAAGCTTATACAAGACTCTAATATGTCTATTAGAGTCTATAAGTTATATGTAAATATGAGTTTGAATTTTTCAAACAAATCTTTTTTGTACTAACAGAAAGCAAAGATATTTCGTACAAATTCTAATACTTGCCAGTAAACCATTCTAGTGAATCTGTTTATATTCAAAATTTCATGAGTTTTATAATTGTACTTAGAACCCTAAATATTTTTCAAAAATAAATGTAGCTTAAGTTACGCCCCTTAACTTAACAGATAGATTCTGAAGAGTTCCGTTAAAATCGTTGCAGCCGTTCCGGAGATTATCTGAAACAAATAGGCGAAGAGTCATACAGACAGACAGAAAATAATTAAAAAAAAAATGTGTTTACCGGAAACGTATATACAATCCATATGATTGATCCATATGATATTTAGTTAAAAAGTTGTTATTTTGATATTACAACCATACAGTTCAATTTTATTCATTTGTATAGATTAAGGCTTTTGCACTTTTTAGTGCCAAGTACCTATACTGATTCTGTGCTTGTATATATACAGTGTTTCCCGCATGTTGAATGAGGAGGAAGAGATCGAGGCAAACTGTGGATGCGAACCCGGAAACTGCCACGATATCAACCCGTAAGTATTTACTCTAGCCCGAGATCTCTTTTAAGACATCAATATCTAACTCAATACCCTAAAGTGACTTCCACACTATACCATCTCTTTTACGCGCCTTGCGACTTCACGTTACATGAAATTTACATTTCAAACAACTTTAACACCAGCTGGAAGATATTAAGTCCTCTGAAAACAATTTACATAATTTAACCATAATTTATAGTGTTACCACATCTTGAACGTAGTCGAGTCGCTACTGTGGTATCGTTCCCGATACAATGTGCAATGTGCCCAGCTCCAAGAAACAAAGACAATAACATAAAAAAAACTGTTAACAGAGTCCGCTTCACGTGAAACGCCCCTCACATAAGTGTGTAAAACAGACGTATATATAGTTAATAAGAACTCCGTCATTTTCTCATTCTTATTGTAGCCCCCTTTTTTAACCTGGGGAGATGCATTTACGCATTCTCCTACGAGTTCTAATCCGGAGGGCCCTTCCAAGGATTAGAGCTAGTAGCGGGGCATGTGGTAGCGTTATACCCACTAAAAGCCCACAGTACCATCCGCTACCACGGTGGGGCGACACGGAATTAATCCAGCATGCTCCGCGTCACCTCGGCAGCAGGACTGACTGACAAGGTCGGGCCACTCCCAGTCTTTTCCGTCCGATGGCGCGGGTTGGGGGGGGGGGGGAAGCTTGTCCTTATTTTACCCTTGTAATATTGTACTGATTGACTTATATGTAAATCATGAAACTATAATATTCTTTACAGGTTTACTTGTGTAGAGTTGGAGTGCGTGATGGGCGTAAATATTCCGTGCATTTCACGCTGCGCAATCAGTTTTATTTTTTTAAAAGGTTTCCTTGCGGTAAAATTATTCCTATATAAAGTCGAAAATTAAATGGTACCCATTGTAACTACCCGGTTAGAAACTTCATATATATATCAAAAAACTATGTATAATAGCAGTTGCCCCGCGGCTATTAGTATCATAATTCTTCACTGTTTTATTTTTTTTATAAGGAACCCTACTTTTTTTAGTACGTAAATATTTTTTTTAGAAAAATTTCGTCATCTGTGCACTTGCCCGTAAAAATTGAATCAGTTTTTTTTTTTTTAGATCACCCAAAAAATTCTCGAAAATTAAAAAAGTACCCAATTTACCCGGAGAAAAAACTGATACGGTCAAAAAAAATAAGTAAATTTATAAATTTATTAGTATTAACATGTTCAAATTGAGTATTCTATTAAAATTTCGTCATCTGTGCTTTGTCGGTAAAAAATTAGATCATAAAAAAATAATTATTGTGTAACTTTTATTTAATAAGTAAATAAAAAAACAAATTTCAGATTTATATATATAAGAATAATCAATCAAAGGAATATATTAACTCAATCTTTTCAGAATGAAAATCATAATTACAACAAAAATAAACAACGGATTTAGTATTTGTATTGATTTAAGGTAGTTGTTATTTATATTACAAGCTACTGTTACTAGGAGACTAACAGGAAAACACTTCGATCAAAAATAGCAACTACATAAAATTAAGTACAAAATCAAAGCTAAATACTGTCCGCGTGAATACATACTTATAGATATTCCTTTTTTACTAGAAAAAAAGGAGTGAAACGTTTTAAAACCGATTTAAGTTCAACCTTATTTCAACCATGGCACCTGGAAATAAAATCACAAATTTTCAAAATATTATGAAATACTTACGATCATTCGTCACATAAAACGAGCAAAGCAATAAATTACTCCTGTCACATACATATGAAAAGACATGAGTTAAAAAATATTCAGTGTAAAATTCGACCTTATACTTCAACAAATAAGGTACTTTTTCCATTATTGGCTTGAGAGCTACGTCGTTTTGTTTCGTTTATTTTTGCTCTTTGAATTTTACTACGGGAGGTATGGAGTCGCGTGGAACAGTAAAATAATTTATAATATGAATGTAAGGTTAACCGTCTACTTTTTATATTTTGAGCATCTATGTTTGTTAGTATCTATACATTACTTATTATTTTATGAGTGTTACGATTTTGTGTAATATGTATGTGTATTTACTGTACTATTGTATTTATGTGACGTACGCAAAAATGTAAGTACACATGTTGTTTTTTCAAATGTATTTAATGTCGGCGGCAGGTCAAGGTGTCTATTGCTGGATATCACAAACCATAATCAAGGCATTTATTCAAACTTCCATTCTGCGTACCTGAATTGTGTTATACAATTGTCGTTTTGATTTATTTTTGATATTTCCCGTTTCTTTTTGCATCGTTACATGTGAAATGTAACCTTACACCAATAAAATTTTCAAGTACTGATTTGAGTAACGTAATTGCGTGATTGTGTACATCTGCACTAGGTAACAAATTCTTGTTAATATATAATTTTAAAATTGTTGTACATATATAAAGTTGCCATCATACTTTTTTTGTAAATTTACATCCACTCACGCTAATATTAATTTCGGATACCGCTTTCAGTTTTCATGCAATTAATAAATACATCGGTAGAAGCATAGAATAACCCTCCCATGTCTCTTAGGTCTATTAATTTGTGAAAGAATTGTTTCTTTGTTGCACACAAGTTCTTCTAACACTAGTCACACATTAGTTTTTTACCAATTTACTGACAATAAATCCCGAAATATATTCTACTATTTGCGGCATAACACTAGAAGATGGACTTTCATCCAGTGTAGAAGAAAGTTGATTGCAATTTATTTGGTATTTTTGAAAACTTTGCTGTACGTATCTGTTATTTAAAATCTCTGTTTTACTTGAGTTTCTCTCTGAACTGACATCAAGGCGATATACTATCGAGGTGTTAGTAGTCTTATCGAGAGATGAAGCTCCAGATAGGATTGGTATGTTGTCAAGTGGAAGTGCCAGTAAACTTTGAACTCTGTTCCAAATGAGACAAAAGTTTTTAAGCTTGCTTTGAATTGTCGGCTCTTCGGGTTATTATTATGCCTAGCTAGACTTCTAATAGCGCCAAAAAACAACTCAACATGGTCCTGGCTGAATTTGTAGGTTAATAAAAATGAATGGATATCAGTTTCAACTAAAGTTTCAAATAAGTATGTCAAGCTACTAATGCACGTCAGAAGATTCAGCAAACCAGTATTATTTCGTGTCTTAAATAACGGTAATAATTTATTCCAGAACACTGTTCTTGATTCACTGCCTATTTTAAAAGTTTTTTTGTATTGAACTTTAATGGACAATGATAATGCCATCAAAAATAACACTTGTAAAAAAAAATAAGTCTTGCAACTCAGTTCTTTTACCGTAAAATCCATATAATACCAAGTTGCTTACTTTATTAAGTCTCTATTTAAGGGACCTTCTGCCTTAAGTTATTACGTAACTAGCTAACCTACCAACGTCTTATAGTGACCATATCATTATTAACAATTTTAAATTAAATTCAGGCTTCTAGTTTTATCCGCAAGGAAGTTATAGGGGGTCGAAAGAGGCCCGAACTGCTTCGAAAAAAGGATAATAAGGCCGTGCCGGTTTTTGTGCTTTTGATTGACTTGGCGGGGGCACTGCCATGCCCCAGATAAATATTATTTTACTTTTGACAAAAACAACAATATTTGCGTAGAGTTATAGTACTTTTACTAATAGGATTTTTAAAACCCTAGTCTTTTAAATTTCGTGTGTTGAAGATATCAAATAGACTATTAAAAAATAGTTATGATTCCGCAGTACTATCACATTCTTGAAATTCAGCCATTTTCAAAGTTTTGTCACAAAATTCGAATGCTTTAGAAACACTCTTCTCTTAGAAACACCCAGTAACTGTGTTTCCAGTTATATACGATTTATCAAAGTGATCCGAACATATAACCGATTTTTAGCTGCCTTATAAAAGTCTTCTCTTCTTTCTCTGGCGACATTCGAGATCTATTCTGCATACGTAAATAGCTAAAATAAAATAGGAATAGGAAAGCTAAAATAAAAAAGAAAAGCTAAGTATCTAACGAGAGTCCAACAAAAAGACACAAAAGTAGCATTAACCAGTTTTAACCATCCCATTTTACTCTGGTCGTTAAATTGCTTTTTCGGGGATTATTTTTGAAACTTTTGAATACACACTACGGCATTGTGAAACGTGTTTATATTGGCTGTGTTTTAAGCACACTAAGCAAAGACCTACACACGTGTAGACTTCTCAGCCTCCCTTGTGAGTGAGAGGCGAGGTAACCGTTCCAGGGCTATACCTTCCTCAGTGGTTGCTTCGCGATCCGCTGCTACGGATCGGTCTCTTGGTTGGTTCGCACCTTGATACGATTATTTCTTCTCTCGGTAAATAAGACCTATTTTCTCAAGTGAGTTTTTATTTACCGAGACGTATTTTTTGCAACGACCAGATATGTAGCTGCTATTGTTGATCGAAGGAAAAAATTACATTTATGATTACGAAGAGAATAATGCTTATTCTTTTTAGTTAATTTCTAATGATATTTGTGACATTCTCTTTAACATGATGTCATCATTATAATCTAGTTTTCTGTTTGTATCATATTCGCATAAATATTAGCAAAACTTATTATACTATACGGATTACATCTTGCTTTCTACACGTTAACGTTTATTCGTCGAGATCTGTATTTAATTGTTACATACCACATCTTTTTCAATCAGCAGATGAAAATGCATATTAAAAACTCCAAATTATATGAATTCGACATATAAATTTATTTATCTATATTGTTACTACATCTTTAGTGTATTATTAGGGAACAGTGGGAATGCGAAATTCGAACAACTATTTGATGAAGGTATAATAAGCGTTTTATTTATTCTTCTACAGCATTTGGTTTGTTAAGTTAAACGAATGATCGTATTCAAACTTATTTTTTTTTTTTTTCATTACAATCTGCAACGCGCATTATATAATATTTTAAATAATATTTATCAATAAGAATGAAATAAATAAACGTATACTATATCAATTTTTGCTTTGTTTTTTTTTACTGTAATACCATTTGAAAATGTAGTGTTTGATTTTTTTTTGAGTAATAGTCGACATATACATTTATAGGGGTCCGGTTATTAATAACCTTGGAATGACTTACAGCAGAACTTAAAGTCGATAAAAAAATGGAACACAAGATATTACCTTATTTACATTCTTGTACACTACGACCACAAATGACTGAATTCCGGCGGTTTTTTTTTTTTTTTACAAAGTTTATTATCTTGGGTATTAAACAAATGTATGAAAACATGAGTGACCACTAATTTTAAATAATGTCGATTTTGAGTAGATGATATAATGGTATAATTCATTATTGTATTTCATGTAAATAGAGAATTATTGCTATTAAAGTAGAAAAGGAGCAAATTTGACTAAATAACAAAATATTTAATATGGTAACATTTTTTACATTCAACTGCACTGAACATACGTATTTTTTCACAATGTCATGAGTTTCAATTTTTCTTTATACGGAACCCTTATAATTTTGCTGAAATTATTTTTGTTATAACAGAAAGCAAGGACACTTCTCACAAACTCAAACACTTGTCAGTAAAAACTGCCCAGTAGCGAAAGTCAACGTTGCTACATAAACTCAACAATAAGAATATATGTTCATATCAAATATTCAATACATATCAGTGAAGCTTTCGAGTCAAGAATATCATCTGAGGAAGCTGTTGTAGCAGCTCTCAGCGCGATACAGTGACAATGCATGGACTAGCATCACACGTATCATACTGCACACACAATATACTTACACTCTACACGCAAGGTACATAGGTTCTGTAAAGGCCTTATTTACTTTACAGGTTTACTGACCGCTCGGTTAGCTAGAGCAAATCCCTCGGAATTTTTATCACGGGTAGTGGGTAAAGCCGAGGTTCGTACCATTTTAGTGCACTGGTGCTGGCTAACATTCTTAGGTTGAGCGCCTTAAGTGCTCGCCTCACATTCGATGAACCTATTAATGACCCACTGGTCAACATCGTTAGTCAGATAAAAAATCTATCATAAAATATCGAACTCAACTGTTAGTCAATAAGAAAACTATTCAACAATAAATATTGGTGCAAAAATTGTCGCTTATAATAAAACTAACGTGAAAATAAATTAATATACAATTAAATAAATTTATAATTAAATTACGATTTGGGACATGAAAAGGCGCTTACCACCGGGTTCGGAAAAAAACCCAGTTATTGAGAAGAGTCGGTCCAAAACTCGATCTTTAGTTTTTCATAGGTATGTTTTTTTTATGAAACCATATGTATAACTAATAGTTACAAAGCATTTAGTAGGTGCACAGAGGAGGGTGTCATTTCCTGACGTCACCATCGTTCTCATAATGATACAACCTATAAACACCTTTGCAAATTTAAACTTGTTTCACATGGTCCCTGAACTTATTGTTCGGTAAATCGATGCACATTCCATTGGGACGTTATTGTAAAATCTTACTAACTAGCTAGGAAACTCATTTTAGTCTTACTAATTATTTACAAGGTCAAGTTTGTCTAAATTTTTGCCGACATACAGTAAGTTGTTACGAATGTATTGGAAGGAGTAATTTAAGATCCCACATTCCGGTAATTTATTTCTAAGCGAAGGCACCCAACGTATTGGCTGGATTTCTACACTAAACCTCTAATTAAATTTTATCTAAAACTAGTAGGTACGCTTTCCAAAAGATTACTGAATATAAAATTAAGTCGGCTTTCGTGTATCTGTAGTATTTTGAAAAATACAGACCGTTATGGAATTCGGCTGTCACCTTTTGCGACCGATCAGCCGGCTTGTGAGAATATGTGACATAATAACTTACTTTAAAAGAAATGTGGTTTTTGACCTTCTTGGAAAGTTATGATATTTTATTAAACATGAAAAGATCTATGTCCATCATTGGATGTCTTTCGGACGGTACGTTATGAGCTAGCAGTTAAAAGCTTCAAGATATCTTAACAAGACTATAAAAGTGGTCATAAATATGTAAAATCGATGTAGCTATTTAAAAATAGTAAGCCAATCAGTGAAGAGTAGTCTTCTTGGCAGTGGGCGTGGTGATGCGCGACGGAAGTGTGGATAGGCAGTACTTGCGCAGCCTCCTAACAGTTAACAACTACTGTAACCATGAGTGATATTCCTGATATGTAAGTACATTATAATTATTTTTGTTATATTTCATTTTGGTATTTTTAAATTTGTTAAATTAAATCATTTAACGTGATACAACATACATGTACCTCCAAGGGAGATAGGCTATTGGCAGTGTTCTTGGACGTCGCCAACGTCTTCAATAGCCTGCCGCATGCCATGATACTTGAGGCACTCCGGTATTTTGGAGTGCCACCGTACATGCGGGGGTTGTTGAAGAGTTATCCCTATCAGAAGGACGTGGTCTATATCGACGGTGAAGGCACCACCGTTATGCTCAATACGTGAACGATAATGATGTCTGGAAATTTCTGCTCCTATTGTTTACACTTTGTTACAACATTATCGTTTGTTTTAGGAGGATCGTTTGATCTACATACTTGCAAACGATATACTTCCTGGTACGGCGCGCGGCCTGATGGACTGTAATCCTAAGATGGCAGAGTCCCTACTTAATCGAGTTCGTTGAGGAAAAATACAATGCACAGTACCTGGAGTTGATGTCCTTTCTCCCAGCGTCGACGTGGCGATGAGGGCGAGGGTCTGGGCAATACCAAGACGAGAGAGACTTCTTCTTCAGCCTGTGCTATATTTCGCGAGTGCGGTGCGCGTGCGACGCGTAAGGCGTTTTATGCTTGACTAACTCTTGCGGTTTGAAGAAAGGAGTAAGAGGAAAAGAGGGGTAGGAGGGGTAGAGTTGCAGTGTTGAGCCAGTCAAATTTCGACCAAACTCGAGGCACAGTAACATTCCATTTTCCCCCCAACGAACTCGATATTAAATTACATTTTATTAAACTGGCGTAACCACTTCCTTTCATCTTTCTTTACAAACTATTACAATATAACATGAATTTACAGCGGATATCTCGTATATTTGCGAGGCCAGCTGCTATGCTACGACGTGCCCACGGATGATTGGGAAACGCTGGACGGTAACGACATAGTAGATATCATGGTGGTCAAGCTTCCTGCCTCACCGTTCTGCTATACAGGTGATTCGTATAATTCTCTCCGGCTCTATGTTAAATGTGGGATACCATCCCAACTTTGTGATGTAATTATCGATAAACAAGTGTACAGACTTACCCTGATCAACAAGGTTTTTATTGACATCAATTGATCTTGCGAAGAGCAATTGATCTTACCTGTAATGAAACCTGCAACTTATATTGTAATTACTGAATCGACCAGTGTAATAGCACGTTTTAGCATATAATTACATTTATGAAAAATATATGTACACATTTATATGGTCGCCACGAGAGAGGCCATAATGACGTGTTTATTCTAAAATATTCCTCATTACTAAAACTTGATAGATAGTATCGTAAGTATTAACTATAAGTAATCAGAGGCAGTTTTATCTAGAAATACAAATCATATCCTGTGATGTTGTAATATACTTTCATAAATGTAATTTTTAACAAAATCTATATGGTACAGCGGTGTTGCGTTAGGTAACATTTAGCCGAAAGAGATTATAGGCAGTAGCGTGGGAATAGCAGGTTATCTGAAACACATTCTTCAGATTCTAACACAGTAAATTTGCGTCACTATATTATATTTCTACACATATATAGTTTAATGATATTGACAGGCAGGAGCAGTATCAGCTATGATGAAGCGTGTCTCCCGGCGCCCCCTTCCACGTCTGCCTACGAGTACTACATCCAAGGACGAAACATCAAGAATAGGACGGTCAGTATATTCCAGAAAAACTAAACAAACTCATTTTATACTGGAGATAGATCTCTGAGAAATATCAACTCAACCCACTGATCTGATTACCGCGATAAATAACCATTTATACAGATAAAAGAAAACAATAATATGTAAATAATAAGTGAAAATCTTACTTCGAAAATTATTTGGATCTCGAAACTTAATTTGTGTATTCGAATTACTTCTCTTTGTTGTTGTCCTGGAGGTAGTTTATAATGTTCTCAGCGGTATTTGAAAACAAGTCAAAGTCGTGATTAGAATTTCCAGTTAGGATTCATAAGAAAATGTTTTTTTTATTAAATACTGTGTTAGTAAACAGCAGATTTAACTTCAGATCTAGAAACCAAACTGCATTCCACCTTTCAGAAACAATTATGGTGGAATATGTTCATACATATAGCGCAATTTACAATATTTTTCTATATTATATTATAAGTTATCCGTTATAACCAAATTCACATGTTCAAATCAGCACTAAATAGTCAAAACGCGGCACACGAAGGTGACGAACGATTTAGTGTATCCTCGTGTGGGGAGCGTCCAACATGACTAATACTATTTTCAACATAATGCGTTAGAGTACAAACAAGTATGCGTGCGTCCCCTCGACACGCAAAGCAAAACTGTTAATCTTTTCGAAACGCAAAACTTGACGTGGCGGACATCTACGCGTGAGTCGAGATCCAAGATGCTAATATTCGGAACAAATTACTCGGGATCCGGGTACAGTAGGGAAAACCCAAATTCCATGCAACAAGACACATTAACTTTTTCTAGTATAGCTTAGTAAAGTGATTGTACCTGATCAAACAATCAATCAACCAACCAATAGACGTCCACTATTGGGCATAGGTCTCCCCTAATAAGGGAGGGTTCGGCATAATCGCCATGCTTGGCTGGCGGGTTGTAGATCGCAGTAAATATCTGTGATATTCGGAGGATGTTCGGAAGACGACACCCACGGGAACGTTATGAGGTGGTACTATTTTGATGCTTAGACCGGTATAATCCAAAAATCACGGCGACTATCAGTGGCATATTCTGCTGACAGTGGTCAACCTCATGCCGGCATACTAAGATGCTTTTACATGCCTGTATTGTATGACATACTTGAATAGATGAGGGAATACGCTAACAGGAAATTCATTCCAAAAGTACATTGTAAGGCAAGAGTAAGAATTTGTGATTTTTTTTGTTTGTTCGAGGTAGAAATTACGGTATATTTGTAACTGTTTCTGTTCTGGACAGGAAATTAAGGGATAATATTGCATCACTCTTTTCTTGTTGTGGGTGCCTTACCTCAAAAAATCAATCAAAAAATTAAAAATTATTTGTTGAATATGAACGTCAAAAAAAAAATTACCACCAGTTCGGAAAACAACCCAGCCGTGAAGAGCCGGCAAGTTATTTTTTAAGTTTTTAAAATTATACGATTCATAATAACAACAAACGGTTTTGGCGAAAGCACAGCAGCATATGTTCTTATAATAAAACTATAAAGGAACAAAATGCTATAAGTACTTGAATGTAATTTAAAAAAAAATGTTGTAGGTACTTCAAAATCAATAACAGAACATATTTCTATTTTTCAACGTATTACGTAAAAGTAGATGGGGTTTTGATGAAATTGAAAAAAGTGTGAAACAAAAGATGGCAATTAGAAGTAAAGTAACCTAAATATTGAAGATAGCAAATTTTAATTTAAATGAAACTTTTCTGTATTGTTAAAAATAAGTAAAACTGTATTCAAAGACCTTTCATAAATAGGTTGTCTCAGACGGGAATCGAACGGGCTAAAATCCAAAAAAAAACCTATTCTTTACTTTATGATACCAATCGATAGGGTCACTGATAAGGATCAATTTCTACTAATTAATATAGTATCTCAAAATAAAGACAGACTCAAAACAGATACAAAATAAAGGTTTTGTTAAAAAAAGGTTGTTATTTCTACATTCGGACTAAAGTGACATAAAATATATTAGTTCATAAATTACTTAATTAATATTACTTTAGTTTTTACGTGTGCGTAACAAATAACCATCGTTGGTGTGGTATAATTAAAAACAGAGTTATGTTAGTACACTTGTACGAAGGATGTTTAGTATAGGCAGGTAGTTATTAATTTTTTTTTTTTTTTTTTGACACGATCGAATAGTTGAGGGTGTGTATTTTTATTGTGCCGTACCGCTACTGTACTTGCAGTCTAGTTGAGTACGTGCGTGAGTCGACGTGCGTTGTTGTATAACGTCAATGCGTATATTTGATTGTTTGTTATTTGTTTGATTGTGAATTTTAGTATAATAAAATTATAATAATGTAGTGGATAACTGTTGTTGTATTATTGAACATTGGATATAAACGTTGATAACTGAGTGTTCGAGAGTGATCGTGCCGAGCCGCCGCCTTTGGATGTCAGGTGGTATCACGGTTACACATTACTCACACCTCCTATACAAAACTTACACACTTACTCCACCTGTCTCCAGAGCATCGTGTCGACGCCGGTACAGGGTGAGTATAATTAATTTAGCGCTGTGGTAACGCATGCCGGGTACTCCGTTGCACGGACGCATCGCTCCGCCGTCCGATTAAGCAAATGTATAGTTTTAGAACTGTCCCAGGACGCATTGTCAGATGGTGGTACGAGTGCGTTCGGTTACGTAACAAAGGACATCTTAAGGGAAAATATCTTGAAATCTGCAGCTTTTACGAAGTAATTTGATCCATGCAGAAGAGCTAACCAATAGTATTTTACAATTAGCTGTGTACCCGCGGCTGCTCCCGCGTTTTATATAAATTTTCTCTGCATAATATAGTTTTTAAATTTTTTATACGGAACCTCAATTATTTTCCTATATATTTTTTCACTACTAACATTAAACACATGTATTTCTCACAAATTCAAATACCTGTCACTAAACTGTGCATTGAATAGGATATTATTCAATTTTTTATAAGCCTTGATTTTTTACGCAGAACCCTAACAATTTTCGAAAATTAAAAGTACTTACCCTAAGTAACTCGGAGTAACTTCAGCTATATACCAAAAAAGTACCGTCAAAATCTGTCCAGCCGTTTCGGATATTTCCGTTACAAACAGACAAAAAATTTAAAAATTGTATTTTTGGTATGGACGGCGAATATACATTCATATCCATTTAGTAAAAAGAATTAATTTTGACATTACGAACAGACACTTCAATTTTATTTATTAGTTTAGATAAGATTGTTCTCCGGCCCGTAATAGCACAAGTACAGGATGGTTAATTTCCAGATTTTAGTCCGTTCGATTACCGACTGAGGCAAAACATTTATTACAAATATTTAAGTAGACTTTTACTTATTAAAAAAATAATAAAGGATGTAAACCCAGGGAACCTCCTTGCCAGAACTCGCCTGGCTAAATTCCCGCGCAGGTACGAGGCCTACGTGACCGGGTTTGCGTCGCAGGGGTAAGGGCTTGGAGAGAGGCGTCCGTAGCGACACCGAGACGCGTACGTTGCGCCATATTATTCGCTATGTTAGTTTTGTTTGTAATTATTATTTTAATACGCATAGTAAGTACTTGGTTGTGCTTACTTGTGTGAAAAGTATATATGAGGGTGCTATACGTGTGTTATTACCAAATAGCGCCATCTAGTCTCAAGAAGATAAAATTATTCATTTTTCTGTTAATTTTATTTACAAATCCTGAGACATTTTTTATAATTTATTTTGAATAGAATATATTTAAATTAATTTGTTTAAAAAATTAACATTCTTAGCAAAGTAATGTATACTTCAGTAACTTCCTATTGTAAAACTTCTTACACATATAAATGCAAGGTAACAAATTTTTATTTATGGTTTATAATTGGTATTAGATTGATTTATTCTGTATACAATGTTTTATATAACATTATTTTGTACAAACTTACGTAGTTCGGTAAAAGACCGCATCGATCAGATCCGTAACGATAGGTGGAACAGCCTCCTAGGGGAGCTGAAACCTTCCCACCTCGCGCACTGGAAGCACGATCCATCAAGATGCACCGTTCCATTTCTATCATGACCCCCCGGACAGAAATGCGTAGGGTCTTCAACCTGCGTTTGACGATATCGAAAAATCCGAGTGCACAGCCGAAAGAATCGCGTTGCAATGTACCCCTGTAGTCGACAACATTAATATCACCCAAAACTCTGTTGTCGAATCCACCGTGCAGAGTCTCGTTGCTCTTACTCCGATTGTTCTCCTCTCACCTGTCACCTGTGACGAGGTGGTGGTGCTTGCAATAAAGGGCCTTAAGCCCAGAAAGTATCTGAGTCCAGACGGATTGACAAACGAAATGATTAAGCTTCTTCCTCTGCCTCTGATCGCGTTACTGGTGGGTATCTTCAATGCGGCCATCAAGAATCACCACTTTCCAGCCGCCTGGAGAGCAGCAATAGTGATAGGCATACACAAACCTGGCAAAGATGCCAGTCTACCCGGTAGTTACCGTCCCGTATGTCTTCTCAACACGATAGGAAACCTCTATGAGCGGGTCCTTATGAACCGCCTCTTCGTGGTTATAAAAGACAAAAATCTCTTACCTCCCCAACAGTTTGGTTTCCGAGCCAGACATTCTTGTGCGCATCAAGTACACCGCCTAACGGGTACATCCTCTTTAACTTTCAAAGGAACATTAAAAAACCTTGGCATACTCTCGCAGTCTTCTTCGACGTCGCCAAAGCATTCGACAAGGTCTGGCACACAGGCCTTGTCTACAAGCTCACTGAGCTAGGCATCCCCGACACTCTCGTCCACATTATACACAACTACCTCAAAGACCGTAGTTTTCGCTATAGAGTAGAGAACGCACTCTCCATAGCCCATCCGTTACGGCAGGAGTCCCTCAAGTTGGTTGGATTGTTATTGTTGTTGGATTGGTTATTGTTGTTGGATTGTTATTGTTTTGTTTGGGGAATTGTTTTAGGGGGGCTGTTATTGTTAGTGGTGTTTTTTTGTGTGTGGTGTGGATTGTGGGGTCTGGGAGCGTTCTCGATTGAGACGCTCGTAGGCCGCCACTGTCCGACATGGCGCAGAGAAGTAAGTTGGGAAAAGGTAATGGGGGGAAGGGAAATGGGAGTAAGGGAGATGGGGGAAAGGCTGGTGTGGGGAAGGTTCAAATGTATGCGCGGTGGGAGGGAGATGATGAGGTGTTGGGGGATTTTGATGGGATGATGGAGGCGGAAATAACGGAGGAATATTATAGGATACAGGAGTATCTGGAGGAGATTATGGAGAATGTAGAGATGGGGTATCTTGGGTGGAAGCTGGAGAAGTCTCTCCGGATGATACAGGTCTCTCGAAATGAGGTGACCCGATACAAGAAGGAAGCAGACAGTGGGAGATATTATATTGATGAGGGGGCTAGGTTGCAGGGAAGGATTGCGGAGTTGGAGCGGGTTGTGAAGGAGAAGAGGGCTAGGGGGGATAGGATGAAGAAACGAGGGCGTTCTATCGACGCTTCTGTTGGTACGGAGGAGCTACAGGGCGGAAAGTCGCAAGTGTGTGATTTGGGTCCAATTGAGGGGGTTATGCAGAGGTTCGTTGTTGCGCTGGAGGGGGTCGATCGGAGGTTGGAGGTGCTGGAGGGGCAGGGGGCGGAAGTTGTAAAGCGGTTGGCGGTTAAGCCAGGAGTGGAACCTGTAGGGGGGAGTAAGAAGAAGGGGGATGGGAGAGGAATCCCAGAAAAACCCCCACCATTGGGGATGGACTGGGTTCCTCTTCATGGAGATGGGGTGGCTGAGGAAGAGGAAGTTGAGAGGGGGTATAATGATAATGGGGAAAGATGGGAAGTGGCAGCGGGAAGAAAGAAGAGGAAGGTTATTAGCAAGGAGGGAGTGGTGGCGGTGCCTTCTGGACCTCGAGTTGAGGCCAGACAGGTAAGGTCAAGAGTGAGGCTCCCGGTGCCGCCGCGCTCGGCGGCCGTGGTGGTCACGCTGCGGCCGGAGGCGCTGGCGCGGGGGCTGACGTATGCGGAAGTGTTATCGGAGGCAAGCGAGAAGGTAGGCCTGGAGGAGATGGGAATCCGGGACATCTCGTGTCGCCCCGATCCGAGATCCCGGGTCCTGCGGGGGGGGAGCGGGCGGATGTCCTGACAGCTCGGCTGCAGAAGGTCGTTTCGGAGGTGGCACTGGTCTCCAGGCCAACGAAGCGGGCCGATGTCCGCCTAGTTGGTCTGGATGACTCAGTGTCCAGAGAGGAGGCATTGGCGAGGGTTGCGCAGGAAGGGGGCTGTCAAGTGGGGGAGTTGAAGGCGGGATTGGTGAGGGAGACGGAAAGGGGAGTTAGGACGCTGGTGGTGTCATTGCCGGTGGAATCGGCACTGAGGGTAACGGAGAGGGGGTCCATCAGGATCGGATGGAGTACGGCCCGGGTCTGTGCACTTGAGGTGCTTCAAGTGCATGGGGCTGGGCCATACACGAGTGAGGTGTACCGCGCAGGTAGAAAGGGGGACGCAATGCTACCGCTGTGGAGTGCATGGCCATAAGGCGGTGGACTGCACAGCGGAGCGGCCGATGTGCGCGTTGTGCGCGGAAGAAGGGAGGGAGGCAGGCCACCACATGGGGGGGGTCTTTTGTCGACCTCCTTTACCAAGAGGGGCACCAGTTGGTGCAAAGGTTGCACCTGCTTAGGCAGGTGTTGGAGGGTTGCTGGCCGGTTTGTGGGCGGACGCTCTCAACGCCCGTAATACCCGTGTGCTGCAGTCAGTGCAGCGCACGGTGGCGTTGAGAGCGATACGCGGTTACCGCACGGTGTCCGTGACGGCGGCCTGTGTGCTCGCCGGCTCCCTGCCGTGGGAGCGAGAAGCGGAGGTGCTAGCTGCCGTGTACCGGCACTCGGCAGCGAGGAGGGATGGTGGTGGGTTCCGCTTGCACCCGGCTGAGGTGCGGAGAGCTAGGCTCGAGGAGAGGGAGCAGCAGATGAGGAGGTGGGAGGAGGACCTGGTGGATGTGCGCTACGGACGGCCTACCGTAGACGCCATCCGCCCGGTCCTCCGGGAGTGGGTGAAGAGGGGGCACGGCTCCCTCACCTTTAGGCTGGTGCAGGTACTGTCCGGACATGGCTGTTTCGGATGGTACCTGCACAAAATAGCCAGGAGGGAGCCGCTGCCAAGGTGCCACCACTGCGACGCGGCGGAGGACACGGCGCACCATACCCTTGCGGAGTGCGCCGCGTGGGAAGAGCCGCGTCGTGCAGTGGTGGCGGCGGTGGGGCCGGACCTCTCGCTGCCGACCGTTGTCAGCGCCATGGTCGGCAGCGAGGAGGTTTGGGGGGTAGTTGCCTCCTTCTGCGAACAAGTTATGTTGCAGAAGGAGGCGGCTGAGAGGGCCCGTGAAGAGGATCCTGGGGCGGATCCTCGGAGGCGCAAGAGGCCCAGGGGGCGGTGGGCACGCTACGTGCGGAGCTTTTTCCGCATGTAGGCGTGCCCGGGGGGGGGGGGGCAGCGTTGTGGCGTGTGCCGTAGAAGGTGGTGGTGTGCGTGCCGTGGGAGTGTGTTTGTGTGTGTGGAGGTTGTACCCTTCTTCTGTCTGTCCCCTTTTTCTTCGTTCTTTCCCTTCTTTCGTTTTTCTTCAGGTATCCCTCTCTTTCCTACGTCTTGTCGACTAAGACAAGACGAGTGAAGGAGAGGGACCTACTTCCCTTAAAGTAGTGGCGGGTTTCTTCCCCATTTGTCCCTTTGCCCGCCACTACTCTCTACAACTCTTCCCTTTTCTTCTTATGGGGGGCGGGAACTCATCCCGCTCCCCGGATGTCTGACTACATGTCTTGCCTCTCCTGAGGCGGGCTAAGAGGTGGAGGGGAACTTTTCTCCTCCATCCCCACCGGGCCATTGCACTGACGGGCCGGGTGGGTTCGCTGCAGGGGGCGACGCGGTGCTTGCGAAAGCCACCCCGTGTCGCCCCCATCCCAAATGCAGCGGACGGCCCCGGGGGGTTTTAGTGGGTATTTCCGGGCGGCTCCCGCCCGGGTGAGTCCCACACTGGCACGGAGTTCGTCCCTCCGTGCTCCCTTACCTATTGCATTGGGGGACTTCGGTCTCACTAATGCAATGGGTAAGGGTAGTGCGTAAATGCATTTCCCCCCGTCAAAAAAAAAAAAAAGGTGTAGGAGGGTTGCTGGCCGGTTTGTGGGGGCCTTCCCGTCTCTATGCCTTCCTTGGGGAAGATGAGCGTAGGGGAGAGCCGCGGTTGGGGGCAGGAAGTATATCCTGCCCCCCGGACTTTTGACCATAGGTCATGCCTCCCTTCGGGGAGGTGGGCGAAGAGGTGGGAGGGGAAGTATTCCTCTCTCATCCCCATTGGGCCATTGCACGGACGAGGCCCGGTGGGTTTGCCGCAGGGGGCGACGCGGTGGCATGCATTGCAATCCCGTATCGCCCCCATCCCAAATGCGGCGGACGGCCCCGGGGGGTTTTAGTGGGTATTTCCGGGCGGCTCCTGCCCGGGTGAGTCCCACACTGGCACGGAGTTCGTCCCTCCGTGCCCCCTTACCTATTGCATTGGGGGACTTCGGTCTCACTAATGCAATGGGTAAGGGTAGTGTGTAAATGCATTTCCCCCCGACAAAAAAAAAAAAAAAAAAAAAAAAAAAAAGAGCAGTCTTCTTTCAGTCGAATATTTACATCACAGTATAGTTTGTCATTATTAGTATTTAGGGTACTTTCCCTCCAACTACCGTATTTTGCTCCATATTGTATATCCCTAAATGACATATAAAATTAAAGAAAACAATAATAATTTGAAAATGTTTATTAAAATGTTACGCACATTTATGTTAAGTTTATTTTATTGTAATCCTCGTTTTACAAACAAGGGATTCTACGAGGATGGAATCGCTTGCAGAACTAGTAAGAAATAAACCTCCGAGATTTTTTTTTTGTTTTAGATTGTTGTTGAGTTCAGAATATATGAGAACTTTTTGTACTACGAACGAGGACCGAGGTTCCACTTCTGGGCTACGACCGATAACAAGTCCTGCGGGATCAAGTTCCGAACGGCCACGGACGCGATGAGCTTCGCCAATGCTGTTAGAACTGCTATTGAGAAACTCACAGAAGGTAAAGTTACGTGTCCGTTATTCCAAAAAAAATATCTACTAGGTGTTCCCGCGGCTTCGTCCGCGTGGAATTCAGACAATTTGCAGCCTACCAAATTCTTAAAAAAAAAATCTATGATTAAGAAATTAAAAGGTAGATTTACGTATTAAAATATATGTAAACAGGCCCCTGAATGAGCTGTAATTATATTTAAAACTCTAATGACTTCATTTAAAATACTTTTGTAAAAAAACGTGTAATAAATACATTTTTTTTACTTGACTGTTTTCTATATGATTAACGACAAACGACTGACAACTCAAACAACACAAATGACGACTCGCGTACTTTAAAATGAAGCTTGTTATAATTTCAATGTTCAGTCCCCATGTAACAGCCAAGCTTCACTCTTTAAGGGGTAAAGTTTTTGTAAAGTACATTTATTTCGAACCAGAAGTAGGTAAATGAAATGTCATGCTTCTTACTTAAAAAATGTTGAACTTTTCATATAAACCGGCAAACTCAATTCACTCTCTTTGAGGTAAAATTTCCAAAAAAGGATATATAAGGTTATATTAATGACGTAATCATTTTGTCAAACACTGTCGTCGACTTATAATTTTATATTTGATACTGAACATCATCCAAATTTATATTAATCAGTAAAATGTTGTAATAAATCAGAACAAAAACATAAAATCATTTCATGCGAAAAACAGTTTTGTAAGTGGTTGAAAGGGGGAATGAAGCTTGAAACTTATTTTTTAAAGTTTGTAAAAGTTTTATCCTCAAGGGTGTAAAAT
This sequence comes from Samia ricini, assembly GCA_014132275.2. NCBI lineage: Eukaryota > Metazoa > Arthropoda > Insecta > Lepidoptera > Saturniidae > Samia > Samia ricini. Next base: position 15,253,502 of record AP028163.1, read on the forward strand.
AACAATAGGGAGTAGGGGATGAAAATTTGTGTGGAAATATGTAAGGTTTATGTAAATGTTTTATAAGCTTGCGACAAGAGACAAAATATTAGAGCTATTCGTATGTTAACATTTACGGAGAAGGGGGCGGAGCGCGGCGTTGTAAGGCGCAGAGTCACGTTCCGCAATCAGCCAATATAGATCCGACAATTTGTGTGGTGGCATGAGAATAATTCCGATTAGGTCGCGACTACCATACACATGGTGAAATGCCGCTATTGTGACACGTTTCAGCACATCTTAGTGTAACATCAGGTGATGTGCAGTTATTTTGCCGAGCTCGAATAAAAATAGCTAAGGTTTCCGTCAGTCGTCTAATCTGACGACTTGGACTTTGCTCACCTTAAGCTAATATTGTGACTATAAATTTGATTTCTATAGTTAAGGCTGAGTACGCTCTATAGATTTCACCCTAAGTGAGCTTACCCGAACGGGCAGACACGGCATATGCCGCATAGCGACGCATGCCCGGTTCGTCGTAAATGGGACGCGTTAGCCAGAGCCACAACGACATATTGCTGAAGTTGCCCCTGGCAGTACACAGATAGAGGCTACGCGGCGGCATACAAGGCTAACCAACACTCTCAGACAGACCGTTCTCCCATCGTATACAATAGCGCAAGCGAACCTACAGAGGAAGGAACTAGCAACTAACGAACTGATGCTCGAAGCCAAGGAGAGGAATCTGTTGTTGGCTATGATACAGGAACCATACGTGGGAAATCGGAAAGCTATGAGGTCGTACGGCGGGGCGAGGATCTTCCAAAGCACGAATAGAGGAGAGGGCACTATGAACGCCGCGATAGCGGTATTCAATGCTGAGGTCGCGGTCACACAGTGCACTCAGCTTACAACGAACAACATTGTAGCTGTTAGAATAGAAACCACCTCATGGAGCATCCTCGTCATGTCCTACTATTTCGAACCAGACCAACCGATAGAACCATATTTGGAACACCTGGAGAAAATAGGTCAGCAAACGGGATCCAGAAACATGATTATAGGAGGAGACACGAACGCGAAATGTATGCTGTGGGGGAGCGCAAGAACGGATAAAAGGGGAGAGGGGATGGTCGAAGCGTTGACAGCGATGGGGCTCAACATACTAAACGTCGGCGATACACCCACTTTCGATACAATCAGAGGCGGCCAAAGACTCACCAGTCATGTAGACGTAACAGCGTGTACCGATGATCTTCTGAGTCTGATTGATGACTGGAAAGTGACTGAGAGCCTTACCAGTTCGGACCACAACGGAATACTCTTCAAAATTTACCTACATCAAATTAAAGGGACAGAAATAAAAAGAACAACTAGAAAATATAACACAAAAATAGTTAATTGGACCGAATTTCATAAAGAACTAAATCTCCTTAAAATAGAAAACAAAATTAATACACAAACTATAGATACATTAAATAGTAAGGAAGAAATAGACATATTTATAAACAAACAAAATAACATTGTAACGAGAGTATGTGATGAACTAATTCCTAAAAAGAAAAGAGTAGTAAAACTTACCATCCCGTGGTGGACCGAAGAGCTTGCGCTGATGAAACGGGGAGTCGCGACCAGAAAACGCAGAGTCCGTTGCGCCGCACCACATCGTAGGCCAGGAACCGTAGCAGACTATCTGAAAGAGAAAGAGAAATATGAGACAGCGGTAAAAAATGCACAGATAAAAAGCTGGAAGGGATTCTGTGAAAGACAGGATAGAGAAGGAGTATGGGAAGGAATATATAGAGTGATAAGGAATACAGGCAAAAGGGAAGAAGATACACCGATGGAACGAAACGGAGAGACGTTGGACATGGAGGAGTCGGCCAGGTTGCTAGCTGAAACGTTCTACCCGGAGGACTCGGAAGAACTAGATAATCTCGACCACCGACGTATCAGATACCAGGCTGAACAGGAAAAATACCGGAGTCATGATGATCATGAACCAATGTTCACATTGCAGGAGATGATAACGTCGGCACAGAGCTTCAATCCGAAGAAAGCCCCGGGTATGGACGGCTTCACGGCTGATATTTGTAAGCAAATCATCGTAAACGATGCCGAGCTACAACTCGCGCTTTTTAATAAATGCTGGCGATTTGGATATTTTCCGACTGAGTGGAAGATTGCCATGGTGATAGTACTGAGGAAGCCTGGGAAAGAGAACTATGCACGCCCCAAATTATACAGGCCCATAGGTTTACTACCGGTCATGGGAAAAATCTATGAGAAAATGATCATCAAAAGGCTGACGTGGCACCTGGTACCCAGAATCAGCCCCCACCAATACGGATTTATGCCCCAGCGTAGTACGGAGGACGCCCTCTATACCCTGGTAGAGCATGTGAGGAGCAAGCTTCAGGAGAAGAAACTCATCACATTGGTCTCCCTGGATATAGAGGGCGCCTTTGATGGCGCATGGTGGCCTTTTTTTTCTTTTTTTTTTTGACGGGGGGAAATGCATTTACGCAATACCCTTATCTATTGTATTTGGAGGATCAAAGTCCCCCAAATACAATAGATAAGGGGGCACGGAGTGACGAGCTCCGTGCCAGTGTGGGACTCGCCCGGGCGAGAGTCGCCCGGAAATACCCACTAAAACCCCCCGGGGCCGTCCGCTGCATTTGGGATGGGGGCGACACGGGGTGGCTTTCGCAAGCACCGCGTCGCCCCCTGCAGCGAACCCACCCGGCCCGTCAGTGCAATGGCCCGGTGGGGATGGAGGAGAAAAGTTCCCCTCCACCTCTTAGCCCGCCTCAGGAGAGGCAAGACATGTAGTCAGACATCCGGGGAGCGGGATGAGTTCCCGCCCCCCATAAGAAGAAAAGGGAAGAGTTGTAGAGAGTAGTGGCGGGCAAAGGGACAAATGGGGAAGAAACCCGCCACTACTTTAAGGGAAGTAGGTCCCTCTCCTTCACTCGTCTTGTCTTAGTCGACAAGACGTAGGAAAGAGAGGGATACCTGAAGAAAAACGAAAGAAGGGAAAGAACGAAGAAAAAGGGGACAGAAGAAGGGTACAACCTCCACACACACAAACACACTCCCACGGCACACGCCACCAACCTTCTACGGCACACGCCACAACGCTGCCCCCCCCCCCCCCCCGGGCACGCCTACATGCGGAAAAAGCTCCGCACGTAGCGTGCCCACCGCCCCCTGGGCCTCTTGCGCCTCCGAGGATCCGCCCCAGGATCCTCTTCACGGGCCCTCTCAGCCGCCTCCTTCTGCAACATAACTTGTTCGCAGAAGGAGGCAACTACCCCCCCAAACCTCCTCGCTGCCGACCATGGCGCTGACAACGGTCGGCAGCGAGAGGTCCGGCCCCACCGCCGCCACCACTGCACGACGCGGCTCTTCCCACGCGGCGCACTCCGCAAGGGTATGGTGCGCCGTGTCCTCCGCTGCGTCGCAGTGGTGGCACCTTGGCAGCGGCTCCCTCCTGGCTATTTTGTGCAGGTACCATCCGAAACAGCCATGTCCGGACAGTACCTGCACCAGCCTGAAGGTGAGGGAGCCGTGCCCCCTCTTCACCCACTCCCGGAGGACCAGGCGGATGGCGTCCACGGTAGGCCGTCCGTAGCGCACATCCACCAGGTCCTCCTCCCAGCGCCTCATCTCCTCCTCCCTCTTCTCGAGCCTTATTCTCCGCACCTCAGCCGGGTGCAAGCGGAACCCACCACCATCCCTCCTCGCTGCCGAGTGCCGGTACACGGCAGCGAGCACCTCCGCTTCTCGCTCCCACGGCAGGGAGCCGGCGAGCACACAGGCCGCCGCCACAGACACCGTGCGGTAACCGCGTATCGCTCTCAACGCCACCGTGCGCTGCACTGACTGCAGCACACGGATATTACGGGCGTTGAGAGCGTCCGCCCACACAGGTGCCCCGTAGACGGCCATGCTGCGCACGACCCCTGCGTGGAGCCGGCGGCACCTCTGGCCAGGCCCCCCCACATTCGGGAGGAGCCGCCCCAGTGCCGCCGCGGCACCGGCGATGCGCGGCCCAAGTCCCTTAAAGTGGGACTCGAACCGCCATCTCCCGTCCAGGATAAGGCCCAGATATTTCATCTGAGCCTTAACCCGGATCCGGTGCCCCCCCACCGAGATGCTCGCCCCACGGGGCGGCCCGTGCCGAGGCCCGTGAAACAACAGGGCCTCGGTCTTTTCGGCCGCTACCTTGAGCCCGAGCATCTCGATGCGCTTGACCACCAGGGCAACTCCCATCGTGACCAAGCGCTCCACCTCCTCCCACCTCCCCCCCCCGGGCTACGACTAAGGTGTCGTCCGCATAGCATATTAGGCGCACCCCACTCGCAAGTGCGCCTCGGACGACCCAGTCATAGCCCACGTTCCACAGGAGCGGTCCGAGCACCGACCCCTGTGGAACCCCGCAGCCCGCCGGACGCTGGACGACGACGCCTTGGCTGCCGACACAGGACACCTCCCTCCCTCGGAGATAGTCCTCCAACAGCCCTCTCAGATAGTGGGGCACTCCAAATGACCGGAGCGCCTCCACTATCACTGAGGGCGCACGGTGGCCTGCCATCAAAGTCCGATTGTTGGAAGAGCAGTGCCCCGGGACGCTCACAGATACGCTATATACCTATCTCAGTGACAGGGAAATAAAACTGCTATATGCGGGATTCGAGGTTACCAGGAGCACGCGTAAAGCGTGCGTGCAGGGTTCCATCGGGGGCCCCATTCTATGGAACCTCCTACTAGACCCGTTATTAAAAGAACTAGCCGGGAGAGGCAACTTCTGCCAGGCGTTCGCGGACGACGTGGTCCTTGTCATCTCCGGAGACACTGCTGAGGAGGTCCAGCGACGAGGCAATGCCGCCCTCGAACGTGTTTGGGAGTGGGGTGTCATGAATAAATTAAGATTTGCTCCGCAAAAAACCAATAGCTTGGTAATAACTAGGAAGCACAAATATGACACACCGCTCCTGAGCATGGGAGGGGTCGACATCGCCACGGTCAAGGAAATTAAAATATTGGGGGTGACCATTGACAGCGGTCTGACATTCGCGAGCCACGTCGATAATGTCTGCAGGAAGGCGCTCGGGGTGTACAAACAACTCACGAGGGCCGCAAAAACTAGCTGGGGTCTACACCCCGAGGTCATAAAAATAATCTACACAGCGACAGTGGAACCAATTATAACGTATGCCTCCAGCGTGTGGTCACCGGCGACGAAAAAAGCATACATAAGAGACAGACTCAACTCGACGCAAAGACTTTTCGCTATAAAACTAACCAAGGCGTATCGGACGGTGTCTCTCCACGCAGCTCTACTGTTGGCTGGGATACTCCCTCTCTATATCCGGGTAAGGGAAAACGCCTCTCTCTTCGCAGCCAGAAGGGGAATATCGCTGCCGCAAATGGACAGGGAGATAGAGATGCCCGTCGGATTCGCTGAAAAATCCCATCCCGCGGAACATGTGGCCCGACAGTTCACTAACCTGGAGAACGAAGAAGATCTAGTGGAAAAACTGAAAGGTGAAATACACTACTACACGGATGGGAGCAAGATTCAAGGAAAAGTAGGTGCAGCCATCTCGGTATGGAGAAACCAGGTTGAAACCGGGCGCCAAAAGATCAAGCTCTCACCGTACTGTACAGTCTTCCAGGCCGAACTGTTGGCCATATGCATGGCAACAGAGATGGCGTTGCGCACCCAAGCGAAAGAAATTGCAATAATTAGTGACTCTAGATCTGCCTTAGAAACTATCACAAACTGCGAGACTCTGAACCCGCTAGCAGTAAAAAAAACCAGAGCACTAATGGACGGGGCAAAAAAGAACATAAAGCTGTATTGGATTAAAGCCCACGCGGGTATACCTGGCAACGAATGGGCGGATTATTTGGCTAAAGAGGCTGCGCTCAAAATAAAAACAGCACCACATTATGACAAATGTCCGATCTCTTTCGTCAGGGGGCAAATAAGATTGCGGTCGCTTGATGAGTGGGATAGAAGTTACCAAGAGGGAAACACCGCTGAAACAACAAAAATATTCTTCCCGAACGCCATCGAAGCTTACGCAATAGTGAAGAAACTGGAAATAAACAGCATACTCACACAAATACTGACTGGACACGGCGGATTTTCAGCGTATCTAAATAGATTTAAATGTAAAACAGATCCGTCGTGCACCTGCCAGACAGACAGTGAAGAAACAGTAATACACATATTACTGGAATGCCCCATGAATGAATATGAGAGATATACCCTGTCACAACAAATTAATATGGATGTAGAAAAGAACAACATAAGTAAAATAATGAGCGAAAAAGAAACAAGGAATAAATTTATAGAATATGCAACAAAAACTGGCAAGAAAGGTAATTGATAGAAATAAATTAAACTAAACACAACAATATAAAAGAAAAAGCTAGTTCAATTAGACAGACTCATAATCTCTGATTATGTCAGAGGACCTCGGTATTTATGTACAAAAAAAAAAAAAAAAAAACGGGCAGACACGTGAGGGCAGGTGACTGCGTCACACGCATACAAATACTGGTGGCAAAAGATGGGAAAACAAAAAAAAAGTAGTTTATAAAAATCTACTAAAATAAACTCATATTAATGCTTTATTCATATATAAATACATAAGTATTTATATACTTAAGTAAAAAAATTAGCCTAAATAATTTAAAATGCTACCCAAAGACACTATTCCACGCGAACGAAATCGCGGCCACAGCTAGTCTATAATAATAAATAAAATTGAAGCGTAGACAGATTCGAAACATATATTTATAATGGAAGACGATACAACCATAGCGCGATGTAGTGTCGTTCAAAGAAAATCGATTTTTGTTGGTGTCTGTTTGTAATGTCATTTTTTTTTTTTTACTAAATAGATATGAATGTATTTACGAAACCTACAATAAAAATGCAATTTTTAACATTTTTGTCTCTCTGTCTGTTTGTAATGGCTAATCTTCAGAACAGCTGTACCGATTTGGACGGGACTTTTCGTTAGATAGCTGAAGTAACTACGCGTATATCAGGCTACTTTATTTTTTTGAAAATAATTAGGGTTTCGCGTAATAAAATTAAAACATAAAAATTGGTTACATAACTTATATTGTCACAATTTAGTTATAGGACTATTAATTAATTTAATTTAATTATTCCATCGTAATAAAAAGGAAAATTCTATAGGCTATTTTACTTGTATAAAAACATACATATCGTCATCTCATTTCCTCTCAGGCGATATGCACTTGCACTTCTCACTCCCACGCTTTTTAGAATAACGAAAATATCTTATGTCGTATGATTACACTAGATGGAGATGACTTGGTTTGACTATTTTACTAAAGATTTTATGACTTCGTTGAAATATTTATCACAGTAATCGATATAACTCGTTTGACTGATTTTAAAGTATGTCTGTTTAATATCCGTACTAACAGCTGTGCTGGTTTGAAAAAGTAAATAATGGTATACAAATAAAGAATAAACTATTTATTTATGAGATTATTGTAAAATGTATTAATTTTCTAATCTTTCATGTTTGTTTTGAATTCTCAAAAACCTATTACTTACAAAAAATTTGGTATTTGGATCTAAAAATATTATTGAAACAAAGTATTTTTTTTTAATAATGAATTTCAATTCGAAATTCGGAAATATTTTAAATTAGATAAATTAGAATGTTATATAATTTTTAACTTAAAGTTTTTGTGGATTACCTGAATTTTATGTTTTCTTTTGTTACATTGAAAAGTTATAAATGTAAGTGTAAGATTATACTAAACATTAAAAACAAACAAACGAATAATTAACTAATAAATGCATGTAATTCTAATGTTCCAGATCCTACGAAACTAAATAAACCAGGAACTGATGTGGAACTTAACGCGAACAATGAAATGTCTTCAAGAATCAAGTTTTATAATGTGAGTGATGCTACATAAAATGTGTTCATTCGATTTGGAATAGCGTTTAGAAAATGTATCACGAGGTTTATTTTGGTACCTACGTAAAAAATTGCACTTGTCATTAACAAAATAAGATTTAAAAAAAGGTATATTTAGTTTGTCGTTATTAATTAAAAAACTATTATTATTAAAGGATTTAAAACATCCTATTTTCGGCGTTAAAAAATTTAAATAATGGAGATAGAGTACTGAAGTTGACTTTATTTTTTTTAATTTCCTCCTCTCTAAGGAATTTTGTTTTAAATCCCTAAAAAATTAATCATTTTTAAGATATTCACAAAAACGAAATATCTTTTTAAAATCTTATTTTGTTAATAACAATAGCATTTTTTTGCTTACTAACAATTCTCGAGAAACATTTTTCTAGTCGACATTCCGAATTGAATGAGCTATCGTACGTATATTTAAGAGATTTATCAAGAGTTAACATGTTTTTGAACTTGTTGACAAGGCTATTATAGTGTAAAAAAACCCCTATTAAAAGGTGTAACATCTACAATTGATTACAAATAGAAGTTAATTTGACCGAAATTAGCAAACGAGTTAAATAAATTAAATGTGTTTAAGGTGGATCAGCCTCAGGTGAATACGCAAGAGAACGTCATTACTTCAGCAAATCTATCGCCCATCGTGAAACCTATACTAGAAGGGGATTCAGGTATATATTTAACCAAGGCGTGGCAAGTCATCTCGTGTAACTACCCCTATTGCACAGCTCTGTGCGCAATCGATATGATCTTGCATTTATTTGTCATAAAAACCATTACAATTAACAAAGGTTGAGTGTTACAATTGTTACTTAAAATAATTACAAGTTCAAATTTAGATTATACACTTACACTAAGCTTACAAACTAAAGGGGACACGGGGAAACCGCAACAGGCCTATTTCCTTCGACGGCGGCCTCTACTTTGTCCACGCCTACGAACAAGTCTACTGGGTGAGGCACACAACGTGCGTCCCTCGTGGAGTAATCTTCTGAGGTTACCTTAGAGCCAATTCTTGTACCCAAGGCTTTAATGCAACTATTAACCTGTAAATGGACACAAAATCACACAGAGCACAATATCGTATTCCTCTATTTACTAGTGATGTGAATCGGTTCTAAAAAAATAGTAAAAACCCAGATTTTAAGAAAAAAAACCTGTAACACTGGTTTTTATTTAAGAAACCGATATATTCAAGTGCTACAATAAACAGACAAACTGAACACCGGAAAATGAGCAGGCCCACAAATTGCAATAGCACATAAATAAATGGCGCGATCCATCTGACGCATAGTTTATATCACACTTGTAATATTTGTAACATATTGAGTATACTCGTATTTACACAAAATTCCGAGAACGACACTTCGACTGAGCCCCTTGAGCACTTAGACACCTAGCTCGCTTGAAATTTTGTTTTTTCGCCTTCACATTTTGTATAAAATACACAAATTATTAAATCCATATCAAAACCAGGTAAAACGAATCCGAATGCATTTAATAGTTGATGTGAAACATCTAATGCGGCGGCTTAGATCGACTATTGGTGTCGCGACTCGTCGTCGCGTCATGCGACGCAACGCATAAATGATAATAAAAAACATATAATAGGCTGACGGTCGTCACGTGGCCTTTAAATTTTACACTATTAAGTTTAAAGAAATTTTGAATTTTTAAATTTCGTATTTAATTAATATAAATGTTGATTAATTATTAAATAAACAGTAATAGTTTTTTTTTTTAAATCGGATTAATTTGTTTTCGAATAAACCTTTCATAAACTGCCTTTTAATTTACATTATCTGTATGAAATCATTTCGATATTAGACATATGCCACGCGTCCCACGAATGTTCTTTTTTTTGTCCGTTTATCCGAATTTTCGGAATAGATCACATTTATATAAGTATACTATAACTGTTTTGATATTTTAAATATTTGAAAGCTTCATAAAACTAGTTTTTGTTCACAATACATCCGTGAGTAAGTGATTTTATCATAGTTTTAAAACTTAATAAAAAACCTTAAAAAACCGGTGTACCTACATTGAAAGCAATCGATAATAACCGGTGCTCAATTTTGTAATCGGTTCACATTGTAATGAAACGTCCGTTGCGTGATATAGACTGACTTTATTTCCCAAATACCCACTACTAATTAATATTACACTACATCTTTCCCTTACAAACGAAACAATGAGTGAATATTAAAACAAATACAAAATAACAAATAAAATATATCTACCAAAGCATTACAAATATGATTACAAAACTTATCACTATGTATACTTAAGAACTCATTTTTAATTGTACATTGAAGTAATAAGATCGCGAGCCCTACGACCGGCTTCACGTTGAGCCCGTGCGTGTGTAACCTGACCCGTGTGTCCTTCATTGTTTTCCTGCAATCCGTCATTAAGCATGGCATGATTTAAATTCTCACCGTTGCTATTTTTTATCTTAAAACTATCATCCTCTACCTCTTTTTCTAATTGAAAATCAGAAGTTACCAACCTTGTTGATGGAATTCTCGTTAAATGACGTCTATTACGTCTATACCTTACCCCACTTATCAGTAAGAAAATACGACCGCGGTTGCATAGCTTTAGAGTGTACGTAAAGTGTACGTTTGGAAGGTTCCTGAGATGCAATAACTTCATCTCCTGGTTCAAGTTCTATTAAGGCTCGTGAATGTGTATCATAATATTGTTTATTTTTCAAACGACTATAAACAATGTTTGAATGATCACGTATATTATTACGATCAGGTTCTAACCTCTCTAACCGAATTGGTAACCGAGTACGTAATCTACGACCCATCAGTAATTGTGATGGAGAACTTATACCCTCTCTAGGCGTAGATCGTAAATTTAGTAATCCTAAATAATAATCAGACCCGGTGAAGGATGATTTTTTTATTATATTTTTAACAGTTCTAACCGCTCGTTCACTTAGTCCATTGGACTGTGGATAATTTGGAGAACTTGTAATATGATTAATGCCCCATTCATCGCAAAACACTTTGAATTCTTTTGCAGCATATGCAGGACCGTTATCAGTAATTAAACTTTCTGGAATACCGTATCTAGCAAACTGTTCTTTCATAGCATTAATAACTGATTTCGAACAAATGCTATTTAAACAATTAATTTCAATAAAATTTGAAAAGTAATCAACTAAAATTAAGTAAAACTTTTTCTCCCACTCAAATATATCTGAACCTATCTTTAACCAAGGTAGATTCGGTACCTGGTGCGGTATCATCGGTTCACGCGGTGGACGTGAAGCACGCTCGAGACAGGCACGACACCTACGGACTACCTGCTCTATGTCACGTGACATACCACACCAATACATCACGTCCCTAGCACGACGCTTACAACGCTCAATACCTAAATGACCTTCATGAACACGTTTTATCATTTCACCTCTAAGTTCTTTAGGAATAAAGACAAGGTCATCCTTAAATAAGACTCCATCTAAATATTCTAACGTTTCCCTATGCGCCCAGTGTGAATGCACTCGTATATCCGTATCGCACTTATTAATTGGCCAACCATCTTTAATATATTTAATAATTAACTGACACTCTTCATCGTTTGAAGTAGCATCTCTTACTGACTGCAGTCTATTTGTACTGAAATTTACGTTTGAAATTACGAAGCACGATTGTTCTTCCAACTCAATAGACACCTTTTCAGACATAAAATCAGGTAATGCTGCACGAGATAACGCATCCGCTACATACATATATTTACCTGGTTTGTAAACAACTCGAAAACTGTAACCCTGAACCCTTAACATCATTCTCTGTAGCCGTGCGGGCACGGCATTTAAATTTTTATTAAACAATGATTCTAAAGGCTTGTGGTCAGTTTCCAGTATAATATTTCGTCTGCCGTAGACGTACTGATGAAACCGCTCTAATGCGAAAACTATTGCTAGCATTTCTTTTTCAATTTGAGCATATCTTCGTTGTGTATCTGTCAATGTAAGTGAAGCAAATTCAACTGGCCTGCTATCTTGAAGCAAAACCGCTCCTAAAGCCATGGCACTTGCGTCTACAGATATAAGCACCGGTTTCTCAGTTGAGTATATTGCCAAAACCGGTGCACTACACAATGTCTTTTTTAACTGCTCAACTACTGTATCATCTATCGCGTCCCATATCCACTCAGAATTTTTTTTTCAATAAAGACCTAAGTGGGGCTACTACTTCTGAATAACTCGGTATAAATTTAGATACATAGTTAACCATTCCTAGAAATCGTTCCAGTGATTTGTTATCAGACGGAATAGGCATCTCCATTATGGCTTGTAATTTTGTTTTGTCAATATGCATGCCCTTTGCACTAAATGTATGACCTAGGTATGTTATTTCTTCAACTCCGAACTGACATTTTTCACGATTAAATCGAATGCCAACATCACGAGCTCTTTCTAACAAGCGTTTTAGCCGTAAATCGTGAAGTTCTCTAGTTTGGCCCAATACGATTACGTCATCACTGAAAGAATCCACCCTATATACTTTCCTAATTATACCAATTTCTACCATTTTATTTAAAGCATCTAATAATTTACTTTTAACTCCAATAGGTATTTTTCTAACAGGACACACATTTGGGCTCGCGTCTTTTTGTAATAAAATTTTATACTGACCTGGTAACATTCCTACACCCTGAAATAAATCATTATAATCAGATATTGACAATGACAATATTCTTTGAACTAAACCTATAAATTCACAAGCATGTTTACCTAAAATACTTTGACCTTCTAATTGTGTAATTATTTATTCAAGAGAATACATTTTATTTCTACAAATAAAAGTTAAACGACATCTACCAACTATAGACAAATAATTACCACAATATGATTGCGCTTTTAGTTCACATTTTTCAATAATATTATAACTAAGCCCTAGTGACAAAAATGTTTTTAGTGAAATTACATTAAAATCAGCACCTGTGTCCAACTTAAAAATAATTTTTACTCCGTTAGATGCGAGATATAGCGGTTCATACCACCTAGAGTTAATGTTTTCTTTACTCACATGCACATTCTCACATAATTGCTTATCCAAAGTAGATACATAAAACAAGTCTTTTTCATCATCATCATCGGAATCGTAATTTAGTTCTAATACTTTTTTCTTATTATTACACATTATCGGACACATTCGTTTGAAATGTCCTTGCTTATTACACATGAAACATTTCACATACTTAGCCGCGCACCGTACTCCGTTACATCTAAAATCTCCACAAGCGCCACACCTCTTGACCACGGCATTATCATCGTCGCGGTAACCCCGCTCCGCAAGCCGAGCAGCGCTCGCCGCACCGCCGCACCAAGCAATGAGTCTATACCCGCTCCCGCTTCACGCGCCGTTGAACTGTTTCCCTCTAAGACTGAATTCTCTCGATTCAACTTGTTAATTTGACGATTTTCTTCGGTTGACATTTCAAATGCTTCGCAAATCTTAACTGCTTTAGATAAAATTTAATCATCCGTTCTGAGTAATCTATCTCGTACTGAACACTCGAATACGTCACAAACAATACGATCTTTTATCAGTCCGTCTTCTAAATGTTCAAACCCACAATTCTGACTTAACAACTTTAATGCAGTTACGTAATCACCAATAGTTTTACCTTTTTCTTGATTGCGAGTAAAAAATTTAAAACGTGCCATTGTTATATTAGGTTTTGTGTCGAAATATTCATTAAATTTATCAATAATTTTTTCAATGTTCTCCGCGTCATTTTGACCTTCTTCATTTTTAAATTTAAAGGTCGCGTGTATATATCATATCCTTCTGGTCCAATTAGGTTAATCAACAAACTCGCCTGAACGTCTGATGGTTCCTTGTGTACTCCCGATGCTTTAATGAAAATCATAAATTGTTGATACCATTTTCTCCAAGCGTCAGCGCGAGCCGCGGGACTTCCTTCTAAACACAATTCTTTTGGCGGCCTAGCGTGTTCCATTATTGTAAACAATAAAACTTGTGAACTTTTTAAACCAAATAAACTTATATGTTGATAGTTTAACAGCACAATTTTTAATAAATGTAGCCACCGCTGTCACCATGTAATGAAACGTCCGTTGCGTGATATAGACTGACTTTATTTCCCAAATACCCACTACTAATTAATATTACACTACACACATCACTATTACTTGCCGGTTACTTTTTCAACTGATAGTATTGTCTTTTGTTACCTGAAATGATTAAAAGCGAAGTATAAAGTTATATTGTATAATTGATTGTTTATTGTATTCACAATTAGGCACAAATGACTCGCGAATCACTACGCGTATTAAAAAAATAAAATACCAACAAAACTTTCTTATTAGCAAACGTTGGAGGGAACAGCGATCTCGATTATTTCACAATCGGTAATGTAATGCAATCCTGTAATGGCTATTTTTAAAATTAAAATGGATAAATTTGAATCCAAGTCGTGTTCGAAAACCAGGCGGTGCTCAAGTACATTACAATTTAGAAATCTTAATTTCTTTTGCAGGTTCTTCGATGGGTACTATTAGTGGAATACCATCCCCAGAGAGTTTTAAGAGTTCGCGATCAAAAGTTATAACTTCTGCTCCAACCAGATCTCACACAGTACCAAGGTACAACATATATCTCACCTTTGTTATTTTTCAATATACTAAGAAATCAAAAATAAAAAGTGTTTCGTTGATTAGCTAAATTTAGTTCGTTTTTGTTTTTGGAGTAACAAAGTATTCGTTAATTCATTAGTTGATAACACAAGGAACGTGGTACCTTAATATTAACGTACAGACATTTATTACAGACATTTAGTACAGACATTATCGTAGGTTATATAAGAGTACAGAATCGTAAGAATGAATTATAAGAAAAGTTTATTTGAGTATTATCATAATCTAGTATTTAGCTCTTTATCTAACTCATATGTTAAGAAGCGAAAAAAAATAGTGTTGTATGAAACACTCGCACTATATATTAAGTACAAGTTATGCACTTTATTATATTGAAATACTAAGAGAGTTCGCTATAACAGATAGAACTCATGTGCCCGCGTGTTGGTTCAACTCTTTTCAAATAAATTACGATATGCCGTATTTGTTATTTAAATTCCACGAAATCTAAATTTAAATATTTATCACAAATTAGTTCAGCCGTTCCAGAGATTAGCGGATACGAACACACTATAGTTATAAAAATTGTGTTTTTGATTTAGGTGTCGTTACATTTATATGTATTTAGTAAAAAGTTATTGTGTTGTTACAGACTGACATTTTAATTTTATTTATTTACTAGGTGTGTGCCCGCGGCTGCGCTCGCGTATCATATATTCTTCACTGCATTTGATTTTTTTTAAACAGAACCCTACCTTTTTTTAGTACTATTTCTCATAAATTCAAACACCTGCCCGTAAAACTGCATTGAGTTGGATTTTATTCAATTGTTTCTAAGTTTTAATTTTTTTACGCGGGTCACTAATTATTTTCGAAAATAAAAAGTGGTACAAGTTATCCGGACTAACTTCAGCAATCTACTGAAGAAAAGTCACGTCAAAATCCGTTCAGCCGTTCCGGAGATCACTCGGAACAAACAGACAGACAGACGGACAAAACATTTCAAAATTGTATTTTTCGTATAGGTATAGTATATACGAGTACATTCATACCTATTTAGTAAAAAAAAATTAATAATTAATTATAAACAAACACTCCAATTTTATTTATTAGCATAGAAGTATAGATATAGATGAAGGCACAACGTTCCATACTGATTTTGTGTTGTAATATGTAGGGTTTTCTGCATGCTGGATGAGGAGAAAGAGGTCGAGTCAAACACCTCTGAAGCAAAATGTGGATGCAAGCCCGAAATCTTCCACGACATCGACCCGTAAGTATTTACTCCAGCTCGAGTCCTCTTTTAAGACATCAACATCAACTCAAAACCCAAAAGTAACTTCCAGACAAAACCCCCTTCCCTCCTTTACGCAACATGCGAATTCACGTTATTAAACTTTACATTTCAAACAGCTTTCACACCTGATGGAAGATTTAAAGTCCTCTTTGTGACGTTTGCATCATTCCCAATATAATCGGTAATTGCTCATATGCGCGCTATACTCGGACTCAAGGGGAAGGGAGCACGTAGCGGGGGTCGCAGGGGTATTACGATCCTCCTGGAAGAAAATTCTCTTGAGAGAATCGGGCGAAGAAGTGAGGGGGAAAGAGCCTGTGGGTCAGGCACCGACTTTTCTCTCATCCCAATGGGCTAATTTTAGAAGAAGAGGCCCTGTTGGTCCTACCGCAGGGAACGATGCGGTGAATGCCATCGCGATCCCGTATCGTCTCCTGAATGCGGCAGGCGGCTCCGGGGGTTTTAGTGGGTGTTTCCGGCGCTTCTCGCCGGGTGAGTCCCACACTGGTGTGGAGACGTCCCTCCACACCCCCTTACCATTTTCATTGGGGGGGACTTTGATCCTCCTAATGAATTTGATAAGGGCAGTGCGTAAAAGCATTCCCCTCGCCGTGTAGGCTTCGCTGGGGTTGTCGTTGAACGGGTTTTGTTGGCCCTAAAAAGTGCCTTTTAGCCCGTCTCGTGCCCTGTTCACGTACACGCACTAAAACTTGCGATACGTCGGAGTTCACAGTCTTACACGCAGGGTGCGCCTCGGAGCAAGCTGTCGATTTGCCAACGATACAAATTGTTATCCCCCCACACCTCACAGCCTAACTCACACTCAATAGAACTACTATTGCGTACGTCGAGCACTTGTTGCAAGCAAGGCTATCCTGATCGCCCTTGCAGCGCGCATTATAAAAGAGAACAGCGAAAAAAAGTTAGGTTCATAAATTAGGTCTAATTATTCTTCTACTATAATACAAGGAAATATGAAGACATAATTATTTTTTTCTTAGATGTTTATATTATAACTGATTTTTTTTAAACAGTCTTTCATAGTAAAAAAGTTATATAAAAAAACATCGCTCCCTTCCTCACATGAAATGCCCCGCATATACGTGTGTGATAAAATAGTGTTCTCAAGTGATGCTACCGGAATACACCTATTGGTATTTGGTGACAGGTTTTCAAACTTGAGGGTGGTAGTTACCCAGGCAGGCATCTTTAAAAAATGCCCTTGTTATGGTTTTCTCACGATGTTTTCGTTCACTGGAAGCTCAGGCCGATTTTAGAGCCGGATAGTTGGGAATCGAACCCGCGTCGATTGACGCGGAATCCGGCAGCACTACCTGCAGCGCCATGATCGCTTCAAATTAAAAATATATATATATCCTGAAGAGATAATATTCTTTGCAGGTGGATATGTATTGGCTTGGGGTGCACAATATGCCTATGTTTTCCGTGCTTTTACTGCATACGACAATGCGCAATATAAAAAACCAGTCGCACCCAAAGAGCAATATAATTGTTAAAGGGAAAATAAACCTCTTCGCGGCAAAATTATATTTCAATCTAAAGTACGAAATCAATCAATAAGGAGGCGTAATAATTTATTTTAAGATAAATAAATGTTGTGAAGATGAATTATGTTCTCTGTGGTACTTATAATGGAATGCTAAATCAATAAAAAATTACATGATGTGTGTTTCGCTGTAAAAAAAAGTGAGCACCCAAAAAAGCATAAACTAAATTTGTATTGGTGCGGTCAAGGTCATACCTTTGCAAAAATACCCTAACATTAATTTATATTTAAAAAAATATATATTTCACATTCTAAGGGTATTCTTGTTTGATATAGATATAACATGCATTATTGTGTAATGAGTATTGACATATACATTAGTTTATATAATGTACTCATTGTAGAAATACTTTCAGAATGAAAATCATAATTACAACATAAATATTAGTTGAAATATTAAACAACTAATTTGGTATTTGTATTAACTTGAAGTCTAACTATTATTTATAATACAAGCTACTAGGAGGAAACTAACAGGAATAAATAATTATGATGATGAAAACAGTATTGCTGCCTACACAATAAACATTTTTATGTATTAGGGTAAATGATGAGATTCTTTTATCAGTAATTTATCTATTTATTGGAGGTCTGTAAAATACAGTACATAATACAGTATTGTTTCATAAAGCGACTTTGACAATAATGTTCGGTAGATTTTTTTTACTTATTGTTAAAATAATATAATTTTTATTAATTTACATTGTACTTAATTGAATATTGGAGTTAAATAAATAAATGTAAAATATATCTTTTGTTTTCTTTACTTTACTTTAGTGTTTGAAATTAATTTGGGTAATAGCAAATAATCCGAGATGAAGCCACCAGGCTTATCATATTACATCCTTCCTCTTCCGCTTCTTCTACTTTCATGACCGCTTTCATACACACTCGTCCGTTATGGGTATTTTTCACCTGGACTTTATTTAAGATATGTTGGATCTGGTCGAAACACGCCTAGGTCGGCCCTTGCCGACTCGTACAAGCTCTCTCTCCTTGTAAATTTGTGTTGTCAATCTTCTGTCATCCACCCTCTCCACGTTCCTAAACCAACTAAGTATTCCTTTCTCTATCTTGGTCATTATATCCTCTACCACACTACAGCGTTCTCTTATAATATCATACTATTCCTGTCTTTGTAAATCATCTTCACTCTAGCTTTACATCTCAGAATTCTTATTTCCATAGCGTTGATTTTACTTTCATGCTTCTACTGCCAAACTCAGCACTACCATAGCTAAGTGTAGGGACCAGGATTCTTGCATGAACAGCCAAAGGTTCCTTCAGTTACTTTCTGGCTGCACATGAAGTTACGCAGGGCCCCATTATCTTTATTACCCAATCAAATGCTGGCTCAACGCCTTTGTCCGTTGTTTCGCTGGCGTTACTAAAAATTTTTAACAAATTAAAATTTTATAAAAACAATATGCTTAAAAATACTCTATAACAAAATAATTTTGTTATTACACCAAACGGAACAGTTTTGAATAATTCCGTCAATTAAATAGCATATTTAATTTAGAATGGTATAATTAATTTGGATTGTTTTTTTCACTTGCTTCCTTCTGCTTGTTGTATTCTGGTACAAAAGAATTAAATTTATTGTTAATTATAACTATTGACAAAGGTATAGAACAGTAAAAGATAAAGATTCCTGGTTGTTTATGCAGCAGTCAGGACGAGTTTACTGTGTTTAGTTTGGAACCAATTTAACAAAAAAATATTTATGAATCCTTCGGGTGATACCATGTTTATTGTGTTGAATTACTTGACAAATGTGGGTATCGCTTCAAGCCGCAGATGCCGTAGACAAAGTGCCGCACGCAGTATCGTTGTAACTATCGTTCAAGTTAATAATGTATGTATTAATAATTGCGAGAAATATATTTCACGATAATATCGTGTTAGCTATTTCATTATAAATGATAATGATGGTGGATGATATTTAGATGAAGGAAAACCGCGTAAGGAAACAATAGCATGATCGTAGGTTATTTTCTAATAATGCTTGCCTGTGTAGCTACTACCCGCAAGTTACATAACCGGTCGGCAAATACCCATAGGTGTATTCCGGCAGCATCATTTGAGAACCAGTACCTCTAGGCTTAGTGTATTTACTATCATGGATCACATCGACACTTGACATAGGTGAGATTGTAGTCAAAGGTTTAATCCTATAAGGTGTGAAAAATTGCTTAAAAAGATCGCAGAATTACCAACGTTTGCCGAGCATCAGCCTTAGATATTTCATTCTGTTGGGAACATCTATCCGGACTCTGCACCCAACACCCAACACCCAACGCTCTACTATAGGGCTCGTTACCGTTGCAATGAATGTATCATGTCCGTATGGTAAAAAATTATAACTTTCTATACATAATATCAGAGACATAAGAATGGTTTGCTCATATGAAACGTGATTTTTACCTATTGATTTTAACAACATAACCAATGCATTTTCTCATATAGTAGTTAAGTCGACAACCGTTACATAAACTATATTGGTATATTTAATATTTTGTTCCATATAGATACCGTACCATGAGTCGCCCTTCGACGTAGTATAGAACTGGGGGGGCGGTGGGCGGGGAAGAAGGTGTGCTGTGGCTCTTGCCACCTGTTGATACTGAAATAAAACTGGCAAAACCGTTATAAATAATATTCTTGATAATACTTTTACAATCACTTAGTTATATTTCAGCATCTCACAAAATCAGACGAAAATTCCCCGGCGGAACTCCTTGCATAAACATAAAAAATAGGGTTTTCTGTTTATTATTTCCGTTTTACATGTTTGAATCATTATATTCGGCCACCCGACATCATGCGGTATACGTACGCACGACTATTATATATAATATAATAATAATAATAATAATAATGATAATACAGGGTAATCATTAATGTGGTTAAACATAAAGTCAATAAGTTTGTCTAATTTCAGGCCTGTTGCGATTATCGCTGTTTCTAAAGTGATGGAGCGAGGTATGAACATACATTTGTTGAGGTACCTTGAGAATCATCATCTGATCAATTACGGTCTGTATGGTTTTCGCGATGGTCGTTCAGTTGGTGATGTTCTGGTTTACCTCACTCAGAAATGGACTGAAGCTGTAGAAAATAAGGGAGAAGCTTTGGCAGTACCTAAGCCTGGGCATCGCGAAGTCTTTTGACAGGGTGTGACACAAGGCTGTTCTCTCTAAACTAAGATCATACGGTATCCCTGAGGACTGTTGCAAGTGGGTGTCAAGTTTTCTGTGCGAAAGGAGCATCAGAGTTGTAGTTGACGGTTGCATTTCTGATGGTATGACAATAAACGCTGGAGTTCCACAAGGCTCTGTGTTATCTCCTACGCTGTTTATCCTGCACATTAATGATCTTTTGGATATTTCTAATATACATTATTACGCGAATGACAGCACTTGTGATGCCGTATACTTGGGTAGTGCAAATAGTTCTCATGCAACTGTTAGGCAAAACCGGACTAAACTTTTGTCTGAAGTTAAGGGATGTTTGGATAGGGCCTCTGATTGGGGAGAGGCAACTTCGTCCAATTAAATCCCTTGAAGACACAAGTCTGCGCTTTTACCACAAAAAAGATTCCAGTTATCGTAGCATCTAAGTTCCAGGGCACACCTCGTAAGATCTTAAACAATAACGGGATTGGCAAGAACATATCTAAAGACGTATAGTTTCGGAGTCACTTGGTAAGCAAAGCCAAATTGGCAGCTAAAAAGCTAGGTATTCTAAACCGGTCTAAGCAGTAGTTCCACTGATCAGATCCTGATCTGGTGGAAATGGGACAACTTCGGAAGAGTAATCCTTCAATTTAAAAAAAAATTGCAAATCGGTCCACAAATGACAGAGAAATCGAGTAACAAAAAAGAACATAGACGAATTGGTAAACTCCTGCTTTTTGAAGTCGGTTAATTTGTACACACCTCTTGCACTGTCACAAAATTTAAGAAAATTATAAATTCTGGTAATTTCCTGTTACCCTGCTTGGATACCACATCAAAACTGGCGAGTCGTTGTGATTTATCCAACAATGCTCATTAGTTTTAGGCGCGAGACATTGAGGGTGGTATTACTAGCAAAATAGTCTAACATGCTATCTATGGTTTTCACAAGATATATTCCTTAATCGATAGTTAGACTCACTAAATAGTTGGGTAAGTGGATTCGACCCTGCGTCCATTGACCCGAAATCAATAACGTATTACAAACTGAGCCATAATCGTTTCAGAATTTACATTTTTGAAACAACTATAAGTCTTACTTAATTTAATGATTACCCATAAAAATGAGAGTATAGAAAGACAATAGGAAAATAATGGAAAACTGGCGTGAACGCCAAATTAGTGCTCAAGGGGTTAAGGATCAGTTAACCCAAAAATAACGATGAGAAAAACTAGGGACTTAGACTTGGAATTCGTCCCAGGGTTAAAGATTCGTATAATGTTCAAAATAAAAAGGCAAAAGCACTTGCTGTGATTAGTTGAAAAGAGAAAATCGGAAGTAATCGGTTTGTAGATATGTACTGGATCAGGCTACGTAATTAGTAACATAAACGTAATTGATAATATAGAATATTGTTGATGACGAGAATATTCAGTTTCATTAAATGTTCTCTTACAAAAACATTTATTTACCCATAAAGCAACAAAATTAGTTAACAAAATAAGAACAACATAAACAAATCCGATAATGTACAACAAGTGAGCATTTGATACTGATTGACGCAAACAACACTTAAGTGTTATTATAACATGCAATTTATTCCAAATAATTTTAAAGAACAAATTAACGATATAATATAGATTTATTTATTGTATACATTCGTTTATGTTTACAATTATTTTTTTTACTACGGGCCATTTGTGTTACATAATGAGTTACTAAATGAGTTTGATTCCTTGTTTAATGGAAATACATTATTTATCTTCTTAACTAACATTATTTAGTTCCATCTGTTTCGAGAATTAATCAAATGCCAGCAGCTTTGCTGGAATGAACTAAAAATTATATTTGAAAATTTTTTTATTTGTAATAATTGGCAATTTTATGTTTATAAAATTACAACCATAATTGCTTTTCTTGTATACTAACTCTTAGATATTATTTTATGTAACAAAATGTATGTACTAAACCTGACCAGATACGACACACGATAAGAATCATATAAATCAATACAATGGTTATTCAGTTATAAGCCGACTAAGGGACAGACAGATAAACTTGGACTATTATATAATGCAAGAATAAAAAATGTTTTCTCCGTATAATGTCACTTTCTATGGACATTTAGATCCATATCAAGGATACATATATACTCCATTCAATTAAACATCATAAGCATATCACTACTCGATAGATGCACAATTTATAACTTTTTAGATAAATAATTAATTGATTCTTTAAAACATAGAAATACGTAAATATAATATGGTGTATAATTAATGAGAATACTAGCGAAGCCGCGGGACAGCTATCAATTATATTAGCCCACGCGTATAACATCAAATAAAATATACAAAAATCTTTTAGTAAAAACCACAGTACTGACAACAGAAGGAGGGTTGTTATTATATGTTCCACGCTAATAAGGTGCTTGCCTATTTATAAAGGATTCTCCCGACATAATACGACAAATTAGTTTTGATGTCTAAATTGATGCGAGTCGTATTTGAGGCATTAATATTGTGCTTTAAATCATCACGCGTTGAAAACCAGCGCAAATAAAAAGAGGTTACAATAATACTAGTAAAAATATATTTTTTACTAACTTCAAAAAGGAGAATTTTCGATTCGAAGGAGTACACTCCCGATTTGGTCCCATTGATATCAACTCAGGATCTGATCAGTAGATCTCAGGGAAATCGAGAGCAACGCTCGAATATTATAGACACACCTGTTTTATAAATTTCTTTCAAGTACTTGCGTATTGCAGTCACCATCTAATTGTGTTGATCTGATGATAGAAGGTACAAAATTTAACGGGTGGAGGGATTATATTGTTTTAATGCAAGTGGCGTGCTTTTTTTATGTGATCTTAATGGTGATTAAAATAGAAAGAAGAAGAGTTTGATACGAAAATAAAATTACTTTTTTATGACAGTACAAAAAATACCTTGTTTTCTATACCTAAACGTGCATACTTAAACCAAAAAGTAGAAAACAAAACTTAATTAATTAAAAACAAAACAGACTTCGAAAGAATAAACTATAAAAATACACTAAAAAGTCATCAAATAATTACTTAATTTAACCTGCTTCGTTAATTTTGAAATCGGTGCCAGCTTACGGATAACAGTGCGGTGTAAATGTCCGTCGCTAATTGTATTCGATTTAGATTAATAGTTTTTTTTTTAAATCAGCCTAATCCTTTATTTGGCGTATATGTAATTGAGCTAAAGTTATTTCCATTTGTAAACGAGTACGTTGGTTTACTCTAGCTGGCACCGACTCCAAAACGAAGTAGATTAATATAGTAATTATTTTTAGTGCATTTTTATCATTTATTCTTTCGAAGTCGATTTTGTTTTTGAATTAAAAGAGGTTTTTTTTTTTTACTTTTTATTAAAAGTATGTACCTTTAGGTATAGCTGTGAAGCCTACTTCATAGCTTTGGAAACACATGTGTCTATAATATTCGAGGATTTTTCTCAATTTCCCTGAGTTCCACTGATCAGATCCTGTATTCATGGAAATGGGACCACCTCGAGAGTGTACCCCTTCGATTAAACAAAAAAAAATTACAAATGGGTCCACAATTGACAGAAAAATCGCGTAACAAACATACAAAAAAAAACATACAGACAAATTGATAACCTCCTCCTTTTTCAAGTCGGTTAAAAAAAGCAATATTTATATAATATAAGTTTATAGTATATGTTTAATGCTTAACCAGGATAAGGGTTACATGAAAAAGAAAAGGTATAACTGACTCACGGCCAACACCTGGATCTCACACTCGCACTGTACCGCTAGATGGTTTTCTGACGGTTTTCTTGAATATTTTGTTTATTTCACGGAGCACTCGCGAGTTTCGGTTTTTGTTGTTAACGGCACACACTACTGTTTTTATTGGCTAGCGAGCGCCCCGGTAGCGCGCGTTGCTATTGGTGCATTATGGCCGCGAGATTTAAATGGGTAAAGGAAGGGATGAAAGGAAAGGTTAAGCTTGTCCATATCCCCCCACATGAAATCAATAGGATTTCATAAGATAGATAAAGATTCCGGCTAATTAATTATGCGGATTCATGCACCATTGATAAAAATAACGGTTAGATTAATAAAGATATAGAATAGATATATAATGAATAAATATAGAAGAATACTAATAATAGATAAAATAAGATAAATTAAAGATTATGTTAAGTTAGACGAGATAGAGATGTGTGATTAATTATTTTCCTCTGTTGGAAGAGGACAGACTTTTACCACTGGCCTTACAAGTAGACCCTTGGAAGTTCTAATAGTCACAACGCGAATAATATTGTCCTTGCCAGGATGCAACTTTACCACACGGCCTAATCGCCATTCGTTAGCAGGTAAGTGGGGTTCGAAGATAGTAACAAGATCGTTCAATTTTGGCTGTCGATTTCCAGCTTTATGCCACTTTGCTCTTTGTTGTAAAGTGTGTAGATAATCTCTTTGCCAAGTTCTCCAGAAGTTCTGAGTTAATCTCTGGACAAGCTGCCAACGAGTTCTTAGAGAACGTTTTCTTCCTGCATTGGTTCAGGTAAAGAGACCAGCGGTCGACCTATTAAAAAATGACCGGCTGTGAGAGCATCAACTTCACGAGGATCGGACGAGAGCTCCACTAATGGTCTGGAGTTCAACATCGCTTCTACTTTTGTAAGAACAGTGTATAATTCTTCGTAGGTAAGAACTTGAGATCCTACTATTCGCTTGAGATGATATTTAGTAGATTTAATGCCACTTTCGAAAATGCCTCCGAAGTGAGGTCCGGATGCTGGGTTTATTTTCCAAGTTATGTTGCGAGATAAGAGTTGATTGGAAATAGCATCGCTTTCTTTACTGAGCAATTCTGACACTTCCGAAAGATAGCGTTTAGCACCCACAAAGTTTGTACCTCCATCAGTGATGATTACTTCGCAAAGACCTCTTCTGGATACGAAACGGTCTAAAGCCGCGATAAAGGCTTCCGTTGTTAGCTCGGTAACGAGTTCAAGATGCACGGCTTTAATCGCATGGCAAACTATAAGACACAGATACGCCTTATAAGTTCGTGCGTTTCGGCGCCTACTCTCTTTAACCATGAAAGGACCTCCAAAGTCAATTCCAACCGTTTGAAAATGTTGGCCGGGCTTTAAGCGTGATAGCGGAAGGTCCCCCATGATAGGTTGTAAAGGGACGGGTTTAACTTTGAAACACGTAACGCATTTAGATAATCGTGATCTGATGAGATTTCGTACACCAAGTATCCAAAATCGACGTTGTATCAGCGAATGTAAAAGGCGAGGTCCGCAATGAAGGTAAGTTTTATGAAAGTGATCGATTAAAAGGTGACTTAGGCGAGATACTTTCGGTAAGAGGTACGGATGTTTGAAGCTTTCAGAAAATTCTGTTTGTTTAAGACGTCCCCCCACACGTAGAACTCCGCAAGAGTCCAGAAATGGAGAGAGTTTTGAGATATGTCTAGGTAATAATTTGTTAGATTTGATCATAGAAAACACCTCATTGAAATGTTCACGTTGGACATGTTTTACTAAAACATTCATTGATTGATCAAGTTCTTTTGATGTTAAAAACGAAGATAAATTTCGATCCGATCGCGGTAATTTAAGATTATTGGAGAAACGATGAATCCAGGCTACTACTCTCTGTAGATGGGAAAAGTTTGAGGTACGTTCCAGTACAGCGTTGAGCACGTTCGGTTCTGGTTTCTCAACATTTACGTGGCACAATTATGATTGTGATTTCAATTCGGGAACGATGTCATGTGTTTCAACTGGTAGTGTCGGCCAATCGGTTTGTTTACTGGCTAGCCATGCTGGACCTGACCACCACTTATTGCAAGTAACTAGTTGAGCACATGAAATACCACGACTACAGAGGTCGGCTGGGTTATCTTGAGTAGACACGTGACGCCACACAAACGAAAGTGTAGTATCAGTAATATGAACTACCCGGTGTGCTACAAAGGTTTTTAATTTATATGGTTCAGTATTTATCCATGCTAAAACGGTTGAACTATCCGTGAATAAAATAGTCTGAGATATATTCAGGGTTTTGCTAAGTAGTGTGTGAATACGACGAACTACTTTTGCCATGAGAACCGCACCGCACAGTTCTAAACGATTTACCGTTAAAACCTTTAACGGCGCTACCTTGGACTTAGCTATCAGAAGATGTACTTGAACCTTGTTAGCGATACAAGAACGAAGGTAAACAGAACATCCATAAGCTTTTGTGGAACCATCGCAGAATCCAATCAACTGAATGTCTGAAGCTTTGGAGGTTACAACATGGCGAAGGATTTGAATAAGTTCTAAATGATTTAGGTCAAGGATGAAATCTCGCCAGTTGTCAGAGATATCGCTCGGCACAGGTTCGTCCCAAGATAGCTTGTGTCGCCATAAATCTTGAAGGAGCAGCTTCGCTTTTAGTATGACTGGAGTTAGCCATCCTAAGGGGTCAAATATTCGCGCCACGTTGGATAGGATAGAGCGTTTTGTAAACTCTGTATCCACGATCGGTAAATATGAGTATACAAAGTTATCACCCCTGGGATCGTATTGGACTCCTAAGATTTTAAGAGCAGATAGGTTGTGGTTTTTGGAAAATGGTTTTGGAGATTGACAATGGTCTACCGGTAGAGTTTCTAGGAAACATTTGGAATTACTGCTCCATTTCCGTAGTTCTAATTGAGCATAAGACAAAAGTTTTACAAGTTGGTCTTTTAACTCGATTGCTTCTTGTATTGAAGGCGCTCCGGTCGTAATGTCATCCATGAAAGTTTCATAGCGAAGTGCCTCAGCAGCACGTGGATATTCAGTGCCGTGATCAGCAACGAGTTGATGAAGTGTACGTATGGCGAGATAAGGTGAACTGCTAACACCATATGTAACTGTCGCGAGTTCATATTCTTGAACTGGATCATTAGAAGATTCCCGCCATAATATGTGCTGATAGGACCGGTCTTCTGGTCTGATTAAGATTTGCCGGTACATTTTTGATATGTCGCACGTAAATACCACAGCGTGTAATCGAAAGTTAGTTATAATATCTATTATGTCAGCTTGAAGTTTAGGTCCGGTAAACACCATGTCATTTAAAGATTGACCATTAGTAGTTTTGCAACTGGCATCAAAAACCACGCGCAGCTTAGTTGTTGTGCTTCCAGGGTTGATGACGCAATGATGCGGGATAAGATAACGATTGGTAGGTTGGGAAGTAGTTGGAGATATACGATACATGTGATTTAAGTTCTCGTAATCGCGCATGAAGTCTATATAATCAGCTTTGAGATGACCTTGTTTGCTTAATTTTTTCTCGAGGTTCAGTAACCGAGATAAAGAGCGAGTGTATGAATCCCCCAGCGTGGAATCACAGTTTTTTAAGAGAATTGGGACTACGTACCGACCATTACTATCACGATACGTAAGATCCGTGTATAAACGCTCACAAATCTCATCGTCGGGATCGCGAATAGGTACGCGCGGAGGCTCTTCAACTTCCCAGAATTGCTTTACCTGCTCTTCGAGTGTACAGGTGGAGGCTAATAATGAAGCTGTAGTAGATGGAGGGCCGAAACTGTCTAATGTTCCAGTAAGTATCCAACCAAATATGCTATGCAAGGCAACAGGTAAATCAGGCCCAAGTTGAATACGTTGCCCATCATAAACCTCGTGAAAGAGTTCCGCTCCGATTAATAAATCGATTTCTCCTGGGCTGTCGAAGTTGTTATCTCCTAAAGTTAAATGTTTACAACGATCACGAACTGTTGAAGGTAGTTTAGTGCAAGGCATCTGGGTTGTGATATGATCTAACACAATAGGTTTTATTGTGAATCGCGGATGATCACTATTGAGGGGTCGCAATACGCATTCTGTTTCACCCCTGACTTGAAACACAGTATTTTGACCTAGTCCGGCTACAGTAAGATTGCATCGACGGAGCTTTAAGCCAAGTATCCGTGCGCAGGCAGTAGTGATAAAACAATCCTGTGCACCGCTATCTATGAGTGCACGAACTGTATGTTCGGTGGCGGTGGCGGCGTTGTACACACGCACTTGACACGTGCCTAGCAGTACGATGCCGCGACTGCTTCCGACATGCACGCTGGTACTGGCTTGAGTGAGAATATCAGCGTTCTGTGCTTTCTCAGAATGCAGTAAGGTATGATGACGCTCTCCGCATTTTAGACAACACACTTTTGATTTGCATTGATTTGTTACGTGATTGCTCCTAAGACAGTTCATGCAAAGATTTTTACTGTCGATAAGGGACAATCTAGCATGATAATTTAATGCTTCGAAGGTGGGACACTTATAAATTAAGTGTGCTTCGCCACAATGTATACAACTGAAAGATGTTTGTGGGCTGGATTTCGAAAGGTAAGTTGAGCGTTTGGATCCGCTGCTGGGTCGCCGATTTGCTGGCGCAGAAGTTTTCCCATCACAAGGTCGGGTAGGATTAAGATTTGATGAAGGTAATTTGCTGGTTTCTAAGATCTTTACATAATCTAAGAAACTTTAATAAATCCGTGACGGTAGGTATTTCGGAAACGTTTTGAGATTCAAAACGGTTACGTGTGCCCTCGTCGAGTGCCCGCGATGCTAAATAAAATAAAATAAATTCACCTAAATTGTCAATATTCATTGCCTTCAGCGCTTGATACGATTCATAAAAAATGTTTGTCAACGTTTGTAAGTTGTTGAAGTTACATACTTTCAATACTGGATAACTTAAGATTTTATCTACATATGTTATCGCCAAAATGCGTTTATTTTGATATCGTTCAATTAAAGTATCGAAAACTATCCCATAATTATCTGAAGTTATCGGAACCCCTTTTACGAGAGTTAAGGCAGGTCCTGACAAACAACTTATAAGATAATGGAATTTTTCTATTTTAGATATAGACTTATTTTCATGAACTAGAGAACTAAACGTATCATAAAAGGTTTGCCAATTTTCGATTTGGCTATTAAATTTTGGTAACTCCAATATTGGTAACTGCACTCTTCCTGATCCTGAAAAGCCTGTTTCAGATCGTACAAGATTTTCCGACCCGGCGACGTTGACGCTCTCACAATGGCCCGAGTTCAGTGACAACAGATCGGCGGCGCTAATTACAGAGTAGTATAGATCGTCAAACGCGCTAATCGCTGATTGATCAATATCAACATCAGGATTTATTTGTAATTGCAACAATTGTATTTTTTCGGTAATTTCCATGAACTCATCACGAATTGAATGTAAACGAGTATATCTGGATTTAAACGCAGACACCTTTGATCGATCTTGAATCATTTCTTTAGATAAATCGAAAAGGATTTGCATAGCCCGAAAAACATATTCGCGTTGAGATATGAAAATTTTAAGTTTATTTTCCATAACTGTAGATTACGTAATATAGGTGGGTAAGGTAAAATAAACAAAGCTAAATAATATGTAACGAATTAAAATTTAAAAATATTTTAAGTAGGTAAGATTAGAAAATTATTATAAGTAAAAATATAAAGAAGATATTTGTTTACAAATGTACCTACTTGATAAGTTTGTTATATATATTGTTTATTTGTTATTAATGTTATTAGTTTGATATAGGTGATAGATATTATTAGATTAAGATGTTATATTTGTCAGAAAAAAAGATAAATAGATATGTGTATATACAAAGTGTGAGATAGCTAATTTAGATGGCGTATGAAACCGTATAGTTAATTACCGTTATAATTTCATATAAGTAACTTATTTGTTTGAGTTAATTTTGATGTTATTTTATGTTTAGCGTTATTATTGATATAACTCTAAATGAAATCAAAATAACAGAGTACTGTAATAGTTTTTCAAAGATAAAACCATAGGAATTCGCGCTCGAAATGGACCACTTTTTTATGTTTAATGCTTAACCAGGATAAGGGTTACATGAAAAAGAAAAGGTATAACTGACTCACGGCCAACACCTGGATCTCACACTTGCACTGTACCGCTAGATGGTTTTCTGACGGTTTTCTTGAATATTTTGTTTATTTCACGGAGCACTCGCGAGTTTCGGTTTTTGTTGTTAACGGCACACACTACTGTTTTTATTGGCTAGCGAGCGCCCCGGTAGCGCGCGTTGCTATTGGTGCATTATGGCCGCGAGATTTAAATGGGTAAAGGAAGGGATGAAAGGAAAGGTTAAGCTTGTCCAGTATATATATAATATAAGTCACAGATGATAAATGTGTTTTAAATAAATTGAATAAGTAACATTGTTTGCTTTTCTTATAAAAATAAAACTATTCACCAAACTGCAAATCGTGTACAATTCCTGAAGATGTATAACACTTGTTGATGGAATGTAGAGGCGTAGCCAAAGTCTTTATTATTCTAAAACTGAAAGAAAATTAAAAATTGGTTCAGTTTTAGAGGAGGAAACAGGGAACTACGAAGTGATGTTTTCGTCTATTTTGCATAGTTAAATCAGCCCGCGCTGCAGTTGTCCCTTTCGTGTTTTATATTTTTTTCTTTGGAGCGCAACGCGACTGCAATAGAGTTTTGAAATACCTACTTTCCCGACCGCATGTCCTCTTAAGTTAGTAATATGTAAGATCGATCCCGTTGAACTAAAAATAATAACCCAATCGGTGAAAAATAATTCACCGAATTCTGGGTAAGCGCGAGTTGTTCCCGGAGGAAGTACAGACACTCTCTGCCAAAAACATCCTACAGTATATCCAAGTTGTAGGTCTAGGTTTTTTTTGGAATATAGTGTGCAGCTTTAGTAATATAGGGGCGATCACGGTAGATCTAACTAGGTTGCAGTGATACAAGACTGTTCAGCCTGCATAGCCCCTTTTCGAATAATAAGAATAATACCCTCCAAGTCAAGTAAATATGCTTCCAGATCATCTTTGCGATATAGATCGGATAAATAATTTTTTCCTAGATTAGCCGGGTAACCCAAACGTAACTGTCTTACAATTAACTTTCTTTGAACATAATAAATACGATACGTCGACTAAAAGACTAAAAAAATTGGATGAAAATACTGTTTTCTGTATTATGAAAAGTAAAGGATTAACGAACAGGGAGTTGATGGTATCTCCAGGCACATGCTAAGACTTACTCTCCCTCAATGTTTATAAGCTATAAAATCTATAATTAACGTATCTATTTCCACAAATACATTTCTAGATCTCTGGCGTAGCGCAATCATACTCGTACGACCTACACCAAAAAATAATATGACCCAAAATTGCGGGGAACTGCGCTTTATAAGTTCACGTCCTGTTTGGCGAAAATATTGCAGCGGGTTGTAAACTTGCAAATTAAGAATTATTTAGAAGTTATTAATATTTTACCTGAGTCGGTGCCAGCTAGAGTTCACCAATATGGTCATTAACAAATGGAAATAACTGCCTAAACTTTATCACAATTACTGTTAGCGACGCTTCAAGAATTTAGTATTAAGAACTAATTGTAAATAAAATATGAAAATGTGTAAGATGTTAAATAAAGATGATTTTCTAGTTAGGTAGCAAGGTAGAATAACTACTTAATGTGTATACAAACGTAGTGCGCTGTATTATTAAGATAATAATTATTGAGATAAATAAATGAATAACAACGTGCATAATAATAATATTTGACCATACAGCGCGCTACAGTAGGGGTACGCCAATGAAAGAGCTTCTCGCGTACGGGGTGGCGAACTAGCCGGCACAATAAGAATAGGCCATATGGGCCGAGAAAGGGTAGTCTCGTCGCGATCGTCAAAGTGAAAGTTAAGTTCAAGACAAGTGATTTCATTGTAATAGTTAGTGAGAGAATAAAAAGTGTGTACAATAGAATATACTGCGTTGTTGCATTTTTCCCGCCAACGACCCGGTCCACGTGCTCTACTGCGTCCCTATCGGCATACAGAATTGTCAAACTTATACCATCCTGTTTCTATGCTGATAGGGCGTGGCAGAGCAGTCTACGTAATAGTATATACGGACGCTCATACTCGTGTGTTCGTCCGTTACAATTACACATAAGCTAAATAAAGGATTAGGGTGATTTTAAAGAACAATTAATCAAAATTGAATATAAGTAGTGACGTATAAGAGGGCACCGATTTCAAAACTAACGAAACATATTAATAAATAAATGATTTATTGACTTTTTTGTGCATTTTTATAGTTGTATTCTATTGAAGTCGGTTTTGTTTTTAATTAAAAAAGTTGTTTTTATCGGACATGAAATACTTTATACTAACTGCATAGGGAACTCCAAAAAAATAATAAAAAACAGACAAATCAAATCACGGTAGAATTTGTTAACACACGTACGGATCGGACCGCGGACATAGTATGGAGTGCGGCCGATATTATCAGTTCCCGTAAGTAAGGATGAGAATCCTTTCCGAAAAAGATCGATATTTGAATCGATTCGAATCTAAGTTTGATGAAACGATTCACAAAACATCGAGGTCCAAAAGATCGGTCTTTCAAACTAATTAATGTATCGCTTGTTAGAATGTCCTATTTGTTTTTCTATGATATGATGATAATGATGATTAATGAAATAAGTAAAAATAAAACAGTTCAGTGTCATTTTTCCTTAGTAAGTTAAGCATTCTTCTTTTTTTTGTTTAGTTGCTATTGATGACCTTTAGTACCGTTAATAAAAAAATTGGACACAGTTTTCGCATTAAATAATGATTATTATAGTCTAATTTCGTTCACTGGAAGAATTCTATTTACGAGCAAAAAAGTCAAATAAAAGAAATAGAATAAGATTGGTCTCTTGGACCTCGATTTTTTTGTGAGTTCATTTAAAAATCGATCTTTTTGAAAAAATTTATTCCCCATCCCGACTTAGGCGACTGATGACTGATGATATATTTTTCAGTAATTATAATATTTGTAATACTATGAAAATACTTGTACCGTGTGGTGCCGGCTAAGAATAGTACCTAGTAATAGTAATCGTCCTGTGGGTGTCGTTAAAGACTACTAAGGGATAAATCAGAAGATGGGCAGCAGCATCCTCTAAGCACCACAAACACCTTCTGCGATCACCAACCCGATTCCTAAGCATGGCGATTATGGCAATTCCCGCTCAATTGAGGGAGAACTATCTCCAGCAATGGACGTCTTTCGGCTAAATGGATGGATGAAAATACTTGAAATTATTTTGAGGTGCTGATAGTCGTGGCACATTATGAGCTAGTAGTTAAAAACTTCAATGTAACTTTACAAGACTACAAGAATAATAACATAGAAAATCGATGGAGCTATTTAAAAATAGTAACCCAATCAGTGAAGAGTAATTGTTATAACAGTGGGCGTGGTGATGCGTGACGGGAGTGCGGATAGACAGTACCTGCGCAGCCTCATAACAGTTAACAGCCACTGTAACCATGAGCGATATTCCTGATATGTATGTAAATTTTAATTATTTTTGTAAATTTTCATTTTGTAATTTCTAATTTTGTTTCAGTTTGCCATAATTAGTTTCCTTTTTAAATACTAAGGAAACTAAATGTATAAAATTTTCGTTGCCTTATGTGTAACATATTAGTTGTAGGATAGAGAAATCTAAACAGGAATTTAATAGGCTTAGTTGAATCAAGGTTCGCCCCCCGGACTGACCGTCCACGTTCGGCCGCTGGAGTTGTTGGACGATGTGGGAAAGCTTCTTGAAAGGATAATAGCTTCCCGCATCGCTCAACACATGAAGGAGGTAGGGCCGGATGTCGCGGATGTGCAGTTTGGTTTCAGAATCGGACGGCGGTGTCCTTGGACGTCACCAACGCCTTCAATAGCCTGCCGCATGCCGTGATATTTGAGGCGCTCCAGTTTTTTGGAGTGCCACAGTACATGCGGGGACTGTTGAAGAGTTATCTCCAACACAGAGGCATTGTCTGCATCGACGATGAGGGCATCACCGTTAAGCTTAATACTATTCAAATAGGAACTGAACTGAACGCCCTTTTTTCTTTTTTTTTTGACGGGGGGGAATGCATTTACGCAACTGAACGCCCTTAATTGTTAAGTGTGATTGTTTCTTTTACAGCTTGTTCATTTCTGCTCTTATTGTTTACAGTTTGTAACAACATTGTTGTAAGTTTACTAAGGGTCACTCTATTTACATTCATGCAAACAATATACTTAATTTCTTTTTTTTTTTTTTACAAACCATTACAATATAATCTGAATTTGCAGCGGTTATCTCGTGTATTTGCGAGCCCAGCTGCTAGGCTATGATATGGCCATACATAGTTGGCTGATGCTGGATGGTAACGACATAGTGGATATCATGGTGGTCAAGCTTCCCGCCTCACCGTTGTACCATACAGGTAATTCGTCTTATTCTCTCAGGCTATATACTAAATGTATTCTATCCTAACTCTGTGATGTTATTATCGATAAACAAGTTAACACACTAAAGTCGATTGATCTTATCTGTAATGACACCTGCAACTTATCTAGTAGCTACTGACCACTGTAATCGCACGTTTTATCATATAATTACAAACATATACGTATATTTATTATGTGGTCGCCAGGAGAGGAAATAAGAACGTGTATATTCTAAAACATTGTATGAAAATACCATTCCTGAAACTCGCGAGAAAGGCTAGATAGGATCATAAGTATTAGTTACTAACTAGAGGCAATTGAGCTGGATATACAAATCAGACCATACACTGTTGAAATATACCTTCATAAATGTAATTTTTAACAAATACAATTCCATATTTATATAGATTAATAAAACCGCATCTATTGAAATAAATTTGGAGAGGATTCGTTCCATGTCCAATTGGCCAATAGTTGGGTTTCTGAACCCTTATGACTTGAATGAAATTTGGTCAGAAGTTTCATCAATGGAAAAGTATCTCGGAAAAGCGGAAATTTACGCTACAAAATTTATTGTTAATAATTTTTAATACACAAAATCTCTGAATGTATTAAATTAAAGACTTATATTTTGTAGACTACTTCTATCTGTTCTTAAAAAACTACAAATTTTAGGGGTTTTTTTCTTTGATTTTTTTTTTTTTCGATTCATTAAGTTTTGTATTTACCTCTTCCTGTTGTTAATAGATGCTTTGACAGCGTATATACAGGAAGTGCCATCCTGGTGTATGCTATTTGCGGACGATATTCTCCTAGTCAGTAAGGATGGAGCTGAGGTCCAAAATAATTTAATAAAGTTGCAACAAAAGCTGGAGAGTTGGTGTAAGATTCAGTGCAAAACGAAATATATGTTTTGCGATTTCGGCGGCACCTCTAGCTCAACTGTTTTAAGGCTTGATGGCAACCCAGTACCAATCTGCCTCGGCTTCAAGTACCTCGGCTCACTCCAACAAAGCGATGGCGAAATAGACCTGGCAGTAAAGCATAGAATAAACGTAGCATGGATAAAATGGCAGCAGGTTAAAGCTACCACTTGTGATCCGCAAATATAATATAAAGGGGAATATATATCAGAGCATGATCCAACCTGTCGTCTTGTATGGATCAGAATCTTGGCCCATAAAGACGATGAGTGAAAGAAACCGAGATGAGAATGTTGAGTTGCATGTATGTGGTAACAAGAATGGACAGAATTAGATTAGAGGAAGTTTGAAAGGAGCAGACGTCTGTCTTGATATGGGCATGTAATGCGCAGACAGGAAGAGGATGTTGTAAGAAAGGTATTAGATATAAATGTGGACGGGTATAGGGGAAGACCAAAGAGAAGATGGATGAATTGTGTGAAAGATGATATGTGTAGAAAGAGAGTGAACGTAGGTATGAGCTCAAATAGAGATGAATAGAAGCGAAAAACAAATTCTACCGACCCCAAATAAAAATGTGATGAGAGCAGGGAGATATGAATTTTTAAATTTGGATTATTGGTATATTATGATTTATTTATTTATTTGGGAAACAAACAGTACATTACGCTTAAAACTAAATACATCGTATATTAAATTTTCATATTCCAACAAAGCTTTCCACGTATTACTAAAACATACAAGCCAACGTGTAGTATACAAATATTTCATTTGACACTAAAAATTGTTTAAATAAAAAAAGTTTTAAACACAAACACTAAAATGAAAAATATGAGCCGTCATGGGACGCCTGGCAGATGTGAAACATCGACATTATTTTGTAAATGTAATATGCAGAAAAGAACAGATTGTGATAGGAACTAAATATGTCATATTGACAAAATAAAATATTACGATTTTTTTTCCAGATAACGATGACTGTTTATTGAATAAACATTTATTTTCATTCAATACAAAAATTTACGAATTTATTTCAAATCGTGACTACTTAATTCGTTTAATCAGTGACTTCGGTAATTGTTATATTCGATGTTGCCGCGACGCGTCACCACGGCATGCGTCGCCACGCCAGAAATCGGTTTTACGTGCGGCTATAGATGTTTCACATCAAAATATAGTTTGCAATCCAATCTCAACAATATCACTCTTAGTTTGAATTAGTTTTTTTAAATGTGATAAGCGAGTGATTGAACATGTCAATTTCATTAAAATATAAATTATGTGAATAACATGCTCTATGTAAAAATGTATTCGAAACAAAATTTGTTTTGGAAAATGCCACATTAAACAAAAATCGATTTCTGGCATTAGGTATAGGACATCTCAAGTTAAGTTCACTTACAAGATAAGGCGAGTCTATCATATTATTGACAAATTTAAATAAAATTATCTGATCTCTTATCATGCGACGTTTATGCAGAGAAGGTAAAACAAAAGCGATAGGCTGATAACAAAATTTATATTGTAAATAATTCATGAATTTATGCTGAATTTTTTCAGTAGTTTCAATATGATTAGAGTAATGCGGGCTCCAAACAGTAGAGGCATACTCGAGCACAGAACGCACCAAGCAGTTATAGAAAAGAACAAGCGTGGAAGGTTATCTGAAATCCTGTCCGGTTCTTAAAATAAAACCGAGAATTTTATAAGCCTTAGCTGTTATCAAATTTATATGCGTATTAAATGATAGTTTGTGATCAAGATACACACCCAGGTCTCTCACTTCAGAAACTCGGTTCAATAATTCGTTATTTAGATTATAATAATGTATAATAAGTTTAGTTTTTCTAGAATAAGTAAGAGCATTGCATTTTTGCCCATTAATGTTAAGTGAATTATATTAACACAATAGTTGCATAGACTATCTAGATCGTTCTGCAAGTGGGTGCAGTCTCCAAGTGTTTTTATAGTTCGGAATATCTTCATATCATCAGCGTAAAGAATAATATTAGAGTTAATATATATAGGATAGATATCATTTATAAAGATGTTAAACAAGAGAGGTCCCAGGTGAGATCCCTGAGGCACTCCAGAAGGTACGGGCACAAAAGAGGAACAGTAACCTTTAAAAGTTACAGCCTCACTACGCTGGCGTTAATATGAGGTTATCCAACGAAAGAGGTCACCGTGTATACACCGACCTTGTCAATTTTGTGGATAAGTAACGAGTGAGAGATTTTATCAGACGCTTTAGAATAATCGGTATACACCACGTCCACTTGGTAGCCCTTGTTCAACTCTATTGCAATTCGGTTCGGCAATTCTAAATTATACTCGGTGGATTTTTTATTTACAAAACCATGCTGCTGATCTATGATCAGAAGAAGGAAAAATAGAATCATAGACAATTTTTTCAAATAATTTAGCGATTGTATTAAGTTTAGAGATAGGTCTGTAATTTTGAATATTGTGCTTATTGCCAGATTTAAATATGGGAACCACATAAGAACGCTTCCACACCGTTGGCATTACCCCAGATTTTAACGATTTATTAAACAGAACCGATAAAGGGTAAGCAAGGTTATCACGGCAAGCCTTTAAAAACAAAGGTGGGAGCCCATCAGGTTCACTGTCCAGTGTCTAAGTTTTTTAAATATTTTAATGCAATTTCCGGAGATATTTGAATAGAAGATAAAGAGATATTATTATTAACTTTCTCAGAATTAACTGGGATGGACACCGAGTTATCTTTGACAAATACCGAATTGAAATAGTTATTAAACAAATTACTTATTTCCATACCATTTGAAGAAGATAAATTACCAAAGTACATTGTATCAGGTAAATCATCCGTGGATTTTCTCGATTTCACCAATGCCCAGAAATATTTACTATGTTTGCCTATTTTACATTCACAGTTTATGATATAGTTATCATAACAGGCACATTGAACTTGTTTTTGACGATTTTTCAATAAGCAAAAGGTGGCGTAATCATTAATTCGCCCATATAATTTCCATTTCCTGTGGTATTTTAATATTTCGGAAATGATTTTTATTAACGGCCTGGAAAACCAAATTGGATAGCGGGTAGTTGTTTTTACAGAAGCAGTAGGTACACACGAAATTATAACCTCTTTCAAAACCATGTAATACTTTTCCACAGCTTTTGATATGTCCAAGTCGCACAGTAAATCATTCCAATTTATGGTTTGAAGGTGATTATTTACTTTATCATAGTCAACCTTATGAAAAAGACGTATAGTATGGGAAGAAGGGCAAAGTGTACGTATTCGAGAGATTCGCATATTTATTTCAAGTGCAGGATGATATGAATCTTCTTTCACGAGTGGGAAGTCTGATTTGACATTTGACTAACAACGCATTGATGGCTACTAATAACTAAATCTAATTGTCTTCCAAGGATATTACCGATATTATTATATTGCTGTAAACTAGTAAAACACAAGAAACTATGTAGCGCTTCTATTAAAGCATCATTATTATTTACGTTCATTAGATTATTGGGTATTAGAATTATTCATTCTCCAAACGGCACCAGGTACATTAAAATCACCCATTAGTATAACATGATCTTCTGGGCAGTTAAGAAAATCAAGGAAAACATTCTCAATAAATTTACAAAGGCTTTTATGTAGCAACCGGCAGTGAGGGAAATAACAAAAATATATATGTAAAATAGATTTAGAGCTAACATTAACATTTAAAGATATTTTTATGATATCTGCCGCTGCTTTAACATAAGGAAAGACCTCGGTAGATATAACGGAATATTTACGGCTCACAGCAGTTAGAACACCACCTCCCATTCGGTCTCCACGAGACGAGTAGTTCCGATCACACCTATACACTCTATATCTTTGATCAAAAGTTCAGAATTATAAATACCTTCCAATAACCACGTTTCAATCAGGCATATTATATCGAAATTGACCTGAAGCAGATTTCTGAAAAATATATTAGGTTTTGTTCGTAGACCATGCACGTTCTGGTAATAAATATGAAGATTTTCAGCCATTAATAGATAAAGATAGAATATAACTCATTTTAAGAATAACACATTTACATAGTTTTACTCTTGGATACAATATAATAACGTCGAATGATATAAATTTAGATAAGATTACAAAATATATTTCAACCAGTATAATTAATTCCACTGTTATCCTATTTTTTATAGTGCATAAATTACCACATGAATTAAATGTTAATAAATCTAAGAGAATTATTTCAGTATATGAAAAGAAAACCCTAAAAGTAATGTCAGATCCATAGTTAACGAATATATAAAAGCAATATATTATAAATATACCAACTATATAAAAGGTT
Source organism: Samia ricini (assembly GCA_014132275.2). Lineage (NCBI taxonomy): Eukaryota > Metazoa > Arthropoda > Insecta > Lepidoptera > Saturniidae > Samia > Samia ricini. Next base: position 15,293,767 of record AP028163.1, read on the forward strand.
ATAATAAGTGAAAACCTAAGAGAAACCCAAGTGAATCCTACACAATTTTTTTTTAATCACATTCACTTCATATATCTAAAACAGGGCTAGTGTCTGATTGACGAACAATTATAGAACAGTTTTTACCCATACATATAAATAATTTTTATTTTTAGCAAGTTTTTGGCGGATTGTAAGAGAGCTTTATTGCGACTGATTAAATGATCATTGAAATAAATGTATTTGTTACTCGAAGTAAGACCTATATCACTACATTTCAATTATAGTTTTTTCATATGTGTCAGGAACTCATCCTTCTTCCATCTAGCCAAAAAAACGAATCACGATGGGTTTTATTTGTTTTATATTATCGGTGTTCTTTGGTGCCACTCTCGTTATTAAGTCTATATCAGTGACTGGGTTCAGTTTAAATTCGGTCCAATTAACAATATTAAGAATCAATTCAGTTAAATTTCCATTCTTTTTTTGCGGGATGCCATAAATCTCAACGTTTGATCTACGCGCTCATTGCTCACGATTATTGTGATCACACTCCAAGGTAGCTATTTTTACATTTAATCCTGCTGTTTTGTTCTGACTTTGAAATTAAAGCTTTGATATCTTTCTCGACATTTCCCACTCTGGTACTAAATTCTTCATATTGTTTAATAATAAAAGTAACGGACTCTTTCGTGCTCAGTAAATCAGCACGTAGTGATCTGAATTCCGTCGAAAGTTCAGCTAAAGTAGACTTGAAGTCGGTCTTAAGTTTTTCGATTTCATTTGAGAAAACAGATTGAATAAGCTCCAAAGGAAAAGATACACCTGGCTGATCATACTTATATGTAGGTGATTCTATGGGTGCTGCCCCCCTCTCTTTGCTTATTGACATTATCAAGACCACAATTATCTACTTTGATTTGCAAGTCGTTCCCGCGTATAGGAGTATTATCATTACTTAATTTTCTGGGTTGGTTGATTTTACACTCCGGACAAATATCCAAGTCTTTTTATTTATGTTGTTTGTTCTCTCCGAAGGATACATACATTGTACATGATAATTATTTTTACATTTTGGCAAGTTATAGAATCACTGGACGTACCTCTTGTAGAGTTATAACATTCGTACCTCATTATGAAACCAAAGGCAATAAACTAGTTATAATCCTGATCAATCCGTTATATATTAATTATTTATGATTGTCGATAAATCAATCCAATACTCAGTTGCAATACAAAAGAAAAAAATAATAATAATAATTTTTAGAAAAATTGTAGTCAATGGTATGGAGGCGCGAACTGTCAGTTTTAGGTACTCACCGCACCCACTGAGCCAAACGTAAGGTAACAGTAATTGCGAAGTTAACCACTTGCTGCTAGCGCTATTTACTGTTAACTGCTAACGTCAGTATTGCACAGATCAAAGGTTAACTTTTGAATATTTACGATGATCAATTATTTAACACTAGATTTTTGTATGGGGATGTTCAGGATTGCAACAATTATCGGAGAATAAAGGTAATGACACATAGTATGAAAGTATGGGAGAAAATAATTGAGCGACGTCTGCGAGAAGAGAATGAGATTTCACGAAACTAATTTGGTTGTATGCCTGATCGCGGGACAATGGATGCCATTTTTGTGATTCGTCAAGTGTGCGAAAAGTACAGAGTGGCACACAAGAATCTGCATATGGTATTCATTGACCTTGAAAAGACATATGACCGGATTCCTCGTGAAGTCCTGTGGTGGACCCTTAAGAAGAAAGGAGTGCCCGGGAAATACCTGCAGTTGATTCAAGCCATGTACTGCAAATGCAGTACTCAGGTTCGGTCTGCTGCTGGTGTCACAGCCAGCTTTGATGTGGCTGTTGGTTTGCACCAGGCATCGGCTATTAGCCCATACCTCTTCCTGTTAGTAATGGACGCTATTACGTCGGATATACAGGAAGAGGCACCCTGGTGCATGATGTTCGCCGATGACATCGTGCTGGTCGGTGAGAGTGGCCAAGAGGTGCAAAACAGACTGGATGAAGGGCAGCAAAGACTGGAGAATTTAGGCCTAAAAGTTAGCAGAACAAAAACAGAATATTTGTTCTGCGACTTTGGCGGTATCTCCAGTCTGAAGCCAATATCACTCGGAGGGACCTCGGGTTACTCTTGCAGTGTGACGGAGAAATCGACCGCAAAATAAGACATAGAATCAACTGAAGTTGGATGAAATGGCGACAGGTCTCTGGTGTGATTTGTGACTCCAGGATGCGCCTTAAATTGAAAGGGAGGATATATAAGTCCATCATAAGACCTGTCATATTGCATGGATTAGACTACTGGGCTAGTAAGAATATGGATGAGAAGCGACTGCATGTAGCTGAGATGCGAATGTTGAGATGGATGTTTCACAAGAATGGATAAAATAAGAAATGAATATATTAGAAGGAGTTTGAAAGTTGCGTCAATGGTAGAAAAGTTGAAAGGTTCTCGTTTGTCGTGGTATGGACATGTTATGAGAAGAGAGGAAGCGCATGTGGGTAAAATAGTAATGAATATGAATGTCGAAGGATGGAAAAGTAGAGGAAGGCCAAAGAAAGTGTGGATGGAGTGTGTAAGAAATGATATGAAAGAAAAAGGAGTGAATGAAGAGATGACGGCTGATAGGGACGTATGGAAGAAGAAAACATACTGCGCCGACCCCAAGTGAGTTGGGAAGAGGCAGGACAATGATGAGATTTTTGTATTATGTTTACACACTGTTTAAAAGCAGGCACTCACACTATTTACACTGTTTGAATCACTAAGCGATTGTTTGTAATTGGAGATGGTTTTAGAGTTTATTGTAAGTTTATGTGCGTTTCACTATAATACGATAACTATGTGGTTTATATCGTTTTAAATTGGTTAATAATGATATTGGTATGAAACTAAACCATTTAAAGTAAAGTAGAACACTATTTACACAAATTTACTATAGTTTAGTAATTTTTAACAATTTATTAACGCAGAGCTAACGTTCGGTGTTGACGTACCCACTTTTTTTTGATGATGAAAGCTTGTGGAAAAAATATTTATTAGAAAGAAAAAGTCACCTTTCTGCAAATTCCAGAATTTTTAACAATAGAAAAACGTTATTTTATTGTTAAAAATATGAAAGAAAATTTCTATAAATTTCCATCCACATCGAAAAGGGTTGATCCCAACTATTATTCAATTTTGTAACGCAGAAGTGGGAAACTTACAAGTTAATATTATGTAGTGTTACCTGCGTATATATATATATATATATATATATATATAATTATTCACTGTGTTGTTCTTAAATTAATGTCTACCGATAAAATGGGGATAGCAGTTTATCTGAAACACATTCTATGTACTGTTTCTATGTTGCGTACACTACAAAGTGGCGTAACTATATTATGTTTACAGACTTAACATATAGTTTAATGATATTGACAGATACTAAAAGCATTGACGGTGATGAAGCGTATCTCCCTGCGGCCCCCTCCGCCCCTGCTTACGAATACTACATCCAAGGACGAAACGTTAAGAACAGGATGGTAAGTATATTTTTGAGAAAAATTAAACAATCTTATTTTATACTGGAGAAAGATCTCTGAGAACTCACTGACCTAATTCCCGCGATGAATAACTGTTTAGTATAGACCAGCAGTTAATAATTTTTAATATGTTTCACCATGAACGAAGAGCTGAGGATACGTCTGTACATTGTGACGTACTGCTCTTGCACGGACAGTCAAGTTGAATACGCGCGTGAGTCGACGTGTATTGTTGTATAACGGCGGTGTATATGACTGATTGATTTGTTGTTATTTGGTTATTGTTTGATTGGGAACTTAAGAACAAGATAATGATGCACTTATAATAATGTAGTGCCTAATAGTTGTTGTAATACTGAACTTATATAAACTTTGATAACGGAGTGTACGGACAGTGACTGTGTCGAACTGCCGTTTTGGATGTCAGGTGGTATCGCGGCAATACATTTCTCACACCTCCTACACACAACCTACACACTTTTCTTATACCTGTCTCCAGAGCATCAGTGTTGACGCCAGTACAGGGTAAGTACAATTAATTTGTCATCGTTTCACCGTGCGATTAAGCACATAAATTTATAACGGGCCCAGCACGCATTGTCGGATGTTGGTGCGAGTTCGTTCGGTGATATAACAGTAACCATTTGTGCAGATAAGAATACAAACAATTACTATCGTCCTGCTCCCAATTTGTTATTTGAAGTCAGTGCAGTATGTTTTCTCCTCCTATACACCCTATCAGCCGTCATCTCTTCATTTACTCCTTTTTATTTCAAATAATTTCTTACACACTCCATCCACATGTTAAAAGTTTAGACATCGCAAAGGCCACTGTACAATGTATTTAACAAATAAAAGTACAAACAAAAATTAATGCTTAATTACGGACGACTCATTTTGAAAACTCAACAATTGGTAGAGGTAGAATCAACAATCCCACAGGCGCTAATGGTAAAACAGTAGCTGTACTTAATTTTTTAGCGGTCTGATGATGGAACCTAAGTGGGTACTTACGTACAAGTTCTGTTTAGATTATGTCTATGTGTGTGTTCCATATTACACATAATTAAAGGGTAAAAATCGTATGTATTATTTAAAACACCTAAGAAGAAAGATAATTTTAAGTAGTAATCCTATAGCTATTTGCATTATACACAATAATGGTTAAACTATAACAAAAAATTAAAATAATAATTTGAAACGTGCAACATTTGGAGAATAATAAACGAAAAATATATTGAAAAAAGGTCAGCGTGTTTTTGTATCATTTTTGTTATATTGTTTGTTTGTATTGTTGTTATATATTTTTTTATATTGAAGTTGTGAATATATATATATTTTATTGAAATCCTCGTTTTACTAAAGAAGAATTACACGCGGTCGGAGTTGCGTACATAGCTAGTAAGAAATATACGTCGAAGTTGTATTTATTTTGTTTTAGATTGTCTTTGAGTTCAGGATATATGAGAACTTATTGTACTTCGAGCGTGAACCGAGGTTCCACTACTGGATTGCCAGTTATACGCTGTGCTACGGGATCAAGTTCCAAACGGCTACAGACGCGATGAGCTTCGCCAATGCTGTTAGAATTGCTATTGAGAAACTCACATACGGTAAAACTAAGTATTCGTTATTCTACAAGATTACCTATTACGCTCATAGACATAGGATATAAATATCAACAATGTTAGTTAAAAGGCGTTACAAAAAATCATTTGGAACTTATCTGTGAAATAGAATAGAAGTATTTCAATTAAAATAAACTGCCTATAATAATACTGAATTTTAATATATATCATTTTTTCAGTATATAATTTTGATCCGCTTTTAATGAATCTACTCGAACCACACCTAAAACCCCCACTTGTATAGATAACTATTTTAAGACCATTAGCTTGAACAGGAGTCCCGCAGGGCACGATTCTGGGACCGTTTTTATTCCAGATACACGTTAATGATCTACCGCTAATAGTTAGTAACTGTAATAACATGGTTCTATTTGCAAATAACACTTCATTTTAAGATGAAAAAAAAGTAATCCGAGGTTAAGCAATTACATAATAACGTAGAAAAATGCCGGTGGCTGTGGAATTCAACATCAAAAAAAATTTTGATGTTGAATTTTTGACTTATTCTGAAAAAAGCTAAAAGACAGGATAATTCAAAAATGTTTCACTTTTGCATTCAAAATTAAGGCAAATAGTCACCCCTATCACCTCCTAACGGGATTACGTCGAATTACCAATAACCCTGTGTAAGTTTTCTATCGGGAATATGCATCCAAAGCTGATCTATGCAAAAAATGTGCTAAGCGGTTGACTGTAGGTAACAGAAATTCTACGTGCCCCTGGATTTAAAAATACATAAATGGATAGATGGAAATACCTTAAATGATGAGCAGAGTGGTGTGTTGACTAATAGCTGCTATCCATCTAGTTATTTTCTATTGCTTAGTTACATTATCGTGTATATTTCTTTACAACAAATCCATTTAACTTAGGAAAAATACTTTGTTATCTATATGCACAATTTATGGAGTCATTTCAATTCTAAAGAATGTACAGTTTTGCTTAGGTAATTAAAGTTATTAGATGTTTCGTGGGTAAATTTTACTAAGATATTAAGTTATTCAAACCAAAACTGGTGCGAACTGGTAAATTCGACGGACACTCAAGTACAAATAACTATAAAGTGTGAGATTCATATAATGGCATCTAAATTTTACTACTACACCCTCAAAAACAAACAGATCAATCGGCTAATAAACCGGATCATCGGTGAATAAAAAACTTAAAAGTTCAAAAATTTCAAAATACAAAATGTGTATATTTACAAATTATTCACAAATATGTAAATTGTTCTGTCTGTAGTCTACAAACTAGGCAATGCCTGTATCTTGCAGTCTTGAAGTTTTTACAAATTTAATTAACATACTATATAAAGAAAGAAATTAAAAATATAAAAACAAAAATTTGTATATACTAGGTAATTATCTGTATAAGCTATTAACTATATCATACACATATAAATTGATGCTATAAAAGTTTAGAAAAGGTGTGCCACAGTTATTTTTCAATTCTTAGGATCTCTTCTGTTTCGTTGTAATTCAAACCCCTCAACCATTTACTAATAATCTACGTCGCATCGTACGTTGAGCAATCTTTAATAGGGCACAGTCTGTGGACCTTATTATACACATAGGTCTTGATGAACTATCCAAATATTTGTGCAAAGGTTGTGCCAACTGCTTACTTAAAAAAACATGTAATTGTAAAGTTCCAGATACCACAAAACAGAAAGATGCAAAATGTGACGTGGAACTTAACAAGAACAATGAAAAGTCTCCAAGAGTCAAGTTCCATTATGTGAGTGAACTACTAACGTAAAGTCTGTTACTTATTTTATAAAATCAATGAAAATTGTTTCATAATTTATCCTGCAAGAAGAGGAATTTTTAATTACTTTCAAATGGGCCTGAAAACGGTTAAAATACAATAACTTCTTTATTTCTAAAACGAATTCTTAAAATCTCCCTTAATCTTGTTAGTATTATAGTAAAGAACTGTTGAAAGGTTAACATCTACAGTTGATTACGAGTAGAAGTTAATTTGGCCGAAACTAGCGAACGACTTATAGATATTTATTAAAATAAATTCAATTTGTTTAAGATGAATCAGCCTAAGGGGAATTTGCAAGAGGACGTCATTACTTCAGTAAATCTATTGCCCATACTGACACCTCCTAGACTACACCGGGATTCAGGTATAAATTTACCCAAGGCTGCTATGCAACTCTTAACAGTAAGTGGACACAAAATCACGCGGAACACTTTTTCAACTGATAGCATTGACTTCTGATACCTAAAATGATATACATATATAGGAAGAAGAAAATATTTTATTGGATAATATATCGTTTATTGTATATACACTTAAGCACAAGTGACTAATCACTGTGCGTGTTAAAATAATAAAAAAAACAAAAAACTTTTTTATTAGGAAAGGCCGGGCGGGGCGAACTCGTTTATTTCACGATCGGAAATATAAATCTGTTAACACACGTATGGACCGGACTGCGGACATGGTACGGTGGGCGGCCGAGGTTATCAGTTGCCTAAGTAGGGATGGGGAAAAAGATGTTTCAAAAAGATCAATTTTTTTAATCGATTCACTAATCGTCGAGGTCCAAGAGATTAATCTATTTTCGGCTTATTTATATGACTTTGTATTCGCAAATAGTATGCTTTCAGTGGTTGAAATAAGACTATAATTATCATTTATCGTAAATATTGTTTCCAATTGTTTTATTAACTGCACTAAAGGTCGCCAATAAGATTATAAATGATTATATTAAAGGAACCTTGAAATTAGCACTAGTGATAGGTAGGGAGATGTCACGAGGAAAAATGAAATTCATATAAGTAGAGGAGAGTTAAGTATGAAGGTATGAATGGAAATAGAAGGAGACTAAAGAAGGTATGGAAATATTGTGCGAAAAAACTTGTGACATTTATGAAGGGGTGAATGTTGACAGAAGAGTGTGCTAGAAGAAAACATGTTTTGTCGTTCCCATTTAATGTAGAAAAAGGTCAAGAAGACAACGATCTTGCTACATGCTCGGCGACCTTGCTTCTTTTCTATTTTTTAAGTTAAGATAGGTAGGTACATTTGAATCCAAGTCGTGTTCGAGAACCAGACGGTTATCATCATAATTTTTGTTGCAGGAACATTAATACATGCCAATAATGGAATACCACCCGGAGAGAGTTTTAAGAGTTCGCGCTCAATAGTTATAACTTCTGCGCCAACCACATCTCATACAGTACCAAGGTACAACATATACCTAACGTTTACAATATCCCAATATACTAAGAAATAAAGAGTGTTTCCATGACTTAGTAAATTAGCAATATCAATTCCTTACGTTGTCTTATCCTAACGTATTATTTTAACTAAGCATGTTTCCTTTAATTCATTTTTAATAATACCGGAAGTAGGTGAACAATATAGTAAGGAATGCCGGAAGTATGGTGTCAATATTGTTAACAGTTGCTAATATTTAATGAACTATTGTAAAAGTATAGCAAAGGTTTCATATCAGTTATATTTACGTATTGATATAAGAATCGTAATGCTTAAAAGCTTATACAAGACTCTAATATGCCTATTAGAGTCTATAAGTTATATGTAAATATGAGTTTGAATTTTTCAAACAAATCTTTTTTTGTACTAACAGAAAGCAAATATATTTCGTGCAAATTCTAACACTTGCCAGTAAAACATTCTAGTGAATCTGTTTATATTCAAAATTTTTATGAGTTTTATAATTGTACTTAGAACCCTAAATATTTTTCAAAAATAAATGTAGCTTAAGTTACGCCCCTTAATTTAACAGATAGATTCTGAAGAGTTCCGTTAAAATTGTTGCAGCCGTTCCGGAGATTATCTGGAACAAATAGGCGAAGAGTCATACAGACAGACAGAAAATAATTTAAAAAAAATTGTGTTTACCGGAAACGTATATACAATCCATGATTAATCCATATGATATTTAGTTAAAAAGTTGTTATTTTGATATTACAACCATACAGTTCAATTTTATTCATTTGTATAGATTAAGGCTTTTGCACTTTTAGTGCCAAGTACCTATACTGATTCTGTGCTTGTATATACAGTGTTTCCCGCATGTTGAATGAGGAGGAAGAGATCGAGGCAAACTGTGGATGCGAACCCGGAAACTGCCACGATATCAACCCGTAAGTGTTTACTCTAGCCCGAGCTCTCTTTTAAGACATCAATATCTAACTCAATACCCTAAAGTAACTTCCACTCTATACCATCTCCTTTACGCGCCTTGCGACTTCACGTTACATGAAATTTACATTTCAAACAACTTTAACACCAGCTGGAAGATATTAAGTCCTCTGAAAACAATTTACATAATCTTAACCATAATTTATAGTGTTATCACATCTTGAACGTAGTCGAGTCGCTACTGTGGTATCGTTCCCGATACAATGTGCAATGTGCCCAGCTCCAAGAAACAAAGACAATAACATAAAAAAACTGTTAACAGAGCCCGCTTCACGTGAAACGCCCCTCACATAAGTGTGTAAAACAGACGTATATATAGTTAATAAGAACTCCGTCATTTTCTAATTCTTATTGTAGCCCCCTTTTTTAACCTGGGGAGATGCATTTACGCATTCTCCTACGAGTTCTAATCCGGGAGGGCCCTTCCAAGGATTAAAGCTAGTAGCGGGGCATGTGGTAGCGTGTATACCCACTAAAAGCCCACAGTACCATCCGCTACCACGGTGGGGCGACACGGAATTAATCCAGCATGCTCCGCGTCACCCCGGCAGCAGGACTGACTGACAAGGTCGGGCCACTCCGTCTTTTCCGTCCGATGGCGCGGGTTGGGGGGGGGAGAAGCTTGTCCTTATTTTACCCTTGTAATATTGTACTGATTGACTTATATGTAAATCATGAAACTATAATATTCTTTACAGGTTTACTTGTGTAGAGTTGGAGTGCATGATGGGCGTAAATATTCCGTGCATTTGCTGCTCACGACAATGCGCAATACAGTAAACCAGTCGCGTCCAAACAGTATCACAATATAATTGTTAAAGTTAAAAGGAATTTCCTTGCGGTAAAATTATAATCCTATATAAAGTCGAAATCAATTAATATGGAGTCGTACTAATTTATGTAAACTATGTAAAGGTTATGATTTCTGTGGTATATGTATCAAAATGTACTTATGTTATAACTAGCAGTGTGCCCGCGGCTGCTCCCGCGTATCATATATTCTTCACTTCGTTTTATTTTTTTTATAAGGAACCCTACTTTTTTTAGTACTATAAATATTTTTTTTAGAAAAATGTTTCTTACAAATTCATGCACTTGCCCGTAAAACCGTCCATTGAATCAGTTTTTTTTTTTTTCGAGGTGCCCTTAATTATTCTCGAAAATTAAAAGTACCCAATGTTACCCGGAGAAACTTCATATATGTACCAAAAAAATATTATTATAAATTTATTAGTATTAACATGTTCAAATTGAGTACCACGTCTATAAAAATTTCGTCATCTGTACTTTGTCGGTAAAAAATTAGATCACCCAAAAAAGCATAAACTAAATTTTTATTGATACGGTCAAGGATTAAATAAGTAAATTTATAAAAAGAAAAAAATAATTTCAGATTCTATGAGCATTCGTGTTTGATACAGATATAACAATAATTATTGTGTAACTTTTATTTATATCTAAAGTAGTTTATATATTAACTCAATCAGGAAATACTTTCAGAATGAAAATCATAATTACAACAAAAATAAACAACGGATTTAGTATTTGTATCGATTTAAGGTAGTTGTTATTTATATTACAAGCTACTGTTACTAGGAGACTAACAGGAAAACACTTCGATCAAAAATAGCAACTACATAAAATTAAGTACAAAATCAAAGCTAAATACTGTCCGCGTGAATACATACTTATAGATATTCCTTTTTTACTAGAAAAAAAGGAGTGAAACGTTTTAAAACCGATTTAAGTTCAACCTTATTTCAACCATGGCACCTGGAAATAAAATCACAAATTTTCAAAATATTATGAAATACTTACGATCATTCGTCACATAAAACGAGCAAAGCAATAAATTACTCCTGTCACATACAAATGAAAAGACATGAGTTAAAAAATATTCAGTGTAAAATTCGACCTTAAACTTCAACAGATAAGGTACTTTTTCCCATTATTGGCTTGAGCTTGCTAGCATTGGTATGTTGTCAAGTGGAAGACAATTACCAGTAAACTTTGAAGTCAGTTCCAAATGAGACAAAAGTTTTTAAGCTTGCTTTAATTTTGTTCTGATAACAATTTTATTTTTAATTATTACAATACATTTTTACTCCATGCATATACTTTTCTGTTAAACTGTAGTTTGTGCGTGCGTTGGCGAGCCTTGGCTAAACATTTGTAGCGGTGGTTTAAAATCAGTAATTTTGTTTAATATTTAATATTATTTGTTAGTTCAAAGCCTAAAATATGACTAATTCTTCATGTACATACCGAAAGTAATATACTCCGGTCGTTAAATTGATTTTTCTGAGATTATTTTTGAAACTTTTGAATACACACTGCGGCGTTGTGAGACGTGTTTTTATTGGCTTTGCTTTAAGCAAACTAACCAAAATAAGACCTCCTATGTACACGTGTAGCCTCCTCAGACTCCCTTGTGAACGAGAGACGATGTAACGGTTCCAGGGCTATACCCCCCTCGGTGGTTGCTTCGCGATCCGCTGCTACAGGTTGATCTCTATCTAGGTTGGTTCGCACCTGCGAATTGCGATGCGATTAGTTCTTCTTTTGGTAAATAAGACCTAACTTCTCAAGTGAGCTCTTATTTACCGAGACGTACTTTTTGCAACGACCCGATATGTAGTTGCTATTGTTGATCGAAGGAAATTTACAATTATGATGACGAAGAAAATAATACTTATTCTTTTTATTTAATTTTCAATGATATTTGTGACATTCTATTTAATATGATGTTATCATTATAATCTAGTTTTCTGTTTGTATCATATTCGCATAAATATTATCAAAACTTATTACATTATCCGGATTACATCTTGCTTTCTACACGTTTACGTTTATTCGTGAAGAACTGTATTTAATTGTTACATACCACATCTTTTTTCAATTAGCACGTGAAAATGCATATTAAAAACTCCAAATTATGTGAATTCGTTATATAAATTTATTTATCTATATTGTTATATCTTTAGTGTATTATTAGGGAACAGTGGGAATGCAAAATTCGAACAACTATTTAATGAATGTATAATAATCGTTTTATTTATTCTTCTACAGCATTTGATTTGTTAAGTTAAACGAATGTTCGTATTCAAACTTATTCTTTTGTTTTTCATTACAATCTGCAACGAACATTATATTATAATTTAAATAATAATTATATTTAATAAGAATGAAATAAATAAACGAATCCTATATAAATTTCTTTTGTTTTATTTACTGTAATACCATTTGAAAATGTACCTAATGTTTGATTTTTTTTGAGTAATAGTCAAAATGTATATTTACAGGATTTTCAATACTTAAAGAATAACCTTGGAAGGACTTACAGCAGAACTTAAAGTCGTTCAGAAAAAAAAGGAAAAATAATGTACTACCTTATTTACATTCTTGTACACTACGACCACAAATGACTGAAATACTACATTGTTTTTTATAAAGTTTAAGCATCTTGGGTTTAAAAAAATGTATGAATACATGAGTGACCAATAATTTTAAATAATGTCGATTTTGAGTAGATTATATAATGGTATAATTCATTATTGTATTTTATGTGAATAAAGAATTATTGCTATTAAAGTAGAAAAGGAGCAAATTTGACTAAATAACAAAATATTTAATATGGTAACATTTTTTACATTCAACTGCACTGAACACCTGATCGTTTGGGGTTTAATAAAAAACAACATTCGCCCATTGAAAAGTATTTTTTTTTAAATAATATGTGTTTTAATTTTTCTTTATACGGAAGGAACCCTTGTAATTTCGCTGAAATTATTTTTGTTACTAACAGAAAGCAAAGATACTTCTCACAAACTCAAACACTTGTCAGTAAAACTACCCAGTAGTGAAAGTCAACGTTGCTACATAAACTCAACACTAAGAATAAATGTTCATATCAAATGTTCAATACATATCAGTGAAGCTTTCGAGTCAAGTATATCATCTGAGGAGGTTTTTGTAGCCGCTCTCAGCGCGATACAGTGACAATGCATGGACTAGCATCACACGTATCATATTGCACACACAATATACTTGCACTCTACACGCAAGGTAACATAGGTTCTATAAGGAGCCTATTTTTACTTTACAGGTTTATTAACCGTTCGGTTAGCTAGAGCAAATTCCGCGGAATTTTAATCACGGATAGCAGCTAAAGCCGAGGTTCGTACCATTTTAGTGCCCTTGTGCTGGCTATCATTCTTAGGCTGAGCGCCTTAAGTGCTCGCCTCACATTTCGATGAACCTATTAATGACCCACTGGTCAACATCGTTAGTCAGATAAAAAATCTATCATGAATTATCGAACTCAACTGTTAGTCAATAAGAAAAATATTCAACAATAAATATTGGTGCAAAAATTGTCGCTTATAATAAAACTAACGTGAAAATAAATTAATATTTAATTAAAATAAATTTATAATTAAATTCAGATTTGGGACAAGAAACGGCGCTTCTTAATATCAAAACAAAAAATAAATTAATATGTAATTTAATAAATACATGAATAAATATATAATTAAATTCAGATTAGGAACATGAAAAGGCGCTTACCACCGGGTTCGGAAAAACAACCCAGTTATTGAGAAGAGTCGGTCCAAAACTCGATCTTTAGTTTTTCATAGGTATGTTTTTTTATGAAACCATATGTATAACTTATAGTTACAAAGTATTTAGTAGGTGCACAGAGGAGGGTGTCATTTCCTGACGTCACCATCGTTCTCATAATGATACAAACTTGTTTCACATGCTCCCTGAACTTATTGTTCGGTAAATCGATAATGTGCTTTGGAACTTTATTGTATAATCTAACTAATTAGCTAGGAAGCTCATTTTAGTCTTCCTAATTATTTACAAGATCAAGTTTGTCTAAATTTTTGCCGATATACAGTAAGTTATTACGAATGTATTGGAAGGAGTAATTTAAGATACCACAATCCGGTAATTTGTTTCTAAGCGAAGGCACCCAACGTATTGGCTGGATTTCTACACTAAACCACTTATTAAATTTTATCTAAAACTTGTAGGTACCCTTTTCAAAATATTGCTGAATATAAAATTAAGTCGGCTTTCGTGTATCTGTAGTATTTTGAAAATACAGACCGTTATGGAATTCGGCTGTCACCTTTTGCGACCGATCAGCCGGCTTGTGAGAATATGTAACATAATAACTTACTTTAAAAGAAATGTGGTTTTTTGACCTTCTTGGAAAGTTGTGATATTTTATTAAACATAAAAAGATCTATGTCCATCATTGGATGTCTTTCGGACGGTACGTTATGAGCTAGCAGTTAAAAGCTTCAAGGTATCTTAACAAGACTATATAAGTGGTCATAAATATGTAAAATCGATGTAGCTATTTAAAAATAGTAAGCCAATCAGTGAAGAGTAATCTTCTTGGCAGTGGGCGTGGTGATGCGCGACGGAAGTGTGGATAGGCAGTACTTGCGCAGCCTCCAAACAGTTAACAACTACTGTAACCATGAGTGATATTCCTGATATGTTAGTACATTATAATTAATTTTGTTAAATTTTATTTTGGCAATTTTAAATTTGTTAAATTAAATCATATAACGTGATATAACATACATGTACGTTCCCAGGATGATAGGCTATTGGCGGTGTCCTTGCCAGTGTCGCCAACATCTTCAATAGCCTGCCGCATGCCGTGACACTTGAGGCGTTCCGCTACTTTGGAGTGCCACAGTACATGCGGGGGTTGTTGAAGAGTTATCTCCAACAGACGGACGTTGTCTACATCGACGGTGAGGGCACCACCGTTAAGCTCAATACGTGAACGATAGCGATGTCTGGAAATTTCTGCAACATTATTGTTTGTTTTAAGAGGATCGTTCGATCTACATACTTGCAAACGATATACTTTCTTTCATCTTTCTTTACAAACTATTACAATAAAATCTGAATTTACAGCGGATATCTCGTATATTTGCGAGCCCAGCTGCTAGGCTACGACGCCCCCACAGATGATTGGGAAATGCTGGCCCGTAACGACATAGTAGATATCATGGTGGTCAAGCTTCCTGCCTCACCGTTCTGCTATACAGGTGATTCGTATAATTCTCTCCGGCTCTATGTTAAATGTGGGATACCATCCCAACTTTGTGATGTAATTATCGATAAACAAGTTTACAGACTTACCCTGATCAACAAGGTTTTTATTGACATCAATTGATCTTGCGAAGAGCAATTGATCTTACCTGTAATGAAACCTGCAACTTATATTGTAATTACTGAATCGACCAGTGTAATAGCACGTTTTAGCATATAATTACATATATGTAAAATATATGTACACATTTATATGGTCGCCACGAGAGGCCATAATGACGTGTTTATTCTAAAATATTCCTCATTACTAAAACTTGATAGATAGTATCGTAAGTATTAACTATAAGTAATCAGAGGCAGTTTATCTAGAAATACAAATCATATCCTGTGATGTTGTAATATACTTTCATAAATGTAATTTTTAACAAAATCTATATGGTACAGCGGTGTTGCGTTAGGTAACATTTAGCCGAAAGAGATTATAGGCAGTAGCGTGGGAATAGCAGGTTATCTGAAACACATTCTTCAGATTCTAACACAGTAAATTTGCGTCACTATATTATATTTCTACACATATATAGTTTAATGATATTGACAGGCAGGAGCAGTATCAGCTATGATGAAGCGTGTCTCCCGGCGCCCCCTTCCGCGTCTGCCTACGAGTACTACATCCAAGGACGAAACATCAAGAATAGGATGGTCAGTATATTCCAGAAAAACTAAACAAACTCATTTTATACTGGAGATAGATCTATGAGAAATATCAACTTAACCCACTGATCTGATTACCGCGATAAATAACCATTTATATAGATAAAAGGAAACAATAATAGGTAAATAATAAGTGAAAAGCCTACTTCGAAAATTATTTAGATCTCAAAAATTAATTTGTATATTCGAAGTACTTCTCATTGTTGTTGTCCTGGAGGTAGTTTATAATGTTCACAGTGGTATTTGAAAATAAGTCAGAGTCATGTTTAGAATTTCCAGTTAGGACTCATTCAGTATTATATAAGAAAATGTTTTTTTTTTATTAAATACTGTGTTAGTAACCGCAGATTTAACTTCAAATCTAGAAACCAAACTGCATTCCACCTTTCAAAAACAATTATGGCGGAATATATTGATATATACAGCGCAGTTTTCAATATTTTTATAGATTATTTTATATGTTATCCGTAATAACCAAATTCACATGTTCAAATCAGCACTATATAGTCAAAACGCGACACACGAAGATGACGAACGATTTAGTGTATCCTCATGTGGGCAGCGTCCAACATGACCAATACTATTCACAACATAATGCGTTAGAGTACAAACAAGTATACGTGCGTACCCTCGACACGCAAAGTAAAACTGTTAATATAGATCTTAATATAGTATCTCAAAATAAAGACAGACTCAAAACAAATACAAAATAAAGATTTTGTTCAAAAAAGGTTGTTATTTCTACATTCGGACTAAAGTGACATAAAATATATTAGTTCATAAATTACTTAATTATTACTTTAGTTTTTACGTGTGCGTAACAAATAACCATCGTTGGTGTGGTATAATTAAAAACAGAGTTATGTTAGTACACTTGTACGAAGGATGTTTAGTATAGGCAGGTAGTTATTAATTTTTAATTATTATATTTTTATTCTGACATGATCGAATAGTTGAGGGTATGTATTTTTATTGTGACGTACCGCGACTGTACTTGCAGTTGAGTTGAGTACGTGCGTGAGTCGACGTGCGTTGTTATATAACGTCAGTGCATATATTTGATTGTTTGTTACTTGTTTGATTGTGAGTTTTAGTATAAGAAAATTATAATAGTGTAGTGGATAACTGTTGTTGTATTATTGAACATTGGATATACACGTTGATAACTGAGTGTTCGAGAGTGATCGTGCCGAGCCGCCGCCTTTGAATGTCAGGTGGTATCAGTGTTACACATTATTCACACCTCCTGTACAAACAAAACTTACACACTTACTTCCACCTGTCTCCAGAGCATCGTGTCGACGCCGGTACAGGGTGAGTACAATTAATTTAGCGCTGTGGTAACGCATGCCGGGTACTCCGTTGCACGGACGCATCGCTCCGCCGTCCGATTAAGCAAATTTATAGTTTTAGAACTGTCCCAGGACGCATTGTCAGATGGTGGTACGAGTGCGTTCGGTTACGTAACAAAGGACATCTTAAGGGAAAATATCTTGAAATCTGCAGCTTTTACGAAGTAATTTGATCGATGCAGAAGAGCTAAGCAATAGTATTTTACAATTAGCTGTGTACCCGCGGCTGC
Source organism: Samia ricini (assembly GCA_014132275.2). Classification (NCBI taxonomy): domain Eukaryota; kingdom Metazoa; phylum Arthropoda; class Insecta; order Lepidoptera; family Saturniidae; genus Samia; species Samia ricini. Next base: position 15,311,489 of record AP028163.1, read on the forward strand.
TCCCGCGTTTCATATAAATTTTCACTGCATAATATAGTTTTTAAATTTTTTATACGGAACCTCAATTATTTTCCTATATATTTTTTCACTACTAACATTAAACACATGTATTTCTCACAAATTCAAATACCTGTCACTAAAACTGTGCATTGAATAGGATATTATTCAATTTTTTATAAGCCTTGATTTTTTACGCAGAACCCTAACAATTTTCGAAAATTAAAAGTACTTACCCTAAGTAACTCGGAGTAACTTCAGCTATATACCAAAAAAGTACCGTCAAAATCTGTCCAGCCGTTTCGGATATTTCCCGTTACAAACAGACAAAAAATTTAAAAATTGTATTTTTGGTATGGACGTCGAATATACATTCATATCCATTTAGTAAAAAGAATTAATTTTGACATTACGAACAGACACTTCAATTTTATTTATTAGTTTAGATAAGATTGTTCTCCGGCCCGTAATAGCACAAGTACAGGATGGTTAATTTCCAGATTTTAGTCCGTTCGATTACCGACTGAGGCAAAACATTTATTAAAAATATTTAAGTAGAATTTTACTTATTAAAAAAATAATAAAGGATGTAAACCCAGGGAGCCTCCTTGCCAGAACTCGCCTGGCTAAATTCCCGCGCAGGTACGAGGCCTACAAGACCGGGTTTGCGTCGCAGGGGTAAGGGCTTGGAGAGAGGGGTCTGTAGCGACACCGAGACGCGTACGTTGCGCCATATTATTCGCTATGTTAGTTTTGTTTGTAATTGGTATTTTAATACGCATAGTAAGTACTTGGTTGTGCTTACTTGTGTGAAAAGTATATATGTGGGTGCTATACGTGTGTTATTACCAAATAGCGCCATCTAGTCTCAAGAAGATAAAATTATTCATTTTTCTGTTAATTTTATTTACAAATCCTGAGACATTTTTTATAATTTATTTTGAATAGAATATATTTAAATTAATTTGTTTAAAAAATTAACATTCTTAGCAAAGTAATGTATACTTCAGTAACTTCCTATTGTAAAACTTCTTACACATATAAATGCAAGGTAACAAATTTTTATTTATGGTTTATAATTGGTATTAGATTGATTTATTCTGTATACAATGTTTTATATAACATTATTTTGTACAAACTTACGTAGTTCGGTGAAAGACCGCATCGATCAGATCCGTAACGATAGGTGAAATAGCCTCCTAGGGGAGCTGAAACCTTCCCACCTCGCGCACTGGAAGCACGATTCATGAAGATGGACCGTTCCATTTCTATCATGACCCCCCGGACAGAAATGCGTAGGGTCTTCAACCTGCGTTTGACGATATCGAAAAAGCCGAGTGCACAGCCGAAAGAATCGCGTTGCAATGTACCCCTGTAGTCGACAACATTAATATCACCCAAAACTCTGTTGTCGAATCCATCGTGCAGAGTCTCGTTGCTCTTACTCCGATTGTTCTCCTCTCACCTGTCACCTGTGACGAGGTGGTGCTTGCAATAAAGGGCCTTAAGCCCAGAAATTCTCTGAGTCCAGACGGATTGACAAACGAAATGATTAAGCTTCTTCCTCTGCCTCTGATCGCGTTACTGGTGGGCATCTTCAATGCGGCCATCAAGAATCACCACTTTCCAGCCGCCTGGAGAGTAGCAACAGTGATAGGCATACACAAACCTGGCAAAGATGCCAGTCTACCCGGTAGTTACCGTCCCGTTTGTCTTCTCAACACGATAGGAAACCTCTATGAGCGGGTCCTTATGAACCGCCTCTTCGTGGTTATAAAAGACAAAAATCTCTTACCTCCCCAACAGTTTGGTTTCCGAGCCAGACATTCTTGTGCGCATCAAGTACACCGCCTAACGGGTACATCCTCTTTAACTTTCAAAAGAACATTAAAAAACCTTGGCATACTCTCGCAGTCTTCTTCGACGTCGCCAAAGCATTCGACAAGGTCTGGCACACAGGCCTTGTCTACAAGCTCACTGAGCTAGGCATCCCCTACACTCTCGTCCACATTATACACAACTAACTCAAAGACCGTAGCTTTCGCTATAGAGTAGAGAACGCACTCTCCATAGCCCATCCGTTACGGCAGGAGTCCCTCAAGTTTCCTTTCTGGCACCTGTCCTTTTCAATCTCTACCTAGCAGACCTTCCTGCACTCGAAAGAGTTCAGTTAGGTCTTTACGCGCAGTCATTTACTATACACATCGTAAGAGATGTCTCCTCCGAAAAAGAGCCTTCGACGATCTCAGCTCTTGGTACTTCAAGTGGTATATCACGATAAACCTGAGTAAGAGTACCACGATCGTATTCAATAGAGACCGCAAGATTAGGAAATCCCCCTCCCCCCAGGCCTATCAAGTACGCAGGTACTGTTGTAGCACCACAATTAGGTCCTTGCATGTTCAACTAGACGCCCAACTGGCTTTCGCTGCTCATCTCCAGAAAGTCAAGCGCCAGTCCGCCATGGTGCTACGCAGTCTCTACCCTCTTTATAACTCTAAGAGTAAAATGGCCCTCCGCCACAAAGTTACGTCAGAATTCAGAATCGTTTTGTACAGAATGCCACAGGCGCTAACTTTGCTCCCGCACATACTCCGGGTCCCCCTTCGATGGCGGCTCAAAACGTACTACGTTCCTCAAATTGGGAGGCCCTTGATTACAGGCGCGACACAATGACACTGAGCATTACACGTACAACACTGAACACACACCCCCTGCATACAACACGCAGGTACATAGGTCCTGCGACGCGGTGCTTGCGAAAGCCACCCCGTGTCGCCCCCATCCCAAATGCAGCGGACGGCCCCGGGGGGTTTTAGTGGGTATTTCCGGGCGACTCTCGCCCGGGTGAGTCCCACACTGGCACGGAACTCGTCACTCCGTGCCCCCTTATCTATTGTATTTGGGGGACTTTGATCCTTCAAATACAATAGATAAGGGTAGTGCGTAAATGCATTTCCCCCCGTCAAAAAAAAAAAAAATGTACATAGGTCCTGTAAAGAACCTTTGTTTTTTGTATTAGTAACTAAAAAATGTAGGGATTAGCTAGTATCAAAATTCCGCGGGAATTTTTTTACACAGGTAACTGGGTAACAAGCCGAGGTTCTTACCACTTTGGTACCCTTGTGCTAGTTACCTTTTGAGGCGAGTGCCTTATGTACTCTCTCACAAAGTTATGGTGAAGCTTTTAAGGCCCTTCCGGGCAACAGAATTAGCTAGGTTAGGTTAAAATTTTAAAGAGCAGTCTTCTTTCAGTCGAATATTTACATCACAGTATAGTTTGTCATTATCAGTATTTAGGGTACTTTCCCTCCAACTACCGTATTTTGCTCCATATTGTCCATATCCCTAAATGACATAGAAAATTAAAGAAAACAATAATAATTTGAAAATTTTTATTAAAATGTTACGCACATTTATGTTAAGTTTATTTTATTGTAATCCTCGTTTTACAAACAAGGGATTCCACGAGGATGGAATCGCTTGCAGAACTAGTAAGAAATAAACCTCCGAGATTTTTTTTTTGTTTTAGATTGTTGTTGAGTTCAGAATATATGAGAACTTTTTGTACTACGAACGAGGACCGAGGTTCCACTTCTGGGCTACGACCGATAACAAGTCCTGCGGGATCAAGTTCCGAACGGCCACGGACGCGATGAGCTTCGCCAATGCTGTTAGAACTGCTATTGAGAAACTCACAGAAGGTAAAGTTACGGTCCGTTATTCCAAAAAAAATATCTACTAGGTGTTCCCGCGGCTTCGTCCGTGTGGAATTCAGACAATTTGCAGCCTACCAAATTCTTAAAAAAAATCTATGATTAAGAAATTAAAAGGTAGATTTACGTATTAAAATATATGTAAACAGGCCCCTGAATGAGCTGTAATTATATTTAAAACTCTAATGACTTCATTTAAAATACTTTTGTAAAAAACGTGGAATAAATACATTTTTTTTTACTTGACTGTTTGTTATATGATTAACGACAAACGACTGACAACTCAAACGACACAAATGACGACTCGCGTACTTTAAAATGAAGCTTGTTATAATTTCAATGTTCAGTCCCCATGTAACAGGCAAGCTTCACTCTTTAAGGGGTAAAGTTTTTGAAAAGTACATTTATTTCGAACCAGAAGTAGGTAAATGAAATGTCATGCTTCTTACTTAAAAAAATGTTGAACTTTTCATATAAACCGGCAAACTCAATTCACTCTCTTTGAGGTAAAATTTCCAAAAAAGGATATATAAGGTTATATTAATGACGTAATCATTTTGTCAAACACTGTCGTCGACTAATAATTTTATATTTGATACTGAACATCATCCAAATTTATATTAATCAGTAAAATGTTGTAATAAATCAGAACAAAAACATAAAATCATTTCATGCGAAAAACAGTTTTGTAAGTGGTTGAAAGGGGGAATGAAGCTTGAAACTTATTTTTTTTTTAGGCTGTTGATTCGATATAAATAAATATGACATTCAAAGTTTGTAAAAGTTTTATCCTCAAGGGTGTAAAAATAACAATAGGGAGTAGGGGATGAAAATTTGTGTGGAAATATGTAAGGTTTATGTAAATGTTTTATAAGCTTGCGACAAGAGACAAAATATTAGAGCTATTCTTATGTTAACATTTACGGAGAAGGGGGCGGAGCGCGGCGTTGTAAGGCGCAAGAGTCACGTTCCGCAATCAGCCAATATAGATCCGACAATTTGTGTGGTGGCATGAGAATAATTCCGATTAGGTCGCGACTACCATACACATGGTGAAATACCGCTATTGTGACACGTTTCAGCACATCTTAGTTTAACATCAGGTGATGTGCAGTCATTTTGCGGAGCTCGAATAAAAATAGCTAAGGTTTCCGTCAGTCGTCTAATCTGACGACTTGGACTTTGCTCACCTTAAGCTAATATTGTAACTATAAATTTGATTTCTATAGTTAAGGCTGAGTACGCTCTATAGATTTCACCCTAAGTGAGCTTACCCGAACGGGCAAACACGTGAGGGCAGGTGACTGCGTCACACGCATACAAATACTGGTGGCAAAAGATGGGAAAACAAAAAAAGTAGTTTATAAAAATCTACTAAAATAAACTCATATTAATGCTTTATACCTTATGTATTTATATACTTAAGTAAAAAAATTAGCCTAAATAATTTAAAATGCTACCCAAAGACACTATTACACGCGAACGAAATCGCTGCCACAGCTAGTCTATAATAATAAATAAAATTGAAGCGTAGACAGATTCGAAACATATATTTATAATGGAAGACGATACAACCATAGCGCGATGTAGTGTCGTTCAAAGAAAATCGATTTTTGTTGGTGGCTGTTTGTAATGTCAATTTTTTTTTTTTTTACTAAATAGATATGAATGTATTTACGAAACCTATAATAAAAATGCAATTTTTAACATTTTTGTCTCTCTGTCTGTTTGTAATGGCTAATCTTCAGAACAGCTGTACCGATTTGGACGGTACTTTTCGTTAGATAGCTGAAGTAACTACGCGTATATCAGGCTACTTTATTTTTTTGAAAATAATTAGGGTTTCGCGTAATAACATTAAAACATAAAAATTGGTTACATAACTAATATTGTCACAATTTAGTTATAGGACTATTAATTAATTTAATTTAATTATTCCATCGTAATAAAAAGGAAAATTCTATAGGCTATTTTACTTGTATATAAACATACATATCGTCATCTCATTTCCTCTCAGGCGATATGCACTTGCACTTCTCACTCCCACGCTTTTTAGAATATCGAAAATATCTTATGTCGTATGATTACACTAGATGGAGATGACTTGGTTTGACTATTTTACTAAAGATTTTATGACTTCGTTGAAATATTTATCACAGTAATCGATATAACTCGTTTGACTGATTTTAAAGTATGTCTGTTTAATATCCGTACTAACAGCTGTGCTGGTTTGAAAGTAAATAATGGTATACAAATAAAGAATAAACTATTTATTTTATGGGATTATTGTAAAATGTATTAATTTTCTAATCTTTCATGTTTGTTTTGAATTCTCAAAAACCTATTACTTACAAAAAATTTGGTATTTGGATCTAAAAATGTTATTGAAACAAAGTTTTTTTTAATAATGAATTTCAATTCGAAGTTCGGAAATATTTTAAATTAGATAAATTAGAATGTTATATAATTTTTAACTTAAAGTTTTTGTGGATTACCTGAATTTTATGTTTTCTTTTGTTACATTGAAAAGTTGTAAATGTAAGTGTAAGATTATACTAAACATTAAAAAAAACAAACGAATAATTAACTAATAAATGCATGTAATTCTAATGTTCCAGATCCTACGAAACTAAATAAACCAAGAACTGATGTGGAACTTAACGCGAACAATGAAATGTCTTCAAGAATCAAGTTTTATAATGTGAGTGCTGCTACATAAAATGTGTTAAACATACAATTGGTAGACTAAATAATAAGTTCCTATCCAGAATGTTAGTAAATGAAACTGAAAGATAAAAACAAGTAAAATATTTATTTATGTTTTATCAACAGCTTTAATCTAAAGTAATATTGCATAATAATGATCGCTTGTGATACGCGTAACATCGAAAGCTCCTAAAATACTTGAAATAGCTCATTCGATTTGGAATAGCGTTTAGAAAATGTATCACGAGGTTTATTTTGGTACCTACGTAAAAAATTGCACTTGTCATTAACAAAATAAGATTTAAAAAAGGTATATTTAGTTTGCCGTTATTAATTAAAAAACTATTATTATTAAAGGATTTAAAACATCCTATTTTCGGCGTTAAAAAATATAAATAATGGAGATAGAGTACTGAAGTTGACTTTATTTTTTTTAATTTCCTCCTCTCTAAGGAATTTTGTTTTAAATCCCTAAAAAATTAATCATTTTTAAGATATTCACAAAAACGAAATATCTTTTTAAAATCTTATTTTGTTAATAACAATAGCATTTTTTTGCTTACTAACAATTCTCGAGAAACATTTTTCTAGTCGACATTCCGAATTGAATGAGCTATCGTACGTATATTTAAGAGATTTATCAAGAGTTAACATGTTTTTTTTGAACTTGTTGACAAGGCTATTATAGTGTAAAAAAACCCCTATTAAAAGGTGTAACATCTACAATTGATTACAAATAGAAGTTAATTTGACCGAAATTAGCAAACGAGTTAAATAAATTAAATGTGTTTAAGGTGGATCAGCCTCAGGTGAATACGCAAGAGAACGTCATTACTTCAGCAAATCTATCGCCCATCGTGAAACCTATACTAGAAGGGGATTCAGGTATATATTTAACCAAGGCGTGGCAAGTCATCTCGTGTAACTACCCCTATTGCACAGCTCTGTGCGCAATCGATATGATCTTGCATTTATTTGTCATAAAAACCATTACAATTAACAAAGGTTGAGTGTTACAATTGTTACTTAAAATAATTACAAGTTCAAATTTAGATTATACACTTACACTAAGCTTACAAACTAAAGGGGACACGGGGAAACCGCAACAGGCCTATTTCCTTCGACGGCGGCCTCTACTTTGTCCACGCCTACGAACAAGTCTACTGGGTGAGGCACACAACGTGCGTCCCTCGTGGAGTAATCTTCTGAGGTTACCTTAGAGCCAATTCTTGTACCCAAGGCTTTAATGCAACTATTAACCTGTAAATGGACACAAAATCACACAGAGCACAATATCGTATTCCTCTATTTACTAGTGATGTGAATCGGTTCTAAAAAAATAGTAAAAACCCAGATTTTAAGAAAAAACCTGTAACACTGGTTTTTATTTAAGAAACCGATATATTCAAACGCTACAATAAACAGACAAACTGAACACCGGAAAATGAGCAGGCCCACAAATTGCAATAGCATATAAATAAATGGCGCGATCCATCTGACGCATAGTTTATATCACACTTGTAATATTTGTAAGATATTGAGTATACTCGTATTTACACAAAATTCCGAGAACGACACTTCGACTGTGCTCCTCGAGCACTTAGACACCTAGCTCGCTTGAAATTTTGTTTTTTTTCGTCTTCACATTTTGTACAAAATACACAAATTATAAAATCCATATCAAAACCAGGTAAAACGAATCCGAATGCATTAAATAGTTTATGTGAAACATCTAATGCGGCGGCTTAGATCGACTATTGGTGTGGCGACCCTTCGTCACGTCATGCGACGCAACGCCATAAATGATAGTATGAAACATCTAATAGGCTGACGGTCGTCGCATAGCCTTTAAATTTTACACTATTAAGTTTAAAGAATTTTGTATTTAATTAATATAAATGTTGATTAATGATTAAATAAACAGTAATAGTTTTTTTTTTTAAAGCAGAATAATTTATTTTCGAATAAGCTTTTCAAAAACTGTCTTTTAATTGACATTATCTGTACGAAATAATTTCAATATTTGTCATATGCCACGCATCCCACGACTGTTTTTTTTTTGTCCGTTTATCCCAATTTTCGGAATAGAGCACATTTGTATGGTATATTATAACTGTTTTGATATTTTAAATGTTTAAAAGCTTTATAAAACTAGTTTTTGTTCACAATACATCCGTGAGTAAGTCATTTTATCATAGTTTAAACTTAATAAAAACCTTAAAAAAACCGGTGTACCTACATTCAAAGCAATCGATAATAACCGGTGCTCAATTTTGTAATCGGTTCACATCACTATTACTTGCCGGTTACTTTTTCATCTTATAGTATTGTCTTCTGTTACTTGAAATGATTAAAAGCGAAGTATAGCAGTATATTGTATAACTTATCGTTTATTGTGTTCACACGATTGTGCCTAACAAATGACTCGCGAATCACTACGCGTATTAAAATAATAAAATACCAACAAAACTTTCTTATTAGCAAACACTGGAGGGAACAGCGATCTCGATTATTTCACAATAGGTAATGTAATGCAATCCTGTAACGGCTTTTAAAAAAATTGAAATGGATAAATTTGAATCCAAGTCGTGTTCGAGAACCAGGCGGTGCTCAAGTACCTTACAATTTAGAAATCTTAATTTCTTTTGCAGGTTCTTCGATGGGTACTATTAGTGGAATACCATCCCCAGAGAGTTTTGAGAGTTCGCGATCAAAAGTTATAACTTCTGCTCTAACCAGATCTCGTACAGTACCAAGGTACAACATATATCTCACCTTTATTATATTTCAATATACTAAAAAATCAAAAATAAAAAGTGTTTCGTTGATTAGCTATATTAGCAAACTCAATTTCTTATGCTAACGTATTAATTTAACTCAGCATGTTTCCTTTAGTTCGTTTTTGTTTTTGTAGTAATAAAAACTATTCGTTAGTTCATTAGTTGATAACAAAAGGAATGTGGTACCTTAATATTATCGTACAGACATTTATTACAGACATTTAGTACAGACATTATCGTAGGGTATATAGCAGTACAGAATCGTAAGAATGGGTTATAAGAACAGAGAAGTTTATTTGCGTATTATCATAATGTAGTATTTAGCTCATTATCTAACTCATATGTGTAGAAGCGAAAAGAACTAGTGTTGTATCAAACACTCGCACTATATATTAAGTCCAAGGTATGCACTTTATTATATTGAAATACTAAGAGCGTTCGCTATAACAGATAGAACTCACGTGCCCGCGTGTTGGTTCAACTCTTTACAAATAAATTACGATATGCAGTATTTGTTATTTAATTTCCTCGAAATCTAAATCTAAATATTCATCACAAATTAATTCAGCCGTTCCATAGATGAGCGAGAACGAACAGACTATAGTTATAAAAATTGTGTTTTTGATTTAGGTGTCGTATATACATTTATATGTATTTAGTAAAAAGTTGTTGTGTTGTTACAGACTGACATTTCAATTTTATTTATTTACTAGCTATGTGCCCGCGACTGCGCTCGCGTTTCATATATTCTTCACTACATTTTATTTTCTTTAAACAGAACCCTAACTTTTTTTTTAGTACTAAGATAAAGTAAAAATATTTCTCATAAACTCCAAGCACTTGCTCGTAAATCTGTGCATTGTGTTTGATTTTATTCAATTGTTTATGAGTTTTAATTTTTTTACGCGGAACCCTAATTATTTTCGAAAATTAAAAGTAGTAAAATTTACCTTTAGTAACTTCAGCAATCTACCAATAAAAGACATGTCAAAATTCGTCCAGCCGTTCCGGAGATTACCCGGAAAAAACAGAGAAACAGATAAACAGACGGACAAAAAATGTAAAAATTGTATTTTTGGTATAGGTATCGTATATACATTCATATTTATTTAGTAAAAAAAATAATTTGACATTACAAACAGACCCTCCAATTTTATTTATTAGTATAGACATAGTTGAAGGCAAAACGTTCCATACTGATTTTACATGTAGTATTTTCCGCGTGCTGGATGAGGGCAAAGAGATCGAGTCAAACACCTCTGAAGTAAAATGTGGAGGCAAGCCCGAAATCTTCCACGACATCGACCCGTAAGTATTTACTCGAGCTCGAGTCCTCTTTGAGGATGTCAACATCAATCAACTTAAAACCCAAAAGTAACTTCCATACTATACCACCCCCCCCCCCCCCTCAATCCTTTACGCAACGTGCGAATTCACGTTATATAAACTTTACATTTTAAACAGCTTTCACACCTGATGGAAGATTTAAAGTCATTTTTGTGATGTTTGCTCATATGTGCGCTGCGCTACACTCGGGCCCAAGGGGAAGGGATCACGTAGCGGGGGTCGCAGGGGTACTCCGATGCTGGGGCGACGGTCGGTGAAACGGGGTGTACACTCTCCACCACTGCGGTTTGGTAGTCCGTTGATGCTCCAAGTCAGGAAGTCAGACTTCTTCGGAGTGTGTAGGCTTCGCTGGGGTTGTCGTTGAAGGGGTTTGTTGGCCCTGAAAAGTCCCTTTTCGCCCGTCTCCTGCCCTGTTCACGTGCACGCACTAAAACTTGTGACACGTCGAAGTTCACAGTCTTAGACGCAGGGTGGGCCTTGGACCAAGCAGTCGATTTGCCAACGATACAAACTGCTATCCCCCCACATCTGACACCCTACGTCACACTCAATAGAACCACTACTGCGTGTGTCGAGCACTTGTTGCAAACGAGGTGATCGTGATCGCTTTTGCAGCGCGCTTTATAAAAGAGAACAGCGAAAAAAAGTTAGGTCCATAAATTAGGTCTAATTATTCTTCTATTATAATACAAGGAAATATGAAGACACAATTATTTTTTTCTTAGATGTTTATTTTCCAAGTTATGGACGTTTGATAATTATCATAACTGATTGTTTTTAAACAGTCTTTCATAGTAAGAAAAGTGATATAAAAAAACATCGCTCCCTTCCTCACATGAAATGCCTCGCATATACGTGTGTGGTAAAACAGATGCATAGTAAATAAATAAAATAAGCAATTGCATCTTTTCTCTTGCTTATTTTATCCCTATGATTGTACGGATTTTTTTGCATGGAATAGGCCTGAGCCTGATGCACTTATGCTTTGACCACAATCTCACCTGATTGTTAAGCGATGATGTTGTCCAGGATGGTAAGCACACTAAGCTTAGAGGTATTGGTTCTCAAGTGATGCTGCCGGAGCACACCTATTGGTATTTGGTGACAGGTTTTCAAACTTGAGGGTGGTAGTTTCCCAGGCAGGCATCTTTAGAAAATGCCCTTGCTATGTGGTTTCCTCACGATGTTTTCCTTCACCAGAAGCTCAGGCCGACTTTATAATCGGATAGGAGGATATCGAACTGCGCCATCATCGCTTAAAATGAAATACTTAAAACTATATATAAATCCTGAAGGAATAATATTCTTTGCAGGTGGATATGTATTGGGTTGGGGTGCACAATATGCCTATGTTTTCCGTGCTTTTACTGCTTACGACATTGCACAATATAGAAAACCAGTCGCGCCCAAAGAGTATTGCAATATAATTGTTAAAGGGAAAATAAATATCTTCGCGGCAAAATTATAATCCAATATAAAGTACGAAATCAATCAATAAGGAGGCGTACTAATTTATGTAAAAGTAAATAAATGTTGTGACGATGAATTATGTTCCCTGTGGTACTTTTAAATGGACTGCTAAGTCAATAAAAAATTACATCATGTGTGTTTTGCTGTAAAAAAATTGAGCACCCAAAGAAGGATAAACTAAATTTGTATTGGTGCAGTCAAGGTCATACCTTTTCAAAAATAACCAAACATTAATTTATATAAAAAATTAATAATTTCACATTCTAAGAGATTTCTTGTTTGATATAGAACATGCATTATTGTGCAACGATTATTGACTATAAATTAGTTTAAATAAGCTCCTCATTGTAGAAATACTTTCAGAATTAAAATCAAAATTACAACATAAATATTAGTTGAAATAATAAACAATGGATTTGGTATTTGTATTAATTTGAGGTCTAACTATTATTTATAATACAAGCTAGTATGAGGTGACTAACAGGAATAAATAATTATGATGATGAAGAAAATCTTGCTGCCTACACAATAAACATTTTTATGTATTAGAGTAAATGATGAGATTATTTTAGCAGTAATTTATCTATTTATTGGAGGTCTGTATTTAATTGTTACTCACCAAATCTCTTCAACTAATATGTGCTGTACCATCAGCAATATGGCAAGAGTTATTACTTACTATAGGTAACAGTAATATGTAGTAAATATGAAATCGAGAAATTAATTTAATTATCTATATCTATATATAGTGACTTATTAAGAAACATCGGGAATGCAAAATCCGCATTATATAGTAAAATACAGTACATAATACAGTATTGTTTCATAAAGCGACTTGGACAATAATGTTCGGTAGATTTTTTTTACTTATTGTTAAAATAATATAATTTTTATTCATTTACATTGTACTTAATTGAATATTGGAGTTAAATAAATAAGTGTATAATATTTATCTTTTGTTTTCTTTACTTTACTTTAGTGTTTGAAATTAATTTGGGTGATAGCAAATAATCCGAGATGAAGCCACCAGACTTACCATATTACATCCTTCCTCTTTCGCTTCTTCTACTTTCATGACCGCTTTCATACATACTCGTCCGTTATGGGTATTTTTCACCTGGACTTTATTTAAGATATGTTGGATCTGGTCGAAACACGCCTAGGTCGGCCCTTGCCGACTCGTACAAGCTTTCTCTCCTTGTAAATTTGTTTGTTTGTCAATCTTCTGTCATCCACCCTCTCCACGTTCCTAAACCAACTAAGTATTCCTTTCTCTATCTTGGTCATTATATCCTCTACCACACTACAGCGTTCTCTTATAATATCATACTATTCCTGTCTTTGTAAATCATCTTCACTCTAGCTTTACATCTCAGAATTCTTATTTCCACAGCATTGATTTTACTTTCATGCTTCTACTGCCAAACTCAGCACTACCATAGCTAAGTGTAGGGACCAGGATTCTTCCATGAACAGCCAAAGGTTCCTTCAGTTACTTTCTGGCTGCACATGAAGTTACGCAGGGCCCCATTATCTTTATTACCCAATCAAATGCTGGCTCAACGCCTTTGTCCGTTGTTTCGCTGGCGTTACTAAAGATTATTAACAAATTAAAATTTTATAAAAATAATATGCTTAAAAATACTCTATAACAAAATAATTTTGTTATTACACCAAACGGAACAGTTTTGAATAATTCCGTCAATTAAATAGCATATTTAATTTAGAATGGTATAATTAATTTGGATTGTTTTTTTTTTTTTCTTGCTTCCTTCTGCTTGTTGTATTCTGGTACAAAAGAATTAAATTTATTGTTAATTATAACTATTGACAAAGGTATAGAACAGTAAAAGATAAAGATTCCTGGTTGTTTATGCAGCAGTCAGGACGAGTTTACTGTATTTAGTTTGGAACCAATTTAACAAAAAAATATTTATGAATTCTTCGGGTAATACCATGTTTATTGTATTGAATTACTTGACAAATGTGGGTATCGCTTCAAGCCGCAGATGCCGTAGACAAAGTGCCGCAAGCAGTAACGTTGTAACTATCGTTCAAGTTAATAATGTATGTATTATTAACTGCGAGAAATATATTTCACAATAATATCGTGTTGCTATTTCATTATAAATGATAATGATGGTGGATGATATTTAGGTGAAGGAAAACCGCGTAAGGAAACAATAGCATGTTCGTAGGGTATTTTCTAATAATGCCTGCCTGGGTAGCTACTACCCGCAAGTTACATAATCGGTCGGCAAATACCCATAGGTGTATTCCGGCAGCATCACTTGAGACCAGTACCTCTAGGCTTAGTGTATTTACTATCATATCACATCGACACTTGACATAGGTGAGATTGTAGTCAAAGGATTAATCCTATAAGGTGTGAAAAATTGCTTACAAAGATCGCAGAATTACCAACGTTTGCCGAGCATCAGTCCTAGATATTTCATTCTGTTGGGAACATCTATCCGGACTCTGCAGCCAACACCCAACACCCAACGCTCTACTATAGGGCTCGTTACCGTAGCATTGAATGTATCATGAGCGTATGGTAAAAAATTATAATTTTCTATACATAATATCAGAGACATAAGAATGGTTAGCTCATACGAAACGTGATTTTTTACCTATTGATTTTATCAACATAACCAATGCAACAAATGTAGTTTTCACATATAGTTGTTATTTTATTCAATATAGATTCCGTACCATGAGTCGCCCTTCGATGTAGTACAGAACTGGGGGGGCGGGGGTGGGGGGGAAGACGGTGTGCTGTGGCTCTTGCCACCTGTTGATACTGAAATAAAACTGGCAAAACCGTTATCAATAATACTCTTGATAATACTTTTACAATCAGTAAGTTATATTTCTGCATCTCACAAAACCAGACGAAAATTCCCAGGAGGAATTCCTAGCATAAATGTAAAAAATAGGGTTTTATGTTTATTATTTCCGTTTTACATGTTTGAATCATTATATTCGGCCACCCGACATCATGCGGTATACGTACGCACGACTATTATATATAATATAATAATAATAATACAGGGTAATCATTAATGTGGTTAAGCATAAAGTCATTAAGTTTGTCTAATTTCAGGCCTATTGCGATTATCTCCGTTGTTTCTAAAGTGATGGAGCGAGCCTTGAACATACATTTGTTGAGGTACCTTGAGAATCATCATCTGATTAATTACGGTCAGTATGGTTTTCGCGATGGTCGTTCAGTTGGTGATGTTCTGGTTTACCTCACTCAGAAATGGACTGAAGCTGTAGAAAATAAGGGAGAAGCTTTGGCAGTACCTAAGCCTGGGCATCGCGAAGTCTTTTGACAGGGTGTGACACAAGGCTGTTCTCTCTAAACTAAGATCATACGGTATCCCTGAGGACTGTTGCAAGTGGGTGTCAAGTTTTCTGTGCGAAAGGAGCATCAGAGTTGTAGTTGACGGTTGCATTTCTGATGGTATGACAATAAACGCTGGAGTTCCACAAGGCTCTGTGTTATCTCCTACGCTGTTTATCCTGCACATTAATGATCTTTTGGATATTTCTAATATACATTATTACGCGAATGACAGCACTTGTGATGCCGTATACTTGGGTAGTGCAAATAGTTCTCATGCAACTGTTAGGCAAAACCGGACTAAACTTTTGTCTGAAGTTAAGGGATGTTTGGATAGGGCCTCTGATTGGGGAGAGGCAACTTCGTCCAATTAAATCCCTTGAAGACACAAGTCTGCGCTTTTACCACAAAAAAGATTCCAGTTATCGTAGCATCTAAGTTCCAGGGCACACCTCGTAAGATCTTAAACAATAACGGGATTGGCAAGAACATATCTAAAGACGTATAGTTTCGGAGTCACTTGGTAAGCAAAGCCAAATTGGCAGCTAAAAAGCTAGGTATTCTAAACCGGTCTAAGCAGTAGTTCCACTGATCAGATCCTGATCTGGTGGAAATGGGACAACTTCGGAAGAGTAATCCTTCAATTTAAAAAAAAAATTGCAAATCGGTCCACAAATGACAGAGAAATCGAGTAACAAAAAAGAACATAGACGAATTGGTAAACTCCTGCTTTTTGAAGTCGGTTAATTTGTACACTGTAACCTCTTGCACTGTCACGTAATTTAAGAAAATTAGAAATTCTGGTGATTTCCTGTTACCCTGCTTGGATACCACATCAAAACTGGCGAGTCATTGCGATTTATCCAACTATACTCATTAGTTTTAGGCGCATGATCTTGAGGGTGGTATTAGTAGCAAAATGGTCCAACATGCTATCTATGGTTTTCTCATGATATATTCCTTAATCGATAGCTAGACTAACTAAATAGTTGGGTAAGTGGATTCGACCCTACGTCCATTGACCCGAAATTAATTACACATTACAAACTGAGCCATAATCGTTTCAGAATTTACATTTTTTAAACAATTATAAAACTTACTTAATTTAACGATTACCCATAAAAATGAGACGATAGAAAGACAATAGGAAAATAATGGAAAGCTGGCGTAAACGCCAGGTTAGTGCTCAAGGGGTTAAGGATAGAAGAGATCAGTTTACCCAAAAATAACTATGAGAAAAACTAGGGGCTTAGACTTGGAATTCGTGCCAGGGTTTAATATTCGGATAATGTTAAAAATAAAAAGGCAAATGCAATTGGTGTGATTAGTTGAAAAGAGAAAATCGGAAGTGATCGGTTTGTAGATATGTACTGTATCAGGCTACGTAATTAGTAACGTAAACGTAGTTGATAATATAAAATATTGTTGATGATGAGAATGTTCAGTTTAATTAAATGTTCTCTTACAAAAACATTTCTTTACCCATAAAGCAACAAAATTAGTTAAAAAAATAAAAACAACATAATGGGCTACACATTTAAAAAACTACTATAAATCGCTTTAAAATAACCCTTCGTTATAAAACAAATCCGATCATGCACAACAAGTGAGCATTTGATACTGATTGACGCAAACAACACTTAAGTGTTATTATAACATGCAATTTGCTCGAAATAATTTAGTAGAACAAATTAATAATATAATATAGATTTTTTTTTGTACACAATCGTTTATGTTTACAATTATTTTTTTACTACTGGCCACTTGTATTACATAATGAGTTAATAAATGAGTTTGATTCCTTGTTTAAAGGAAATACATTATTTATCTTCTTAACTTACATTATTTAGTTCCATTCTGTTTCGGAAATTAATCAAATGCCAGCAGCTTCGCTGGAACGAATTAAAAATTTATTTTAAAATATTTGTATATATAATAAATGGCAAAATTAAATAATAATAAAGCCTTTTTGAAAATTCAAAAATAAAAAAAAAAACACAAAAAAATCAACGCTAATTACTATTCTTATATACTAACTCTTAGATATTATTTTATGTAACAAAATGTATGTACTAAACCTGACCAGACAGATATACTTTGACTATCATATAATGTAAGGATAAAAAATATTTCTCCGTATAATGTCACATTCTATGGACATTTAGATCTATATCAAGGATACATATAAACTCCATTGAATTAAACATCATAAGCATATCACTACTCGATAGACGCACAATTTATAACTTTTTAGATAAACAATTGATTGTTTAAAACATACAAAATAAATAAATATAATATGTTGTATAATTAATGAGAATACGAGCGAAGCCGCGGGACAGCTGTCAATTATATTAGCCCACGTGTATAACATCAAATAAAATATACAGAAATCTTTTAGTAAAAACCACAGTACTGACAACAGAAGGAGGGTTGTTATTGTATGTTCCACGCTAATAAGGTGCTTGGCTATTTTATAAAGGATTCTCCCGAGATAATACGACGAATTATTTTTGATGTCTAAATTGATGCGAGACGTATTTGAGGCATTAATATTGTGCTTTAAATCATCACGCGTTGAAAACCTGCGCAAATAAAAAGAGGTTACAATAATACTAGTAAAAATAATTTTTTTACTAACTTCAAAAAGGAGAATTTTCTATTCGAAGGAGTACACTCCCGATTTGGTCCCATTGATACCAAGTCAGGATCTGATCAGTGGATCTCAGGGAAATTGAGAGCAACGCTCGAATATAATAGACACACCTGTTTTATATATTTCTTTCAAGTACTTGCGTATTGCAGTCACCATCTAATTGTGTTGATCTGATGATAGAAGGTACAAAATTTAACGGGTAGAGGGATTATATTTTTTTAATGCAAGTGTCGTGCTTTATTTATGTGATCTTAATGGTGATTAAAAAAAGAAAGAAGAAGAGTTTAATACGGAAATAAAATTATTTTTTTAAGACAGTACAAAAAATACCTTGTTTTCTATAGCTAAACGTGCATACTTAAACCAAAAAGAAGAAAACAAAACATAGTTAATTAAAAACAAAACAGACTTCAAAAGAATAAACTATAGAAATACACAACAAATTCATTAAATAATTTACTAAACTTTATTAAACCTGCTTCTTTAATTTTGAAATCGGAGCCAGCTTACGGATAACAAAGCGGTGTAAATGTTCGTCGCTAATTGTTTTCGATTTTGATTAATTGTTTTTTTTTAAATCAGCCTAATCCTTAATTTAGCGTATATGTAATTAAGCTAAAGTTATTTCCATTTGTAAACGAGTATGTATGTTAACTCTAGCTTGCACCGACTCCAGAGTTAACGAAGTGTATTAATAAAGTAATTACTTTTAGTGCATTTTTATCATTTATGCTTTCGAAGTCGATTTTGTTTTTAATTAAAAAGGTTTTTTTCTACTTTTTTATCATAAGTATATACTTTTAGGTATAGCTGTGAAGCCTACTTCATAGCTTTGGAAACGAATATGTTTAATGCTTAACCAGGATAAGGGTTACAAGAAAAAGAAAAGGTATAACTGACTCACGGCCAACACCTGGATCTCACACTCGCACTGTACCGCTGGATGGTTTTCTTGAATATTTTGTTTATTTCACGGAGCACTCGCGAGTTTCGGTTTTTGTTGTTAACGGCACACACTACTGTTTTTATTGGCTAGCGAGCGCCCCGGTAGCGCGCGTTGCTATTGGTGCATTATGGCCGCGAGATTTAAATGGGTAAAGGAAGGGATGAAAGGAAAGGTTAAGCTTGTCCATATCCCCCCACATGAAATCAATAGGATTTCATAAGATAGATAAAGATTCCGGCTAATTAATTATGCGGATTCATGCACCATTGATCAAAATAACGGTTAGATTAATAAAGATATAGAATAGATATATGTATAATGAATAAATATAGAAGAATACTAATAATAGATAAATTAAGATAAATTAAAGATTATGTTAAGTTAGACGAGATAGAGATGTGTGATTAATTATTTTCCTCTGTTGGAAGAGGACAGACTTTTACCACTGGCCTTAAAAGTAGACCCTTGGAAGTTCTAATAGTCACAACGCGAATAATATTGTCCTTGCCAGGATGCAACTTTACCACACGGCCTAATCGCCATTCGTTAGCAGGTAAGTGGGGTTCGAAGATAGTAACAAGATCGTTCAATTTTGGCTGTCGATTTCCAGCTTTATGCCACTTTACTCTTTGTTGTAAAGTGTGTAGATAATCTCTTTGCCAAGTTCTCCAGAAGTTCTGAGTTAATCTCTGGACAAGCTGCCAACGAGTTCTTAGAGAAACGTTTTCTTCCTGCATTGGTTCAGGTAAAGAGACCAGCGGTCGACCTATTAAAAAATGACCGGCTGTGAGAGCATCAACTTCACGAGGATCGGACGAGAGCTCCACTAATGGTCTGGAGTTCAACATCGCTTCTACTTTTGTAAGAACAGTGTATAATTCTTCGTATGTAAGAACTTGAGATCCTACTATTCGCTTGAGATGATATTTAGTAGATTTAATGCCACTTTCGAAAATGCCTCCGAAGTGAGGTCCGGATGCTGGGTTTATTTTCCAAGTTATGTTGCGAGATAAGAGTTGATTGGAAATAGCATCGCTTTCTTTACTGAGCAATTCTGACACTTCCGAAAGATAGCGTTTAGCACCCACAAAGTTTGTACCTCCATCAGTGATGATTACTTCGCAAAGACCTCTTCTGGATACGAAACGGTCTAAAGCCGCGATAAAGGCTTCCGTTGTTAGCTCGGTAACGAGTTCAAGATGCACGGCTTTAATCGCATGGCAAACTATAAGACACAGATACGCCTTATAAGTTCGTGCGTTTCGGCGCCTACTCTCTTTAACCATGAAAGGACCTCCAAAGTCAATTCCAACCGTTTGAAAATGTTGGCCGGGCTTTAAGCGTGATAGCGGAAGGTCCCCCATGATAGGTTGTAAAGGGACGGGTTTAACTTTGAAACACGTAACGCATTTAGATAATCGTGATCTGATGAGATTTCGTACACCAAGTATCCAAAATCGACGTTGTATCAGCGAATGTAAAAGGCGAGGTCCGCAATGAAGGTAAGTTTTATGAAAGTGATCGATTAAAAGGTGACTTAGGCGAGATATTTTTGGTAAGAGGTACGGATGTTTAAAGGTTTCCGAAAAATGTGTTTGTTTAAGACGTCCCCCCACACGTAGAACTCCGCAAGAGTCCAGAAATGGAGAGAGTTTTGAGATATGTCTAGGTAATAATTTGTTAGATTTGATCATAGAAAACACCTCATTGAAATGTTCACGTTGAACATGTTTTACTAAAACGTTCATTGATTGATCAAGTTCTTTTGATGTTAAAAACGAAGATAAATTTCGATCCGATCGCTGTAATTTAAGATTATTGGAGAAACGATAAATCCAGGCTACTACTCTCTGTAGATGTGAAAAGTTTGAGGTACGTTCCAGTACAGCGTTGAGCACGTTCGGTTCTGGTTTCTCAACATTTACGTGGCACAAGTATGATTGTGATTTCAATTCTGGAACGATAGCATGTGTTTCAACTGGTAGTGTCGGCCAATCGGTTTGTTTACTGGCTAGCCATGCTGGACCTGACCACCACTTATTGCAAGTAACTAGTTGAGCACATGAAATACCACGACTACAGAGGTCGGCTGGGTTGTCCTGAGTAGACACGTGACGCCACACAAACGAAAGTGTAGTATCAGTAATTTGAACTACCCGGTGTGCTACAAAGGTTTTTAATTTATATGGTTCAGTATTTATCCATGCTAAAACGGTTGAACTATCCGTGAATAAAATAGTCTGAGATATATTCAGGGTTTTGCTAAGTAGTGTGTGAATACGACGAACTACTTTTGAGAGGAGAACCGCACCGCATAGTTCCAAACGATTTACCGTTAAAACCTTTAACGGCGCTACCTTGGACTTAGCTATCAGAAGATGTACTTGAACCTTGTTAGCGATACTAGAACGAAGGTAAACAGAACATCCATAAGCTTTTGTGGAACCATCGCAGAATCCAATCAACTGAATGTCTGAAGCTTGGGAGGTTACAACATGGCGAAGGATTTGAATAAGTTCTAAATGATTTAGGTCGAGGATGAAATCTCGCCAGTTGTCAGAGATATCGCTCGGCACAGGTTCGTCCCAAGATAGCTTGTGTCGCCATAAATCTTGAAGGAGCAGCTTCGCTTTTAGTATGACTGGAGTTAGCCATCCTAAGGGGTCAAATATTCGCGCCACGTTGGATAGAATAGAGCGTTTTGTAAACTCTGTATCCACGATCGGTAAATATGAGTATACAAAGTTATCAGCCCTGGGATCGTATTGGACTCCTAAGATTTTAAGAGCAGATATGTTGTGGTTTTCGGAAAATGGTTTTGGTGATTGACAATGGTCTACCGGAAGAGTTTCTAGGAAACATTTGGAATTACTGCTCCATTTCCGTAGTTCTAATTGAGCATAAGCCAAAAGTTTTACAAGTTGGTCTTTTAGCTCGATTGCTTCTTGTATTGAAGGCGCTCCGGTCGTAATGTCATCCATGAAAGTTTCATAGCGAAGTGCCTCAGCAGCACGTGGATATTCAGTGCCGTGATCAGCAACGAGTTGATGAAGTGTACGTATGGCGAGATAAGGTGAACTGCTAACACCATATGTAACTGTCGCGAGTTCATATTCTTGAACTGGATCATTAGAAGATTCCCGCCATAATATGTGCTGATAGGACCGGTCTTCTGGTCTGATTAAGATTTGCCGGTACATTTTTGATATGTCGCACGTAAATACCACAGCGTGTAATCGAAAGCTAGTTATGATGTCTATGATGTCAGCTTGAAGTTTAGGTCCGGTAAACACCATGTCATTTAAAGATTGACCATTAGTAGTTTTGCAACTTGCATCAAAAACCACGCGCAGCTTGGTTGTTGTGCTTCCAGGGTTGATGACGCAATGATGCGGGATAAGATAACGCTTGGTTGGTTGGGAAGTAGTTGGAGATATAAGAGACATGTGATTTAAGTTCTCGTAATCGCGCATGAAGTCTATATAATCAGCTTTGAGATGGCCTTGTTTGCTTAATTTTTTCTCTAGGTTCAGTAACCGAGATAAAGAGCGAGTGTATGAATCACCTAGAGTAGAATTACAGTCTTTTAAGAGAATTGGGACTACGTACCGACCATTACTATCACGATATGTAAGATCCGTGTATAAACGCTCACAAATCTCATCGTCGGGATCGCGAATAGGTACGCGCGGAGGCTCTTCAACTTCCCAGAATTGCTTTACCTGCTCTTCGAGTGTACAGGTAGAGGCTAATAAAGAAGCTGTAGCGGGTGGAGGGCCGAAACTGTCTAATGTTCCAGTAAGTATCCAACCAAATATGCTATGCAAGGCAACAGGTAAACCAGGCCCAAGTTGAATACGTTGCCCATCATAAACCTCGTGAAAGAGTTCCGCTCCGATTAATAAATCTATTTCTCCTGGGCTGTCGAAGTTGTTATCTCCTAAGGTTAAATGTTTACAACGATCACGAACTGTTGAAGGTAGTTTAGTGCAAGGCATCTGGGTTGTGATATGATCTAACACAATAGGTTTTATTGTGAATCGCGGTTGATCACTATTGAGGGGTCGCAATACGCATTCTGTTTCACCCCTGACTTGAAACACAGTATTTTGACCTAGTCCGGCTACAGTAAGATTGCATCGACGGAGCTTTAAGCCAAGTATCCGTGCGCAGGCAGTAGTGATAAAACAATCCTGTGCACCGCTATCTATGAGTGCACGAACTGTATGTTCGGTGGCGGTGGCGGCGTTGTACACACGCACTTGACACGTGCCTAGCAGTACGATGCCGCGACTGCTTCCGACATGCACGCTGGTACTGGCTTGAGTGAGAATATCAGCGTTCTGTGCTTTCTCAGAATGCAGTAAGGTATGATGACGCTCTCCGCATTTTAGACAACACACTTTTGATTTGCATTGATTTGTTACGTGATTGCTCCTAAGACAGTTCATGCAAAGATTTTTAGTGTCGATTAGGGACAATCTAGCATGATAATTTAATGCTTCGAAGGTGGGACACTTATAAATTAAGTGTGCTTCGCCACAATATATACAACTGAAAGATGTTTGTGGGCTGGATTTCGAAAGGTAAGTTGAGCGTTTGGATCCGCTGCTGGGTCGCCGATTTGCTGGCGCAGAAGTTTTCCCGTCACAAGGTCGGGTAGGATTAAGATTTGATGAAGGTAATTTGCTGGTTTCTAAGATCTTTACATAATCTTGAAGAAACTTTAATAAATCCGTGACGGTAGGTATTTCGGAAACGTTTTGAGATTCAAAACGGTTACGTGTGCCCTCGTCGAGTGCCCGCGATGCTAAATAAAATAAAATAAATTCACCTAAATTGTCAATATTCATTGCCTTCAGCGCTTGATACGATTCATAAAAAATGTTTGTCAACGTTTGTAAGTTGTTGAAGTTACATACTTTCAATACTGGATAACTTAAGATTTTATCTACATATGTTATTGCCAAAATGCGTTTATTTTGATATCGTTCAATTAAAGTATCGAAAACTATCCCATAATTATCTGAAGTTATCGGAACCCCTTTTACGAGAGTTAAGGCAGGTCCTGACAAACAACTTATAAGATAATGGAATTTTTCTATTTTAGATATAGACTTATTTTCATGAACTAGAGAACTAAACGTATCATAAAAGGTTTGCCAATTTTCGATTTGGCTATTAAATTTTGGTAACTCCAATATTGGTAACTGCACTCTTCCTGATCCTGAAAAGCCTGTTTCAGATCGTACAAGATTTTCCCACCCGGCGACGTTGACGCTCTCACAATGGCCCGAGTTCAGTGACAACAGATCGGCGGCGCTAATTACAGAGTAGTATAGATCGTCAAACGCGCTAATCGCTGATTGATCAATATCAACATCAGGATTTATTTGTAATTGCAACAATTGTATTTTTTCGGTAATTTCCATGAACTCATCACGAATTGAATGTAAACGAGTATATCTGGATTTAAACGCAGACACCTTTGATCGATCTTGAATCATTTCTTTAGATAAATCGAAAAGGATTTGCATAGCCCGAAAAACATATTCGCGTTGAGATATGAAAATTTTAAGTTTATTTTCCATAACTGTAGATTACGTAATATAGGTGGGTAAGGTAAAATAAACAAAGGTAAATAATATGTAACGAATTAAAATTTAAAAATATTTTAAGTAGGTAAGATTAGAAAATTATTATAAGTAAAAATATAAAGAAGATATTTGTTTACAAATGTACCTACTTGATAAGTTTGTTATATATATTGTTTATTTGTTATTAATGTTATTAGTTTGATATAGGTGATAGATATTATTAGATTAAGATGTTATATTTGTCAGAAAAAAAGATAAATAGATATGTGTATATACAAAGTGTGAGATAGCTAATTTAGATGGCGTATGAAACCGTATAGTTAATTACCGTTATAATTTCATATAAGTAACTTATTTGTTTGAGTTAATTTTGATGTTATTTTATGTTTAGCGTTATTATTGATATAACTCTAAATGAAATCAAAATAACAGAGTACTGTAATAGTTTTTCAAAGATAAAACCATAGGAATTCGCGCTCGAAATGGACCACTTTTTTATGTTTATTTGTTTAACCAGGATAAGGGTTACAAGAAAAAGAAAAGGTATAACTGACTCACGGCCAACACCTGGATCTCACACTCGCACTGTACCGCTGGATGGTTTTCTTGAATATTTTGTTTATTTCACGGAGCACTCGCGAGTTTCGGTTTTTGTTGTTAACGGCACACACTACTGTTTTTATTGGCTAGCGAGCGCCCCGGTAGCGCGCGTTGCTATTGGTGCATTATGGCCGCGAGATTTAAATGGGTAAAGGAAGGGATGAAAGGAAAGGTTAAGCTTGTCCAGAATATATGAAACACGTCCGAGTGTCTATAAAATTTGAGGATTCTTCTCAATTTCCCTGAGTTCCACTGATTAGATGGAAATGGGACAACCTCGAAAGTGTACTCTTTTGATAAAAAAAATGTATAAATCGGTCCACAATTGACAGAAAAATCGCGTAACAAACATACTGACGAATTGATAACCGAGGAGGTTTAAAGTCGGTTAAAAAAAAAGTATTTATATAATATAAGCTTATATTGTATCTATAATATAAGTCACAGATAATAAATGTATTTAGAATAAATTGAATAAGTAACATTGTTTTCTTTTCTTAAAAAAAAAAGAATCCACCAAACGGCAAATCGTGTACAATCCTAAAGATGTATACCACTTGGTGATAAAATGTCAGCCAAAGTCTTTATTATTCTAAAACTGAAAGAAAATTAAAAATCGGTTCACTTTTGGAGGAGGAAACAGGGTGACAGTGATGAAACAGGAAACATGACATGAGGAAACAGTGATGTTTTCGTCTATTTTGCATAGTTAAATCAGCCAGCGCTGCAGTTGTCCCTTTCGTGTTTTATAATTCTTTCTTTGGGGCACAACGCGACTGCAATAGAGTTCTGGAATACCTAATTTTTCGACCGCATGTCCTCTTAAGTTAGTAATATGTAAAATCGATCACGTCGATCTAAAAATAATAACTCAATCGGTGAAGAGTAATTCTTTTGATAGTGTGCGACGTGACGCGCGACAGGATTGATTATAGTCAGTACCCGCGCAGCTTCTAACAGTTAACAACCACTGTAGTCATGAGTGATATCCCAGAAATGTAATTTCATTTATATCACTATTTTTTAAATTTAATTTTAGGAATATTTAAAAACTATTTATAACGTTTGAAAATGGAACTTTTCGGTTTTACAGTGCAGATTGCTTCATCTATTTACATATATATATATACATTCTAACGCCATGTTTAATATTGCCTGTCTACATTACCATGGAGTTTTCGTGGTCATTAAACTTTTCGTAGTATTATTTACAACGATTTCAAGTTTGGCAATTAAGTAGGTAGCATCCAAGCCGACTAGTTATAGTTGCTTTGCAGAATGCTAACGCGGTCGTGTTAATCTCAGTGACGAATATCGTGATGGTCGTCCGTGATACAATCAATCGTACTAAAGCATTAGAATCTGGTAAAACTGTAATAAAATAAACTTGGTGCAGTGTCATGCTTACCAGATGCAGGAAAGGATGGGAAATTTGGTGTGAAGCATAGTGAGATTGAGTTAGTTTACAAAACAAACCTGCAATCGGCTGCTTGGGGCTTTCGAGGTGAGCCTAAATCAACTAAAGTGGCGAATGTGCGGTCCGTCGCTAAGCAGAAAAGTGACAATTTTTAAAATAAAACTGGAGACTATTGCTTAACAGGATCCTTGTACAGTGAATACCGATTTGTACACGACTATTTATTTGCCACAAGTTTTTGACGAACTTCGTGCACCATGAAAATTTTATCTTTCACACGGCCAGTTAGTAAAACGAATTTAAAAAAAAAGACGTAAATATTTGAATAAAGAACGCTTTCTGGATTTACAATTTAGAAAAAAAGAGTTAACAATATAGTGTTAATTTTAATTAAGTCATATTACGTATTTCGACATGATCATTTATAAATATGCCCGAATCGGATTAAATTATTTACATACTGACAAACATTTATTAGAGTTACGTTCTTAAACACGTTTAAAGTCGCGAATCAATGCACATCGGACCCACTGGTCAAAATTTATATACACACAAAAGTAATAGATAATCTTGAAACTTTATTTGCACTGTTTGCAAATGCATATCGTGATTGGTGCGTACAAACTCCAAGCAATTAAACTTACGCTAATGGTTACATGTGATTTATTTTAATATTTTAGGTTATTATTTATATTTGAAGTCTTGCAAACGTAAGGTAACAATATTCGTAAACAATGTATCGTAGATAGAAAATATTATCATGTAGTATTATATAGATTTAGATTATTATATAGATGGATTTGTTTGATATGTTGATTACCCATAAAAATGAGACATAAGAAGACAATAGTAAAACAATGGAAAGCTGGCGTAAACGCCAGGTTAGGCTCGAGGGGTTATTAATAATTCTCGTTCGTTTTTTAAACCATAAAATCAACAAACTAGGAGGTAATGTAACAAATATGTTTTTTTTTTTTCTAACCTAGCTAATGCTGTTGACTAAAGGGGCCTTTACAGCTTCACCGTAAAATTTTAATACAAATTTCCTTTATAACACAGTTTGAAGTGAGTTTCTTAAATTATATTTTTCTTTAATTTTATAAGTCGTATAGGGATATACAACATGGAAAAAGATGGTAGTTTGATGGTAATTGACAATAGCTAACTATACTGTGAAGAAAATATTCCTTATTCTATGTGTGGGTGACTGAACGAAGACTGCTCTTTAAAATTTTAACCTAACCTAGCTAATGCTGTTGACGGGAAGGGCCTTAATAGCTTCACCGTAACTTTGTGGGAAAGTACTGAAGGCACTCGCCGCAAAAGATAACTAGCACAAGGGTACCAAAGTGGTACCAACCTCGGCTTGGCCGTTACCTGTGTGTAAAATTCACGCACAATTTGGATCCTAGCTAATCAAAAAAAATATTTATGAATAAAAAAAAGATTCTTACAGAACCTATGTACCTGCGTGTTATGTGCAGGAGTGTGTATGCAGTGTTATGCATGTAATTCCTGATGCATGGTCAGTGTTACTGTATCGCGCTGGTGGCGACGTCAAGAGTCTCCCCAGCTGGGGGACGAGACACATCTTGGGTCGCCAAATATGTTATTGATACGTCTATTTATAGTCGGTCACCTTCAACGTGAGTCGCAAATTCAAAGCTCACGTTAAGCCTGCGTCTCTCAAACGACTTACTCCAATTAGGAGGTCTCAAAGTATTTTCGGGGTCATAATCCTTTTTTAAAAACGACTGATGCTTAAATCGATATCTTATTAACTTTACACAAGAGCCATTTAGAAATTTAAAATTTCGAAGAGAATTGTTATAAAAAACTAGAGCAAAAAATCTATTGATGTTCTGATAGAATGTCAATTCAATCAAAATAGATACCTATTAAAAGTAGTTAAGCATGTGTAGCTTAATATAAAATGTTCTCTATCACTTTGTTTTTCTAAAGTATGAATTCTTTTTGAATAGTGTTGATTAGGAAATCTATATTTGTCTCAATGAGGTAGTTTTGAAAAATCAGATTTAATTGACACTGGGTAAAGTATTACTATCGTAGTTATTATTCAAGTCAGGTGGTTAAAATTATACAGATAATAAAAATTTCATACTCAAAACTATAACGCCCTATAAACGACGGAAAAAGATAGCAGTATTGCAAACAATATAGGAAGAACAGAGATAAAATGTTGATTACACAACCGACATCAATAAAAACGTTTAAATAAAACATTGACCTGCTGATTTTGTGGACTGTTCTGGAAATCGTTTATTTTACTATCTAAAAGGGAGCGTGGATCGATCAGTTTGGATTGCACATCCAAGCGAATACGTGAATGGTACTTTCAATTATATAGACTTCTTTTGTGAATAAGTGTTTCTTTAGTGTGACTTATATTTGTTACGTTTACTTGTGTGTGCATCTGTGATTAATAAATTCTTCTATCATGTCAATGACATTTTTAGCTACCCAAAAACGTAACAATATTATTTATAAAAAGGCTGATCGACAGACCATTCAAAACAAGAATGAAACTATTGAAGCTAGGAATATGAAACTTGGACAGTTTACTAAGAACTTTTGGGAAATGTAACCTTTTTAGTGGTAGCACACAGGTGGCTAAAATTGTATGAAGACAAAAAAAAACTTTCAAATTGAATCTAACTGGACCGTGATCCCGTTGGCCCCATCGGGCATCAGTTCTACGAGATATGTGCCCAGCACACTGGCACTTACGTTTAGCGATTCTTCGGACAATGTCAGTTAATTTGTTTCTTATGCGGATCTCTTCATTCCTGATTCGAATCACATAGTAAAACTCCAAACATATCCGTCTCCATTACTCTGTGGGTAACTTTGAGCTTTCTAATTAGGCACATTGTGAGCGACCACTAATCATTTTGCCGAGCTCGAAAAAATATATTAAAACTAAAGTATCTCAAAGCAAACGACTTAACTAATGTGATAACTACTGTAATATTAATTTTAAATTGCGTTTGTTTGGAACCAGTTATATTCCTAAATCTTGCAAGATTATAATTTATTTGGCAAAAATTCACTATGCACCTTTACCGTGTTTTTTGCTTCACTTTAATCTAAGTTTATATACATTTTTGGTAACTCTGGCTACACTTTTTTTGCTACACGATTTCAATGATAGCAACCTCTCCTATGGACGGTAACTTGTTATTTGTTGTTTGTTAAACATGAACTGAAATTAACTTAATTGTTATGTACGATGGTTTCTTTTACTACTTAATTGCCGTGTTAATTTCTGCTCTTATTGTTTTTTATGAGGGTCGATACTTTTGCATACTAGTAAATGATATACTTCCTTTTTAGCGGATATCTGGTGCATTTGCGAGCTCAGCTGATGAGCTATGACGTACCTACGGATGGATGGAAAATGCTGGACGGTAGCGACATGGTAGATATCGTAGTGCTCAAGCTTCCCCTTTCACCGTTCAACTTTACAGGTGATTCATCTCATTCCCTTAGGTGGTATCCTAAATGTATTCTACCCTAACTCTGTGACGTAATTCTCGATAAATAATTTTCTACACTAAACCTGATCAACGAGGTTGATTTATCTTCCCTTTAATGAAACCTGCAACTTACATAATAGTTACTGAACTGACAAGTGTAATCGGACGTTTTATCATGATATTATATGTATTTACATATGTTGAAACTTACAATAGTTCAGCGAACAAGATAGATGTAAGACGAAGATAAATATAAAGATCTTGGAGTTTTCATTGATATGTATT
This sequence comes from Samia ricini, assembly GCA_014132275.2. Lineage (NCBI taxonomy): Eukaryota > Metazoa > Arthropoda > Insecta > Lepidoptera > Saturniidae > Samia > Samia ricini. The sequence continues at coordinate 15,341,852 of AP028163.1, forward strand.
CAATTTGTTCTTTCTTTTGACATCATATATTATTTTTCATAGTTCATATTTATTTTTAGATCAATATAACTATAATATCTATTTCGTCACTAACAACATAGAAATACACGTGTCTAGTTTATGTTTTTGCTATGAGGAACCGTAATATCGTATTCATTCGTAAAAACTGAGTGAGTATAGTGGTTCCTCGTAGCGTTCATATAATTCGCGAGCAAGACTAGATAAGACCGTAAGTTTTTGAGATTAATTAAAGGAAGTCGGGCTGGATATACAGATCTGATTATGTGTTGTTATTATAGTCCTTTTTAAATGTTATTTTTAAATAATAGGAGGTTCTTATATTTAATAAGTAAATAAGCGTTTCTGTAAACTTTATTTATCTATTGAAACGAATTTGGCGAGAGAGGGAGAGAGAAAAAAAAAATGAACCTTATTATTATGATGGGTTTCCGCAAAGTATCACCTTCATCAATCAAACATCGTTACAGATTTACAGGTTAATATTATATAATATTACCTATGTATATAATATTACTTAATGTGTTGTGTTTTAATACAAATACTTACCGATAAATTATCCTTAATTTACAATTAATCCCTATTCCCTAATTATTGCAATCTGAATATATAACCATCTGAAATAGATTCCGTATACTTTTTTTAGCGGTTTTACACAACAAAGTCGCGTCACTACATTTTATTGCTTTCTCAACTTAATACATATATTGTCTAATTATATTAACATGTGCCAACAGCTCCGACGGTAATGAAGCGTGTCTCCCTGCGCCCCCTTCCGCCCCTGCTTACGAGTATTACATACAAGGGCGATTCACCAAGCACAGGACGGTCAGTATATTTCCGAAAACTAAACAACCGACTACTTACTAAACCCAAAAACTTACTTATACTAGAGACAAATTAGTGAGAAATCTCCACTTAACTCACTGATCTGATTCTTGCGATGACTAGCCATTTATAGTCATAAGAGTAATCAATAGAATATTTAAAAACAACACTACAGGGTAAAAAAATTGCACAACTTTACAATAAGTAAAAATCCGCTTTGAAAATATTTTGGATCTCATCATATATCATAATAACAAAATGTATTATTTTTAATCTGTATAAAAACTTTATTAAAATATCTGAAAAGAACACTAATGCATTTGAAGTAATTCTCATTATTCTTTTCAATTTGCTTACACAACGTTAGCAAATAATAATGTTAACAGCGGTATTTGAAATTAAATGAGTCGTGAAGATGTTTCATTTAATCATGTATAGAAGAAAATATTCAATTGTTTTTAAATTATTTTTTTACTTACATCAACCTTAAATTCAGATCTTAACACTAAACTGCATGCTAACTTTCCGAGATAATTACAGGGCATATATATACGTATCGCAAACTGTACAACATTATAACCACACTCACACACACAAATAACCACAAGGCGGCACGCGAGGATAATCAACGACATGGTGCGTCCTCATACCACCTCGTCCTCGTACAAAAACGTACACTAAGACTAATACTATTCAAAATACGATACGTTTAAGCGCAAACAAGTACGCGTGCGTTGGCTCGATACGCGAATCAAAACTGTTCATTTAAAACGCATAGCCTCAAGTGGCAGACAAATACGCGTGCGCCGGTTGCTCAGACCTACTAAGATACCTTTTCGCACTTCTATTATATAACTCGGTATAATGGAAATGAGGGAATACGCTCAGAGAGAATTCATTCCAAACTTGTAGGGTTACGCCAAAGGTAAAAATTTGCGAACTTCTTTGTTCGTGTATATATAATGTGACTCTGTTCTGTTATAGGCGGAAAGTAGAGAACAATAATTAGTATACTAATTGAATATAATTTTAAAAAAGAATCGGGGTACTTTATAACATTTTCGCAAAAACAATTGGGTTAGTTTTTGATGATATTCGGTACGAAAATATCATATATCCTGGAACAATATAAAGGAACAATAAAAAACATTTGAAGTCAATTTTATACAGAGTAAACGAGAAATTTGAGAGCACTATTTTCGAAAGAGTTGTTGTGTCATCTCTAAATTCATACTTTATGTCTGAATTACTTTCAAAACATTTCACTCGTCCACAATGACCAAACTAGATAACGTGTAAATGCCAACAAAATTACTTTACATCTAATACTGCAAATTAATTGACAAATCAATATTGACGGCATTTGCAATTAGCATTGGTAACGCGCATATATACATATTTGAAAAGTAGACACAAACACGGTAAGCTAAAAACCGTCGGAGTAACTTATAAAGTTACAAAAATTTTGTAAACATCCAAAGTTCAGTGGAAAAGATAATTCAAATTTGTATGAAAGTAAGTGAAATGTAAATGTAACGTAACTGTGCTAAAGACTTTTCGGAACCCGGACTATTCGGGAGACTGGAAGTCATCGAATCTTCATGCTAGTCGGTTCGTGAGAACACTCGAAAACAACTTATAGATGTGACTCAGAAGTGAGATGGGTCTTTAATTTTTCAAAAGCGTATTATCATCTTTTTTGAAAAAGGGGAGCACCACCACACTTCTGTGCCACACCTGTGGCGTTTTTTCCATCGAATATAACGTAGTTAAAGAGCTTTTAAAGGGCCTCTAGGATCGGGTTTCCATCCGCCTTCAGCAGCTTGGCTGTTATTCCGCCACCACCCAGCACCTTGTTGTTCTTGAGCTGTTTGAGAGTCATTCCAATTTCGTACAGGCTGACGTCAGGGATTTCTTGAGTAAAGTGTCGGTTAGTCTAGCTCTTGGGTCTTTAGTTGGATTTCGAGTGTGTTTTCGTGTCGACGTGTAGAGTCTGCTGTCCGTAGAAATTCTCGACTTGGCTCAAAAGAACTGACCTGGAGGATATAATTCTACCGTTACCGTAACATGGTCGTTTCGTTTTATGTCAAAGCTATGAAATATGTGTCACTATTTTATAGAAATCCTCGTTTTACAAACACGAAATTATGCGCGAACAGAGTCGCGGGCATAACTACTAAGTAATAAGCCCCGTAGTTTTTTTTTCAGATTGTTTTTGAGTCCAAGATAGATGAAAATTTATCATACTTCGAACAAGGACCGAGGTTCCATTACTGGATTACCAGCGATAAGCTGTGCTACGGTATCAAGTTCCAAACAGACACAGACTCGATGAGCTTCGCAGTTGCTGTTAGAATTGCTATTGAGAAACTCACTGAAGGTAAAATGACGTGTTACTTGTTCTAAAATATTATCGCTCAATATTTTGGCATGGTTGAAATTAAATATTTTATGACTTAAATAAAAATTTATTCAGACAAATATCTCTCACAGCACTTTTTGCACACACTCCTGCACATAACTCGCAGGTACATGGGTCCTGGAAGGGTTTTTGTTACGTCTCGGTTGAGACGCTTGTAGGCCTCCACTTTCCTACATGACGCAGAGAGGCAAGGGGGGAAAGGGGAATGGGGGAAAGGGAAATGGGAGTAATGGAGCAGGGGGAAAGGCAAATGGGGGGAAGACTCGAGCGTTTGAGAAGTGGGAAGGGACTGACGACACTGTGGGGGATTTTGAGGGAATGACGGAGTTGGAAGTTAATGAGGCGTACTATAAAGTGCAGGAGTATTTGGAGGAGATTCGGGGGAATATAGAGTTGGGTTATTTGACATGGAAGTTGGAAAAGTCGTTGCGGATGGTCCTGGTCTCTCGTAATGAGGTGACTCGGTATATGGAGGAGGCTGCTAGGGGGAGGAAGTACATCGAGGAGGGGGAGAAAATGTGCAAGAGGATTAAGCAGCTGGAGCTGAGACTGTATGATTGTAAGATGAGGGAGGAGAGTCGGGAGCGGAAGCGTTTTGCTGACGCTTCGGTTGGTACCTCACCGGGGGAGGTTGAGGGGAGGACGTCACGAGTTGGTGACCCTGGGGTGATGGAAGAGGTGATGCAGAGGTTGGTGGGTGCCTTAGAAGGGGTTGAGCGGAGATTGGAGTTTCTGGAGGGACACGGTTCGGAAGTGGCTAGGCAATTGGCGGTTAGGGTAGGAGTGGAAACCGGGGGGGAGGGGGAAGAAGAAGAGAACGGGGAGAAGAGTCCCAGAACAGTCTCCACCAATGGGGATGGACTGGGCTCCTCTTCCGGGAGATAGGGCGGTAGAGGAGGAAGTGGAGAGGGGGCAGGATGACAGTGGGGATGGATGGGCTGTTGTTGCGGGAAGGAAGAAGAGGAAGGTTGTTGGCAAGGAGGAGGTGGTGGCGGTGCCTTCTGGACCTCAAGTTCCGGTGACCGAGGCCAGACAGGTGAGGCCCAGAGTGAGGCTCCCGGCGCTGCCACGTTCGTCGGCCGTGGTAGTCACGTTGCGGCCGGAGGCGCTGGCGCGGGGGCTGACGTATGCGGGTGTCTTGGCGGAGGCAAGAGAGAAGGTTGGGCTTGAGGAGATGGGGATTCAGGTCATTTCGTGTCGCCCCACTGCCTTGGGGTCCCGAATCCTTGAGATTCCGGGTCCTGCGGGGGGGAGCGGGCGGATGTCCTGGCAGATCGGCTGCAGGAGGTTGTGTCGGAGGTGGCACTGGTCTCCAGGCCTACGAAGCGGGCTGATGTCCGCATAGAGCAATAGGTAAGGGTAGTGCGTAAATGCATTTCCCCCCGTCAAAAAAAAAAAAGGTACATGGGTCCTGTAAGGAATCTTTTTTTTTTATGTTAAATAAAAAATGTAGGGATTAGCGAGGATAAAAATTTCGCGGGGGTTTTCACACTCAGGTAGCGGCCAAGCCGAGGTTCGAACCCTTGTGCTAGTTACCTTATGCGGCTGAGTGCCTTCAGCACTTGCCCTCAAAGTTCGGTGAAGCTGTAAAGGCCCTTCCGGTCAACAGCATTAGCTAGGTTAGAAAAAAAAAAAACTTTGTCAAGCTTGACAGTGACAACATTATTTTTTATGAAGTAATGACAAGTGACTGATTATGTGTGGTGATTTTGTACAACATGCAGCATATCGGGCGAGGAGAATGAGACCAGTGCAAACACTTTTGCATACGATGATGTCGACCCGTAAGTATACCTAATCCAGCTCGAGCCCTCTTTTATGATATCAAAACTTACCTTAAAACCCCCAAAATAAGTTCAACACTACGTAATCACTCATTACGTGTCTTGCAAATTCTTGGTAGATGATGTTCCAATTTTAAAAACCCTCACACCCGCTAGAATATGCTAAGTCCTAAAAACACTATCCATATAATCTTATCTATCATTTGTAACGTTCCAAATTTCCGTATAATTCTGCTTCCTTAACTTTGACTACACGTAAATATTCATGTCGAGTGTCTGTTGCATTGTGTTCGTAACTTGAAATAGACTGAAATCCTTTATTAAAGTTATTTCTATGTAGTCTTCATTATATTTTATAGTCGCCGCGTGTCATTTAAATTACTATAACTTTTGATAGAGTGGACCGATTATTACCCCGGAATAAGCTTTATAATTATATTTTCAAAATTTACTAATACTTTCTAATTGATACCTGCACAACTAAATAGACAGACAGACATTTCTAAAAACAATTTACTTTAGAGCCTGTGCCTCCGGATTTTGGTCAAACACTGAACCTATTCGTATTAGTGTATAAAAGTGATGTAATAAGTGTGTGTATTGTAATGCGTAACAATAGGGTAGTTGATAGTATGAAAATAAATGGCAGATTTTAATTTATATGGTAGTTTAAGGTCTAAACAAAAAGAGAAAATTATTGTAATTGAAATTCCTTTTTATTTTTGAGAAATAAAGTTTTAATATTGCAGCCATTAGTCACGTGACAATGAACGCCAATCAGAGCGCATGACGTCACATGGTGTATTCCGTTTGGAAATTATATTATTTGATGACGATTCCTTCTAAAGTAAATTATGACATAATTTTAATAAATAACACTAAAAATCTTTAGAAGTTACTACCATACTATGAATGGATAATTGTTTATTCACGTAAGCGTGGATTTGTAGTATATTGTATCCGCCTGATTAAATGTCAAAACCCATCGCTTCGAATTTGACGATATACTGGCTTGAATTTTCGTTTTAGATGAACATCGTGGAAATACATTTTAAAATAACCACTATCGCATTGAATAATATGTCATCGAGCACAAATAGGTGTGTTCCGAAAGCATAACTTGAGAGCCACTAGAACATTTTAATGACCTTTGAGAGCAACAACCACAGATTTAGCATGTTCCCATATTGGGACGTCACCACTTAAAACCAGGTGAGATCGTTCTCAAATACCTTTACATTATAAATAATATAGCTGTGCTCGCGACTCCGTCTGCGCGAGACACCGTGTTCATAAAATAATGATGTTAATAAAATACATATTATTTATAATTATTTACTGTATTAAATCTCTTAAATATTTTTCGGTTTCATTAAAATATTGCAAAGCATACAATGAGCGATGTTTTTGTGCCGACTTCATTTACTCTTACGTATCCTTATATTTTTTCATATTTAATAGCTAACGTAATAAATATTCCTTACTAGATACCGTAAATACGATTAGAAAAAAACCCAAATCGGTATACTGGTTCTCTAGTTATAAGTCACTAACCAGCAGATAGACAGATACAGAGATGTTGTCTTTTATATTAATGTTGTTTAAATGAAAATACAGACAAATATAGCGTTTAACCATAATATGATTTTAAATGATGATATGATATGAGATTGTATACACGTTAAGCTTAGTGGTACTGACACTTAAATAATATAAGCCAACTAACATTTTATATTATTTGTTTCTTAAACTTTTCATTATGATCAACCAAACAGATGTTTGTGTTGCTCACCGTGACGTCATTCGAGACGCCATGACAGATTGTTTATAAAAATTACGAAATAAAATATGTTCAAGTTTTTTTAGCGAAATATTAATATTTTGGATAAATTAGAGCTTAAGGCACATTATAAACCTGTTTCTCAAAAATCATCAACTACCCTATTGCATCATTTTGTATTCCTCAATTAACTCGTGAGATATTGCACTAAATCATTATTAATGTAAGGTGTAATTATATTTGCAGGTTGATATATATGGGGTTATCGAGCCTATGCATGTGTATTCCGTGCATATGCTACTTTCGACATTGCGCAATACAGTAAGTAGGTCGCGTCCAAAGAGTATTATAATTATTTAAGGTAAAAGAGGCCTACTCCCGGCAAAATTATACTCCTATTTGATATATGACTTCTATCAATATGGAGTCGTACTAATCTTCTAATATATTTTATAATCTTAGAATGTTAATATTATATAATAAATATATTGGGTATTTTATGTCTTATATTTTTATAGTTTAATATATATTCGATGTCACTCGAAAAGTGATTGAGCATACACTTAATCTGATTTTGAATAAATAACGTTTAATTTTCCAACCAAACACATTTTCACATTCTTCAGTAACCATTACTGTTTTGTGTATTTCTAACACGAGTATTTTATAAACCGTCATTTACAATTATTTGTTCAATACCTTCTTAATCAGAATAGGATACTTTTATGTAATTCAAAACAAAATCCAATTTTTATACACATGGATTAATTTTTTTTTTAAATTATAATTATAGAGATATATACTATATATTATAATTATTCAGTATTGTGATTTGTAAACCCCTTCGTAGGAGAAATAATTTAGTGAACCGTTTTGTAGAGCTAAAGAAGGCATATTGAAAAAAAAAACATAGTGGATTCTGATTGAAATTTGTTAACAGAACGCAATTAAAGAAGTATTCATTTTTTTACTTTTCCTCACAGTTGTATCAAATTATTTGTTAATATTTTTACGAAATTTGCATCAACAACAACTTGTGACGGGTTGAATTGTTGAATTGTAACTGCGTTCTTGTAAACTTTGCCGTTTGGTATGTATTAAAAATATATAGGGTATCAAATAGATCTATCATTAAAAAAAGTACATGATTTTGGCACGGATTTCAACTTTCACGATTGTTAACATCTCCTAATCCAAAAAAATAGAGCAGCCGTACTCACACTCGCCTGTTTCATTTTTTAAATATTAATATACCCTTTATTATTTTATATTTTTCAAAAATTAAATTACCAGAGATGGATATTGTGACGATGATATTAAGTCTTCTTTCAATATGTTAGGGAATCGAGTGAACGAGGTTCTGCGTAACTTTTTGTGCAGCCAGAATGTATCTAAAAAGGCACGTTTGGCTGTGCATCGGGGTGTGCCAGTCTCTACACTAATGTATGGTAGTGAGTGCTGGGTCTAGCAGAGGAAACATGAAAGCAAGATTAATGAAGCAGAGACGAGAAGTCTAAGAACTATACCTGGCATGAGATTGATAGATAAATTAAAGATTAGTGAGATAAGGGAACGTTGTGGTGTAGTAGAAGATGTAGTGATAAAGATAAACAAAAATGATGTTTAAATGGTATGGAGATGTAGAGAGGATGAATGAAAGAAGATTGACGAAACAAATTTACAAGGCGAGAGTGACTGAGTAAGCTAGTAAGTAAGGGTTCTCCTAGGCGAATGTATCTCGTCCTAGATCTAGGACGTTCTGGAGTAAGGCGAGGTCAAAAGTATCCATAACCGAAGAGCATGTATGAAGATGTTCATGAAACACAAGTAAGCGAAAGACGTGTGTCAGGATCGTAGTAAGTGGGAAGATGTGGCCTGTGTTGTCTAAAATCTAAATTTTTATAACTTTTTAATAATATTTTACTTATGAATTAATGTGAAATGATTACGTATTTAATAAAATTAATAAAAGTTTAAAATACAGTATTGTATCTAATATATTATAAACTAGCTGCATGGCAGCATTTTATGTTTTCTTCACTGCGTTTTTATTTTTTTATACGGGACCCTAAATATTTCCCAATTTTTTTTTTATTAAAAGTAAAAATATTTCTTATAAATTCAAGCACGTACTCGTAAAGCTGTGCATTGAATCGCATTTTATTGTTTTTATTATTTTTTAGGCTCAGACTTAATCATTTTTGAAAATTAAAAGTACCGTAAGTTAAGCGGAGTAACTTCAGCTATCTAGCAACACTTACTTACTGTATGTAAATATAACAGGAGCAAATATTAATGTGAAAGAATAGAAAAGTAGAGGAGGGATAAAGAAATTGTAGATGGAGTATGTACAGTCTGATATGAAAAAAGAAGTAAATAAAGATATGACGGCTGATGAGAATGTATGAAAAAAGAAAACATACTGCACTGACCCAAATTGAGTTGGGAACATGGCATAAGAATAGTGAGATGAATAGTATTTCTCATATATTATAATGATATGCTTCGAAATTATATAAAATATTTTTCAATTAGAAAAAAAATAACTTGAACTACTAAAGGTGACAAGGTGTTATGAGTAAAGTAAACTGGTGCCATAGGTGGGTTACATCCTGCATTCTTTTCAGTGCAAAAATATAGGCTTTATTGGACACAAAATTCATCATCATTCTCATGTCCTGTTCTTAAATCATTTGGAGTCGGCGCAATATGTTTTAATTCCATACGTCCCCATCAGCCTTTATCTCTTTATTTGCTTCTTTTTCTTTCATATAATTTCTTACACATTCCATCTACACTTTCTTTGGCCTTCCACTACTCTTCCGTCATTCCACATTCATATTCATTACTAATTTACCAGCATGTGCTTCCTTTCATCTTATAACATGTCCAAACCTCGACAAGCGATAACCTATCAATATTTCTACCACTGGCGTAACTTTCAAACTCCCTCTAATATATTAATTCCTTCATTTTCATCACTCTTGTAATGCCACACATCCATCTTAACATTCTCAATATTGGACACAAAAGTATCTTTTTTTTTTACACGGAATAGGCTCAGTGCTTTAACCACAATCTCACCTGATGTTCAGTGACGATGTGGTCCAGGATGGTAAACTGGTACTAGTTCTCAAATGATGCTGCCAGAATACACCTATTGGTAATTGGCTACAGGTTTTTCAAACTTGAGGGTGGTAGCTACCCAGGCAGGCATCATTAGAAAATGCCCTACCACCATAGCTCCACCACCAAAGCTCAGGCTGATTTTAGAGTCAGTTAGGTGGGATTCGAAACCGCGTCGATTGACCCGGAATCCGGCCGCACTACCCGCTACGCTATCACTTCAAATCACAGAGTCGAGGCGGCGGTATTTTAAATCGCAGTACGAAAGGATATACTTGTTACTGAGAGATATGATTGGCGTAGTACCGCGGAGGATATTTCGGTGAGTATAACCGTTAAAAAATCTAGACCATCTGTAACATGTAATATACATATTTGTGCCCTGTATTTATGTCATGAAAATCTAGGTAATAATTACAAAACTCAATTGCTTAATTTCACCAAGTCTATAAATTCGTTAATAATAGCAAAACCGTTACATAAATTCATTATTATGGGTGATTTCAATTTCGTTTCTGATGTGTATTAGAGTGGTTATAACGATGGACCAGAGCTTCTGCCGATGGGTGTGTACGATCAGACACTCATAGAGTTCTTTGATTCAGTGAATACATGTAACTTGTCTCAGTACAACGACCAGACCAGATTAATGGAAGGTTATTAGACCTGGTATTTTCAAATGATTACTTAACCGTTAATGAGTGCACTGATTCTTTCGCGGTACCTGTTTATGCCCATCACAAGACTTTGACTATTCTAAATAATTTTGTTGAGATTTGCAATTTAAAAGAACAAGTTCATAAGAAATTTTTATTTCTCAAGGGAAAATACCATAACATTAATGAGGCGCTGTGTAAAATTAACTGACATGAACTACTAGAAATTAAATGAAGCTGTTTCTCGCTTTTATGATAAATTATATGACATTAGAGATAAATTTATTCCCCTGAAGTCGGTTACACACCAGTCTCACCCGCAATGGTATAACTCGACTCTTATAAAGATGTTAAAAGAAAAGCATAAATATCACCGTAAATATAAAACATACGGAAATTTATCAGATTATCAATCTTTCTCTATGTTGCGTAGCCTAGTGGTGAAACTTGAACGAGATTGTTTCAATAACTATATGGCAAATATTGAATCATCCATTACAAAAAATCCTGAAGTGTTTTGGGCATATATTACAAGTAAAAAAGGTAATAAAAACTTTCCTAATATTATGCACTATGACGAGTCATCAGTCCAATCGAGCAAGGGTATAAGTAATCTATTTGCTACATACTTTCACTTTACTTTTCAAGAACCATCCCCAGACAGTCCTGGCACTGAATCAATACATATGATGTTGGTTTCTGTTAGTTTTGTTGAGGTTTGTGCTGAAAATGTACTTTATTTACTTAAATCTCTTGATCCATCCAAGTCTGGTGGACCGGATTACATATCACCAACATTCATTATAAATAGTGCCGTGACAAGGCATGCCACTTTATATTTTATTCAAGCGTACCGTGCAGGACGGAGCACTATCGAATATATGGAAATCCGCATTTATTACTCCGGCCTTAAAAAGGTGACCAATTATCGGCCTATATCCAAAATGTGTTTATTTTCTAAAATTTTAGAAAAAATCGTCTATCCAGCATTACAATGCACTTTCGGCGACGAACAACATGGGTTTATACGCAATAGCTCTACGATTTCTAATCTAGTATTCTTTAATGAATACATTACACATGGAGCAAAGTGGGCAAGTTGATTTAATTTATACAGATTATAGTAAGTGTTCCGATCGTATTGATCACCAAGTGCTCATGAATAAATTAAAGTTGGCGGGTATAGACGGAAACCTCTTTCGCTGGTTCACTTCGTATATCAAAAAATCGTATGTAAGTCATATATCAAAAAGTCGATCTATAAGACATTATTTCGGTCTACTGTAATCAAACAAATTTTGCTGGGCCCTAGTCTAAAGGATTCGAGGTCGTGATTAACCCTGGCCGACCTGCGATTCGTAATAGACCGAAATAATGTCTTATAGATCGACACTTACCTCTCGAGTAACGCCGGTGTCCTGCTTCACCTTCCGTAGCCCGTGTGTAGTAACCAGTGTATAGTGTGAATGTGCGAACTGAGTAATAGCTAGGAAGGCTAGGAAGCAGGGGGCGACGCGGACAGGGGGCGACGCGGTCAGGGGGCGACGCGGTTCAGGGGGCGACGCGGTCGCATGCAGTGCAATCCCGTATCGCCCCCATCCCAAATGCGGCGGACGGCCCCGGGGGGTTTTAGTGGGTATTTCCGGGCGACTCTCGCCCGGGTGAGTCCCACACTAGCACGGAGTTCGTCCCTCCGTGCCCCCTTACCCATTGCATTGGGGGACTTCGGTCTCACTAATGCAATGGGTAAGGGTAGTGCGTAAATGCATTTCCCCCCGACAAAAAAAAAAATAAGAAAGGCTAGGAAGGAAATATAATTTGGCACTCTTAAAGTTAAGCACAAACAACTTTCATCTATAAAAACGTGTATCCTCGCGTCAAGTTATTACCAAACTTAACTCTGCGGCAATGCTCGCGGGTACTACAATAGAATCCAAGTACCCCCTTTTTCAGTTATGATCAATAATTAACACAGTGGTTTTATGTAGTCATACTTCTAATTGGAAATATATACTCTCTGGGATGCCCCAAGGTTCAATTTTGGGCCCTCTTTTACTTATTATTTTTATATTTGATGTTAATAAATGTTTCCATAATTCTCATATCCTTTTATATGCTGACGATATGAAAATTATAAAACCAATAGATAATGTATCTGATGCATTAGATCTTCAAAATGATCTCGACAGATTTGCATCATATTGTACTTTTAACAAACTTCAACTTAACGTCTCCAAATGTTTTAATATAACTTTTTCAAGACATGTACGTTTAATCAATACTAACTACACTTTCTAGAATAATATTATTAGTAAGGTAAGCCACGTCAAAGATCTAGGCATATTATATGACCATAAGCTTTTATTTGATAAACATGTTGACTATATAATCACAAGATCGTCCAAAGCTTTGGGTTTCATTATGAGATCGACTGCTAAATTTCGGTCTTTAAAACCTATAAAAAATTTGTATTATGTCTTCGTATATTATATAACAAATGTTATTTATCTAGAATTGAACGAATATGGAAAAAAAATCTAAAATATTTGGATTATAGGGCACAAAAGTTATCACATAATTATAATGACCGCTGTATTAAATATCATTTCTTATCATTAGGAAATAGACGCAAAATTAGTGATATTTGTTTTCTATTAAAGTTAGTTAGGAGTATGATTGATTGTCCTGAGTTGTTATCTAAAATCAAGCTTCGTACTGATGGTCTAAGTCTTAGACAACGTTCACTGCTACAAATTCCATTTGCACGCTCAAACTACAGAAAAAATGCATTTATTGCACGAAGTTCTAGAAGTTGGAGTGAACTACCTCATAACTTAAACATTATTTTCTGCACCAGCTTGAATACTGTAAAACGTTTATTAATACAAGAGTTTTGTAACATATAACGGCACATATTTGTTATTATAATTATTAAGTCGTTTATGTTATTATGTAAAGGTAGAGGCTTATAATTAGCAATTGTAATACTTTCATAATTTCTTTTATCTATGTACAACCTTTGAAAGAAAGAAAGAAAGAAAATCTTTATTCACAAATGAGATACAAAACACAAACTGAAAAAATTAGAAAAATAATAATAACGATGAAAAAATGATACCCAAAAAAAATCACATTATCAGGGTAACTATGTGTCACCCACCAGCGCATCTCATTAGATGAAAGGGTCTCCAGTTCAGCATATGCTGAAGTACCAAGAGATACTAGCGCTGATTTTCAGCTGGAGCCCAGAGCGAGTCACGGAATATCAGTATGCAAAAAAAAAACTTTGCAAAAACTACAAATTACAATAAAACTAAATTGTAAAATATAACTCCTATTTAGTCTATATATATCATAAACACATATACACATTGTTATAGATCTAATATATAAGGGTATGTAAATGAATAAATTATTATTACATAAAAGATTAATTTTCGAGGCGTTACAATATTTATAACATAGATATAAAAACATAGGCAAGTATAAATATATTTATATAAATAATTAATTATAAAACATAAAGGATCCTTTAGTTAGTAGAAGGAAAGTCTCACATAGATTGAGCTGTTAAGATTTTTTTTTATTATTGTTAAATGTTGACAAATTACTAAGACTGCGTAATGGAGGAGGCGAATCATTCCAGCATCTAGTGGCAGTAAATTTAAAGCTACCCCGAATTTTTGTGGTGGCATGTCGATGAGAACATAACATGAATAATGAAGCCCTTGTTTCATATCGATTCTGCTCTTTGGCCCAATCCAATTTTTCATATAGACATTCTGGTAACCCAGTTTTCACGACACCAAACAAGAGAGCAGCAAGATGTAAATGCCGTCTATTTTCCATTTTCAACATTTGTCCCTGATTAAGGTAAGGTGTCACGTGAGCCCGTGGAGGAATTTGGAAGCAAAACGGACGCAGGCATTCTGTACTCTCTGTATAAGGCGTCTTGTTTTGGCAAGAATAAAAGAATCATAAACTACGTCAGCATAATTAAGTTTAGAAAGTATGAGTGATTCGCATAAAGTGATTCTAACTTTAGTACTTATGTAGGGACGAATATTATATTGGTGTTTTAATTTGTACATACAATTACGTGCCAAATCCATTATATGTTTTTCAAAATTCAATGATGAATCCATAAGTAGTCCAAGATTACGAGATTCAGTAACGCATTCTATATACTTACTGTCTATTCTGATGGAGGGTTGCTGAAGTGTAATATCCAAAATTAATTTTGGATATTACAAATTTGACTGTAAGCCTTCTTAATAAGTATAAAATAAAATAAATAAAACTACAAACAGATCAAAGGATGTAATGAAGTGTAGAATATTGCGATAACATTACAATAAACAAGAAGAGTAATCATAAGAATAAAACACAACATTATATGTTATTATTTATTGCAATCCAAATAGCTTCATTAACATAAGTGTTTATAATAAAGACAAGAAAGTAAGGTGTAAGAATAGTTAGAAAATAAATTATTAGTACCTATAGATACACTAACAATAACGCTCAATATCAATGTGAACTGACACACACTGTGCAATCAAAGCTATGTTGAATTTAAAACTAGTTTTCTTATTAGCTCCGTTTGATGTCAGAATATTATGGTAAGTAAATGCTTGCTAACACAAACTTTTTTATAAACACACTAGCTCCGTCCGCGTTTCATGTATTCCTCACAGCGTAATGTAGTTTTTAAATAATCATTGGGAAATAATGTTTTGATGGTGCTGTCCATTTAATCGTATTTAGTTCACACCCCTGATTAAATGCCTATTTTTTTTTTGGTACTAAGTGAAAGTAAAATTATTTCTCATAAATTCCAGCACTTGCCAGTGAAAATGGCCCTTAATTCGTCTTTTTTTTTTTTTTACATTTTCTTGGTTTTTTTTTTTACATAGAACCATGATTATTTTCCTTAATTTTTGTTGGTTTTAAAAGAAAGAAAAGTTATTTCTGACAAATTCAAATACCTGCCTGTAAAATTGTGGTTTGAATGGCATTTTATTCACAAATTCCTGAGTTTTAATTTTTTACGTGAAACACTAATTAATATCGTAAAAGTAGCGTAAATTACGCAAAGTAATTTCAGCTATCTGCCAGAAAAAATCCAGTCTTAACCAGTCCAACCGTTCCGGAGATTAGCCGGAACAACCAAACAGACTGACTGATAAAAAATTGTGTTTTTGGGTAGGTGTAATATATTATTAGTAACTACCCTCGACTAACTCAACTCACTAACGAAATGGGTGCTCAAGTCGCTCATGCCGAGGGCCGAGCACCGCGGGCTGTGCTGCGTGCCCGGAACGGCGTTGCGGGGCACCACGGCCAAACGTCAAACAGCGTATGGGTGTGAGACACTCCGTGCGGTATTGTTATCTATTAGGGTTTATTGTTGGTAATCGGTTCCTGTTGGTCTTTACTGACCCAACATTAACTTATTTATTTCTTTAATTTTAATTTCACTTTGTATCTAACTGTAAGGCCATGGATAAATAATCACAACAAGATATTAATCACATGATTTATTTCTATATTAATTAAATACATACAGAGCACACACCACATCGGCTCGTGACGCGCGGCCGACTAAACTACAGTATGAAGCTAGACACACAGCTCACGGTGCTTCGTATATTCTAACACTAACAATATACATTAATATTTATTTATTTATTATTATGGACGACTAACAGTACAGAAATTTAACAGTAACAGTTGATAGTATAATAACATATTTACCAATAACAAGTCATCGCATATATAAATCAGTTACATTATAAAGAAAATGTGGGTATGTGTGACGTTGCTAACACTACTACAAAAATCAATGCGGACTCAAAAATTCACTATAGAATAAGAAAAGAGAAGAATTGAAGTATTAAAAAAGGTAAAACTTAAGCACCTTCTAGCCGAAGTAACACTTATTCGGAAAGGATCAAGGTTATACCGCTCACACAAATCATTGAAACTTTTACTAGCCCGAATTAGATAAGAGTTTTTCCTATAATTAGATGAAGCAAATGGAACTTTCAATAGGTAACTATGGCGAAAATTTTGGAAAGGAGATCCGCGCTATTAATATCATTACTCAATATTTTAAATAACAATAGGTAGTCCTAAATTTCACGCCGAGTTGACAATGGTAATAGATGGTATCTTTTACAAAGTTCAAGGTAGTTATTGGATTGGTAAGGTACTTTTTGATGAAAACATAGATATTAGATAGTTTTTTTCTGGATGCTCTCAATTCCCTCAATATACTTATGATAAGACGGATTCCATATTTGAGATGCGTATTCCAAATTACTTCGTACAAATGTACAATACAGAATTTTTAATGTTTTAGCTTGAGAGAAGCATTTAGATAACCGCATAATAAAACCCAATGATTTTAATGCCTTTTTCACAATTGTGTTTACATGAATATCAAAAATTAATTTCGAATTATGGTACACAACCCAAGTCACGTATTTCACTATATTTAACAAGAGGCTGGCCACATAGGTTGTATGTTGAGTTAATGACCGAGCGAGCGACCGAGTGTATGTAATTACTGAACATTTATTAGGATTTAATTCTAGTTTATTAGCGTGACAATAGTGCTCAAGATTATTCAGATCGGCCTGTAAAGCTATGATATCATCTAGTTTTGATATAGTCTTAAAGATCTTCATGTCATCAGAGAAACATAATAGTTTAGAAGAAGTAAGACAGTTTTGAATATCATTGATATAAATTGTAAATAATAATGGACCCAGTAAAGAACCCTGGGGAACTCCGCTTGGAACTACTAACCAACTTGAAATATAGTTATTCAAAAGTACTGCCTGTGACCTATTCCTCAAGTAAGAAGTAAAAACCATCTGTACAGGTCTCCGTGTATACCCAGACTATTCAGCTTACATAGCAGGATATCATGGTCCACTCTGTCAAAATAACATCTACCTGTATCCCTCAGTGATATAATCGTTAAATAAGATCAGGTTTGTGACAGTAGACCGTGCTTTTAAAAAACCGTGTTGGTACGAACTAAAATAATTATTGAGTGAAGAGTAAACTTGATTATATACAATTTTTCAAATATTTTAGCTATAACACATAGTTTTTGATATCGGTCTGTAGTTTGTTAAATTCGCTTTAGACCCTTTTTTATAAACAGGAGTTATATAGGCTGATTTCCATACCTTGGGGGCTGTACATGTAGATAATGACTTCTCAAATAACATTGAAACAGGTATGGCAATAGATGATACACATGGTATAAGAAATTTAGACGAAATACAGTCTGGACCTGCAGCTTTTGAAGTATCTGATCTTTTAATTAAGATAGCTACTTCATCAACATTTATTACAATGTTACAAATATTAGACAAAGTGTTTGTTGAATTTTCGAGGTTAGGAATAGAAATAATAGTGCTATGATCATTACTGTCTGCGATGGTACTAAAGAAATTAGAGTGAAAGTATACTGAAAACGCTTCACATATCCATTCACCGGTATTCAGAATTTCATTATTATTATTCAAATAATTAAGTACTGAATTTACGTTATAACGTTTTTTTACAAATGTCCAAAAATAATTAGGGTTATTTTTTATAGATTTTTCTGTAAGCTCTAAATATGTCGAGTAGAATTCAGATTCCATCTTCTTTACGCGTTCAGGAAGAAGCTTAAATATTAATTCATCGGATTTATTTCCATAAGTTTTGTATTTTCTTAAATATTTATGCCTTTCTTTTATTGTTTTTATAAGGGGTTTATTATACCAAATCGGATAGATAACGTGACTAATAAGTTTCTGTGGTATACATTTATTATGTAAGTTAAACACTGTTTGATTAAAAAATTCAACCTATTAATCCACTGTTCGTGAGGAGAACTCGCTTTTTTCCAGTCTGTCGAATAAATCCCACCATTGATGGCTTCAAAATCACCTTTATCATACAAAAATTTTGGGCGCGCGCACTTTGTAGAACTAGTGTTCCAACATAATCAAAATTTATTAACAAAGCCGGGTGGTAAGCATCAATGGGAACCAGAGGATATAAACATTCGGTTACATTCACCCTATTATTACATAAAACAAGATCTAGGATATTACCATCCTTATTATTAACAGCGTTATATTGAACAAGATCAAGAGTGCATAGTTCGTCACAAAGTAGGTACTCGTCATTTGTACTTATTTTAATTGGAACAAGCGAGTCATTATTAGACAACACCCATTTTATTCCGCTCAAATTAAAGTCACCGACAATGAGAAATGTTTCAGAAGTATAATTAAGTACATTTTCATTTAATTTAGAGAGAAAACTGGAGAGTTGTGAAGAGAAAGAATTACCTAAATTTTGATGACACAGATATATAACACATAAGTATAGGTTAACATAGCTCTTAGTATTAGGGTTTATTAAACGTAAACTGAGCCAGAGATCTTCAGCACTAGATTGAAAGTTAGGATGAAATAAAACCTGTAATTCTTTACGGACTGCTATTAGTACACCCCCTCCGCGTTTTTGTCCTGTCGCGTCGTAACTTCGATCACGCCTCCATACAGCATAGCGTTCATTAAAAAGTTCCGAATTAGAAATACCATACAATAACCATGTTTCAGTGAGAACAATAATATCATACAAATTAAATGACATTTCACGATAGATAATATCACATTTGGTTCTCAGGCCACGGACGTTTTGGTAATATATATTTAGATTATGGGATTTTACGCATTAATCCATTGTAAATTGATTCAATAATAGAATATAAAACAATATTATAAATTAAAATATAAATTACTGATAACTTGCAACATTTGCAACTGAAATTAACGTAATATAGATAAAAAAATACGTGTGGCACTCGAGGACTGCCGCGGTAAAGCTATTGCATAGCATTTTTTATTAACTTATGCAATTATAACTATTTATTTATTTTATTCATGCAGTATTTTTTTTTCCTTTGTTTTTTTTTCTTTGATATTTGTTTAGTATAGGCAGGTAGTAGATAGTTTTTAATATTGTTTGACATTTTTTTTGTTATGAATGAGTTGAGGGTACATAGTTTGATTGACGTACCACGACTAGAGCAGTCGAGTTGAGTGTGTGCGAGTGTCGACGTGTGTTAGATTACGTCGCGGCCCATATGTTTGTTGATTGTTGGTTGATTGTGACTTTAACCTACACACCCTACTTCCACCTGTCTCCAGAGCTTCAGTGTCGACCGGTACAGGGTGAGTAGAATTAATTTAGCGCTGTGGTAACGCATGCCGGGTACTCTGTTGCACGGACGCATCGTTCCGCCATCCGACTATCATAACTTGTATCACCGGGCCCAGCACGCATAGTTGGATGGTGGTTCGAGTGCGTTCGGTTATGTAACAATATTAATTCAAGTTACACTTTTTGAGCGTGGTGACCGATAAGAAAAAAAATTTCGATCCGTGCGAGCTTCCTAGCTAATGCTGTTGACCGAAAGGGCTTCACCGAACTTTGAGGACGAGTGCTGAAGGCACTCAGCCGCATAAGGTAACTAGCAGAAGGGTTCGAACCTCGGCTTGGCCGCTACCTGAGTGTGAAAACTCCCGCGGAATTTTTATCCTAGCTAATCCCTACATTTTTTTTATATTTATTTACATTTAAAAAAAAAAGGTTCCTTACAGGACCTATGTACCTGCGTGTTATGTGCAAGAGTGTATATGCAGTGTTGTGCGTGTAATGCTTGATGCATGGGCAGTGTCACTGTATCGCACTGGCGGCGACGTCAAGAGCCTCCCCAGTTGGGGAACGAGGCACGTCTTGGGTCGCCGCCTGAGGGGGACCCAGAAAGTGTGCGGGAACAAAATTAGCCGCTCGTCCCCGGCGGCGGGAACGGCGGTTACGCGGGCATGGGCGCTGACACGCATATGTACGAGGAACATGAGGAAACCGCCTATTCTCGCGCGTGATGCTATCGTCGCGGTCGATTAGTATGTTACGCGGACGTCGCGGCTTTCGGTCGGCGGAACGGAGTGGCGAGTACGAGACGGCTCGTACTATGAGTGGGTTCGGGTGTGTCTCTGTGCGTTCGAAGAAAGGTGTTGACCACTTTGACCATGATGCCCTCTCGGACATTGGTCGCCGTGGTAAAGTGTACGTGACGGCTCGCCAGAGCCGCCGAAATCTTGGTCCAGGACGCTTTGTCCTGGATCGTGACGGGAGGAGGCGGACGAATCTTGTTAGGCTGCGTCTGCGAAGAAGATTGCACCACGGGTTCGGAGGGAGCCGTTCTTACGGCGACCGACCGGGACCGGAGTGGGCTGGTTCCTATCATCCTCTGTAGCGAGGATTTTAGGGCCTACAGATGATAGCGGCGTAGAGGCCGACGCCTTCCTTTTTGATTTCCGCTGATGAATGGTGAAGCCGTCGTTCAATGGAGGAAACTCTGTCTCCATCTCATCCGAGTCAGACCCGTATGAGACTGGAGAGATGTGGCGGGCGGAGGCAAAAGCCGGCATCAGGCTCGGATGCCTGTCAGCCAGATCTGGTGGTGATAAAGGAGAGAAGGAGTTATCAGTGGGTATACTGATAACCTCAGCGGAGCGCGGTCTCGAAAGAGGGTGATCTACCTCCCTGCCGGAGGGGAAAGGGCGCGCCAAAAATCTAATGAGGCTACGCGAGCCTCGCAAGGGACCTTTGAGTCGAGGTGCAATGACCCAAAGGAATTGGTACCTACTAGACCTAGGGGGACGCCCTATCAAGCCCCAGGGCCGAGGACGTAAGTCAGATGACCAGACCTTACGCCCAAACAGCACCCAGGGGATGGATCTGAAGCAGGAGCGGAAGGGTGTGACAGAGGATACTACTGAGGCGACTACGCGCCGAATCTACCGCGGTATGCGGCGACCCCAGAAAGGGGGTCCCCAGGGGACCTGCCGAACCCTTCACCACCTTAGTTGGCACGGTTAGGTTTTCAGTGAAAACCACAATCAAGAGAGAGTGGATTTAAACAGTTTGACACAACAACCGTACAACAACAGTAAAACGCGCGCGTACCGAAAAGTACGTTTTTCGATAATATACGGAGTTATAAATATTTATAACACCGTATATTATCATCTCTCTTCAACTCGTAGGCGTACGCGAAGCGAATCTGCGTGACCTTACTTTCTAAAAACAGGTTCCAGTAGCCGACGTCACGAAGATGCACGAACACGACACGAAGCAGATGGCGCGAAAAGACAATCGAACTCGACTTGGAGCGAGCGGACAGACATGCGTGTGCACGCCTCGGCTAACCAAACACGGGTCTCTCCGTGCGAGCTTTGTTTTTTTTTTTTTTTTTTCCTACCTAGCTAATGCTGTTGACCGGAAGGGCCTTTACAGCTTCACCGAACTTTGTGGGCGAGTGCTGAAGGCACTCAGCCGCAAAAGGTAGCTAGCTCAAGGGTTCGAACCTCGGCTTGGCCGCTACCTGAGTATGAAAATTCCCGCGGAATTTTTATCCTAGCTAAACCCTACATTTTTTATTTTATTCTTTATTTACATAAAAAAGAAAAAAAAAAAAAAAGGTTCCTTACAGGACCTATGTACCTGCATGTTATGCATGAGTGTGTATGGAGTGTTGTGCGTGTAATTGCTCAATGCGTGGGCAGTGTTACTGTATCGTGCTGGCGGCGACGTCAAGAGCCTCCCCAGTTGGGGAACGAGGCACGTCTTGGGTCACCGCCTGAGGGGGACCCGGAGTGTGTGCGGGAGCAAAGTTAGCCGCCTGTCCCCGGCGGCGGGAACGGCGGTTACGCGGGCGTGGGCGCTGACACGCAAATGTGCGAGGAACATGAGGAAATCGCCTATTCGCGCGCGTGATGCTATCATCGCGATCGGTTAGTATATTACGCGGACGTCGCCGGTTTCGGTCGGCGGAACTGACTGACGTGTGCGAGGGACGTTGCCGCTTTCGGACGGCGGAATTGACTGACGTGTGCGACGGACGTTGCCGCTTTCGGACGGCGGAACTGACTGACGTGTGCGACGGACGTTGCCGCTTTCGGACGGCGGAACGGACTGGTGTGTACGAGACGGCTCGTACTATGAGTGGGTTCGGGTGTGTCTCTGCGCGTTCGAAGAAGGCACGACACTGGGTTTTAAAGACGGACTTAATAGAGGGCAGGTTCAGATCTCTGTGTAAGTCCACATTTCTCTGAAACCGATAGACATCTGCAGCTATCCTTATAAAACGATTCTGAATCTTTTGTAAGGTTAGCATCTGTTCGTTAGAGATGTGACCGAAGACAGGTGCGCAGTACGTGATGATGGGTCTGATCAAATTGTACAGTCGTACCATATACATATACGTTATGCGAACACTCGGCCGAGCTACATGGTAGGCAGAGTGGGGGGTGTTAGGTTTTTTTTCGTTACGGAATTTTTAGATTCGGTCTCCACGCTCAAGGCTCGCGATAGAAGCTATGCAATAGCTTAATAAATCTTAGAAAGTGAGTAGTGGCAATTTTTTATTGCTTGAGAATATGTATTAAGTGACGGTAAATAATAAACAAGTTTGCGACAAAGACAACAAAGCGTAATATGCATAAGTGTAAGCGGAATAAACGTATAATTAAGTGCTATCTCTTTAAAATAGACACTGTGATAAGACATACAAAGGATATTTTCTGAGAAGTAAGCAAGTCGTGACAAGGCTATTAGTTCGACAGATGTGCTCAGTCTTTTACAAAAGTGTAATTTAAATATATATATAAGGTACTAAAAATTATTAACATTTGTGTTAATAGAACTATATAAATGCTACAACTAATTGATGACAGTAAATAAATACGGAATGAGGAACAATTTAAACAATCTTGTTTAAATCATGTTCTTTTTTTATAATAAAAACCTCAGCGTTTGGGTTTTTCAGTACATGAATCTTACCATGCTTAATCCATACAAACTCATATCCTTTCTCCTTTGCTATGGATTTGGCTTTGCTTAGAAGCTTCTTGTACTCTACGATCAGGTGATCGTTCACATAAACTCGATGAGAAGTACCTTGAAATCCTATATCACAGGTGGATAAATCCTTATCAGCGCGTGCAGCAGCAAGAAAATCTTCTTTCACGTATCTATTTAGAAAACTTACTACTATGAGCTTTTCATTTGAGTTGAAGATTGGAACTCTTGCAATATAATTGATCTGCATCTTAGGATAAATATATTTTACCTTTTGACCAATGGCATCGACAATTGAGTATAGGTTTTCATTCCTTTTAATAGGAACTCCCTTGATTTCTACATTATTTAGCCGAGACTGCTGCTCAAATGTCGAGAGATCGAACTTAGCTTTCGATAATTCTGTCTGCAGACAATTTACGGTCTCACGAATTTTCTCAATTTCCAGTACTTTTTCTTCGACATCAGCTAACCTTGCCCCAAATGAATCGAGTTTTTCATTTAAACATTCAAATGCCAACTTGACTTCATATAATTCCTCCTTTATTCCTCGAATGTCATCGGCCAGTGTTGGTAAAGTAAGTAACTAACTTTTCAAGTCACGAACTTAATATCGATTCTAGGGACGCTGATTCAATAGGAGACGGAGCCGGCGATGACAGTCGACACGCTGGACATTTCCACTGCATCCTCCTGTCGGAACCAAATTTATTTCCATCCTGATTCGGAAATATTTGCCCATCCAAAGTCCAATAATTTCTTACAAGTACCACACTGAGCTCCATCGGAGAAATTTCCGTTACACATTGCACACGTCTTCATTATGATTATTAATCCTTATTTGTGTTAAAATGTGAAAAGGTTGAGAGAACACAGTACTTCTCGGAGCAGTGCGATCGCACGTCTTACACCAACGAATGCCCACAATATGTATAATTAGTTATTGTTAACAATATTTTCGCCACACATCCGGCGGCGCCTTGGGATATTATCCGTCTACATCCGGTGAGACCGTCTCTCACCTGCCAATTGTCAGATCGCAAGGAATGACTATATAAGGCTCTGTAGCGCCAACACAAGGACACTTTAGTTCTATCTGCTAAAGTGAACGTTCCTAATATTGTAATATAATAATATGGTGACGTGGGAATAATATATAGTGAGAGTGTTTAATAATATAGCGAGAGTGTTTTAACATTTCAGAAGGAAATGCCTGACCCGTATTTAATGGCTTAAAAACACTATATACTTTATATAATAATTACGTCATTCTGCGAGAGATTGATTATGTGGATAAAGTGGAACAAAAAGTATAACTATGTAACGTGATATTTATGCAAGAACGCCTGTGATTAAATCTGTAACTATATCAAGACTAGAATACCTTTGATCAAATCTATAAATATAACAAGGATGGCTGTATGATCAAATCCATAAATATAACAAGGATGACTGTGTGATCAAATACTTAATATAACAAGGATGGCTGTGTGATCAAATCTGTAAATATAACAAGGTGGCTATGTGATCAAATCCTATAAATATAACTAGGTTTGCTGTGATCAAATCTACAAATATAACAAGGGTGGCTGTGTGACCAAACCCATAGGTACATAAATGGTGGCTGTGTGATCAAACCCATAGGTACACAAAGAGTGGCTGTGTTACTATTTACCCTTAGGTACATATCAACAGTAGCTGTGACTAAACTCAAATAATATCAACAGTGACTAAACCCAAAGTAAACCCATAAGTGTCTGTGACCAACTAAATACATAAATATAACTAGGTTGTATGAACAAATATGACAATTTGTGGCCTGCGTTGTAAATGTTTATCAAGTCCACAATGGTATTAATAATAATATTTCTTGATACCGAGATATTCTTGTAGATAAATCAAAAAAGGATGTACTTCACATTTGGATAACTTCACATTTGGAAAGGATATGGCTGACCAACACCTAGTACATGGTATTCATTGGGGGCAGTTGTGTATGAGATCACAGGACCTAATGTCAATGACTAAAGAAAGCAATGACCGTGGGTCACGGTTTATCCAGGATGGCCGAGTGTTAACATTATTTTCGCCACACATCCGGCGGCGCCTTGGGATATTATCCGTCTACATCCGGTGAGAGCCAATTGTCAGATCGCATGGAATGACTATATAAGGCTCTGTAGAGCCAACACAAGGACACTTGCGTTCTATCTGCTAAAGTGAACGTTCCTGATATTGCAATATAATAATGTGGTGACGTGGGAATAATACAACATTATATACATTAATTAGTAAAAAGTTATTTTGATATTAAAACAGACACTTCAATTTTATTTATTTCTATAGATATACATAACATCGCATATAACTACTTCACTGCTTTTTTATCACGTATAATATTGTACATCTAAAACGAAAACAAAAATTATAGACAATTGTTTGAAACCGGTTCGACATGGATCCACTTCTAAAGAGGCCAGTACACAATGGCCCATGAATGGTCATGCACCACGAAGTGCTGCACTGTAATCGCGGAGGTGCCGCTACAATTTATTTGTTTGTTGTATATTACATACAACTACTATATAAGTATAGCATCGAAACAAAGTAATAAAATATAATTTCAAAAACTAAAAAAAAATAGCTTTATAGCTAATTGAATTAATTGGTATTAAATTATTTTTTTAAATACTGATATAAAGTTCAGTGACGAGTTTAAAAATGGGTCTCTATACGAACGCCACTGGTTATATCACGCGCCACAATTCCTTTGAGGTATGTCTGAAAAACCGACAATTTCGCCGTTGCGCGCCATGACAGATATTTGTCGGCTATCCTGTGTTGTTCCCCGTGTACACAATGCCTTGAGAATAAAGTACGATTAAAAACATTTGTTTAATAACTAGAGTAGGCTCGTAGTTAAAATTTTATACGGGTAAAATTGTGCCCAAACACGTGTTAATAAATATGGCTGAACTGGATGGTAGCGATGGCGTAGGTCGTGCAGAGACCGATCAGAGTCCACAGCATCGAAGCGTCTACGTCAATGAGTCGAAAGATCGAGAACTTGAAGCGGCGTTTTTCGAGGAACATCAAGAAGTTTAATATTTTGCTCCTTTGCGCTTCATCTACGAACATAATTAAATTTCATTCATTTAAATACTAATAAGTTTTAACAAAGTCGCAAAAAATCATCGTAATGTAAAGATATATTATATATGTAAAAAATCTAATGTTATAGACGCTGAACAATATTCATTAAGACAGAAGTGGAAATGGGATGATCACGTTGCCAAATTGACAAACGAGAGATGGGTACAAAGGATAACGAACTGGGCAGACCCAAGCTTAAAAAGGGAAAAAGGACGGTAGAAAATACGTTGAGATGACAAAATAAAAAGAATAGCTGGGAAAGAATGGAATAATAAGCCCTAGAACAAATTGGCGGAGCCTATAACCATAAGGGCTCTTAAGTTTAAGAATCATATCTAGATCTAGAATCTAGATAAAAGCTATTCATACTTTGTACAAATACATAGATGTTACTATAGAGTACAAACTACTACCATACCAAAGTTCATCGAAATCGGTTCAGTACTTTTTGAACAAATTAATAAACACAGACAGAAAACATTGTTTAGCCTTTTATTATTTTATTATTATTTAGTATAGATTTTCTATGTCCTTTTAATGTTTCAAAACAGTCCAAATCTTTAAAAAATAAGTATATCGCCATCTATGAATAACTGTCAGAAATACAAAATGTAAATAAATGATGTTGAGTTAATTTAGTTTTATTTCTGCTCAATTCACTATTCATTTATGATACTATTAAGCAAACACATATTTGTTATGATGTTTTAATATGAATATATATAAACGCTATTTACGCGTTATATAAATGTATATATGTATAAAAATGTATTCAAAAGTTACTATAGAGTATATACTATAATCATGCCAAATTTCATCCAATTCGAAACAGTACTTTTTGCGTGACTGGTGAACAAATTAATAAACATACAGACAGACAAATTTAAAAATCATAGAAATGCGTTCTGTTGTCGACTTTGAACCCCTTCATGGTACTTTCTCTGAAATATCTTCAATGTACACATTTCGTCCCACTGGCCTTTTATTGTAAGTATAGATTTAGTAAAAAAACATGTGTTAACAATATTTTCGCCACACATCCGGCGGCGCCTTAAGATATTATCCGCCTACATCCGGTGGGGCCCTCTCTCATCTGCTAAATGTCAGATCGCATGAAATAAGTATATAAAGCTCTGTAGCGCCGATACAGCGACACTTGGGTTCTATCTGCTAAAGTGAACGTTCCTGATATTACAATATAATAAAGTGGTAACGTGAAAATAATACATAGTGAGAGTGTTCAATAACAAAGCGAGTGTTTTAATACATGTTATTTTGATATTACAAACAGAGACTTCAATTTTATTTATTGATATAGACATACATACAATTAATGAATGTTCGATGATCATATGAACTCACCTCTACACAATAACAGTTGTTTCACAATCAACTGCTTAATGGTGTCCACTTCACTCTTCACAAACTCCGCAATCACACACGGCGTATAAGCCACAGCAGAAAGAAACAGCATCGTAGAAGTTTGTAATATTAACTCCTATGTAAATTATAAAGTCTCACCTTTAGTCATTTTCTAATGTGTCTGGCAATCATTTTTTTGCTAGCGGGTGCGAATAAAAGACTGAACGTTTAGTAGCGATTGATCTTTGTTGTCAATGCGTCGGTCGGTCGGAGGTGGCATCAAAAGTTCAGAATAGGTTCTTTATAATAAAAGATACTAGTAACGGTACTACCGTTCGAGAAAACTCCGTGACTGTACCTTACACCAGTACATAGATAGTAGTTCTTAATAGTGAGTAGATGAATGAACTAAATAATGAATGAATCTACGAATTCAAAAACATATCTCAATCGGTCTACAAGTAAAAAAACACAGATCTGCAAGGAAAAAGTTTTCTGAATCTTTTATACAATATTCGAATATTTATAATCTTTATTGAAATCTATCATGTCACTTGTTTTTTTATTTTTTAATAAATAAAATGAATAGAATACAATAGCTTTTTATTTGCACAAAACCCAACACAAATTTAAACATATAGAAAATACATATTATATTATAAAACAAAAGTGTTGCGCTTATGCAAACAAGGTCCTACCTCCGCTTGATTGCTGCTCTGAAACTTCAAGAATGTCAGAGACGCGCTGGTATTCTGGTAGAACCTTGTTGGTGCGGTGAGAAACCACCTTAATTACATATTTTTTAAATAAAGTACGAAAAAAACAGAGCTATATGAAAAGTTACACAGGTATTACACAAATAAATTTTCTAATTTTCAATCAATCAATAAACTATTTGTATTTTTTTTAAACATATGACTGTCTATATCTATACCAAGAAACACGCAAATACACAATGTAGTTAAATACGTACATTCAGCACCACCAAGTTACATTAAATCAATATATAGGTATTTATATTTTTATATAAACAATTACTATTATTTTATCTAAGAATCCATAGTACTTTATTTAAAAATAAATTCATATTTAATTTGATTTTTTTTGTAAAATCAATAAATGCTGTTTAAAATTAATTTTGAAATAATTCATATTAAGTGATAGTCTGGTGATATGGTGGTGGTATATTGTTTCAGCATTTTGTGGCAGCATAACGAAAAACTACCACGAAAAGCTGCGGTTCTATAACGTGGATATTTTAAACGTGGTGCAAGCCGAATGTGATGAGTAGAAAAATCCAGTTTATGGTATGGAGGTTTCTGATTTTTTATTACACCGAAAAGAAGTGTCGCAAAATATAATAATCTACGAGATGAAATATTCATAAGACCATGACTATTTATGTAACGTAAAATATGTGCTCGTCTCGGAATAGGGAAACAGAATCTAACACAAGCATTTTGTACTCGTTGTATAAGTCTCTTTGAACTTGCTAACAAAAACTTGAGCATATTAAGTACATATATCTATCTATTAAGTATAATATTTGAGCATTACGAGTTGTAAAATGAGTCGGAACAGTAACATATTGTTGAAGTTTAAAACAGTTTTTTTTTTGTAAAGTTTTAATGTATTGGGATCATTAGATTACATGATATTTTATATTAAAATCCCCGGCTAAAACTATGCAGTCATATGCTGAGAACATGTTGACAGAATCTGTTAGTGCTTCAAAGAATACGTCAACATTTTGCTAAGGTGGACGGTAGGCAGTTCCAATTACTAAATTAAGACAATTCATGCTTATAGTTAGCCACAATTGCTCAACGGCGGGTATCTCAGGATAGGAAAGTATACGCGTAGTAATCCCGCTTTTTATGAAAAAGTCGAAAGTTGTATGAAGAAGTCAGATGTATTTTTCACAGCATGAGCGTAGCCTGACGACATATCGCGAACCTTCACCCGTATAGTATAGGGGTTACCACATCGGATGCCTCGATTTTAACACCAAGCTTACTCCCTAAAAGTGAAACAATAATATCCGGGTTCTCTCCAATTACTTCCGGCATGCCTGATACTTCGACATCGTTCAATAATAATTGCTGTTCTTTGTCGTTGATATCACACGTTAGTCGATTGATAGACTTGGTGAATTCAGTAAGTTTGACGCCGACTTTGTCATGAAGACAATCTTCACTACATGAGATTATCTTCTCCATGCTATTTCAACGAATATACCTTGAATCGAACTCGCAAGTGAATCTAATTTCATTATAAATTCTTATGTAAAATTATTCATTTGTTTTGTCACATACCCTTTCAGAGCTTCAGTTATTTCTAATTGTGTATTTTGTTAAGCAAAAATGTCTTCATTTTCAGCGTTACTGGGCTTTTGAGGCTTTTCCCGTGTCGTAACATTAGGAAAAGGGCCATAAGTTGTAGTTTGTTTTTGAAGGCATTTGATACATTTTCAAGTCGCCTTACGCTCCGGAGGATAATAGACAGTAACTCTTTTCGTACCAATTCGTACCTTTTCACATTCAATATGAAAATATAAACTACAGCTCTTACACAGCAAGAAAGAATTGTTTTTGATCTTTTTGTTACACTTTCCACAGCACTTGCCGGCCTCCGTTATTATATAATATTCGTTTAAATTATTTAATTTACTTTTTTTAAATAGATATTTTTAAACTTCACTGCACGATTACACAACACGTCGTCCGCTTCACACCTAAATGACTTACAAGGCTTTATAAAGTTCTTTATACCTATTAAAGTAACATGGAAGATCATAATGATTGTCAAAATTATTAGGCAGAAAATTTGAAACGAAGGTATGGCCAGAAATAACTAACCACTAATTACGTTGACGAGTTACGATTACCACGAAAAAAGTCAGTGAGCAAATGACTTGATTTTCAGATCTGTCATGTACATATAACGTGAGTTATCTTACCGTAGTTCCGTTCATTGTTAGAAAGTGGTAAATGTTCACACATGTGGTGACGATTGTATCCACATACGACAGTAATATCTGTAAAATAGTTTAGAATTACTATAGATTTAAGTTACATGTATCGTAATATAAAGAAATATATAAGGATATTGGATTATAATTATCAAACATGCAAAACTATGGACAGCTCTAGATCACATTTTCAACCTAATTTGGCTTACCGCCCTTTGAGAATATGTTGTTTTCTAGGGTTCCCCATCTTATATATTTTTTTTTTTTTTTTTTTAGCACATCTGCCCACATCTCTTCTCTACGTATGACACATAAACATTTTTTTCTTTTTTTTTTTAGTTGGTGGTTTTGAGTCTTAAGTACATACAGGCATACAGTACATGATGCTAGCCTAGTAAATGATAGTAGAACAAAAAGTAACATTTACATCAAATTAAAAAGGATCACATTTTACAGCATCTAAATATAGTCCACCTTGAACTATTTATGCATACGTTAATAATGTATTCCTTTATCACATATTTGGGCAGAGAATAGAGACTGCATTCGAATCACATCTACTCCCTCGTAAATGTAGGCCTCTTAATGTGGGGTCCCTTTCCAACTGCCTGTGTGTTTAATTGCAAGGACAGTGGACGTATCCGCATCGTTTATAATGACCCTTCATCGCCGTACGGTTCGTCGTCTCTGGAAGAGGAGCTTGATCGTGTGCTTCTTCTCCCTCACCCTCACTTCTTTTACAAACATAACCTGCTCGCAAAATGAAGTGACTGACTCTTCTTAACTTCTTTCCGATATCGTCTTCATGATGCCCGGAAGTAATAGATCGAGACCTATCGCTACGACTAGATCGCGACGTGACGAGTCCCATGTAGAACAGACGGCTCTCGTATTCTGCGCTTTATCTTCAGCGTAGGTTATAACACTCTGCTGTGACCTCACGATCTACGTGACAAAGGTACCTCCAGAAACATTAATATCTCGAGGTACCTGTGACATCGTAAAAGTCAGAGTGCCACGCCATCACCGTAGCTAAGTCTTGACGGTTTATGGTCTTACAGCATCTACGTTTGCCACGCCCTACCTGTGATGCTCAAGTCGATGGTTCCATTAATCTGGTGGAGCTTTAACAGATATGCCTGGATTTCCCGTACGACGGTCTAGACTGTGTTCCTGAGTTTTCTCGCACCACCAATAAAGGGACGTGAGGGCTCTCGCTTCCATATCCAATGGGAGGGATCTAGCTAGTAAGGAGATTGCCTTAAAGGAGAACTCGCAGCCTGCCCTATTGGTCATCGGCCTCTGGGGGTTTGACGAGCGGAATTGGGCCCCTGAAATTGGGCATAAGCCGAGGCAGCACAACCGCGTCATCTAAAGTGAGGGAGTCAGCTGCCGGAAGTGCTCTACCCAGTCCCATCGGCAATCCAGGATATGGCCTCTTTTTAGTCCCTATGCCAATTAGGTTACCTCCCAAATATTATATAGTTACATCCACTTATCTTTGTGTTTCTAACAAAAATTGTAACAAAAAGTCCACACGCAAAGTAAAACCGCAAGATTCTTATGTTATCTTAAGAATTTTTAAATTAAAATACACTCATCATTAACCCTAGAAACTACAGATAGTAACTCGTTATTATAAAAGTACCAGAAACTTACCACCGACTTCATAAAATTGTTGACGCATCGCATAGTGTCCAATATATTTTTGTAAGTTATTAAACTCTTGTGTATGACTTGATATTTGGTAACAAAAGCTTCGCTTTTTATATCATTCTCTAAACTTTTTCTCAAATGGTACATCCGATGCAATAGTAAATCAAAAAAAAACGTAATCTTCAAAGTGTTAATAAATTGAATTGACATTATTAGAAAATAAAAACAAGAAATCAATACAATTTTAACAAAAGTCTGGTCTAAGTTAAAGAACATTTGTGTAACAAAATGACAAAGTCTCCAAACAAATATAAGTAAAATTATATAACTAGTTCTATTCGATTCGCTTTCAATATTGATATCTAAGTATTGTAATTGTTCATAGTAATTAATGAAGTTATTATCATAAATTAATGAAAGAAGTGAATTGAGTAAATAATCAAATAACATTATGATGATGCCAACTTTATATATAAATAATTGTAACTTAAAATATATAGCGTGAATGACAAACACTGTCAGAAAAGCAAACAAGGCGCAATACAGTTTTGCTAATAGCGTGATTGTTTTGTTGTTTGAGACTTTGTAGTACATTCCGATGGCGAGTCTTATATTCATTATCTGCTTTATCGTTAATGTCAACATCGTTATTTTGATAAGCTGTAAACAAATATCTTACTTCAATGAGAAGAAAGCTAAGAAGCTAAGAAGTTGGCCGTAACTTAAGAAAGCACTCGTACAGTTCTGTTTTTTTTGCTCCTTTATAATTTCAAAACTGATCTAATCTATATTATTATATTCTGGTGACCGATTACGATCATATCCTTATCTTAACTTAAAGAAAAGATTAAATATAAAACTACAGGCACGTTATAATTTAAATTTGCAAGAAGTATTAAATCTACTGTAAGTTATGAAGTAGGTAATTGTAGCAGTAAATTCATAATCAGTAACGGAAACCCATATTACAATTAAATATATGATCAAAAATCAAAAATCAAAATTTATTTATTCAATTTAGGCCCTAAGAAGGCGCTTATGAACGTCTAAAACACTACCACCGGTTCGGAAAACAACCCAGTCGAGAAGAGCCGGCAAGAAACTCGATCTGGTTCTTTTTTTTTTCATAAATATAATATATATCATTTTTTTTGTCATATAAAAAAAAAAAACTATACAAATCGTAGTTTTAATAATGTTAGTGGAAGCACAGAGATGTGGGTTATTTCCAGACATCACTATCGTTCACGTAATGAAGATCCACCCTGTAAAAACCTTTTGAGATTAAAACTTGCTTGACATAATACTTGAACTTATTGTCAGGTAAATCGGTAATGTTACTTGGGATCTTATTGTAAAACCGAATACTATTACCTATAAAGCTTTTATTACACTTACTTACTTGATAATTAAAACAGCAAAGGTATGCCTGTGTCACATTGATGCATATTTATTGCAACAGTCTATGATAATTATTCTTTTATATTATTTCAAATGTATAAACAGAAATATATATTTACAAAATTATTAAACAATGTAAAAACTGTGGAAATATTTGATATTATTTGTTTTACAATAAAGAATATGGAAGTTAACATCATGAGACTTGCTTAGCCTCGGTTTCAAATGTATCATTAGATAATTATTCATAGCTTGATGTCTTACAATATTTTGCTATGGGAGACAGCAGCTGAGATAGACTCTATATTTTTAATACAAAAACGTGCAGTTCGAGCCATTTACAGTTTGGGACATCGCGAATCACTGAATAATAAGTTTAAGAAATATAATGTAATATATTAACATTGCCCTCTCAATACATCATAGACAAATTAATGTACGTCCGTAAAAGTTTTAAACAAGTATGATATAGCAAACGGACGGCATAATTTTAATACTAGAAGTAATCACAAACTAGCCATTCCTTGCTTTGGGCTTAGTAAGACCAATAAAAACTTCTTAGGCAATAGTGTCATGTTCTACAACATGGCACCAAAGAACATTACCAAGTTACTCGACGATAAGTTTAAGCACTATGTCAAACAGGTTTTAAAATCCAAAGGTTATTACAGGTTGGATCATTACGTGAACGATACTGATGTCTGGAAGTGACTCTTTGTGCTTCCGCTAAAACCGTTTAGTGTTATTATAAGTTGTATAATTTTAATAACTTTAAAAATACCAGATCGAGTTTCTTGCCGGCTCTTATCGGCTGAGTTGTTTTCCGAACCGGTGGTAGTTTTTTGACGTTCATAAGCGCTTTCTCAGGGCCCAAATTGAATAAAGAATTTTTTGATTTTTAATTTTGATTTATTTCGAGCGAAAGACGTTTACTGCTGTACATAGACTTCCTCCGAAGATCTTCTCAACGACCACTCTTACGCCAGCAGCATTCAGCGGATTCCCAAAAGTCTACCTTTCAATGTATGATTACAACCAACAATAATATTTTAATACTTATAAAAGTCATTATATCTCCTTAACCGCTTTAGATTTAGCGCTGGCAAATTCTGCGGAGTTTGAGTTTTGGGTAGCACCTCAAAACGAGGTTTGTACCACATTGGTGCCCTTGTGCTAGTTACCACTCTCCCGGCCGAAGCCTTAGTCGCTCGCCACAAAAATACGATGAAGATTATAAAGCGCTAACGGTCAAAAAAATTAAGTCAGTTCGAAAAAAGAAAATCATTACGTTTCATGGTATCTTTTCAATTTGGTGTTCCAAGTTCCAAGATATATGTATTTCTTCTATAAAATCTACCAGATTAAATAAAACTAACGAAAAACTTACTTATTAAGGGATTTTGAAAAAAAAATGTACTCACTTCAAAAAGTTGAAATGTTAAAAGTGAAAAAAGAAAGACCTTTTATACTTTTCAATAAAATAACAATAATAAATATTATTATTAGAGAGAGTTACACGAAACTGTTCAGTTTTACTCGCGGTCGAACTATGTGTCTGATTGGGAATAGATACTTGCCGATTCAAGGTGAGTAAAGCCAAGTGTATCAATACGGCCTCGAAAACTTTAAATATACTTATAAATAAACAACCACAACACTAGCGTCTGTACTCGCTCGTTACCTAATGAGTCATGGTTACAGTGTAGTCTTCATTCTGTTATATCTTATGTCAAAAAAGATATTTGTTATATCTTTGCTAAATATTAGTAGCAAAATTTATTTTTGATAATAATTAGGGTTCCGTATAAAAATAATTAAAACTATATTATTGAATTAAAAAACATATGAAACTCGAGCGCAGCCGCAGTCACACAGCTATATACAAAATATTATACAGTTATATTGCACTAGCGGTAAGTTAGAGAAAATAGGTACAAATTTATTGTTCGCAACACATTTTACGTGCTAATTCCTGTACGGAGCTAAATACGGACTGCATTGCATAGACTTAGACAAGCTTAGCAGGATTAGCTCCCGAGCAGGATTAGCTCCCAGGAGCAGGATTAGCTCCCAGGAAACTCAGAAGATTACTCCACGAGGGACGCACCTTGTATGCCTCACCCAGTAGACTTGTCCGTAAGCGCGGACAAAGGAGAGGCCACCGTCGAAGGGAATGGCCCTGATGCGGTTTCCCCATGTTCGTTTAGTTCGTAGTTTAGTGATAAGTGTAGTTTGTAGTTTCCAACTGTTATGTTATTTTTTAAGATAATTGTAGCTTTAAAATTGTAATTTTTTTGTTAAAGTAATAGTTAGGGAAACACACGCTGCACTGTTGCTGGACTGCTTGAGCTGAATTGGAGGGCGTGAGAAGATTGCTCATCATTAGACAAGCTTGATATAGTCGATCAACAATATATCGAGTAACATCGTATGGTACTGGCTAAGAATAGTACCATCCGTTATCTTCCCGCGGGTGTCGTAAAACGCGACTAAGGGATAAACCAGAGGATGGGCAGCAGCGCCTTCTGAGTACCACAAACACGTACTGCGATCATCAACCCACCTGCCGATTATGGGAATGCGTCCCTTATTAGAGGAGACCTATGTCCAGCAGTGTACATCTTATGCTTGAATGGATGGAATGGATAACGAGTAATCTGTTTGTCGAAGCCATGGACATTGCTATCTATGTCAAACGTAATATGTAATAAAAATATATTTGAATACTTGCACCTGTAATATGAAAGCCATCTTTTTTAAGTAAGTTTTTTACCGTACTGCAGACAACGTATAATTTCATAAAATTGATTTTACTATATCTATCAGGGCCAACGTGTTATAAAAATAAACTGAATGTTTACTTTTGGTAACCATGGTGACCCATAGTCTCTCGCTTAGTAAATGTCAAGAATATAAACATTTCATGGACACAATTGATTTAGATTATTAGAAGAGAGTATGACAGATTGTATAATTTCGATCGAAGTAGAAATAGTGGAACAAGTGAAAGAGTTTGTGTACTTGAGATTAAAGGTTACAAGAGATGGAAACTGTGACGGTTATATTGAGAGAATAGTTTTGGTAGGAAACAGACTGAATGGGGCTCTGAGTAACTTCTTGTGCAGCCAGAAAGTAACTAAAAAGGTGCGTTTGGCTTTTAAGCGAGGAGAGTTAGTCTGTACACTTATGTATGGTAGTGAATGCTGGGTTTGGCCGAAGAAGGATGAAAGTAAGATTAACGCTGTGGAGATGAGAAATCTAAGAGGTATAGCTGGAGTGAAGATGATTGACAAAGTCATAAATAATATGATAAGGCACGATACAATGACACTGAACATAAATAAAGCATTACACGCACAACACTACACACACACTCTTGCACATAACACGCAGGAACATAGGTACTGTAAGGAACCTGTTTTTTTTTATTATTAAATAAAAAATTCAGGCCTTAGCTAGGTTTAAAATTCCGCGGAATTTTTTACACGCAAGTAACGGCCAAGCCGAGTTTCGTACCGCTTTGTTAACCCTTATGCTAGTTACCTTTTTGCTTTTTGCAAAGCCACTGTGCAGCTGTAAAGGCCCTTCCGATAAACAGCATTAGCTAGTTTAAAAAATCGATTTAAACTTATTATTTACAGGAATTATCCATTAGTTTTTTTGCGTCCTGTTTGTTTACCGAGTTACCAAATATTTTGAATCATTGAGAGCATAGCAAAAACGGCTCTATGGTCCATGCATAATATTAACCTGTTCTTCATGAGTCTTAATTACTAATCAAATAAGGTTTGTTTTGCAATAAACAATATAGAACCTGGCCAATTTCTACAGAATAAGTTTCAAGAATATGGTATCTTAACTTTATCCTCCTAATACATCTTCGATAACTTATTGTATGTTCGTAAAAAATTAGACAAGCTTGATCTAGTGAATGATCGTCATGATATCAGAAATATAGATAAGTTGTCCGTCACGCGCTTTAGGATAAGTAAGTCTAATAAAAGTTTTATAATAGTATTCGGTTTTATAATAAGATCCCAAAGAACATTACCGATTTACCTGATATTCAATGCAAATACTATGTGAAGCAAGTCTTAATTTCTAAATTATAGGATGGATCATTATAGGAACGATAGTATTATTTATTTATTTATTTATTTGTTGGAAGACCAAAAGCTATATCTTACATATTATATTATATTATATTATATTATATTATATTATATTATATTATATTATATTATATTATATATATTATATTATATTATATTATATTATATTATATTATATTATATTATATTATATTATATTATATTATATTATATTATATTATATTATATTATATTATATTATTATATTATATTATCTGGAACTTACACGGCTCTCTGTGCTTCCGCTAACATGTAACTATGATTTGTATAATTTAAATTTACTAATGATACGTATATTTCAATTAATAAAAAAAGGAACTAGATCGAGCTTTTTGTCGATTGGGCTATGTTCCGAACCGGTGGTAATATTTTGACGTTCATAAGCGCTTTCTTAAGGCCTATATTGAATAAAGAATTTCTTGACTTTGATTTGATGTACTTTATTAGATGTTTTAGGAGTTTAGGAGTGTAGGAGAATGTGGTGAAATACAATTTTTATTTATGATTGTAATGACGATATAATAAAAACATATAGTACGTCAAATGACAATAGTTGTAATTATTTTTTCTTTTTATTTAAACTTTATTTACAATTCTTTGCTATAGTCCAAAACATTTGTTTTTTTATATACCAATATAGTGGGAAACAGGCATACGATCCACCTGATGGCAGGCGGTCACCGTAGCCTATGGGCACCTGCAATACCAGAGGTATCACGTGTGCGTTGCCAAATCTTTAAAAAACTTTCTTACGCCCATTTTGAAGAACCTCATATAATATTCCGTGGGAAATACGGCTGGTAGCGCATTCCACATCCGGATAGTTCGCGGAAGGAAACTTCTCTAAGCCCCACTATCCGGAAACATTTTGGCTACAAGATGTGAGGGTGAACTCCCAGCCGATAGCAAGCCGTACGATGGTAGAAATTAGGTGTCGGTATCCTTATCTTCTAAGTGACTACAAAACTGAACATCACTGGAGATGTCGACACCAGGGAACTCAATGCTCTTCGAGATAGTAAGGGGAGTATCCTGCAATTGTGGGACTACAGTAAATTGGGTTTTCTTAGCGGTGAAAGCGCAAACTTATGTTTCAGCCACTACTTTATGGGAAATATAATTCTCTATACCTGCTAATATTGTATCTCTAGCAGCAGTGGTGCAGGAATCAGGATCTTCAGGTGTGAAGCAAAGTTGCTTCCATGGGTAGAATCCATAAAAATCACGCTAACCGTGAAGATCAGTGAAGTACGTCTACTCTCTAGCAAACAGGGAAATAATAATTAATTCAAATACTTTTTGACCATTGACGAGAAAAAATGTTTTTTTTTTCAGTTCCAAAAAGCAAAATCGAAATTTATATGAGTGTAATAATAATTAGTCACATCACAACAAAGTAATAATTTAAATTTCTACAAATAAAATGTTGATTAATTATAATTAAATGTAACACAAAGACTGGTTAGGTACACCATTTATAGTGGGTATTCCTATAGTGGGTTTTCGAGGCCTTTCACGCCGGGCGAGTCCTACCCCCTGGCATCTCTAATACGGGAGACTCTACTCTCCAATTAGGGTTGGCGGGGAGCATGCGTAAATGCATTTCCCACGTAAAAAAGTATCCCATTTATAACTAAAAAATTGCTAGACCGATTTTTATGATCTTTGATTTCAATAAATCCAATCAAAAAAAGTCAATGCTTTATCTCTACCCGAATAGCAGAATAGTTATTCGAACAACAAAAAATTCATAAACAAATCGTTTATGAAGAAAATTCATTTTTTCATAGTTTGTATGGAACGGCTTTTTTATGATAGCTCGCTAACATTGAATTTAATTTAGATTTAAATAGCACAATGTTTATCGATTCTAAGGCGGTTTGCCGGGACAGCTGGTTTGAAATTAAAGTCGTTTAGATATTTTGTACTTACTCGTACATAGAAAAGAAAACTCAAAAGGCTTTTACAACTACATTTTTTTTACATTTTTGCAACTTCACTTTTGAATGAATGAAGGAATGCGTAAATCGTTTTTACCAAAGGGGTGATGTATTTTAGGGGCTGTGGTTGTGGTGGGCACGAGAGCGGAAGCTTACAAGTTGCAAGGTTCGATTTCGGTTTCAGCTAAAAATCCTATTTCGGTCGGATACTAAACATATTTTCTAACAGTCCTATATTTTGTAAAATTGTAATGAGCGTGCTGACAGTCGCCATTCTGCCACATACTTCGTGATTAAGGCTACTGAAACGAGTGGGGAAAGAATAGGAGAAGAATAGAGTAGTCGTTGTGCAAAACATTCAGGCCTAAATATTACGTTTTAATTATACAGTTTTTGCAACGGTTCATAAACGTGTGGTACCTGCTAAGAATAGTACCACCCCATATCTTCCCGAAGGTGTCGTAAAAGGCGACTAAGGGTTAGACCAGGAGATGGGAGGCAGCAGCCTCTGAGTACCACAAAAACCTACTGTGATCGCAAACCCGTCTGCCAAGCGTGGCGATTATGGCAATTCCCCTCTTTTTGGGGAAGATCTATGTCCAGTAGTGGACTCTTTCAATGGAATTAATGAATGTTCATTCATTTATTCCAAAAGATGGAACCAGTGCCGATTTCAATCGCACTGTCGAACGCTTTGTCGCACTGTTTTGAATCAGATTATTATTGTAAATAGTTTGGGTTTTTTTGTTTTCGCATATATGTTAAGATATAGTTTCATTGTGTTAATAAATAACTAAAATAAGTGAAGTGTTTTAGTATGAATCCCTACGGTTAAAAGTTTAAATTAGCATAGTGCCGAAACCTCGGATGGACTTTGGACTCTGGTATTCATAAAAAGACTTAGAAAAAATTCGTAATAGTGTGAAATTTGGGACTTTTTAATGATTTTGGACTTGTAATATTTTCTGCGTTTAGATTTCAAGAGCTTAAAATAATTTTAACGAATTATAGACTTATTGTGATTGTGTTATAAAAAAAAAATCTCAAGTACAAGTTTAAGTTATTGAAACCGTATATTAGTAAAATTTGATCAAACATGGGCGCAAAGTTAATTAAACTCCAAACAGAATTAGCTTCAAGATTGAAGAAGGCACAAGTAAATTTTGATAAGAGCGCTAAAATAAGAATAAATAAATCCTACATAGAAACACGAATTGCTATATTAGAAGAATTATACACAGAATTTAAGAATTTAAGAATGATTGCATAGAGAATTAATTTCAGTAACTACTTCTGATCAATTAGAAACGTTACCTTATTGGAAAGGCGACCATTATGATATATTTCAATAATTGTATACAGAATATCAGTCCGAATTGAAGAAAAAACTTGAAGAATTTCTAAAAGAAACTAAATCAGAGAACATAAGTAAAAATAATGATTGGTGTGATGAGGTTAAACTTCCGAGAATACAATTACCATCTTTTACTGGTAAATATGAGGAGTGGCAAACATTTTATAATATGTTTGTGTCACTAATTCACAGAAATGAAAGTTTATCAGCAGTGCAAAAGTTACATTATTTGAAGAGCAGTATATCAGGAGAACCTGAAAAATTGCTACGCAATTTTGCTACTACTGATAAAAATTATGAAGAGGCTTGGAAACAGTTAACCAAACTATACAATAACAAACGCTACAACACTAATGCAGTACTAAATATATTATTTTCTCAAAAACAAAACTATTGGTGAATCTTTGCAAGCTATTAAGCAATTACTTGACACAACATCGTCTTCATTAAAAACCTTAAATAATATGGGAATACCTACCACATCATGGGATGCCATCGTAATTTATTTAATAGTGTCAAAGTTGGATGTACAATCTCACAAGCAATGGGAGAATCACATAAGTTCATTGACTGATGATCTACCTACTTGGTCTCATTTAATGGATTTTTGTAAAGCGAGATTTAGAAGCCTAGTGATGATTGATTCAGGGAAAGATTTAGTTATGACACATGTGCATTCTAAAAAACGAGCACCTAAAACTAGAGCTTTTTATACAGCTATCCAACAAAACAATAAGACCACACATGTTTTATGTCCTTTATGTGGTGAAAATCATTACATTCATTTGTGCAAGCAGTTCAGGATAAAAACTACACAGGAAAGAAGAGATTTCGTGCAAGCTAAAGGTATTTGTTT
This sequence comes from Samia ricini, assembly GCA_014132275.2. NCBI lineage: Eukaryota > Metazoa > Arthropoda > Insecta > Lepidoptera > Saturniidae > Samia > Samia ricini. Next base: position 15,384,252 of record AP028163.1, read on the forward strand.
TAATTGTTTACACCCGAGTCATATAGTAAGTAAGTGTAAAGAATCGATATGCTGTAAAAGTTGTGGACGAAGACACAATACGATGTTACACTTAGAAAAGGAACAATTAACAGAAAACACTAATCGTATGGAAGGAGGAAATAGACAAGAAGTAGAAAATATAAATGTGTCTTCAGTAGGACAAAGAATTATAGCGAATTTTGCAAAACGTGAAAGTAAAAGTTATAACGTTCTTCTAGCGACTTCATTAATTAAGGCTTATTCTAATAATGGGAATACAATGTTAATATGCGCCTTGTTAGATCAGGGTTCACAGGCTTTATTTGTAACTGAAGAAACCGTTCAATTGCTAGGTCTTACGCGAACACATGCTATTGGTTTTGTATCGGGTCTGGGAGATGGTCAGATGCGTATTAAATATTCGGTTAGTTTGGATTTAAAGTCATGCTATAATCCAGAAATTTGTTTTAAAGTAAATACGTACGTATTGAGAACTCTTACATCTATGCTTCCATATGATAGACTAGACTCACCTGATTGGCTAGAACTTAAAAAATGTGCAATTGGCTGACCCAGGTTACGCAACTCCAGGTAAAATTGATGTATTATTAGGCGCTGAAGTTTATTACCAGATTTTGTTAGGAGACATGATGAAAAAACCAAAAGAAAATATTATTGCACAAAACACGGCCTTTCGATGGGTTTATCAGGAAGTATGTCTGATTCGAAGTTGGGTTATAATATTACCAGTTTACACATGCAGGTTACAAAAGAAGATGATTACTTTACACAGTTTTGGGAACTAGAAGCTGAACCAGATAGGTTTTAGAGGAAATTTACAGTAGAAGAACAAATGTGTGAAAACTTATATGAAGCTACAACAGTTAGAAATGATGAAGGATGGTTCATTATTACATTACCTTTTAAAGATGAAGATCCTAAATGCCAATATGAGGAATCAAAGAATATAGTAATGAAAAAACTAATGGCGTTAGAAAAGAAGACTAATGACTGATACTTATCTTTATGAAGAATATAGAAAAAAGTGTTAAAAGAATATGTGACTCTTGGGCATATATCTTTGGTTGAAGAAGATGAGGTAGATAATCTAAAGGCTTACACCATGCATAATCTCCTACACCATGCGGTGGTAAGAGAAAATAAAGAAACTACAAAGGTTTAATGCATCTAGCAAAGGTGTAAATGGTGTGTCGCTCAATGACGATCTCATGGTTGGACCAAAGATTCAACAAAATTTGAGACATATTTTAATGAGGTGGAGCGTACACATCCCATTTGTATCGTTGCTGATCTTGTCAAAATTTATAGACAGGTATTAATAAATCCTTCGCAAACCAATTTTCAAAGAATACTTTGGAGATCACATACAGATATGCCGGTTAAGCATTATAAAATACTTACGTTGACTTGCGGAACAGCTTGTGCTCCGTATTTATCAGTTAAAACTTTACAAGGTTTGGCTGAAGATGAGAAACAAAACTTTCCAGTAGTATCAGAAATTACAAGGAATGACTATTATGTTGATGATCTAATGACAGAATGTGATTCGGAAGAAGAAGCCAAGATTATTTATGATGAAATTAATGCTCTAATGTCTTCTGGTGGATTCTCAGAGATGACAGTAAGAAAAGAGAAGAATCTGTACCTATTAAAATGGATAACATGGTAAAAATCCTTGGAATTTGTTGGAATAGGGAATCAGATAATTTTGAATATATTGTTACTTTACCGGACGTTATATATCCAGTTACAAAACGACAAGTATTGTCAAATATCGCTCGTTTGTATGACCCTATGGGATGGATTTCACCTATTGTAAGAAGAGCAAAGATGTTAATTCAGAAAATTTGGAAAGAACATCTAAGTTGGGATGATTCTTTAACTGCTGATTTATACGAAGCGTGGCTTATACTTCGCAAGGAGCTGGTAGAAATGCATCGAATCGAAATTCCAAGATGGATTTGTTGCACACGTAAGAGTCATGTAGAGTTACATGCTTTTTCAGATGCATCTCGTGCAGCTTATACTGCACTGTTTTTGCTCGGGTTGTTAGTGAAGATAAATCAATTTATGTGAGACTATTGACTGCCAAAACAAAAGTCGTTCCTATAGAAAGAGAAGTTTCAATTCCACGGTTAGAATTATGCGGTGCTGTACTTGCAGCAAAGTTGTTGAACGAGATATCTCAGGTAGTAAAAATACCAAAAGAAAATCTTTATGGGTGGAGTGATTCCACTATTGTATTAGCGTGGTTAAAAGGTGGAACAAGTAAATGGACAACGTTCGTAAGTAATCGGGTCTCGGAAATTCTTTCAATCACGGATTACAGTCAATGGGGTCATGTTACCACTGAAACAAACCCAGCAGATTGTGCGTCGAGAGGATTGAGTCCTAAGGAATTACTCTCACATTCCTTGTGGTGGGATGGACCTGAATGGTTAAAGAAGAGTAACATAGACATAGCAAATAATAAAGAAATAGAAGATACAAAAGAAAAACAAAGGATAATTTCAATGAAAATAATAGAAAAGAAAGAGATTTTGAATGATTAAGATTTTCTAATTTATCGAAGATGGTAAAGGTAATATCATATTGTAGAAGAGTATTAATAAAAAATCAAGAAAAGCAAAATTTACCGAAGTTTATAACTGTAAAGGAAATGAACAACTCTTTAGAAAATTGTATAAAACAAGTTCAGAAATAAGCTTTTGACGAAGAACTGACGTGTTTAAAGCATGAAAAAGCTATTCCAAAAGGTAGTGCACTTATAACTCTCTTTCCGATTTTAGATCAAAATGGATTGATAAGAGTCGGTGGACGAATTGACTTGGCCAACGTAAGCTATGATGCACGACATCCGTATATTTTGCCGACTAAGTCTCATCTCACTCAGTTATTAATATCGGATGCTCATGAGAAAACTCTTCATGGTAGACCACAAATCATGTTGAATTTTTTACGGTCTAAATTTTGGATTCCACGGAATAGAGAGCTAGTCAAAAAAATTATCGGAGTTGTATTACCTGCTTAAGATACTCCCCAGCAGCTACAGTACAATTAATGGGACAAATTCCAGATGTTAGGTTAAAGCCATGTAAGCCATTTAAGGCAACCGGAATTGACTATGCTGGACCGATTAACGTCAAATTTTCACCAGGACGTGGCGCGAAGACCTACAAAGGTTACATTTGTTTATTTGTATGTATGGTGACTCGGGCCATACATATTAAAGCTGTCACTGATTTAACAGCAAAAGGCTTATAGCCGTATTTAGACGTTTCACGTCTAGACGTGAACATTGCCAAGACGTTTTTAGCGATAACGATACGAATTTCGTTGCTGCAGATAAACTACTACGAGAAATGTTTGATCGTCATAAATCAAACATTCCGAAACAGATAGCTGAATTACTTACATTACACTCAACTACGTGGCATTTTATACCGCGACATGCACGTAATTTTGGAGGTCTTGGGGAAGCCGCAGTACGTTGTGCTAAAAATCATTTAAAGAGGGTTATAGGTGATAGTGCTCTTACATACGAGGAATTAGTAACGGTATTGTCACAAATTGAGGATTGTTTAAATTCAAGGCCTATTTCTATTATAAGTAGCGAGACAGATGACCCTCTCCCACTTACCCCAAGCCATTTTTTAATTGGTGAACCTATTTTAAATGTTAGTGATGACAGTAATATTAATTGTAATGTTAATAGTTTAGACAGATAGAATTTAATTCAAAAAATTGTATCTGATTTTGGCAAAGGTGGTCAAAAGAATATTTGTTAAATTTAAATCAAAGATATAAATGGTACTGGTATGAATCAGATTATTATTGTAAATGCTTTGGGTTTTGTTTTCGCATATATGTTAAGATATAGTTTCATTGTGTTAACAAACAACTAAAAAGTGAAGTGTTTTAGTGTGAATCCCTACGGTTAAAAGTTTAAATTAACAATCATAAAGGAGTTAATTAACTATCTATATAACGCCATATTGTCTTCATATGACGAGATTGTCTTCATATTACCTACTTCAGTTTTAAGAGTGGATCTATACTTTTACAATATCTTTTGGTTAAAACTTCGATATATTTACGACCAACATTGATGTTTTATTAACAACGATGAATATTGATCGTTCCTAAAATGCGTCTAGTCACAGTTGAGTTGCGAGCGACCGTGGACGTTTGTTATGCCTTATTATGTGTAAGTATATTTTTTTTAAAGCATTCAAGGCTGTATCAGATGTTCTTGAAGATATTAACGTTGTATCCCCATTGTATTTATTCTCAAATATATAGTAAGATATATCACGAGTATAAACGATGGCTTTTATTTTTCTTTTCAGAATCCTAGACATATTATTTTCGAAAGTATTTCATCAAGTAGAGTTATTTGCAATATAATAATAGATAAGAGTTTTAAACTGTAATAGGTTCAGTGCTTTAACTACAATTTTACATAATATTAAGTAACGAAGCCTAGAATGTTAAGTACACTAAAGGCGGGTTTCAATATCGAATGTTAAAAGGTAAGAATATAGATCAAACCAAAAATATATCGATTTTTCTGACTGATCACTGACATTATTTGACAATATACAGAAAAAAGGGATCGAAATTTCGGATTCCTGTAGGTAAAACAGATTGAGATCGAATATTAAAACTGACCCCCAATGATACCGCCTTTTAAGTAGTGCTGATGGAACGCAACTATTGGCGCTTAGCGACAATTTTCAAAATTAGGAATTTTCTTTTAAAATGCTATGGTTTCATTGCCATATATTTCTTCACTGAAAGTTCGCCGATTATAGAACATGTGGATTCGAACGTAGCTCTGTCGTCACGAAATTCGACTACATTAGCATATTTTATAAATCAATATAACAAAAAAATTGTGAAATAAAATACAGATATGGAAGATTTCAACGAATAACAAAATATATTTCGATAGTTTTTGAAAGTATTGTGTTGTATTGTATGCTTATCTGCACATTTGTATTAATTCAAACTAATGTTTATAACATAATTACAGTGAACCTTTACCATAATATTAAAGAAATGTATCTTTAGTGAATTAAAAGTTAAGATCTAGTATAAATCGCGGACCAAATACAAAACGTACGTATTGATTTTAAAATCACTCAAAACATAAGATCAATTTCAAAATATATAATTCCGAGTAACGATAAAAAATGCGGCTTTTTGCTTTGCAAAGCTTAGAAGACGTAAAAATTCACATACACTTACATACATTTTTGGATTTGGCACATGAAATATGACCCTAGAAATTAGATTTTTTAACATAGTTAAATTTAGAATAATGTGAAAATAATTTGGTCTTGTAATTACATAGTAGGTATGCGTATTTTGTATATTGAATACGACGAATTATTTTTTACAAGTTTCTCTTAAATTTTGTTTTGATTCTTTTTGCTTATAAGCAAAGGTTAACCTTCTGTGTAGATTAAACTGTCCTTCATATAAAAAAGTAATCTATCAATTAATTTAACAAAAAGACTGCTGGATATAGGTCATCCCAAACATCTCCATAATGACTGGTGTAGTTCATAATCGGCACGCTTGGCAGGCGGGTTGGCGATAACAGTAAGTGTTTGTGGTACTTGGAAGATGCTTATTTTATATCCCTTAGTCGCCTTTTACGACACCCACGGGAAGATATGGGGTGGTACTATCCTTAGCCGGCACCATCGGTAGGTGTCGTAAAATGCGACTAAGGGATAAACCAGGGAATGGGCAGTAGCATCCTTTGAGTACCACAAACACCACTACTGTGATCGCCAACCCGCCTACCAAGCGTAGCGATTACGGCAATTCCTCTCTTATTGAGGGAGACCTATGTCCACCAGTGGACGTCTTATGGTTAATGGATGGAATGCATGAACGGGAATATGGGGTGTATATTCTTAGCTGGCACCACACGGCTAAAGAAGAAATGTAAAATATTAATTGAATGTTTTTGGTTATCGATATTCGAGATTAATGTTTCCAGGAACTAAAATCATGAGAACGTTAACCCTATCAGATATATTTAGATATGTTCATTATATCTTCATGCTTCGTTACAGATCAACATACTAAAGATGTTGCAGTTAACGCTAAAGCATATAATTAACTTGAGACTCGCGCTCGGAATGTACCATAGAGTCTCAAACAACAAAACAAACACGTTATTGGCTAAATTATATTGTGTTATTTTCACTTTAGTGGTTATTTTTGTGAGTTACTTCTTTTTTATTACAACTTAGAATCACCTGCAATGAGATTTGCCACATTTACGATGTTGTTTAATTACATAGCAAATTTAATTATTTCCTTAATTTATGAGAATAATTTCATTGAATACTACGCTCAATTACAATTCTTAGATATCAGTATTCAAGAGGAGTTTAAAATAACAATATACGTAATTTTCTTCGTATTAACTTGGAGAGTCTTTCATTTCATTATATACATTTTGTTCAGATTAGAAATAAATTTTATAAGATTTGTATCACTTATATCATTTAATTTACTCTTGATGTCGGTTCAATGCATTAACATATTGAAGATTACGTTTTTCGACTTACTATGGAGGCGATTGTCCCGCCTAAGGAAAACTTTAGAGAATGATATAAGAGCCCAAGAATTTTCTATCAAATATCAAGCTATACAAAAATGTTTGAACATTTATAAAAAGGTGTTGGACACTATGCGATGCGTCGATATTTATATAAAATCTATGGTAAGTTACGAATGTATTATGTTTATTAGTTGCTATTTATTGAAGTTCTTTTTGTTTAAATAGTGATAAAACTTATATTTTGAGTTTACCTATTGCATGCGTGCATACACCTTTTTGCTTGGACCCTTTATACTTTAATATTATAATTTTGATGGACGCATCAAAAATAATATTTCCAAAATATATTCTCAGTAAAATCAACTCTTTAAATCGTATAATATCTTATCGTGTATATTTTTGGTGACTATAATATAGTCTAAGAGCTAGTGAACAACCTGTATGTATTTGACCAAACCTGGAATTTTGGATAGTGAATTTTACCGCCCTTGAAAATTTGTCGCACTGGCCACTGGCCTCGAGTATAAACGTAGCCCTGCTTAAGCTGTTAACCCACGTACAGACCGGACTACAGGCATGGTATAGCGGGCGGCCAAAGTCATCAGTCGGCCTAAGTAAGGAAATGAAATAAGATTGATTTTTTAATCGATTCACAAAACATCGTGGCTTTTTATTCGTAAATAGTATTCTTCCAGTAGTCGAAATTAGACTATAATCAATATTTATTGTTTTAATTTTTTTTTTTTCAGAACTAAAGGTCATCAATAACAACTAAACCAAAAAAAGAAGAACGTCTAATTTACTTAAGAAAAAATGATATTCAGCGTTTTGTTTTTGCCTATTTACAGATAATCATAATTTCATAGAAAACAAAAAGGATACTCTAATAATCGATACTTTATTAATTTGAAAGATGAAACTTTTGGATCTCTTTGGTTTGTGAATCGATTCATCAAGCTTAGATTCGAAACGTTTCAAAAAATCGATCTTTTCCAGAAAAGACCCCCGTACCATGTCCATAATCCTGTCTGTACGTGTGTTAACCGCTTTATGACTACGATCTATAATAAGGCCATACATATATAATCACGTATGTAATGTAATATGTAAGCTGCTTCTAAAGTAATTATTTACTTTCACAGATATTATTAAACTACGTAGACAGCATCATATCAACGTGCTTAAATATTTACCAAATTCTATTGATTCAAACAACAAAGGTAAAACTTCATTTCAATACACATAAATCTAATCACGTAGCATAATTCTTTTGGGAGTATACTATTTATAGAAGATTATCTTATCTGATTCTAAAACTGAAAGAAAAAAATCGGTTCAGTTTTGGAGGAGGAAACAGGTACTACGAAATGATGGTTTTGTCTATTTTGCATAGGTAAAATCAGCCCGAGCTGAAGTTTTCCCTATTTTTTCTTTGGGATGCAACGCGATAGTAATAGATTTCTGAAATACCTACTTTCCTTGTGTCGTTTAATTAGAAAATTGACAAATCTAGATATCAGCATACCAGACGCATTAACTCCTTGAGCACTTACCTGGTAATTTACGCCAGCTTTCCATTGTTTTCCTATTATCTTATTTTTACGGGTACACTCGACACATTAAATAATTAATTAAAATGCTTTTACCTAGGAAATAATCTTTAGATGTTCTACGACTTTAATTATATCTATAATCGCCTGTGTACCGTGTGTACTAGCTGAGTACGTGAAGATTGAAGAGAATGCTATTAGAAGGATGATATTGAAACAACTGTTGCTTTGCAGAGGTAAATTTATATATTTTTATTTACACACTCACCTGCACACAACAAATTTATATACACATAAGTGCATGAAGACATACGTACAAGTGGATGCACAAATAAATGCATCTGAACATACACACACAAGAACATGCACACAAACTCGGAGTTTCATCATTTCCCATTTATTTTGTACAAACAGCAAAATGTAAAGTAATTTATTTGTAATAAAATATTGAATATTAAATTGTAATAAAAAAATATCATTCTCCGTTCATTTTTTTTTACACGGTATGTCCTCTGTGCTTTGACTATAATTTCTCTTGATATTAAGTGACGATGTGGTTCAGGATGGTAAACACATTAAGCCTAGATACTGGCTCTCAAGTTCTGCTTCCGGAACACACCTATTGGTATTTGGCGACAGGTTTTAAAACTTGAGGGTGGTAACTACCCAGGAGGGCATTGTCAGAAAATGCCCTACCACCATTCTATGGTTTCCTCACGATGTTTTCCTTCACCGAAAGCTCAGGGCGATTTTAGAGTTGGATAGGTGGGTTTAAACCCGCGTCCATTGACGCGGAATTCGGCCGCGCTATCCACGGTGTCACTATCGCTTCCACCAATTGCATAAGATCGGCAAGACGTTATTTATTTTATTACTATATGTGCCCGCTCCGCCTACATATCATATTTTCTTCTCTGCGTAATATAGTTTTCAAATATTCATTGGAAAATAATGAATCGATGGTCACTTTTTTTGGGCCTAAATTGTTTTTGGTAAGAAACCATATATATTTATTATACACTCAAATACTTGGCAGTAAAACTGTCGGTCCATTGAATCGTATTTTCTTAAAAATCGTAATAAGAGAAAGCAAAGATATTTCTCACAAATTCAAGCAATTGCCAGTAGAATTATGCATTGAATCGAACTGTACTCACAATATTATGAGTTTTAATTTCATACGCGAAATCCTAATTATTTTCTAATAAAAGTAGCCTAAGTTACGCGAAATAACTTAAACTTATCTATTTCGGAGATTAGCTGGAAAAAACAGATAAAAATTTCAAAAATTCTTGTCTGATACTATACCGTATATATGGTTATATGTATCTAGTAAAAAGTTTTTATTTTTATATTACAAACAGATATTTTAATTTTATTTATTAACATAGATTGGGTCAAATCGACCGATAGGTGGAATCGACTCCGTCCGATTTGGATTACATTTGGTTAGACGTTTTCTGTCATCCTAAAATAAGTATCCACCTTATAATAACCTTTGCAAACTAAAACTTGATATCCTCTCGGAACTTATTGTCCATGAAATCGGTAAAGTGCTTTGAGACTTTATAGTAAAAGCTAACACTATAAGTTCGACAACTGTTATCAGTTTTACATGGTTTTACTAAGTCTGAAACCTAAAACCGTTTAATTTATATTTATTCCTTGTATTATAATTATGTTGGCCGTTCACAAGGTCAAGTTTCGTTAATTATTTGTGGAGATATAGTCACTTATCAAGAATATATTGAGAGAGCATAGTTAAGATAACATATTCCGGAAACTTGGTATAAGTGATTCGCGAAGTCCCATATTATAGATTGTTTGAACTACACGTTTTTGTCTCTACTACGGATGCTACACCCATAACAAGATACCATAGGATATCAAGCTATGAAAGTAAGCGAAGTAGACTAATCTAACAGGGGCAGTATCATTAATTACATCCATCCATCTATTCAACCTAAAGACGTCCACTGCTGGACAAGTCCTCACAATGACCGGTATTGCTCCATTCGCATCCAGCGAACTCTTGTGACATTTTCCTGGTCGTCGATCCACCTTGTGAGAGACCTACCCACGCTGCGTTTTCCGGTACGTGGCAGAGAATACCAGTCAAGAACCCTTTGTCCCCATCGAGTATCGATTCTACGATCAATGTGCTCAGACCATTGGCATTTCAATTTGGCAATTCTTCGGGCAATGTCGGTTACTCCAAGCATAGCCCTCCGCATTGCCCTTTGAGTAACTTTTAGCTTTCTTAAGCCCATTGTGACATCTTAGTGACTCAGCCCATGTCTCAGTGGCGTAAGTCAGCACTAGCAACACACACTTGGCGGAGACTTTTGTCTTGAGAAACTGCAGTATTTCGGACGAGAAGGTTTCGCGTAGCTCCCCAAACGTGGCCCAGCCGATTTGGATTCGCCGATTAACCTCTAAGTGTATTGAATCATTATTATTCAATAGAAGGAAAAAACATCATTATTCACTAATGAGGAACAATACACATACTGAACAAATTAGAAAAAAAATAATAATAATAACAATAACAATGAAAAAAATGATACCCAGAAAAATACACATTAGCAGGGTAACGACATGTCACGCACCATCGCATCTCATTAAATGAAAGGGTCTCTAGCTTAGCATATGCTGAAGTACTAAGAGATACTCATCGCTGATTTTCAGCTGAAGCCCAGAGCGAGTCACGGAACGTCAGTATGTAAACTTTGCAAAAATTACGAATTACAATAAAAACTAAATTTGAATACTTAGTCCATAATATATATATATATATATATATATATATAGATACAGACACACAACAGACATATACACATATATACATATTGCTATAGATCTAATATATAAGAGGTCTAATAAATATTACACAAAAGATTATTTATATAAATATATGAAATTTATTAATTTTTACATAGATTGAGACGTTAATAAGATTAGTTTTAATGATTTTTAAATGTTGACAAATTATTAAGACTACGTAATGGAAGATACTGCCAGGAAATGTACAACGTAACATACAAAATAGATATACTACGAGGTTTGGACGTAAATATAATAATATTAGGTAAACTACCAAAATAATGGTGTATGATAAATTCATTATTTTGACAGATGAAGAGCAGAGGAGCAAAATACTGAAATTCTTGATATTCCTCGATGAACGTCGCTTCAAGTTCTCAATTTTTAGACTCCTTAATGTGGACGCTTCAATGCTTTGGACGCTTGTTGTTCTGTGCACGACCTATACTATCGCTCTTATCCAGTTCAGCCATATTTATTAAAAAGTGTTTCCGCGAGTTTTTATATAGAGTTTACCCTACAGTTTATAGGGGTTACATTTTTAATAATTCAGCACGTGATTCTCAATACGTATTCACGTAAGATTTGATTGCATTATGTTATAGTACCTGTTCGATCGATCTGAAGGACGTGTCATTCAGTTTATATCTACTACTATTAGATGACGTACATAGTAATACAAAATAGTTATACTAATAATTTACATTTTACGTTTGTCGTAAATAAAATTTTAATTTGTCGTAGTAAAAAAAAGTAATTGAATTGTTGTTTAGAATATTATAGTAAATCGAATTTGGATATTTAGTCAAAAAGTCCTGAATCGATGTTTTTAACATTCCATAGCAGTTTTCAAGGAGTTTCATTGATGCACGTTGGTTTGAATCTAAATTTCCATTTAAATTAAATAAAAAACAAATAAAAACAAAAAGAACATTTTAAAAAATTAAGTAAAATAAAAGGAAAATGAAAAAGTTCAAAAATAATGGAAAAAAAAAAACTAAAAAAATATTGCTTTTTAAGAAAACATTTTAAAAAAATATAACAAAAGTAGGTAAAACATATCTCATATCTATTTTTTTTAAGAAAACCCACCGCACATTCTTTTGGACTATGCCACGTTGGATAATTAAACCTATATTATATATTTTAATTTTATTGCATTTTACCATCGCTATATTATCAAAAATTGTATTTGGATGCACTTTTATATGTATACTTTGAAATAATTATATAAACAAATAACATAAACATTTAGGCGGTGTAATTGAATTGTTATTATACGTGTTAAAGAAAAAAATCATTACACTCTATTCAGATTTTTTTTTAACGATGTGTTAAATAACTGAGTGATATTAAGTTAGTTTTTAAGGTAGGTAATCAAAATTTAAACAAACAAACTATATCAATTTGTAAATATGTTGGATTTGTATAAAATTCTGATATGCAGTGTACACTATCAGTTGCATTACGATTTATATATAACGTGATGCTTTTTAGTCCGTTTGTTGGGAAAAATGTCATCCATCCATCCATTCAAACGAAAGACGTCCACTGCTAGACATAGGTTTCCCCCATAGATCTCCACTTAAGGGGGATTGCCAAAATCGCCACGCCATGCTGATTGACAGTCACAGTAGGTGTTTTGTGTTGCGTAAAGGTCGCCCTTATACGACACCCACGGGAAGATATGAGCTATCGACGGGTATCGCTTTCGTATTTATCCGTGACCTCTCATGAGCGACGCCCGTCGAAAAAGGGCCCTTGTGAAATGGCAATCATCTCCCAAAGCCTCAACCTTAGTTGTAATTGTTTTAACGAAGTGTAGTAATTTTCCTTAGTAATTTTTTCCTCTGACTTTCGTTCCACTCATTATGAAAACCCGCGCTATGATACTTTTATCTCTTCATTTTATCAAAGATTTATTCCTCAATATGACCCACAAGTGAATCACTCCGAGGTCCCACAATCCTATCCTATTTATCTATTCTAAAGACGTTCACTGTTGGACATAGATCTTCCCCAAAGATCTCGACCGGTCTTGCCCCATCCGGATTCAGTGGATTCCCGCAACCTACATTAGGTGGTCAGTCCACCTTGAGGGAGGGGGTACCTTGCGCAAAACAGGTCCGGCTGATGATTGTATCTGTAGCAGTTGTAGTTCTTAGAGGAACTATGTGCAGTAAGCAGGTTTGGGGAACTGTCTCGTTCGGTGAAATCACATGTATCGTTTGTTTCATGTTCGTGTCATTAGAGCAAACAGGATATCATTTAAGTATGTTTTACAGTTTATCAGTTCTTTCGGACCGTATAGCAAGGCAGACAGTTTTAATTAATAACTTTTAGCTTAAAAGATTAATGTATTGATTCAGGTTCACATTTTTAGGCTTTCAACTAATAATTAATGTGACATTAAAATGATTTTTTAATATTATATAGGGTCAGCGCTTTGACCACAATTTCACCTAACGCTAAGTCCAGGGTGAGATCCCGTACGCCCGCCGGAGCGAAAAGCCACGATTTAAGAGGCTCCACCCTTAAAAATCTAGAAAAATAGTAAGATTAGTCCTTTAGAGGAGTGCCATAAGTATTCGGAAGCGTGCTGACACGAGGGCCACAATGTTTTTTTCCGGTATTAGATACATTAATTTTTCGCGAAGTTTTCAAGGATATGGTTTGACGACATAATTACATAAACACAAATTATACTTAGACACCAATCGTTGTGACTGGTCGTGGTGATAAAATTATTGTACTCTATTTTTCGTGTTTTCATGATAAAAATTGTCAAGCCACTACGCATATTTTATCGACTGTTATATTGTTTTCTTTAATTTGTTGTCTTTGATTAGTGGCTAAAATATGATTTAACACGTATATTTTATAGTGCTAGTGTATTATAGACACTTCATTCATGACGGGCGAAATGTTAATAAGTCAATTTGATTTAACTATTTTATATAGTTTTAAAATATTATGTCATTAGTTTGCACCGTTACATTTTACATAAAGATTACAGCACTGTTAATTTTTAGACTAATAAAATTGAGTTTATCTCTGTTCAACCTAGTTGGTGTTTTTTTTTGAGAACCTTCATAAGTAGGTACCCAAGAAGAATTATGCCCGTTTTGGCAATACTTTTATCGAATTTGGTCACCATGCTTAATCTAAAATATTACACATGTTAAAATTAATAAGATACACACTAGCTTTAAAATGGTTTTGAAAAAGTGATAAACTAGAGTTTTTATTTCTATACTGCATAGCTCTAGTATGAGGATATCTTAAAGCAATGTAATGTCTTTGTAATGTTTTTATTCATCATTAGTGCATACTGTCACTAGGTAATTAAATTATAATTAGCAAGTGTATACATACGCTTCGAAAATTTGGTTTGTTTATTTGAAATCAGTGCCAGCTTATGGATAATAAAGTGGTGAAAATGTACGTCGCTAATTATATTAAATTTAGATTAATTGGTCTTTAAAATCACCCTAATCCTTTATTTAGCTTATGTGTAATAAAGTTTAGGCAGTTATTTCTATTTGTAAATGAGTACATTGGTTAACCAATTGGGTAGCTGGGACCGACTCCAAAATTAACAAAACCAGATTAAAAAAGTAATTATTTAATGCCTTTTTAGTGCATTTTATAGTTTATTCTTTTGAAGTCGGTTTTATTTTTATATTAAAAAATGTTTGTGTTCTACGTTTTAGTTTAAGTATGTACTTTTAAGTATAGCTGTGAAGCCTTCTTCATAGCTTTGGAAACGAATATATAAAACATGTGCATGTGTTTGAGTGTTTTTCTCAATTTCCCTGAGTTTCACTGATCAGATCCTGATCTGGTGGAAATTGGACCTCGGAAGAGCACTCCTTCGATTTTGTAAATCGATCCACAAATGACGGAGAAATCGCGTAACAAACATATAAAAAAAAGAACATACAGACGAATTGATAACCTCCTCCTTTTTAAAGTCGGTTAAAAATAAATCGTATATAATTATAACAGAATATTTATTGCAATTAAACAACATTAACGTCAAAATAACAATAATAATTACTGTTTATTAATTAATATAAAAATACTAAAAGAAACATAACAATAAGAGTACAGTTGCATAGCATACTACTGTAAAAAACAGTGATTATTTTAATCTCATGTAACATATAATTCACACGATGAAATCAACACTTTGAGATTTAAATAAGTGAAAGTGCTAATTATAGTTTACTTGTGCTATGTGAAGATGATATCTAATTTTATTAAAGATGAGTTACGACGTTTATTAAATGTTCTACGAGTAATGTGCCCCGGATCACTTTATTTTCTTCGGACAATGTCGATTAATTTGGTTCTTCTACGAATTTCCTTATTTTCGATTGCTTCTCGAAAGGCGACCATATATTGAAAGACACAAAATAGGTAGGCCCCTAAACAGGTGGACCGAGGACTTGGTGAAAGTCATGTAAGTCTGCTGCTTTCAAGACTGCAAGACCGGTCGTTGTGGAGATCATTTCGTCCTTATTAAAATGAAGTTTTTTCATTTTTTTTTTATTTTATTTCTCTTTTTTTATACGATATAGGTTCAGTGCTTTGACCACAATCTCACCTGATGTTAAGTGAAGATGTGGTCCAGATGGTAAAAACACTAAGCCTAGATGAATGAAATAAAAGTAAAAAGTAAAATAATATAAAAGTCGTCTTAAGAAGTCATAATTTAAAAAATGCTAAATCTTCTTCAAGGCGATTATGTGAAACTGTCAGTTTTATGCGACAAGTTAAAATGATCGAAAATCGAGACGTATTAAAGGGCAGATTGCCATTATCGCTACGCTTGGCAGTCGGGTTTGTGATCCCAGTACTTAGGTGTTTGTGGTGCTCAGAGGATGTTGCTGCTCATCCTTTAGTCGACGTTTACAACAACTACAGGTAGATATGAGGTGGTAGTATTATTAGCCGGCACCACACGGCATGTTAATTATAATTACAAGAAAATAACCTTGAGAGCAGATCCTCAAAATAATATCTCTGTCGATTCCTGAAGCATGCCTTAATAAATATGGCTGAATTGAATAGCAGCGATGACGTAGGTCATACACAGGCTTACGCTGGTCCACAGCATTGATGCGTCCACGTAAATAGCACGCAGGATGGAGTACTGGAAGCGGTGATGATCCAGAAATGTCAAGTAATCCAGTATCTTATTTGCCTGGATTTCATCTACGGATACAATTTGAAGTACATATGTAAATACCGATTTTTTGATAGAGAAGAGCTTTCAGAATAGTGTTATTTTATAAGATAATGTAACAATGATTCGTACAATATTGTAAATGTGTGAGAGATATCAATTTAACTAAACGCTATATGTTAAATATTTTATTATTCTATTATTTTTTATCTATTAATAAATTATTAATTTAATTATTCTTTTGTAACTTTAATGACCAGAATACAAAATTGTATTTAACTTACTAGCATTATATAAACTTTCTAGCATGGTTCTAAACTTACACTATAGTAACAAAGTTTGTTTTCTGCTATCATATCAGAATCATTGTCAACATAAATCGTATTAAGTTTTCGGTTAAATTTCAAATTTTGCTCCCATTAAATTTCTGTCAGGATTGACTTACTTTACATTACTGGTTAGTAGTTTTCCAGAATGTATATATCGACGCAAATATAACAAACACGTGCACGTATGCCGATTCCTATAAATACGGTCGCATTGTCGGCATTTGGGCAAGCAGCTCCAGGCCCAAAAAAACTTATCGTTGAGGTCGATCATGACAGCTCCCCACTACGTAAGGAACGCTATGATTGCGCGAGACCTACAGTGGGAGGGCTTCATCTAGAGACTCACTATGTCCCTGTTCCGTCGGGCGGATGCTTCAGCCAACCCCTTGGTCCGGTGGGTCGCTCCGCTATACGCGAGACCTCCGGACAGAAAGACCTATCTCCGAGAAACCTTATCGTCGAAGATTGACGAGAGTAGCGTTAACGAACAAGCTACCAACCTATCAAGACTAACCAATAACCATCGGTGATACCATCCCAACGATCTGACCGCAGTTGCGGTCAGCGAAGACACCACAGTAGAGGGCATATATGTTGGTGTGTTTCCTTACCCTCCGTTATAGAGGGGCAGAGAAGGCTACACAGAGAGAGCGTTCGAGCATTCGTGCTCGAGACGTCGTACACTACGGACCTCTCTGAGACATCGTTACGCTACCCGTAGAATATATAAAACGTACCAGTAGCCCATGAGGTTTTCTTTCTAAGACTCAAACAGGAGCCATCATCATGAAACCAACAATTGTGACGTCAACAGTGTGTCATATATATTCAATGTGTTAATTCATTATTATAGTTATAGCTCCCATTCTTTTTTACATGAGCTATTAATAAGTCATGTGTGTGAAATAAAATTTCAGTTTCGTTTAGATTAGAGTTTTGTAATATTTTTTTATGATACAAATAATAAATATAAACTCACCTTTGCAAAGTACCAATTGATTTGATATCACTCGTCTAATGATATCTCCTTCTTTCTTTATGAATTCCCCTACCATACACGGCAAGCAAGCGATGACAGCCATAACGAGCATCGAAATAACGTTGAGCTTTTCCATCTGTCATTACAGATATAGTAAGGATTATGTACGGGTCAAGTAGTATTTCAATAGAGATTAAATCATTCGAGGTAATTCGGTGATGTTTAGATACGTTTCATTTCAAATTCTAGAAGTTACTATTTAACACAACAGTATACTTACCAACGATTAATATGAGACCATACAATAGGTGTGACATTGTAAATAATATTTCCCCGACTAATAGGAATCTAACAAGGTCATGATATTGAACTAGTGAGATGAAAAGGTGTTAGAATAATTCACTAATTTACAGCGGATATTTAGTTTCATATTTCATAAAGTTCTATTAAAAAAAAAACTATACAACACATATAGTTTTAGGTCCATCGGATTATTTCCTTATCTTTATTTATTTCTTTATCTTTTGTCAATTACTACCATTGCAACAAAGATAACGTAAATAATTAAATTTATTTAATACAAGTAAAATAAATGTTTTTTTGTATCTTGAGATATCCAAGATATCACCTACATTAGGATCCCTTTTGTACATCGAACGAGACAATTGTAGTATAGGGATTGGGTAGTGCGATCGGATTCCGTATCAATGGATACAGTTTCGAGCACAGCTCTCCAACTCTAAAATTAACCTGAGCAATAGCTGAAGGAAAACATCGTGAGGAAATCTCTTCATGTCAGCATAAATAAAAAAGTTTGCAAGGTCATAACAGTCTTTAAATCAGTGTGTCCACTTCTTCCTACTATGTTTTTACGTATAATTAAGATTCAACACAATTCCGCTTTCCTTCCTTCCTTCAATCCTTCTTTGCAAAATTTTCTGTCTTCAAAATTCAAGAATAATTTCCCATCAGAATTGTGATTTAATTTAAACCAATCTGTATTTTCATAGTTCAACATTCATGTGTAATGTTCTCAATACTTTTTTGTATATATTTTATTATGTAATAAAATAATTCATTAATAAAATTTTAATATTATTAAAAAATGTACTTACCGCACTTAATTGAACCGATATAGCGATATAGACATTTACACATACTACAATAACGTTATGCAAGTACGAGAGTAACATCTGTGAAAATAAATAATTTTACAGTTATAGAAATTTATTCAAAAATACTTCTGATTAGACGTTTAAATAAAAAAATCGTACGACATTGTAAATCACTTATAATATTTGATTTTGATTATTATTAAAAACACATTTGTGAAAAAAATACACAGGCACGTAATAGAAAAAAACATATTTTTTATAACAATATTGCCAGACAAAGTACGTTGATCATATAGTTTAAAACACACTCTTTAATATTAAGAATTGTTAGAACGTCAATCCGAAGACTAGTCAAGACCAATCTACTTCTAAACGATCAAATATATATATTTAGAAATAAACTTTTCCTACATCATGAAGACTTCATAACAAATTACTTCTAAACATTAGTTCTTAAAGAATCATGAATACTTAATCATGAATGAAAGGAGGTCATGAATACTTCTATTCAGAGTCGAATTGCTCAAGAAGCTAGATCCTGCAGTCCTCTTTCAAAATTGTACCTTTGGACTGAGCTGTATAGACCTATAAACTCCGCAAATAGCTTTTAATATAAGAAAGCTGCATAATTAATATAGCCAATTACTAAAATTATTTTTAACGGAAATTCTTAATGACGCTGATAGAATTTGACTGGATATTAATTAGTACAGTCCCTGCGCATTAGCACGTGACCATACATACATATGTATGCAAATCCCCGGACGCAGTATCTAATAATAAAGTTCTACATTTCAAACTATACTTAGACAAATACATACTGGATTCCTTTTATATTTAATTTATTTTTTTAACTACAATAATAATAATTCTAAAATTAAACCAGTGACGCTTGTAAGACTGAACCGGCAGTAAGTTTCGCTCCACGCGCGACCGTCCTTTATTTGACCGGCGCCCGCGCAGTCTTCGCGGACACTCACGGACGGACCGCGGCTCGTGTAACTTGTTATTTGTAGTATTTAATTTTGTTGTTACTTTTATTTAAATTATATTATCTATTATTTACTTTACTATTCGTTTCTTCTTTCACAGTTCATCTTAATACTGTGAATATATTTATCGTCTTACTTTCCGAAGACTTTATATACATATGTGGGCGCACCCCACAAACAAATGAAAGTGTTGTCGCTAGCCTGTATATGAAATCTGTATTTGTGAGAAGACGATTTCCCTACCCTAACAGTCTCATAAAATGACACATGGTTAGATAACTGAAGAAGATTAATAACCGAATGAAACTCTTGTTGATATGATTTTTTTTGTTCTCGCAAATCAAGCCGTTTATTCCTTCCACACAAGAACCTTTATTTGTCATGGTTTAAACTCAGTGTTGTCTGTCAATAGATTTAATAAGAAATAACATAGTTACACTATTATTGAAACGATATACCACTCTTTAAAATAATAATTCTCATCGTACCCAAAGAAGAATCAATCAATAACTAAACAAATAAAAATAATTTTTATTATTTTCTATATTTTATAACTAAACTGATACCTGTACAAGAAAAAACAAGAAATAAAGACACGAAGTGCTTATTAAACTAACTATATGCGGCACTTACTGAGTACGTTAACAAAATATATGTATTTCAAAAAGTTTAAAAAAAGCAGTTTATAAAGCGTATATAGAATACTCACCATGGACTTCATTTAAGTATCGATGCATTGTAAAATATCCAAGAGTTTTGTGTAAAATGTTAAACATTTTTTTATGGCATTGCATTTAGTATCAACATCTGGATTTCTCATATCGATCTCCAAAACATATCTCAAATGGCGCACTCTTAGCAATAGCAGGTCAAATATTATAATCTTTAAAGTGCCCATGGATTGCAAGGCCAATGTAAGAGCTTGTGTAATCAATATCATAATAATTTTTACACAATTTATTTCTGGTTCCACGCAAAGGAATGTAATAAAGTGGAAAAATCTCCAAAAACATATAAAGAATATTACATTATTTGTTAACTTTAATTCGTCTGTAATATTGAGATCTAAGCATTGCAGTTTTTCGTAATAATCAGTGACATTTTTATCGAAATAGAAAGAAAGAAAGAAATTTATTATGAAATTAAACACCACCAAGCACTGGATTATTTGAACCATAACTATTGTTTTGCTTAGATTAATTAAAATTAACCAACAAAAGAAGCAAGATAAAAGAACACAATAGCATTTTATTAAAAGCGCGATTCTTTTGTTGTTTGTAGCTCTGTAGTACATTCCAAAAGCGAGTCTCAAGTTCATCATTTGCTTTACCGTTAATTTCAACATTGTGAAGACGTTGATCTGTAAATAAGGAACACAAAACAGGTTCAATAATATATTTGGGTTATATTTTTAGCGACTTTTCTGTACTAATAGTCAAATTATTTGATAAAAACCACCTTAGATCATTCAACAAATTGCATTAATGAGAAAATGTTTTGAAGTGAACCTCGGAATACAATAAAAATACTGCGATATTAAACTTTATATTTTGCAAACCAAGTATACGCTGAAAGAGTTTATAAGTTATTAATTCAACTAACAATGCATTTGCATATATAATAACATAACATAAGCTCACGCCTGTTATCCCCGAAGGGTTAGGTTAGATTAGGAGAGGTGATATAGCGAACTACACCACCCACATTTCGCCGAGCTTAGTTCCGTCCTAGATGTAACAGGGGGCGAGCCTGTCGCCATATCGGGCACAAATTCCAAACTCCAGGATGATACTGAGTAGAAAAATACCAAAATACCAATACCACTTGACCCGACCGGGTAATCGAACCCCAGACCTCAGAACAGCATTCGCACCGTAATACAACTGCACCCACAGAGGCAGGCTTATATAATATGTAATAATAAAGGTTATTTTCATCTATAATTAGAATTGGAAGTGAAATTTAACGCAAGTCTGTCAATCAAATAATTAATTACAAGGATATAATTAATATTGTTGGATACATGTATGAGATCCTTATCATCATCATTGGCCTTAACAACTACGCAAGATAATTTTAGTGAGCGTTGTCAAGTTGAAATTGCACAGTTGCCGAGTGGCACTGCTCTAATTAAACAAAAACGTCCAGCGAATGGACCCGCAACGTTTGGCGCGACAAAGTTTCCTTGGTGAAATCGCAAATCAAAAAGACCCACAGGTAGACCATTCCCTTGATTTAAAGACTGTGTTAAGCGAGATATGACTGCATTCTCTATTGTCTACCGCTGTTGGGAGAACATGTCAGAAAACCGTGATGCATGGGGTAAGGCAGTCGTTGACAGCATACAAGTCCACGATGCTAAATAGTTTCAAGAACTTGCACGTAAGCGCGTCTTAAGACACCAGGGCGCTGCTAACCTTAATACTCCGAGTAACTTGTTACCTATGTGGCCGTTGCTGTCGCTCTCAGATTGGCTTGGCAAGTCACAAAAAGAAATGAGAACCTTTAGGAGAAGTATAGATAGATAACAAGAGATACGTATTTCTAAATTATTACTTATTAAAGTATTATAAATACTGTTGAAAGAATAAAAATCGTTCAGATTTTGTTTTTTAAAATAGTAGCAATACTCGTATGCATTCTTAAACATTCACCTAGGTCTAGTATTATATTAATCTAAAAACCTCTGTCGGGTATGTAACTACTCATTGTTGTATATTAAATGAAAAAAAATATCATAAACGAGTCTTATAGAATCAAAAGCGACTATCTACAATTTAGCTATCTACAATGGCCAACAAAAAAATCGTTAATATTGGTTTATTTTAATACTTTGTACTACTAACTTCATGTTGTGATATAAGTGAACCACCTATAGATTAAAATACAGTTTATGCATCAATCATCACTGCTATACTTTCATAAAAAAAAACATTTTTTCTACTTAGTCAAAAATGAGTTGGAGTGTAGATAGGCGCTTTTGATTCTATAGGACTCAAATAAAGTCAAGTTCTTAATATATAACACAATCATTAACAGCAGTTCTCATGGTCGGTTAGTTAACTTTGTTGTGGTATATAAAAATAGAACTACTAATTCAAGGTTAATACCATTAAGTACATTTTAACATCATACTGTACAAAGTAACTAATATCAAATTGAAATCGAAAATAAATTGGTATCAACGTGAATATTGCTCACTATTATAACTGTTGAAATTTTTCTTAATAACCATTTGAAGAAACAACTACGTGGAGATTTATCGAACAATTAGATTTCGACTTGATAAATTTTTCCACGATCTGTCCAGTTGTTAAGTACTATGTTAGCAACGCGCACGTGATACCTCTGGTGTTACAGGCGTCCATAGGCAACGGTGAATGCCTACCATCAAATGTATCGTATGCCTGTTTGCCACTGTAGTGAAGTAAATAAAAATAAAAAGAAAACAGATAAATAACAATTTGCGATGCTCGTACACCGAAACTATTGGTTTTATAAAAAAAATGAGTATGGATTGTAGAAAATTTTCTCTAGAGTAATTTTTTCTCTAGATGATTTTATCGTACAATCACTCGGAATGGAGATATCATCAAAAAACTTTTAGACGCTATTTATTTAACATGGCGGTGCGAGCGGCAATGATACGAGTTGGTAAAGTGGAAATTCGAAAAGAGCACATCAAAACCTATAAATTTATCCATCATAAAATCTCCTGGAAAACTTTCCAAGTAATACTACCAAACGATTGTACTAATCATGATTTTTTAAAAACTTTTTCTAGGCATGGTGGTAAGGTATTTTCTAATGATGCCCGCCTACCACCCTCAAGTTTGAAAACCTGTCGCCAAATACCAATAGGTGTGTTCCGGCATCATCACTTCAGCACCAGTACCTATGTTTAGTGTGTTTTACGATCCTGGACCATATCGTCAATTAACATCAGGTGAGATTGATGTCAAAGCACTGAACCTATAATGCATAAAAATGGGAATGTGATTTTAACGTCTGCTTACGGATGTTACGGCTATTTTCATTTTTACATTGTCCTCTAGTTATAAACAGATAGTATGATGTATGATATCCTTTTATAGAAATTTACATTATTTTCGACAAAAAAACCTCAAATTACAAGATTCAAAGTTAATGCAAAATTACTTACAATAGACGAAAATGAATAATGATATATTAATTTTTATTTTTATTAAAAACCCAAAAAGCCTCTGTATTCGCTTGTAACTCAAACTCGACTGGGTGCATTTAAAAATAGTTACCTAAGCTAATCAATACACAGTGTAAACTCTTTATTAAGTTCTTCTTTATAACAAAAAAACTCCTTATAACGTAGATAGTTGTTCGGTTTGAATTGTTTAACTTTAGTTGCAATAACATTGATATTCTTTTTAGAACACAATAGTTATATTTTATGCGAGCTGTGCCCGCAGCTTTACCCGCTTGGAATTCAGTATGGATTAAAGATTTTTCGAATAACGAGAAAATAAAATGTTGCTTTAAATTTGTTATATTTCCACTTCTTTCTCTATTTATTGATAATGTTATTATGCATAAAATTCATTATTATGTTTTTTTAATGAATCTGGTTAAACGATATTCATATATTATATATGCATAAAAGTATGCTAACCTACCATACCATTTATTCGAAATTGGTTTAATAATTATTGCCTGATTGATAATTAACAAATTAATAAAAAGAGAGACAGACAACAAATTTAAAACTATTGAAATGTGTTCTTTAGTCGATTCTGAATCCACACATAGTATTTTTTCTTAAATATCTTCAATGTATAGATTTCCTCTCGTTAGCCCTTTATTATAAGTATAGATAGCGATAAATTATACTTAGTAATTAGACGTAAACAAATGTCTATAAAAAAATCTTGTCAATCTTTGTTATAGGTTTCCATGGATTAAGTATAAACTAAATACTGGTACAGCGAATAATGCCGAGTAAAGCTAACCAGACTGCACTTAGAATAATGAATT
This sequence comes from Samia ricini, assembly GCA_014132275.2. Taxonomy (NCBI): domain Eukaryota; kingdom Metazoa; phylum Arthropoda; class Insecta; order Lepidoptera; family Saturniidae; genus Samia; species Samia ricini. Next base: position 15,408,842 of record AP028163.1, read on the forward strand.
ACTCTAAGTTACTAAAAACTATTAAAAGTGAGTTGTCGGATGTGAAAACTTCGATGGATTTTTTTCCGCGATTCAGTGAAGTCTCTTTCTGACAAAATTTCTAATATAAACAAAGAGATCAAACTACTTATGAAAACTAAGGAGGATATTATTCATCTGCAAAATATTTATCATTTTATTAGTGAAGATGAGCTAAGAGCCCGAATTGGCAATATTGAAACAAAAGGTATTCCTGTAACTTCATCAGAAAATCTAGATAAGTTTGGAGACATAATCTGTTGTAAACTCCCTAGGGACCAGATAAACTACGCAGCACGTATTCGAACGAGGAATGATAAGACTAATAAGACAATCATAGTTTCCATTCATAGTCGGTACCTTAAGGAGAACTTCGTTGGTAGCCCAAATGCAACACCGTCACGCCCCTTCAATTAGCTCTACACGCTGACAACAAAATTTTCGTTAACGATCAAGGTAATCCTAGATAACAAAATATTATTCAATAAAGAAAAAACTCTTGCCAAAGAAAAGGGTTTTTTTATATCTGGTCCAAATATTACATCACCGATACTAACAATAAAAACGGAAATTGAATTACAAAAAAATTATTACTTGAACGTTAGAGGGCTGTGGACAAAGACCAATACTTTTTAATCTGTATTTACATTATTATGACGTGTTATGCTTGACTGAAACTTGATTAATATACGAAATATCTACTAGTGAAATTTTTGACGACTGCTATATTGTTTGACGCCGTGATAGAAATTATCACATGATAAACCAATCTTCAGGGGGTGGGGTTCTTATAGCAGTGAATCGTGACTTGCAGCTAATTCTATTTATGAATGGTCATCATTCGTAGAAGATATGTGGGTTACAATTACGCTAGGCAATGGGAGGCCAAGAGGCACCTTCAAATTACACATTTAATACTAAGTAATTTTAATTTACCAATTATTTGTTTAATTTTTAGTGCATTTTATAGTTTATTCCTTTGAAGTCGGTTTTGTTTATAATTTTAAAAAGTTGTAACACCACAAATTGTAACAGCAGTCGTCAAGAGATGTCACCACTTATATTCAGCATGAGTATTTCATAAGAGTGTGTCTTGATCGCCAAGAGATGGCGTCAAAAGTATTTTAGATGCCGTTATCGGAACATCAACCTGAAACAATGACTCTGAAAAGAAACCTTCCCCTAGGGTCTAGTTCAATGCACACTATGCGCTTTCATCTTTGATGAGACGTTTTAGTGTAGTTGAACTAGGAAACCAGTACATCCCAACGTATACTTCCACCTCACCTTGAGATATACTGGTTCGATCCGGCGCTGAGAATTTGTATTTGACTCCTCTTGCTACCTCCTGTGAATAAAGTCTTCGAGCTTGCAGGTTGTTCTCTTTCTCGCCATCTATGAAATACTTCCTGCAAAGTTTTTTTTTCTACCCTTCAGTTTAAGTATGTACTTTTAGATATAGCTGTGAAGGCGACTTCATAACTTTGGAAACGAATATGTAAAACACTTGTAGGTGTCTATAATATTCGAGGGTTTTTCTCAATTTCCCTGAGCTCCAGTGATCAGATCCTGATTTGGAATTAGGACCAAATCATCAATTCTTTGAGTTATTTATGCAGAGCTGGTGTTATGATGGAATTGTTATTCGTAAATAATGCGATATTTTAAGTTTTCCATTTTGTGAAAATATGATAAGGTAATTTGATTACATTTCACTTTAGTGAGTGGATAAATATTTATCTCTTAATAAATTTATACAGCACATGCCTAATGTAATTTTCAAATTCAAATTAAAAATACTTTATTCAATTTAGGCCCTGATAAGGTGCTTATAAACGTCAAAATACTACTACCAGTTCGGAAAACAATCCAGTCATCGAGAAGAACCGGCATGAAACTCGGTAAGGTTTTTTCTGCATTCTTTTTCGACTTTAGAACTGACAGTTACAAAGTTTACATGCACAGAGAAATATGTTACTTCCAGACATCACCATCGTTCACTCTGCTCGACACAATCTGGATATTCCCCGTGTTGTTTACAAAGTAACTGCGGATGAGGATTCCGACACCACTTTAAGACTGTTGTTCGCCGTCCCGGATTATCAAGTTGTGCTCCTCTTTTCTTATTTCAGATGATCCCACTGTAACTTGCTCAGTTCTTCCTTCAGCTCAACGATCTTTTTGTTAGTCTGCAATTTGCTATTGGTGCAGGTTGCTAGGTCGATCCGTCGTTTGTTGTGATAGGCGGTGATTTTTCACACTTCTTGCTCTGCTTTTGGCCACTACTGTTATGACCACGAATAGCGAGAGTAGAAGTTTATTGTTGTGTCGTTATTTTTACGGTAGGGGTGGGGTATCTTGGCATGATCACCCCGTTTGGCAGGCAGGTTTTTCAATCGTAGTATTCTGCGCATATAAAGCTGCCACTTTTATTTTACTTAGCCACCTTTTCTGACACCCACCCATTCTAAGACATGGGAGTATTACGGTTCCACATTATTCTAATCCATTTCAGTAAAGTTAACGCTTATTACAATAGCTCTCTGTTTCAAACGCTGTACTTTCTGATCACATTAAAACAAATAAAACAAAATAATACTAAAATACATTCATTTATTTAATATTTGTTACATAAATTTATTAAAATTAAAGTAATCTGTCGTGTATATGGAATATTGTAAATACTAAAAATTATATATTATTTTAAAATTACTACAGTAAATAGTATATCATAAATATATATATATCATAATCAATTGATATCTATAAACTTTAAATAACTTTATTGACAATGTTGACCCTATGTATGAAATTGAGCAAAATTAATCAATTAACCCACACCGTAATACGTTTTGTGGTACTCTTTACAAAAAACTATCACACCTTTCGATTTGACTAACATATTAGTTTTAAATAATATCTAGATGTATCATCTATTATTATTATACTATTTTTTTCAAAAAAATATGATTAAAAAAAACCAGTAATAATGTCATTCTACTACTAACGCAATCTGTTAAACGCTTACTTTAAAAAATCTTGGTAATTTTTTTGATCCGGTATAAATAAATACATTTGATTCATATTGCTAGACAAGATGCAGAAAGTCGTGCTGCGAGAATGATGTATGCTGTTGGATGTATGGATGCTGTTGATGATCCTAATCTTAAAACGGTTTAGAACATTTAAGTCTAAGGAGAGACTTTGCCTCCTTATGTGTGTTCTACCCGTTTGTATAATAATGGCTTGTGTTCTGATTAATTGTTAGACATAATGCCGACACCTAATTTCTACTATCGTACGGCTCACTATCGGCAGGGAGTTCACCGTCACATCTTGGAGCCAAAATGTTTCCGGATAGTGCGGTTCTAGAGAAGTTTCTTCCCGCGAACTATCCGGATGTGGAATAAGTTCCCTGTGGTCGTATTTACCGCGAAATACAGTATGAGGTTCTTCAAACGGGGCGTGAGAAAGTTTTTTTTTTTTTTAAAGAGTTGGCAAACCGTACGTGATAGCTCTGGTATTGCAGGCGTCCATAGGCTACGGTGACCGCTATCAGGCGGATCATATACCTGTTTGGCACTTCAGTGGTATACAAAAAAAAAAAAAAGTTAGTGGATTTGATAGAATAATTAGGAAATTATATCATACAGTTTAATCATATTGATATAATTGCGTGTTATAGCATTTATATTGCCCAGAGCTGTGTCACCAATCGCGGGAGGAGAACTTGACCGTCTGCTCCTTATCTCTCATTTCGCCACATATTTTGGGGCCAATATACTCACAGAATAAGCTGACGACAGAGTTAAACTCGTTTTCTCTGAATCATCTTCTTGATGGTGGTCGGAAATCAAATTACGACAATACGAGTCCGAAGTGACACAGGTGACCAAGGTGTGCTGCGTACCGTATTGTGCGCAGCCACAATGATGACATGCTGGTGAAACTTCCCCGCATAAACAACAGATGTAGTTCCTGAAATATATATGTCCCAAGAGGGTATATCCAAGTGCCATGCTTCCTACATGACTATGCCGCCAAGTGAAGTTTTAGGACCTCTAAAATTATTAGAAAATATGGCCAACGTAGTAGGGGCTTTGGGCGATGAGCTAGGTCGGTGAATGAAATATATTTTAATAAAATTCTTTATAAATAATTGATGTTAATTCAACAATTTAGATTTGGAAATATATTAATTCTGTTCATTAAGATCATAAATCAGATGCAATTTACGCCATAAATATTGCTGGATTTCTTAATTCTTCATTAAAATCTACTAACTTTCTATATCTCTTATTTCAATAAGTACCTAATAATCAATTATGAGTAACACACATTTTATTCGCAACAAAATTATCTTAGTAGTTTTTTTAACAGATGACGTCAGTAGTAAAATAACATCATTGCTATATTGTAATAATATTTCTTTACAAACTGATGTACTAATGATGCAATATCTAGACATTAATTTATATTTAAATTACAAAAAAGCGACAGTATTTTCGTAAAGTGAACCACAAAATGGAATTTTATTTATCCTACCGATGTATATTCATTTTTATCAAGTATGAATTTACTTTAACATTATTTACATTATTAATTATATAGAAAGAATAGCTTTCACAGTTTATTTTAAAATGTTAAACTAGAAAGTTTAATCTTTAGATGCAGTAATATTACACATTAGTAGTAGAAGAACGCATTCGTGTTAATATGTATATGGAAGAAATACATATAGATGAACGATGACCAATCGCGGTGTGTGACATCTAGTAGCGAGCTGAACGGTGCATCTGATTTACTATGCGCAGTGATAAGTAACAAAACATGCACAGAATGTACAAGAGTAGCCAAGTAGTGCAGTTCACCCTGTAAATAACGTTAAAGTGTATTTAAAAGCATTTAATATTAGTCACCCAAGTTACTGCTTCAATCTACTGAATATAATGTGATCATTATTTACTGCCTGAATCGTTTTTAAACTGAAACAAAAATATATGTGACCAAATTTGTTAATGTGTATATCCCAGAAAGGGGCCTATACTTCTTTCTAGATATAAAAAGAGGGGCCTATACTTTAGGCTTGGTACCACTATCGGGGGACTCTACTTTCTTCTCTTCTTGTCGAAAGACGTCTTCCTGCGCGTGGTAGCCATACGAGAACCCGTTGGTTTATCGGGCATCGCTTCTGCGAGCAATGTGCCTAGCCCACTGCCACTTAAATTTAGCAATTCACCAGGCAATGTCGGTTACTTTGGTTCTTCTGAGGATCTCCTCATTCCTGATTCGATCACGCAGTGAAACTCTAAGCATAGCCCTCTTCATTGCTCTTTGAGCAACTTTGAGCTTTTTTATTAGGCCCATTGTGAGCGACCACGTCTCAGTGTCGTATGACCAAATATGTATATCCATCCATATATGTAGACATGTAACCTCAAAAATTGGTTCTGCTTAAATTTTTCTGCATTAGTAATTATTTGGTCAACATAAACGAGCCGTAATGCAATATAATTGATTACACTATACAAATTTATAACAATTATTAATTCTAAACCAATAATTAGCAAGCTCTTTCAAAAGATGGGATTTGTTCCGGCAGCATGATTTTAGAACCAGTATCAAAGCTTAGTGTGTTTGCCACATCGTCACTTAACATTAGGTGAGATTGTGGTCAAAGCACTAAGCTTATACCATGTAAAAAAAATATCCCGGTAAATGTCGCCAGCGATTAAAAATATTTATCTGTCTGTCTTGCTCGCACTTACAGATCTTATGAGACGTGTAGTGATGTGCGTAAGAATTGTAGAGGTGCATATCGATAACGGGATAGGTATGATCGATATGCTAAATTATATTAAGTATTAATAGGAATAATTTATCGCTATCTGAAAATAAAAGTTTTTAATTTGTAAGATAAAATGTTTGTTTCGATATTTCTTAGTTCTTTAAAAATCCTCATCCGTATCTTCCCCATCTGTGTCATCTTCCTGTAGGTTAATTATCAGAGGTGGTGCTTGATCTCTTAATTAGTTAATTCCTTATCCTGGAGCTACTCGGCATGCCTCACACATTTGGCCCAGTCTTCATGTATAATTTTTTGCACCAACTTCTCCTTTGACTTGAGCCTAGATGAATTCGATGGGGTTTATATTGACAGTGATATGGAGGCAGTCTTTTCACTTCGTGACCCCTTTCATATGCCAGCTGATCTAAGGCCTGTATTTTTTTTGGGTTACTCTCCTTCACGTTTCTTAATAATTATTTCCTTATGCCTGCATTCGAGAAAGGAACGTTCATCTTTGTTATTCTTGGATCTTAACTATATCACTTTTTAGTATGTTACTAACTATACATAGTAATTTAATTTTTACTAAATCTAAAGTAAATTTTCATTGTGATTACTTGCAAGCTCTTCTATTCTGAACTGACTCCCCCGGAACATATTTCTTATATTCTGCCTCCATTTGAATCAACTGCTCCTGTATGGAACCTAAAAACAAAGCAAATCTATGGCTTACCATTTCTTTTTACAGCTCAACTTATATCAATTACATCAATGCTTGGGATGATAATTCCGTATACTACTTTCATAGAAATGAACTCACTGTTATTATAATCTAATGATCTATGTTTTGAACTAAATGGAGAGCGATGATGGTGCATCGGGTCGTGCGACCGGATTCCGCGTCATCCGACGCGGGTTCGATCCCCACCTATCCGAGTCTACAATCTGCCTGAGCTTCCAATGAAGGAATAAATCGTGAGGAAACCATAGCGTGGTGGTAGGGGATTTTGTAATGATGCCCACCTAGGTAGCTACCACCTTGAAGATTGTATTGTATTGTATTGACATTTTTGTACAATATATTGCTATAAATTGTAGGTATAAATAGTGAATTCGAGAAAATATATTTACCTGAATTTTGCATTGTACCGGGCGATTGCTTTTCTGGCGTTATGATATGTTCTTGCGGGCATACGTCATACGTCTAAAACATATTATTATTATATGAATCATTTTGTATTATTTAAACATGTTTTTACACATGGCCGGTTTTTCAGACTGATAATACTGGTAATTTCGAAAAGTTTTAACCGATATCCAAGTTTAGTTAGAGCGAGAATAAAATGTATATTCATTAAATTGTAAAATGGATTGTTTACTTTAATTTAGCAATAAAATTCATCGACCCGTTATAATTTAAAAAAAAAAATCTCAATCAAGTAAAAGATAAAAAAATTACATATATATATATATATATATATATATATATATTTTCAGATAAATCGAATTCATTAATAGCCCAGCTCATTCATTAGTTTTCTCTATTATAGTCTAGTCAACAAGTTCCAAAACGTGAAAAATAGAGATAAAGGTCCTAAAAATATGAGCGATGGCTCATTCGATTCGGAATCACCTCTAGAAAAATGTTTTTGAAGGATTTTGGTGCAGGTTAAAAATTGCAATTGTTATTAACAAAATCATATGAAAAAAAAATGATATTTAGTTTTTCTTTAAAAACTCAAAAAATATTAACATTTAAGCAATTTTGAAAGTTGAAGTTCGTTAAAGAGGAGGAAATTTCCGATAAAAAAGTCTTGACTCCCGAAACTCTATCTCCATTATTTATAATTTTAATTTGACGTTGAAAATAGGGCTCCGCGCTGCAGTTACAGCATGCGCGCGCTGCCGCTAAAGAGAGTTTATCAAAAGAAATAATTTTGTTTTTAACATAAAATATCATTTTAAAAATTTGAAAAAATTTTAGTAGCTTCTGAACACTTGAATGAATCGAGCCCCGTAGAAAAAAAAGTTTTATACCATTTTTCAAAAAGTTATTCAATTGTTAATTAACAAATTTTTTTTCCAATCTCCGTTGGCATAAGTAATGGGATAAAAGGTATAAATAATTGGCCTATAAATTTTAAACTTCGTGGAGCCCTTGCGGTATATTTACTTCATAAGATCCTGCTATAAAAATTCATAAAAATTTATTAATTTGTTAATTATGATTTTTTATAACTATTGCAAAATGAAACATCTAAAAATTTTTGATAAATTTTTTTCAAAAATGTTGAATTTCTCTATTTGTTTAAAACAATTTTATAAACAAATTACGTAAAAAAATTCATCAGCTATGTTAATCACTGCCATTGTTTAATGTGAAAACAGACAAAGAAAAAATATTGAAATTATTAATTGAAATAAAAAAAAATATCAACAATTTTTAGATGTTTCATTTTGCAATAGTTTAATAGTAATAATAGTTAGCAAAATTGCTTAAATGTTAATATTTTTTGAGTTATTAAAGAAAAACTAAATATCATTTTTTTTTCATATTATTTTGTTAATAACAATTGCAATTTTTAACCTGCACCAAAATCCTTCAAAAACATTTTTCTAGAGGTGATTCCGAATCGAATGAGCCATCGCTCATATTTTTAGGACCTTTATCTCTATTTTTCACGTTTTTGAACTTGTTGACTAGACTATTACTTATAGTTTCTGATTTTATCAGACCATCCCGCGTCAAATTTACACTTAAAAAATATACGTGTAAGTATTAAGATAATTTATTTAAAATTACACCACTACGGTGTGAAACCTATCTATTGGGGTTACAAAATATCATACAAATATGTAGGTAGGTTGACAGATAATTGACAGGTGCGGGATACAGTCTGCGTGCGTGCTACGACGTCGACTACTGAGTACTGCGTAGGGATAAAACGATACGAGTAAATACAAGTACATACTCGATACATTTCTCCGATACCAAGTACTTTTAGTATCGATATTTCGAATTTAAATATCGAGTAGGTATCGGTCAAAAGTACTCATATCAGTGTATGATATTGATAAACAAAAATATATTTCTCAAATTTAAGTTTTTCATTGTTAAAAAATGGGTTAAAAATATTGTTATACAATAAGACAAACTAAGAAAATTTCAGATTGATAATGGAGTGCCTGAGGGATGCACTAAAAATTTATTCTTAACGTTTCGACGCGCTGGAATTCACTATATTATATGGTTGATAGATTTTAGATACGTCCAAAATTTCTGCACAACTATTACTCGATACTACAGATGGTCCTGAATTGCTGACTGGACAGGAAATTGAAATATTAAAACTGTTGATACCATTGTTACAACAATTTGAATTTATTACAAGAGAATCATCAGGCCAGAATTACGTTACCTTATCCAAAATCATACCCATGATTAATTGTCTCACATCGCAGCTAACGAAATTTTCATCATAAATAGAATGTGTTACACAGTTGCAAAGAAAAGTACTAGCTGAATGTAATAAAAGATTTGATCTCATTGAATAAGATACAACAATGTCAACCAGTGGGTCTGAAGATAAAACGGCCAACGAAGATTTTGATTTTTGGTCACATCACAAAGAACTCGCGGTTGGTCAGTAGCGAAGACGTTCCTCGAAAACAGATGAAGTGTCAATTTATTTGGCTAATCCAGTCTGTGCTTTAAAATCTAACCCATTAGAGGAATGGGAGGATTTAAAGCCCGTATTCCCAGTACTATATAAACTAGGACGCATCTATTTAAATGTAGTAGGTACCTCTGTACCTTGCGAAAGGCTGTTTTCCAAAGCTGGCGCAACAGTCACTGCTTCCAGAAATCGCCTAACAGTCAAATATTTGGAAAAAATAGTATGTTTTGGGAGTGCTACAAAAGCTGACTTTTTTCATACATTTTATTGATAATTTTGTTCTTATAAAATAAAAAATACCAATATTTGTTTGGCTGTTTACTCTAAACTATTCGATACGAGTAAGTATCAATACTTTGCAATTGATACCGAGTAAGTATCGATACTTGACGACCGATACAGTATCGATACCTCAATGGTATCATTTCATCACTAGTACTGCGGGCCACTCCGCACGACTTCGGTGCTTTTGCTTCCCCGCACGTATTTTGGCCACTATCATGCGTCGCTTATAATCTACTTGTATAAGTAATTAACTGCAATCATAATCAAAATCGTCCTGTTCCCAATTTGTTATTTGGGGTCGGCGCAGTATGTCTTCTTCTTCCATATATTTCTGTCAATCACCATATCTTTATTCACCCTTTTTGACTTTATATTTTCTTGCAATAAGTATATTAAATACTTCTACTTACTTCACAAAAACGGGCAAGACGAGTATTTGTCTGGTTTCTATATAACTCCACAACGCACCTTGCTTCTCTCGGTTTAATATAATCTAGAAAATTGAAAAGGTTATTATAGGGTGAATCATAATGTGAACGATGGTGATGTCAGGAAGTGTGACAGCTTTCTCTGTGCATATACTAATAACTTTGTAACTATTAGTTGCAAAGTTCCAAAAAAACATATGTAGAAACAAAACCAGATCGAGTTTCTTGCCGGTGCTTCTCGATGGCTGGATTGTTTTCCGACCCGGTGGTAGCGTTTTGACGTTCATAAGCGCCTTATCAGGGCCTAAATTGAATAAAGAATTTTTTAATTTGAATTTGGCATTATAATTAACCGCACCAATATATTACGTCGAAGAAAAAAAAAGGAAATTTGTAGCTTATCCAATATATATTATTTATTATATATGGCATTGTATCTCTGTCTTTGTCTGTCTGTTAGTTGGATTATAGCTCGAAGACCGCCCAACTCATTTGCACGTTTTTATTTAATTCAAATTACGAATAATAATACTTATTGATTGATAGATTAATTCAACCGAAAGACGTCCACTGCTGGACATAGGTCTTCCATCAAAAAGGGGGAATTGTCATAATCGCCACGCTTGGCAGGAGGATTGGCGATGGGATTCAAGTGTTTGTGGTACTCAGAGGATCCTGCTGCCCATCCTCTGGTTTAACCCATAGTCGTCTTTTACGACTCCCACGGGAAGATAGCACAGAGCTAAATAATATTTCCTATACTAATAAATAAAATTGAAGTGTCTGCTTGTAACGTCATTTTTTTTTACTAAATAGATATGAATCTATATACGATAACTATACCAAAAATACCTTTTTTTTATCATTTTTGGCTGTCTGTCTGTTTGTTCCGGATTATATCCGGAACAGCTGGACGGATTTTGACGAGACTATTATTGGTTGATAGCTGAAGTTACTCTGGGTAACTTGGAAAATAATTAGGGTCCCGCGTAAAAAAATAATGCACAGTTTTACGGGTAAGTGCTTGAATTTATGAGAAATATGTTTACTTTATCTTGTTACAGAAAAAAATTAGAGATCCGTATAAAAAATTAAAACGCCGTGAAATATATATGAAACGCGGGCGCGGCTGCGGGAAGACAGTATTTATAATACCTATATTCAGTGCCGGATTAACTACGTAGCAAGAGTAGCAATTGCTATGGGCCCCGCGCGAAAGGGGGCCCCGCATGTTTAAACGTACTCATCTCTGCCTGAGTAAATAAATGTATTGAGTATTGAATTTTATTTTTACCACTTTATACTTAAGAACCCATAGCAGATCAAGGGCTTTTTGAAAGAATTTGCTACGGGCCCCGTATTAACTGTATTAACTGACACTCAGCAATTTCATGTTCCCTTATACATGGAACTAATAAACTTTACCAATATAATTGTTAAATCATGTATTTAATAATACTTTTTGTTTTTTAACAATTGCCCTTTTTTATCGACTAATTTAGTTGTAGAATGTCGTTTCCTGTATTTGATATTTTTTGGTACTCGCTTTTTCAACCGACTTCAAAAAAGAGGAATTTCTTAATTCGTCTGTATTTTTTTGTATGATCGTTGAGCGATTTCTCCATTAATTGTTGACCGATTCGTAATTAATTTTAATTCGAAGGAGTGGGTACTTACACTACCGAGATGGTCACTTTACCACCAAGTCAGGATCTGATCAGTGGATCTCAGGGAAATAAAGAGAAATCCTCGAATATTATAGACAATTATATTTATTTCGTTTCGTATATTTATTTCCAAAGCTATTGGAAATATTCGCGTATTACAGTCACCATCTTATTGTGCTGATCTAAATCTGATCTTGAAGAATATTTTTTCTTTTAAATGTAGGTACTTTATTATGTGCACTAAGCATAAATACAAAGAATATATCGAAGTAGCTTAATAAAGCAATTATTTATTTACTTATTAGTGCATTTTTAGAGTACATACTTTTGAAGTCGGGTTTTCGTTTGTAATTAAAAAAGATTTTTTTAATTAGGTATAGCTCATAACTTTTAATGTAATATATTAACAATAGTTACATCTACATCGAACGTATGAGATAATGTTACAAGGTTATCTATATTGTTCAACTGAAAATAAATCATTACACTAACAGGTAAAAATAACAAATTACCGTCTGTGATTTTTTTCTGAGCAATTCTAACAGCGCGGGCGAATTTTATCGAATCTGCTGTAGTTTGGAACTTTATCCTGTAGCGTTTTGCATTTTTGTTATCCCAGTAGTAAAAAGTCGATCTACCCTCGACGTATATTAAATCACTCTCTATCATGTATTCATAAAAAATCTGAAATAGGGAGTTTAAAAATTTCAGCATTTGTAAAAACGATTCATTACCATCAATATCAATGTGTTGAGTACCCATAAAAATATGACAATAGGAAAACAATGGAAAGCTGGCGTAAACGTCAGGTAAGTGCTCAAGGGGTTAAAAATTCTTTATGTTCAACTTATTTTACGAATCTATAGTGCTTCAACAAAATGACGGCCCTATGTTCACTGTGTTGAAATGACGTTCATTCAAAAAGGAGTCCTGTGATGTCACATAAATAAACAATATTTTTGTCATTTACGTGCGACCCCACAATTAAGGGCCGCCGTAAGTAATATTGCTGTATGCTTGGCCACGCCCACATTTTGCAAGGACGATGACGGCCATCGACCGCGCCACTCGCTTACGAATCGGAAAGCAAGCGCAACGTCCGTTCTCGCATTATTTACGTCCTATAGTGTCGTATTAATGTCAGTGTATCTATACCCCTTCCAACAATTTATTATTAACCGACTTTAAAAAAAAGGAGTTTCAAAATTCGTCTGTATGTTTTTTTTTGTACATTTGTTACGCGATTTCTCCGTCTATAGTTTACCGATTTGTAATTTCTTTACACCCCGAGGTGGTTCCATTTTTACTAAGTCTGGATCTGATCAGTGGATCTCAGGGAAATCAAGAGAAACCCTCGAATTCTAGATATTTATACATATGTCTATACATTTGTTTGCACAGCTATTCAAGTATTTGCGTATTGCAGTCACCATCTTATTTTGCTGACCTTATGATGGAAGGTACAACATTTTAACGAGTAGGAGTAGAATAATTTTTTGCTGATTTTCTTTATTTATTTAGAGAAAAGTATTGGAGTGGTCCCAGTTAGAGTTAATCAATATACCCATTCAGAAATGGAAATAAGTGCTTATACTTAATCACAATTACATGTAAGCCTAATTTAACTTATCCTAATTACTATAGTAGTGATTTTGTGGGCTATGAATCAAAAACGAATATAATGACCAACTTTCATTTACACCACTTTTTTATTCGTAAGCGGACACCGATTTCAAAATTATCAATGGTATTGAAAAGGATATACCGAAGTTATCAGAAGTTCATTAATAAATAAATTATTTATTTCTTTTTTTTTTTTAGTGCCTTTTTATATAATAGTATATTCTTCTGATGTCAAAATTGTTTTTAATTAAAAAGTTTTTATTTTTGACAGTTCGAGTACTACTCAATTAGTAATTTCATAATGCGTTACTGATTCAATTTCCTATAACAATTGATATTGAATATTTATGAAAAAGTTCAATCGATTCAAAACATTGATAACTTATTATGTCGATTACCAATAAATATGAGACAATAGGAAACCAATGGAAAGCTGGCGTAAACTTACCAAAGTAAAGTACCAAAAAACTTTTAGGAAAATTATTAGGGTACCGTGAAAAAAGTTAAAATACATGAAATGTACGATTAAACGGACTGGACCATAAAACATAGTGAAGAATATATTAAACGTGGGCTGAACCGTGGGCACACAGCTAGTTGTTCCATAAAGTTAGATATCATCTGAAAATAAAAATAAATTGCTAGATTAGCATGTTTGTTTTACCATCCCATCTCTGTTGCATCGTCCTTCGATGTAGAACTGGTGCGCGGGAACGGCGCGTGATGTGCGGGAACACGCTTCCACATTGTTGTCGGTTTCTCTATCTGTAAACACCGTTGAACTATCTCTGTATGGTAATTGATAATCATGACACTCCGACATTTGCTGAATAATACATGCAATCAGTGGATTACCTTATTAGTGACCTAATTAATATTTAACGCGAAGTAACATAAAATGTTTGAACGTTGATAATACATAACAATTTCTTTTAATTACAATTTAACTGTTAATAATTTTAGAATATTAATTCTTGTTGATTGTTCTTAATGTTGATGAGTTCGTCTTTCGATGGGACAAAATTACAGAAATTGTAGAAAATGAAATTAATCCGCTCGATTCGTTGACAAGTAATCGACCATTACCGATAGTCAGTAATTGCTCAGAGAAATCTTCAGATGTATCGTTCAGCAATGCAACTTTCATGTTTGTTGTCAGCTGAAGTTTCTTCACATAGTGTCATAGATTTGATTATTTAAGGCAGGCGTTTATTTCATCGGCAGCAGTTTATCTTGGAATTATTGGCAGTGTTTGGCGGAAATCGCCAGACATTAAAATCATTACGCCTGTAAAACATCTCGAGTTATTGCATAGATCTTTCAATGTTTGGTTAATTGCTTCCAATACGCGTTAAAGCACCATTGTTTATTCGTCCCAGATGATAATTTTCGATGTTACTAAAACGTTGGCCATTGCGGGTTGTTTTGTAATATTAGATGTTGGTTGTTTAATAGTTTGCAAAATTTAACGGCAATTTTAATGCTAGGTGAGCCGTACGGCATCCTTCTAACAATGTGGCTACTATTCCAGAAGAAAGCAACTGCAACCTTAATGTTCTATCTCCATGAACAGTGGCTAAAATTACTGACATGAGGAATGGCCTACCAGTTCCACCAGCCACATCCAGGAAAAAATAATCCACCATTTCCATAATTAATTGCCTTCATTAGTGTATCATAGACTTCCTTCTGTTGGGGATTCAACAGGGGTACATTCGTTTGAACTACTAAGTCTAATTCATGGTGATCATTATCACTTTCCCGTTCCCAAATCTCGATTAAATGCGTCATTCATTGCCACGATTTGGCGCTGGTATTCCTAACTTAACTTGACACATGAGGCAACACATGTGTTTGATCAAGAGCAAAGCAAAAATGATGTATCTCCTTATTCATCTCAAGATCGGATTTGTGCGTCTTCGAGAGGTTGCAATGATCCGATTCGATGGTGAATCTATCTTTGTATCTATAAAACCAAAAGCAAAGTTAATATTACTGATTCATAAATACTTTTTTTTTGGAATGAGTATACATAATACAGAGGCCTAAAATGAAATAAATAAATGCAATGAATAACAATTTAAATTAGTGTAATATTTTATATTTTGTATCTGTACACACTGCGTCTACTGTTTACTTTAATATATTTATAATCTTGGGTATACTGGAAATTATTTCTTGTATGAAATAGCCAAAGTATGTTATTCTTTGACTGAATTATGTATAAGTACAAAAATAAATACCTTCAATGTCGGATTAAATCTAGGTTTATCGATGTCTGTTCCAAATGAAGTAATTTAGCCCAATGCGAATAAATGTATGCGAGTTGTAATCAGTGCTGAAATCGTATCGAAACGCTACTCGCTTCAAATCAATGCTTGAAAATTTTCTTGCGCATCGAAAATTATCTAGTTGTTGATCTCTGAGGTTTACTCGACGATTTCGCATTGCCAACTGAGCCATTTCATGGGCTGTCACATTTTGCTCTTGTGTTTGAGAAGCACGAAGTTGGACCATACTAACGTGACGCTCTTCACGTGCAATTTCTTGTTCTCCTTTAGTAGTGTCATTCGCGGTGTTTCGAATCCTAATTGCATTACGGCTATGCTGGGAAAGATTAGATTTCTTTGTTGCGGCGTTGTTAATATTAATATCGGCACAAAAAGATTTATTATAATGATACTCGTAGAAAGTCGTGACACTCACACAAATCAAACATATCGACCAGTCAAATTTAATTTTAACGTTTTACGGTATTTTCAAAATAAACCACAGAAAACGTTACGTGAGCTGTCACTTGTCATTGGCTATTAGTTATTTGACTGATGTTTTTTTTTATGATCATTTTTTTTAAATTTATGAATATCATATTTTAATGCTAGCTATCCTATTCCTGACGAAAATTTCAAAACCATAAAAATTGGTCTAGTCTTTTTAGAGTTATAAATGGTGTAACTAACACGAAATTTGTTATATATTTAAATAAATGTTAATCAAGATATCCTCTATTTATTTCAGCTATTCATCATCATAGATTTGGGATAATCAGATCTAGTTTACAGTCTGAAGAACATAGTTGAATCACCTGCATGGCACAGCGGCGAGAGTAAACGTTTCTTTACCACGATACCGACGATCCCGTTATCAGCCAGCATTATCCACCCATCCGTTTCTTTGTCGTAGTACATCATCTCAGCCCTCAACCTCACCAGGTATTTACTGCAAACATTATAATTACCATATAACATGATCGATTACTTCATCTTGGATTCTTCATTTCGAAAACATAGCATAAAAAGCCAATTTTATCAAACATAAAAAGATAGAGTTATTTTAGATATTCACCATCTATCCTTTTGCTTTCCAGCCATCTGTGAAGTGATGTCGTACAAAGGGAACAGGAAGCGCCGGGATTACAGTTTTTTTTTTATTTCACCAATAAGCGCGCGCGTTATTAGATTTACCTGTCATATATTATCAACCCATTTTTCTAGAGTTGTGTACTGTCAGCCATCAGCTTTGCATTTAACCTGTGTGCTGATATATAAACAAACCTATGTGTGCAAATTACCCTTTTTTGGCTGAGCTAATTTAGCGCTCACCCCAAAGGTCGGTGAAAGTAAAAGTGCCCTTTCGGTTAACAGCGTTAGCTATTTCGAAAAATAAAACTCAAAACTTGACATATGTGGCGGTAACATTGCTAAGCGGGTAAGCTATCTGATCGTTTTACTTTCTTGGATATCTATTGGTCATTGTGAATTTAACTTTTGACGCTATAAAACAATTTACTGAGATTCCAATTTAAATTCATATTATTGTTATAGTTATTAAAGTGTCATTTGTAATTGCACTAGCTGTTCGACTTTACCCTCTTGGAATTCAGACAATTTGCGATTTGCCTATATTTCGGCCTGAATGCAATACATGTTATTACCAACTTTCATCGAATTCGGTTCAGTAGTTTATGCATGATTGGCGAAGAAATAAATAAACAGGTAGATTTTTTTTAAAATAATGAATTCATAAAATTACGTCCTGTATAGTATTTTTTTATTATTTATATCTCCAATGTACAGATTTCGTCTCGTTTATTAAAAGATTAGAGACTTTTGGAATAACGTGAAAATAAAATGTTGCTTTAAGTTTGCTCTATTTCAATAACTGTTGTGACTTCAATATGATGTTTTTTTTTTTTTATGAATTCAGATCAACGCTATTCATACATTATATAAATACCTACCCATATGTGTAAAAAGTATGTTAGATGTTACTATAAAGTATAAACTACTACTATACTAAATTTCATCGACATCGGTTCTGTAATTAATGTGTGGTTGGCGAATAAATTAATAAACAAACAAAAAAAAATTAAAACTATAGAAATGTATTCTCCAGACGATTCTGAAGGTCCCGCATAGTATTTTTTTCTTAAATATCTTCAATGTACAGATTTCTTCTCGTTAGCTTTCTATTTTATTTATTGAAAGTCGCGACAGTCCGCTGGATGTAAGTGGGGCAAGATCGTTCGTCGAGGAGATTTTTGATGGAGATTTAAGTCCAGCTATGAACGTGTTTCGATTGAATGGATGAAATTTTATGATTGGATGAATGTTTATTTTAACCTGATGTTGGTTTCATTCCAAAAATATTTATTCATTCGATGAGCGCTGATTCTAACATTGTATTTTCAGATGATACTAAAATAAATGAAACAAAAAAAATGTTAATATGCATTTATTAATTTATTTTTATTACACACATATATTTATTATAGTTAAAATTATAAAACACTATAAGAAAAACTAAAAAACACTACAGTTAATTTTACTACATTGAAATCACTAAGCAATCATAAATAATAAATAGTTTACTTTCACAATTAGTTAACGCGTATATTAAATAACTAACTATACTGTCCAGAGTATTTTTGAATGAAGTCGAGAAGTTTTTAATAAATTAAAACTAGCTGTGCTTGCGGCTTTACCCGCATGATTTTTATGAACCGACGATTTAAATAAAACTCATACACATTTGGTACGTTCTATTTCAAACTAAAGATAGTTTTAATTAATTATATTACGAGGCTTCAATGAGAATTGTCTGTAATACTAATAAATAAAATTGAAGCGTCTGTTTGTAATATCAATTTAACAACTTTTTATTAAATACATATCAATGTACATACCAAAAATATAATTGTTCAAATTTTTGACTGTTTTTTTTTGTTCCGGCTAATTTTGTTTGTCGAATTTAACGGGATCTTTTTTTGACAGATAGCTCAAGTTAATTATGCTAAATTTAGGCTACTTTCATTTATGGAAAATAATTAGGGATACCGCTAAAAAAATTAGAACTCATGAATTTGTGAACAAAATACAATTAATTGGACAACCCCATCAAACTATCATTTTCAGCAAAGCATGTATCAAACGTGGGCATATTCGTGGCCACTATACATTATATCGTATTGCTACTTATGGGTTCGCGTCACGACATGCTATAGCGTGTCAAGTATGAGATGGCGTTTATTCATATGGTTTTGTATTGCCACATCTAAAATATTTTCCTATAAATACACGAAAAAATAAATTTCGAGTCTAAAATCAATACTACTGAATTATTTCGTTCGTTGTTTAAATAAAGTCGTGAGTTCTGAGACTCAGAACTGTACTCCGTGTATTATGAATTTCACTTTTGAAATATAAACGTAAATAAAATCTTAGACTTATTTATACATAACTATTTTCATGAAATCGATAAATAACATGGTACGGAATAATAATTTATATATTAATTTAAATATATAGTTTATAATAATAGTGTATATTTGATTGATAATATCACTGCTACTAATTCTATTACTACGCACTACTACTAACAATAAAAATACAAGCAATATATATGTGCATTTCGCGTTCTGTATTATTATCATTACTACTTACTGTCGTTTGAAAGAGAGAGAGACAGAAATATATATGTATATATATATATACTTATTGTAAACTACACGTAACAATTAATACTAAAATACACAAGGTGGTTCTTTGAACTCGATAACAAATGCATAAATATTTCCATTAATAATAATTATAATATGCCAGTAGTATTCATTGTAATATTAACATGGCCGCATCTCGAGTTGGTGGTACATCCGTACAGAGAACGTTTCGTGGTACTTGTTATCGGTGAAATAATGTATACAGACTAGTAATATCTAGTGCTGAAACGGCGCGTGCATCCCACCAGAGGTACAGTCAGAGCAAACTGCTCGGCGTGCGCAGCGCAGCGGCAAGTAGCAGCACAAGCACGGAACGAACATGCTCAGTAGAGTCAAGCCCACCCACCTATAGAAACCGCTGTATTATCATGTTTTATCTAACTCTTCGCACAGGTCCAATTACATATAAATATGTTTAGACAACAGTGGTGATTCATACACCTGTATAGTTTGCTTAAAAAGGCAAACCAACAATCGATCAACATCACCCTTCACAGCTTCGGTGCAAAGAGTGGCTTTTATTTTAGTGACTGGAGCTATATTGATCTCTTGTAAATCAGCTCTGAAGTTTGTTTTATTAATATATTTTATACCCCTTCATCTACATGTACAAAAGTTGGCGAGATTAACAATGCACAGAATGTATGTATTGAGGAGGTTGTAATGGATGTCCAAGAACCTGAGATCTTAACCAGACTCAGTGGTCGAAATACCTTAGTATTAGTGATCATGTTTGGACGTAATTTCTGAGGATGACTCTCATTCGGAAAGAGTAATATATTACTGTATCGTACGCGTACGTACCTAGCTGAATCATTTCAAGGACTGGAAAAGACTGAAAAAGAATGGACCCCTGGGGGACTTCTGCGTGTATTAGGTGGGCTAAAGAAAGGATTTTCAAGTTAATAGACACAGAGTTTAAGTATGTTAATGTATTACAAAATACAAACGCGAAATCAACAATGAAGATATACAAATAGTTATCTGGCGATCGTGGAGCAAAACTGAACAGAACTAGTGTCTGAGGGCGAAAAATTCTTGAATAGGGCTTCTGATTGGGGAGAGGCGAACCTCGTCCAATTTAATCCCTAAAAAATACAAGTATGCGTTATTTCCACGAAAAAAAAAACCATTTGTTATAGCACCCAAGTTCCTAAAAAGCTAGGCATTCTTAACCGGCCTAAGCAGTACCTCACACCAAAGGAACGACTCGTGCTGTTCAAAGTGCATGTCCGACCTCACATGGAGTACTGCTCACTCATTTGGGCCGGTGCTCATGCTTACCAGGTATCTCCTCTTGATTCCGTGCAAAAGCGAGCTATTCGGATTGTTGTTGATCCCTAGCTAACATGTGGCCTAGATACCTCAGAATCTCGTAAAGACGTTGGTTCTCTTTGGTATCTTTTTTTTTTTTTTTTATGTCGGAAATGCATTTACGCATCCTCCCTCACATCTCTAAACCGGAAGCAAAATCTCCCGGATTAGAGATGCCAGGGGTGTAAGTGGGGCTCGCCCGGCGTGTGGTCCCAGGAATACCTACTAAAACCCGCGGTACCATCTGCCGCCTTTCTTGCGGGTGACACGGGATAGGGTGACATGCACCGCATCACCCCAGCGGCTGGCCCAACCACGGTAAATGACAGGTAGACAACCTGTCATGCCGAGTTGGGCCCCTTCCTATTTTCGCTCAGGGGGAAGCTTGGTACAAAGCTACCCCCTCTTATCTGCCGCCAGCAAAAATGTCTCGCCCCTCTCCTCCTTGGGTTCTTATAACAAGAACTCCAGGGGAGAAGGACTTGGGACGGGTGGGGCCGACTCAAGGTGGCAGAATTACACGGGCGAACCGTGCTCTTCTGCCACCCACCCTTCTGCGGTGGAGAAGATCCGCCAAGGGATTCTCCTCCCGCTCCTTCTCTGCGGCCTCCTTCTGCAGTAAGACTTGCTCACAGAAGGAGGCCATAGTTTGCCAGACCCTCTCACTGCCGAGCATGGCTCTCACCACACTCGGCAGTAACAGGTCCGGTCCCATCTCTGCCACCACATTACGACGCTGCTTGACCCACGCAGCACACTCTGCCAAAGTGTGCTGCGCGGTATCCTCTGCAGCGCCGCAATGATGGCATTCTTTTTTCATTTTTTTTTTTTTTTTTTTTTGATGAGGGGAAATGCATTTACGCACTACCCTTATCTATGGTATTTGAAGGATCGGAGTCCCCCAAGGATCGGAGTCCCCCCGTCGGCTCCCTCCTGGCTATCTTGTGCAGATACCACTCGAAACAACCGTGTCCGGATAGTATCTGCACAAGACGGAAGCTTAGGGAGCCGTACCTCCTACTCATCCATTCCTGGAGGACCGGGCGGATAGCGTCTACCGTGCTACGACCGTAGCGCACATCCACCAGGTCCTCCTCCCAACGCCGAAATGCTGCCTCTCTCGCCCTCCTCTTCTCCTCCACCACCTCCGCATGTGCAAAGCGGAGCCCTCCACCATCCCTCCTCGCCGCCGTGAACCGGTACACGGCGGCGAGCACCTCCGCTTCACGCTCCCATGGCAGGGATCCTGCGAGTACCAGGGCTGCCGACGCGGACACCGTGCGGTAACCGCGTATCGCCCTTATCGCCACCGTGCGCTGCGTAGCCCGCAGCACACGGATGTTATGGGCGTTAAGGGCATCCGCCCAGACCGGTGCCCCATAGACAGCCATGCTCCGCATGACCCCTGCGTGGAGCTGACGACACTTCTGGCCTGGTCCTCCCAAATTTGGGAGGAGCCGCCCCAGTGCCGCTGCGGCACCGGCGATGCGCGGTTGGAGTCCCTTGAAATGGGACTCAAACCGCCATCTCCCGTCCAAGATCAAGCCTAGATATTTCATCTGGGCCTTCACCCGGACCCGGTGCCCTCCCACCGAGATGCTGGCACGAGAGAGTGGCCCACGCCGAGGCCCCTGAAATAGCAGGGCCTCGGTCTTTTCCACCGCGACCCTGAGTCCCAGCATCTCAATGCGCCTAACCACTAGAGCCACTCCCTCCGTGGCTAGGCTCTCCACCTCGCTCCACTCCCCGCCCCCTTGGGCCACGATCATAGTGTCGTCCGCATAGCATATAATGCGCACTCCACTAGGGAGTGCGCTGCGGACGACCCAATCATAGCCCAAGTTCCACAGAAGCGGTCCTAAGACCGACCCCTGTGGAACCCAGCAGTCCGTCGGATGCCTAACGGTGGTGCCCTCCCTGTCGACATAGACTACCTCCCTGTGTTGGAGATAACTCTTCAAAAGCCCCCGCATGTACTGGGGCACTCCAAAATACCGGAGTGCCTCAAGTATCACGGCATGTGGGAGGCTGTTGAAGGCGTTGGCGATATCCAAGGACACCGCCAACAGCCTATCTCCCTGGGAGGTAGCCGCCATTGACCATCTTTTTAACCTCATGAGGGCATCCACTGTTGAGCGCCCGGCTCTGAAGCCAAACTGGCCATCCGCGAAATCCGGCCCTATCTCCTTCATGTGCTGGGCGATGCGGGAAGCTATTATCCTTTCAAAAAGCTTTCCTACATCATCCAGCAACACCAGCGGCCGGTAGGCAGATGGGCAGTCCGGGGAGCGACCCTCCTTTTCTAGGAGGCAGAGGCAGCCCTGTTTCCAGGGCCTGGGGAACTGTTCAAGCGTGAGACACCGGTCAAACAATTCCCGTAACCTGCCTCCCAGGTACTTTAGGGCCAGCTGCAATACGCAGCTTGGAACCCCATCGGGCCCTGGCGCCTTCCGCCTTCCGTGAAGGCGACTCACCGCCATCTCCATTTCCGCATCCGTCATCTGCGTAGTAGGAGTGGCAGGCATCTCTTCCCCCGCGACTTATGGGAACCGTCTCCGGTGGGAGGAACTCCTGGGAGGCGTGAGGAAAGAGAGCCCCCACGACCCTTTCCAATATTGCCGGATGGAGTTTCCGTGATCGGGGTAGCCAGCCTCCGAAGTTTCCTTCGAGCAGCCTGAAACGGGCGCCCCCACGGATTCCTCTCCAACGACTGGAGGAGCTCCTCCCAGGCCAGATCCTTAGCCCGGCTGATTGCCGCCTTCAGGGACTCTCTGGCTTTCCTGTATGCAGCACTCAGCCGGGCTTCGACCACAGGGTCCCGCCTGCGTCTCTCCTCGATTACGGACATATACTCCCGGTGTGCCGCGCTGCACGTCTGCCGGAGCTGAGATAGCTCCGGAGACCACCAGTACACCGCCCGTTTATTCGGGCGGCGTCTGTACAATGGTATCGATGCGTCACACACCTCCGCTAATGAGTGGCGGAAGCGGAGGGCGGACGCGTCGACTCCCTCCTGTGGCGACCACCGTCCAACCCAACTCTGAACGATGGCCGTCTCCTCAGCCAGTTCCCGGTCCATCCGGCTGAGGACCCATCGGGGAAACGGTACTCCGCGTCGGAGGGGACGCGCACCTTCACTTGCGTCGGAGGAGGAGACCTCGAACCATATGTACCTATGATCCGATAAGATCTCCACCTCGTCTCGCACGCGCCACCTCAGTACGCGACGTGCAATAACCGGCGTGGCAAACGAGAGGTCCACGATGGACCCCCCGTTATGTCGCACGCATGTTAGCATCGTGCCGCGGTTGAGGAGGGACAGTTCCACCTGGACTGCCCATTCCTCCACTGCCTGCCCTCTTGGATTCGTGGTCCTCTCTCCCCAGGTCCTGGACTTGGCGTTGAAGTCGCCAAGCAGGACCACCTCTTTGGTATCCTGCCGTATTAACAATAGGGAATGCTCTGAGGAACTCTTTGATATGGTCTCCTCGTCAGCGTTCCAAACTCGCACCTTACACACTGTTGGCTGGCTGCTCATCTCACACCCTTAAACCCAGTGGAAACGCGACAACACAAAAGTATTCTAGAACTTTTTTGTCGTGTACGCTGCGTTGTAGAATGGGTTACCCAACTCGGTTTTCCTTGAGGTCTATGACATGGGGTTATTCAAGAAGGGATTGAAAAGCGCTCTTTATGGTAGGCAACGCAACAGTAATGCTTCTGGTGTTGCAGTTGTCCGACGACAGTAACCATTTACCATCAGATGGGTCGTTAGCTGCCTTTTTACATAAAAAAAGATAATAAATATACTGTTTTTCGTTAAATATAATGAGAAATTTATAATTTTTTTACGTACATAGCCGCTCTTATGGCGCTGGCTGCGAACGTAATTGAATCGTTGGTACTTAACGTAATTGACCAATTATGTGGCAATGTTCAACCGTCTGGTTAAGAATAACGGGCTGATTCTAAAAGTACCCGGAAATGAAGCTGCGGATAATCTTGCAAGAGCAGAGGCTCTGAAAACACATATTGGGGCTGAACCATTTAGTGATATTCCAAATAGCCTAGTTAATAATTAGGTAACTCGAGGTGTTCCATATAGGTTATAATATCGAGATGGTAAAAATAAAACTTATAGCACACAATAATGTGTTGTGGTCAGGTATTAACGCAGAAGCAGAGTATGTAATTTGTAAGACTGAGAGCTCCGCGCCACCGCAGGCGTTTCCATAACTTCGGCGGTATGTACCGGAATCCTGGTTGCGTCTTCGTGTTGAGTTTTCGAGACCATTTTACGATAAGACATTTTTGTAGTCATGCATTTTATGCCGAATGGATTGAGGTGTTTCACATGTCACGAACTACAACCGGTTGCGATATTATAGTGCTATATGAGACGTTTACACGTTTTGGTTTCCCTAGTACGGTCGAGTTTCATTGTGTTCCTAAAGATAATTATTTTCGGACATACACTTCAATTACTATTTTTAAATGCGTCTTAAATATAAATTTCTTTTTAAAACACAGTGTAGAGATATATCGACCCAATTTATGAACACTGCATGTAATTCTTTGTAACTTCCAGATTTATGGTTAGGTGTTATTACAATATTTCTTAGTTTAGATCTAGTATTGATGTGTGAATATTAATTTATCAATCAAATTTATTATAAAGGTTTTTTACTTAAAATAATAACTGCATATAAGCAAGATATAAGATCTTTTGGAGAAAATATTTAGTGTATTTTTATAATTATTTATATGTCAGACATGCGTCCATCAGGATATAAATAGACTAGTACAAGTATTATACAAATACAGTCATAAACTACTCAAGTTTTACCTAATTTATAACATTAATAGGTAATCACTCATAAAATATAATTATTTTTTTAAAGCAAAAGTATAAGTTATACCTAAAAAAAGCTACGGATGAAATGAAATTGTAATGGTTCAATTGCGATTACTATATTGGTATTTAGAATGTTAGCAACGTCGTAAAGTAATTGAAGCCATATTGGGCACAGAAGTTGCTCAAGTTTATGTCAATAGTGTTGAGCAAACTGAAACATCTTTAAGATAAAATAATAAACGTTTTAAAGGCACACGGTGGGGTTAAAATGGAGTGTAAAGTTTACTTTAAACCAATAAGCTGGTGTGTAATATTTCTAGAAAATTTACCGATTGGCACAATCGCGGTCAACAGGTGTACATGCGCAGGGGTATGCCTCGAACTCACCCTCCTCGTCCGACCTGCAGTGGTACACCATACACTGAAACATAAATTGAGGACATTTTGTACTTTTTATCTTACAAAAAAATCAGTAACACTATTTTTACGATGTAGTTACATGAAATCATGCCACAAAGTCATTGCTAATATATAGAATAACACTTAAAATGTAAGTGAAAAGCGCACCTCACTAAATGTTATTAAGTACTAAAATTAACATCTTAATTATTTTTTTACACGGTATAGCCTCAGTGCATTTATCGTAATTTCACCTGATGTTAAATGACGATGTGGTTCAGAATGGTAAACCTACTAAGCCTAGAGCTATTGATTCTCAATGATAAATTCAAATAATTTACAGAGTCCAAGAACATTGACGACCGCCGATAGATTAACATTTATCTACTCATCATTCTGCGGTCATAGAGATCCTTACAAATATGACAATAATATAACTCAAGGTATCAAAAAATTACTTATAGTAGTTATTAGGTATATGGCGTGCGCTGCGAAAACTATTAAGGATACATAAAATAGTTCACTACATGTTTATAGTACGTATGACTTTCTATAAAAAAATTCTACCAGACTAAATAATGTACCTATAAATCTCTCATATTAGAACTGTTTTAATGTACTGTAGAACTATAGAATTATCTACTTTCAAAACTTCAAAGCTATTTAGAGAGGATAAACCAATAAGTTCACATAACAAATTAAAAAAACAAAAAGAATTAGATGAATTTTAAAGACAATTCTTATATTTTGGGTAATCGAAACATATGATGTAAGAGTTTAAAGTGTGGGAGTACTTTAGCGCAGACGATGCACGAGACGTGATTGATACAGGAGCGGACGTTATCGGGAGCGAACTCGCAGGCGCCCGGACGGTTACCGCTCTGCAAATACCATTCACCACAATGTCTGCAACAGAAGCGATGACGTTCAAACGGTAGCATGTTTTCATTGTGTACTCATTTTAATAACTTTATGTTCACAAAGATTAAATTAAAATAATTTTCAAAGATCAGTGCTAGAGATTTTTGAAATGCTCGGTTATATCGATGCACATATTTATCTTGCAATTTTAGAATCAGTTAAAAAAATTCATAGAAAGGTTATCCTTATGAAATAAACTACTGTATCGGTTATAGCAGAATGTAATTTTATAAGTTAAATTATAATATTGGTAATTACTTGCACAGTATCTTCGGCTGATCCAGTTTTTTTTTCTTGGGTAGACGGAGAACTGCTGCAACTGCGTTTCTTTATTATTCCTAAAAAAAATAGGTTTTTGTGTGAGTAATGCACTTGGTATGCTAGGAGTTTTACCGCATGATCGAATCAGAAATAAGGAGTGGCAATGGGCTGGGCAGCGGCTTGAATGGCTACCAAGCACCGAAAGACGATCGGGTGAAGTTCGCGAGAATCCACTGAATGCGGGATGAAAGATTTTTGGAATATCGTGAAAATAGAATGTTGTTTAAATGTATTATATTACTTTTAATATTTATTGATAATGTTATTATGCATACACTTCATCGTTATTGTTTTTTTAATGATTCTATATTAACGCCATTCATATAAATACATATATGTATAAAAAAATATGCTAGATGTTACTTTAGAGTATCAACTACTACCATGCTTATTTGCTCATTTCTACTTTAATAGCATACTTTATACCATTATAAAATCTACCTCTAAATAAACAGTGCGCGGGATTTTTTTTATCCCATTAATATGATGAAAATGGCATGGATTCAAATAATCCTGAATTTTTGCGACTCTATTTGGACAAATGTTTGCCAACGTGTTGGGCATGAATGAATCCAGGCAAGAGCCACCGTATTATCAGTGAAGGCAAGAATGTTTGTTAAATGACAGCGGTCAGAATACGCTGTAATAAAATAAAAGCGCATTAATTTAGCTAGCAGAATGCTGGCACAAAGTTCCATCCTAGCAAGGCTTATTACCGTTTTTGAAGGTGCCACCCTCGATTTGGAACAAATTATGTTTATTAATGAGCGATGTCCGTATCGTAAATACACATGTAAATACACGACTCTACCATAGGCGTACTCAGAGGCATCGGCAAACCCCACTACCGATATTACGCATTCATCATTGACCCCTGTGTGTCGTGGTAGTTTTATTTGTTGCAATAAGTGCAATTCTGATTTAACCCTATTCCATAGGGATACTATATTGGCAGGAGGACGTTCATCCCACCCTACGTTAATTTCCCACAGTGACTTGATAATTAATTTTGACAATAGCGTCACTGCAGCCACGAATCCCATTATGTCCCATAGACGGGCAATGGTGGACAGTATTTTACGCTTTGTACACTTCTGAGGCTGAGAAGTTACAGTGAACCTAAATACATCTACAGCCGGTAACCACTGGAGGACTAGTACTTTAAGCTGATTGTCACTTTTAAATTCGACAGCTTCCGAAAGCCGGTGTGACGCAGGAATACTTGTAATCACGTCAGATGAATTGCTAGAAAATTTTACTAACTCAAACCCGGCGGAAGCAAATAATCGATATAGTTCGTTAGAGAGCTCAACAGCTTCCGTTACCGATGAACAGCTAGCAGCTAAGTCATCGGTGTATACGTCACGTTCAGCCACCGCGGTAGCAGCTGGAAAACGCTCGCGTTCCTCTGTGACCAGCTGTCTGATGGTACGTATCGCTAAGTACGGGCTACAGCACAATCCAAATAGTACGCGCGTCATTTCGAACACTGAGATAGGTTCAGTAGGTGAAAATCTATACTACAGCCGCTGGAATTTGGTATCTTTATCGTCAACTAAAATTCTTAAATACATCTGACGTATATCTGCGCCAAGTGCGACCGGTAATAATCGAAATTTTATTATAATTCCGAACAAGTCATTTCGCAAATTAGGACCGATATATAACAAATAATTTAGTGATTTCCTGTGCTTGACGGGCTACTAGCATTTATTAATACACGCAATTTAGTAGTAGACTTATCCCTGACGGAATACAGTATGATGCAGGATCACGTACTGATCATTATTGTAACCTACATCCGAAATAAGACCGACTGGACGCATATAATCTTTCTGAAGATATTCTTCGAAGACATTGTCATACTCTTTCTTTATCTTAGGTTTCGTCATTAATTGTCTCTCTAACGACATAAATTTACGCTCGGCCGAGTGCATAGATGGTCAGACAGTAGTTCCTACAATAGGATTAGTGGCATCACCTAAACCTGACAAATATTTACTTCTAGGCTGGTATATTTTTAAATTCAACCGTTTACAACATTCAGTAGTAATTAAATCTCTTTGAGACGCACTATCAACTAACGCGCGCAACGCGAAAATATTGCTGTCTCCATCGACCGCGTTGCAGTGGCGAGCAAGACGGACGATGTCCCAGTCGAGCACTCACCGGCAGCGGTGCATGCACCTACTGCGCAGACCAATACGGCTGCGGCAGGGCCGCACTCAGGCGCGCTATCTGTCGTCTTACTAAAGTGACCACTAACATTGACTCCCACGACATTTTTACTTATTGAAAAATGAAACAAGCTATGGTGTGGTCTTTTACATTCATTGCAACTACTCGAATCTTTACAATGATATGTGTGTTTCACTTATTTTCACCATTAACTAATTTTGTTAAGTTATGATTACGCGCACGTTCTTTTTCCGGACGGTCGCGCGCACGTCACGATAGCAAGTGAGTTAAGAAAAGTGGCGAGGAGAGGACAGGACGAGGATGGGGTTGCCGTTATGCAAACCATTTTTTAGCCTAAACAGATATATTGAAGTAAATACAAGCAGATAAATAAAGTAATTATTTATTTTACTTTTTAGTGCATTTTTACAATTTATTCTTTTAAAGGCGGTTTTGTTTTTAATTATAAAAGTTTTTTTGAAATGAAAAATTTAAACTATTAAAGTACTTGTTGTATTTAAAATGAAAATTTAACCATAAGGTGAAAGGAAGGAACTATAATTTTACCTGAGCTTTGTTTTGGAGTTGGAGCCTTAATGATTGATGATAAGTTTTTTGAAGTAAGGGTGCTCCCTGGTTGGGATACGTCAAGCTGTTTTACCTAAAACAAATTTTATAAATGTATACATATATATTTACACTGTTATAGACTCAGTGCTTTGACCACAATCTCACCTGATGTGAAGTGACGATGTGATCCAGGATGGTAAACACACTAAGCCTAGATGTACTGGTTCTAAAGCGATGTTGCCGGACCTCGCCTATTGATAGTTGGCAACGGGTTTTCTAATTTCAGTGATGTAGCTACCCAAGCGGGGATAATTAGAATGCTCTACCACCAAGCTATGGTTTTCTCACGATTTTTTCCTTCACCGAAAACTCGAGCTGATTTTTATTTAGATTTTGACCCGCATCCAATAATGTGAAATCCGACTGCACTACCAACTAAACCATCATCGTTCCGCTCTTTATGTATACTAAAGCCCGTCAAGATAGCGCGATAAGGCCAAAAACGTAGATTGGTCAATTACCACATACGCACTATTCAGTTATATAAATAACTCTTACGTATTGTAATTTTTTAAGTTTTTGCGTTCCATATTTACTTACTTAACTTAAAATTTAAAACTTATATAACTCTTACGTAGAAATATAATATGACGTTTTCGGTTTTAACCCTAACTCTGTATATAAGTTACTAAGAAGTGATAATTTGGTAAGTTTAAAGGGAATAATTATTATATTGAGTAGCACATTAATCTTGTTTGACATTCGTCACCGGTTGCCATGCTGGCGAAGCAATACGGCATCTTGAAAAACCGCAACAGCGATTTCAATTGAGGGAACAATTAGGTCATTGTTATAATTATTTATTTGTATTGCTAAACAAACAGGAAATCAGTAGTTTTGAGTAGATAGACTACTTACGTAGTGGACACGTGGCAATATGTCACGGGCTGTGTTAATTTTAACTTTGCACTTTTTTTCGTTCTGCTTCAGAGATCCTGGAACATTATTTCACATCAAATATTATTATGTCGATTACCCATAAAAATGAGACAATAGTAAAACAATGGAAAGCTGGCGTAAATGCCAGCTTGGTGCTCAAGGGGTTAAAGGCCTGTATAAAAGCCAAAGGTGGCCGTTTCCAATAGAATATTATTTTTTTTTTTGCTGAGACTTTAATAAATATGAAGGTATAAATTTTAATAATATTACATTACTTCATTTTAAAAAAATGTATTTTCATTTGTAGCAGAACTTATGTCTGGACTAGGTATAATAATATCTTGATAGCTTTTGGCCTTATTTATTTTTAGTCAAGAATCTTCGTTGAATTTTGGATTTTCCTAACAATAACTTAACAGCACATCATAAAAAGGCAAAGAAAGAACTTTAATTCGCAGAAGCAATTATAATAAAAATATATAAAATATACGATCTTACCGTCCTTTAGAATCTCAAGAGCGACTCTCACAGCCTTGTTAAATTTGTTTGCATCCGTAGGCGTTTGAAATACGATCCCAAATTGCTTCTTATTAGTAATCCAGTAGTGGAACGTCGGCGTCGAATCGATGTACACGAAATCCTTCTTCATAGTGCATTCTACAACAACCTAGAAAGAAGAAATCCCAAAAAAATTACTTAACAGATAATTCAAAGTAACATTATGTAGAACCGGTGATATAATGACCATCAGAATTTTAAATAATTTACGGATAATCTAATCGGAGTAGAGCATAGTTTAGAAGTCTTATCTGGTCGATTTGTTCAGTGCTATGGTATGTGCTTTCTGCCAGCTTTCAATTATTTTCCTATTGTCTCATTTTTATGGGTTATCGACATATTAAAACAATGCGCGTATTTTAACCAATGAATAATATTACTATTATAGTATTGCCATCTATCGCTGGGTAGCTAGTCAAGTCGGTGGCGTAGTGACGTTTTATAAAAAAAGACTTTCTTTTAAATTCAGACGTTTATTCGTTTAAACAGATACCTTAAGACTAACTTATTAACTACATATTCCTAATAAGAAAACAACAGGCCACCTGAGAATGTAAAATATTCACTTGTGGACCTGTGTCCACTTCAAATTGAAATTGAAATGATGTGACACTTTATCATAATTTCTTTATTTTGATCTTGACCACGACTTATTCCAATACTTTTTATTGTATTTACTTCTTTTTTGCTGTCAATTATTTTATGCATTGTGATGTCGTTTCATTAATGTTACACATTTTAATACTGTAGCAGCGACCTCTAAATATAAATTATTCGACCACTGCTACTGTTGGATGGGAACGATGTTCCTTATGCCACAGTGGGCTAGGCAGCAAACAACCAGGGCAAACTGGGCTTACACCGCTGAATCCTCCCTCACCAATACCAGAGAACGAGAAAACTCCACAGATCTGGTGGTGATTTTGGTTCCAGACACGGAAGCCGCGTGTCATATATCCAGCGCAGCGCCATCCACCGATACACATATAATTTTCGACACACTAAAAAGTTTGAAAACAGCGTCCACAAACACACAGTTTATATATTTATGCGTCCACGTGGCGGTTATCGAAGTACAGTATATATGTATATTGCGAATATTACACGGACGTTATTGAAAAACAAAATTGTTCGGTACGATGCAAGGTCAAAATGTGCAATCTAATCGTATACCGCGCGGTAAACGTATTTTTCAGTGCGATGAGGCGATTGGTCGAGATCCATATGCATTTCATTGATCGCAGCGCATTCAAAAAGCGCGCGTATTCCAAATGAGAGAATTCCCGTCCCCGATATCGGTAAGAAAAGGAATTAAGCAGTGATTGGCAGCATTTATAACTGCCTCGGTGGCGCAGTTGTATTACGGTACGACTGCCGTTCTGAGGTCTGGGGTTTTGATCCTTTTGTTTTCGAACCTAGCTAACGCTGTTGATCGAAAGGGCCTTTACAGCTTCACCGTGACTTTGGGGGCGAGTGTTGAAGGCACTCAGCCGCAAAAGGTGACTAGCACAAGGGTTACCAAAATGGTACGAACCTCGGTTTGGCCGTCACCTGAGTATTCAAACTCTCTCGCGAATTGAATCCTATCTAAACCCTACATTTTTTATTTAACATAAAAAAAAGGTTCCTTACAGGACCTATGTACCTGCGTGTTTTGTGCAGGAGTTTGTATGCAGTGTTGTGCGTGTAATGTATCGCGCTGGCGGCGACGTCAAGAGCCTCCCCAGTTGGGGAGCGAGGCACGTCTTGGGTCGCCGCCTGAGGGGGACCCGGAGAGTGTGCGGGAGCAAGATTAGCCGCCTGTACCCGACGGCGGGAACGGCGGTTGCGCGGGCGTGGGCGCTGGCACGCATACTGGATCGGATGAAAAGGAAAGATCCTATTTTCGCACGTGATATCATCATCGGAATCGGTAAGAACGTTGCGCGGTCTCCGAAACCGTTTCGGAGCTAGCGGGTCGAAGGAGTACGCGACGGCTTTCGCTATGAGCGGATTCGGGTGTGTCTCTGCGAAACCTTGGTTTCGATCCCCTGGTCGGGTCAAGTGGTATTGGGTTTTTCTACTCAGTATCATCCCGGAGTTTGGAATTTGTGCCCGATTTGGCGACAGGCTCGCCCCCTGTCACATCTGGGACGGAACTAAGCTCGGCGAAATGTGGGTGGTGTAGTTCGCTATTTCACCTATGCCTAACCCTTCGGGGATAACAGGCGTGAGCTTATGTTATGTATGTTAATGTTAAATTCATTTATTTTAATAATTTTTGCTTCAGTTCAATATTTCTGATACCTATTATTATCTGATCCCATATTAAACTACCTTCTAGTGTACCAGTCTTTACTATTTTTTTTAAATTCTGTTACATTTGAGTCAAAATTTTTATTTTCTAACATTTTTCTGCTAAAGAATATGTGTGTATTATAATTTTCGTTTACTGGCGGCGTACAGTACTATTTGAAGGCGTTTAAAATTTCACTAAAAGTGAATTTTTCTTAACTTTATAAGTGCTTCTGATCCCAAACAATGCAATAACAACGCTTTCTTTCTCCTTTTCGTTTAGCTTATTTGGTTATGAGGCACCTCTCGCCTAAAAATATATCTCGAACTCTTGCCTCCATTTTGAGTAATTGTGTTTAACGTTATCTGAGTTTATTTCCAAAGGTGGCGGCGGTCGTAAATTATTCATTGTTTATTTTTATTAAAAAGTATTCTGGTTTCCAATTATTTTTAGTCCTCAGCGCTATGTGATCATTGTGATCATTTTGGATTTAGATATATATGAAATGATAGATGACTCGACAAATCTAATATAACGTTTATTAAATTACACTTTCACATTGTCATCACATATACAATTTACCATACTTTTTTAAAATATTTATGACAGTAGGCCCCTCACAAGATGGACCGATGACCTGGTGACGGTCGCGGTAATCCGCTGGATGCGGGTGGCGCTAGGCCGGTCGTCGTGGAGATCTTTAGGGGAAACCTATTCCCAACAGTGGACGTCTTTTAGTTAAATGGATGAAATATCCTCTAATACACGGATAATAATAATAATAGCCTTATTTATTCCATGCAAAAATACAAAAAAAAAACAAATTAAATATTATCACACAAAACTAAAATATTATTTTTGTATGGGCCCCTTTCGGGTAAAAGCCTCCTAATACTATAAATAATATTCTAACAAAGATTATTTTAAGCTGTTTATACAATAGTGTTATATGGTGTCTATATAGAGCTGAGAACTTCCCTTTGCGCTCGTCCAGTAATAATTAATTCTGAACGAGACGCATCACCCCACGTACAAAGTTACTATCGTATTATAGACTAGCAGTGTACACGCGGCCCCGCCAGCGTATCATATTTTCTGTTCCACACAATTCTTTACCACGTAAGATCTATTCATCCATTCAACCGAGCGACGTCAACTGCTGGAAATAGATTTCAAAATTAATAATGATATTAAAACAAAGGATATATTGAAGTAAACAGAAGCAGATTCAAAAAGTAATTATGTATTTACTTTTAAGTGCATTTTTATGTTTTTTTTGTAGTCGGTTTTTTTTTTAATTAAAAAAGTTTTTTTAACAATACATTACTTTTAATATCTTTAATTAAATATATTACTTTGCCAATTTTTTTACTACAATACTACAATACCCAATTGTTTTAGTTATACATACTAATTTTTTATACAATATTAACTGGCTCAATGGAAAACATTGTTTATTGTTACCAGCATACGACTTACAATGTAAACACAGTTTTTGGTAAACATGATTAGCAAGTGTACTCATCGATGACTTAGGTGGTTAGCTATTTAATATATCCCGGCGTGAACGAAGTCTCCGACCGAAAACCGATTCAGCAAGTGATAACCCGGTTGTACTACGACCCGAGTTCCTATAGTGAAATAAGTATTTCAATAAACTAGCAACGTTTTACCTAATGTTGCCACCATTAATTAATCTGGACTTGATTCCTTTTTTAATGATTTCAACAAAACTTTCGGCCTGTCCATCGCTCGTCGGGTGATAAGCTGGTGACGTCAGTGATCGAGACCGTTTGATTGAAAAAATATTAAATTTTTTTGTGAAGTAAAAGCCGTGCCGTTATCGCTCACTATAGTGTGTGGTAAGCCGAATCTCGCTATAAACTTGTAATTTCAATATAACGAATGAAGCAGAAACAGGAGTCATTAAATACGATTCGACCTATTTTGAATATGCATCTACTATTATCAGGTTAGTAGAATAGGTTATTGGACCTAAAAAAATCGAAATGTATTCTATAGAAAGCATGTGGAGAATAAGGCCATACTGCGAGCTGTGCACGACCGAGTAAGGCTCGTAATTGCATACACCCATTACAAGTAGATAAAAAAGAATTCTATTGTTAGAATAATTTCTATTGTTATTGATATAAGTTTGGATACCAAAATCTTCATCTTGCCTTTGTTTTTTTAACTATTTCTAAATAGGATTTATGTAATTTAGATTTATAATTGTGTGCATTAAGAGTTTTAAGACTTTTAAGAGTTATTATTCTTTGGCCGCGCATCATACAACCACTTTCGTATGATAATTCTAGCCGGCAATGAAAATACTGCATTTGTCATTTTTGATGGTCACCCATTTAAAATATACCAATTTTTGCAATACTTTATCTTTTTCTGTTTCATAATAAAGCATCATCCGTGACATACGATGACCGGTCATCCATCGCATCGGTTTCTCATGATTGTGTAACATGATCAAAACTTGTTAAAATCCCGAACTGAGTTTGACATATTTTTTGTTATGACACGGGTATTCGTCTCGTCACCATTGTTAAACAAGTAAATTGTTAAAAATAAACAAAAGAAGGCAGTTTTTAAGCGGAAAGTATTCATTATATTGTAAAACGTGTCTATATGTACACTGACTAGTCCACCGTGTCCGACACCCCTTTGATCCGGCACACGGATCATTTTAAAATCACTCACGGGTAAATACCAATATTGACAGAACATTTACATAAACGCTGCAACGAGACAGAGCGTAGACTACTGTGCATTTTGGAGTTTATTTCCAACGACGAATAGCAATATACCAGAGTATAATGTTTACTAATGTAATTTTATATACGCCAGAGTTTAAATTGATTTATGAAAGTATTGATTATAATTTACGTATCATGTTATAACTAATGTAAGTTTCTATTACAAAAATATCATCGCCAGATTTATTTCATTTCCAAAATTTATTTCAATTGCTTGCGTTATTTTAGAATCAGAAGATCCAACTCGCTGCTGAAAAATAGCAATTTGTGAACATCAGAAAGTTTAGTTACCTAGTATTCTGTATACCTTATCTAGAGTTAGAAAACCATTTCTTAAATGAAAACTTATGGGTTCGCATCAACAACACGCTTTGACGCGTCACTTACCTTATTATGTGACGTGTTACATTAGACTGGTTATGTAGAAAAACAAATAAAAAAACAAAGCATTTATTTACCAGCTAATATTCGTTTCTAGATGATGCACAGGACAAGAAAAACTTCATACGATTACGATGTAAAAAGATCACGTTCATGATGTACTTAGAAATTCTAAGAAACTTCACGTCAGGTAGAGGTAACGTTTCATTTTTGTGCTCCTTTTGTCGAATGACTGAATCGATAAACTTGATGGTGGACTTGGAAATATTTATGAAGCTCCTTGAAACTGCTTTTCAAGACTGGCCATAAACACTTAATTCAGTATAATATGACTGTTTACAGCTCACATTCCATTTACTAGCTATCATATAATAGTGTAGCACCACATCTAAAATTGAAGCTTATTAGAAACATTTAAATAAACCCTAAAGACTTATATTAAGCATTGTACTGACCCTGTTGTCATTGACGCGTTTCCCGAAGATGTAGAACTCATCCGCAGGTGGCGTCTCTCCATCAATGTTAGTGCTGAATACATCTGTTGATAGGATTGAAAACAATATTTATAATAACGTTAAGGCGTTTTTGTTATAGAAAACACACACGGAAGTCTATGAACTGTATGAACTGTCATTATAGGCAATTATCGTAAATTATTTCAGTCAGAGGCTTAGTTACTTCTAATATGCTTACATAACATACTTATAACAAAAATAATATTATATTTTACATAACATTTTATTAAGAGGCATGTTGAATGGATTTAAAATTACACACGATTGATCGATTTGAATACTCAGTACTTAATGAACGTACTATATTTTAGCAGATTACTGTCCCTTGCATCGTAATATTTATCATATAGTGATCCTTATCAGCTAAGTTTCTCTGTCCATCTGTTTGTTAATTGGCTTATAATTCGAGTACTACTAAATCGATTTACATTTTTTTTAAACGTGAATACATATATGATAATTACATATATCACCTATTATGTACAAAACTGAGAGATTTGTAAGTTTACGCTAGATTGTATTGAAAGTAGGTAATATATTAGAATTGTAATATCAATCTATACTTATAATAAAAGGCTAGAGGGACAAAATCCGTACATTGGAGATATTTCAGAAAAAAAATACCATACGGGGGTTTAGAATCGACAACAGAACACATTTCGATGGTTTTTAAAAATTTTGTCTGTCTGTTTATTAATTTGTTTGCCAATCACGCAAAAACTACTGATCCTAATTGTATAAAATTTGGTGAGTAGTACTCTGTAGTAACATTTCGAATACATTTATATATAAACCGTAAATGGCATTTATCTATATTCATATTAAAACATCATAATAATTAAATATTCTACTTTTATACTAACTACTCCATTGAACACATAGGTTCAAATAATTAAATTCATTTTTTACTCTTTCAGTGGCAATAATTAAGTAGTTTATTTTTAGATTAAAGTAGTCGATTAAGGTAGCTTTTAGTCTATATAGTGATAATACATGAGATGATCTGCGTTATGTCTAGACAGAGTCACTGTGTGAGCGGTACTCCTTTTCAATTACAGACAATAATGCTTTCATTTCGTAAATCATCAACTCTTTGACTTCATATTATTGAATAATTCATGTTTCACTGTCGTGGAAATTACTGGATTTGAAACCTTTCCAACGTTGCTTTATCTTCCACATACTTATTGATACGTCTTTATTGATTTATTTTCCAAATACATTCATATTAATATACATAATATATATACATAAAAGCGCAGAGGGCAGTTCTCAAAGTCATGATGCGATTACCCTACAGACACCCTACAACACTATTATACAAACAGATTAAAGTAATGTCAGTTCGAAAATTATTTGTGTATCAGAGTATTAGACGATATCATGAAACTGCAAATTCTTTAATATCAAAAACCACCAGTCAAAAACGAATAGATCGCTTACCTTTTCCCATGATAAAGACTACACGCGCTCGTATGACTTTTCGATATCTAGAACCACATCTATACAATTTATTAAATTATAAAAATAAATTTAGAAATTTGAATAATTATAGATTAAAAAATGAATTACAAAAAATTTTGTTTGAATATGATTATAATAGGATAGAGAATCTACTAATAGCAATAAAGTAGATACAAGTTTTATTACCCATATCTTATGTGAGCCAATAAATACATAGACACGTACTCATTCATATACACGAACACACACATTCAAAACATATACTCAACACATGCACATGCAACATCACATAATACAAGAAAAGTGTGCTAATTTAAGCATTTCTGTATTTATAAGAATAATATTTTAGAATAAGGAATTCTGTATATTGGGAAGACACTGACACCTGAGACACAGGCTAAAAAGCCTAGTTCAGGTGACAGGGCCTAACCTTATGTTTTTTGTAAAAATATTTTTGGGAAATAAGTTATTATTATTATATTAACACTGTATAGTACTTTCGTACCGCATATAATTTTTTAGCAATATTAGTGTCTGAAATCAATTAGCACCACGTTTAGGCCGGATAAGGACAAAAGTATTTACTGTATAAAATATTATTTCATACTCGAAGCTAACACGTTAAAATAATTAGTGCAGATCAAACATACAGTCTAAAGGAACGATATGATTTACCTGCATAATTTGATGGCGGGACGGGACGTTTGCTCAGCATGACTTCAGCAAACCTGCCTCCATCGAGCGTCGTCCATTCCCCCAAAGCTTCGTTGTAGTTCATCACCTTGGCCCGCAAGCGCACCAGATACCCACTGCGTACACAAATATCATATTCACAAGTGATATAAATCCTAAATCTATACTAATAAATAAAATTGAAGCGTCTGTATGTAATGTAAAAAAATTTTTTTTAACAATTTTTAAATTGTATGTCTGTCTGTCTGATTGTTCCGGGTAATCTCCGGAACGGTTGGAAGGATTTTGACGGGACTATTTTTGGTAGCTAGCTGAAGTTACTCCAGGTTACTTAGGGTACTTTTCGTTTTAGAAAATAATTAGGGATCCGCGTAAAAAAAATTAAAACTCACAAAAAAAAATTAAAAACCTATTTAATGTTGTTTTACGGGAAAGTGCTTGTATTTATGAGAAAAATATTGACTTTATCTTAGTACTAAAAAAAAATTGGATTTCGAATGAAAAAATTATAACGCAGTGAAGAATATATGAAGCAACATACAATCAACATACATTTGAAGCGGAGTTAGCAAAGTAAAAAAAATGAACCATATTATTACTAATGGTGTTAAAACAAAAATATATCGAAGTTAGCAGAAGTAGATTAATAAAGTAATTATTTATTTACTTTTAGTGTATTTTTATAGTCGTTTTTTCCTTTTGAAGTCGGTTTTGTTTATTTATTAAAAAAAAATGTTTTCTACTTCTTATTTAAGTATAGTTTTGAAGCCAGTTTTTGATTTTTATCTAAAAATAATTTTATTTCCGTATTATTTGTTCGTTTTACCGACTTCAAAAAAGAGGATTACGATGTAAAAAGATCACGTTCATGATGTACTTAGAAATTCTAAGAAACTTCACGTCAGGTAGAGGTAACGTTTCATTTTTGTGCTCCTTTTGTCGAATGACTGAATCGATAAACTTGATGGTGGACTTGGAAATATTTATGAAGCTCCTTGAAACTGCTTTTCAAGACTGGCCATAAACACTTAATTCAGTATAATATGACTGTTTACAGCTCACATTCCATTTACTAGCTATCATATAATAGTGTAGCACCACATCTAAAATTGAAGCTTATTAGAAACATTTAAATAAACCCTAAAGACTTATATTAAGCATTGTACTGACCCTGTTGTCATTGACGCGTTTCCCGAAGATGTAGAACTCATCCGCAGGTGGCGTCTCTCCATCAATGTTAGTGCTGAATACATCTGTTGATAGGATTGAAAACAATATTTATAATAACGTTAAGGCGTTTTTGTTATAGAAAACACACACGGAAGTCTATGAACTGTATGAACTGTCATTATAGGCAATTATCGTAAATTATTTCAGTCAGAGGCTTAGTTACTTCTAATATGCTTACATAACATACTTATAACAAAAATAATATTATATTTACATAACATTTTATTAAGAGGCATGTTGAATGGATTTAAAATTACACACGATTGATCGATTTGAATACTCAGTACTTAATGAACGTACTATATTTTAGCAGATTACTGTCCCTTGCATCGTAATATTTATCATATAGTGATCCTTATCAGCTAAGTTTCTCTGTCCATCTGTTTGTTAATTGGCTTATAATTCGAGTACTACTAAATCGATTTACATTTTTTTTAAACGTGAATACATATATGATAATTACATATATCACCTATTATGTACAAAACTGAGAGATTTGTAAGTTTACGCTAGATTGTATTGAAAGTAGGTAATATATTAGAATTGTAATATCAATCTATACTTATAATAAAAGGCTAGAGGGACAAAATCCGTACATTGGAGATATTTCAGAAAAAATACCATACGGGGGTTTAGAATCGACAACAGAACACATTTCGATGGTTTTTAAAAATTTTGTCTGTCTGTTTATTAATTTGTTTGCCAATCACGCAAAAACTACTGATCCTAATTGTATAAAATTTGGTGAGTAGTACTCTGTAGTAACATTTCGAATACATTTATATATAAACCGTAAATGGCATTTATCTATATTCATATTAAAACATCATAATAATTAAATATTCTACTTTTATACTAACTACTCCATTGAACACATAGGTTCAAATAATTAAATTCATTTTTTACTCTTTCAGTGGCAATAATTAAGTAGTTTATTTTTAGATTAAAGTAGTCGATTAAGGTAGCTTTTAGTCTATATAGTGATAATACATGAGATGATCTGCGTTATGTCTAGACAGAGTCACTGTGTGAGCGGTACTCCTTTTTCATTACAGACAATAATGCTTTCATTTCGTAAATCATCAACTCTTTGACTTCATATTATTGAATAATTCATGTTTCACTGTCGTGGAAATTACTGGATTTGAAACCTTTCCAACGTTGCTTTATCTTCCACATACTATTGATACGTCTTTATTGATTTATTTTCCAAATACATTCATATTAATATACATAATATATATACATAAAAGCGCAGAGGGCAGTTCTCAAAGTCATGATGCGATTACCCTACAGACACCCTACAACACTATTATACAAACAGATTAAAGTAATGTCAGTTCGAAAATTATTTGTGTATCAGAGTATTAGACGATATCATGAAACTGCAAATTCTTTAATATCAAAAACCACCAGTCAAAAACGAATAGATCGCTTACCTTTTCCCATGATAAAGACTACACGCGCTCGTATGACTTTTCGATATCTAGAACCACATCTATACAATTTATTAAATTATAAAAATAAATTTAGAAATTTGAATAATTATAGATTAAAAAATGAATTACAAAAAATTTTGTTTGAATATGATTATAATAGGATAGAGAATCTACTAATAGCAATAAAGTAGATACAAGTTTTATTACCCATATCTTATGTGAGCCAATAAATACATAGACACGTACTCATTCATATACACGAACACACACATTCAAAAACATATACTCAACACATGCACATGCAACATCACATAATACAAGAAAAGTGTGCTAATTTAAGCATTTCTGTATTTATAAGAATAATATTTTAGAATAAGGAATTCTGTATATTGGGAAGACACTGACACCTGAGACACAGGCTAAAAAGCCTAGTTCAGGTGACAGGGCCTAACCTTATGTTTTTTTGTAAAAATATTTTTGGGAAATAAGTTATTATTATTATATTAACACTGTATAGTACTTTCGTACCGCATATAATTTTTTAGCAATATTAGTGTCTGAAATCAATTAGCACCACGTTTAGGCCGGATAAGGACAAAAGTATTTACTGTATAAAATATTATTTCATACTCGAAGCTAACACGTTAAAATAATTAGTGCAGATCAAACATACAGTCTAAAGGAACGATATGATTTACCTGCATAATTTGATGGCGGGACGGGACGTTTGCTCAGCATGACTTCAGCAAACCTGCCTCCATCGAGCGTCGTCCATTCCCCCAAAGCTTCGTTGTAGTTCATCACCTTGGCCCGCAAGCGCACCAGATACCCACTGCGTACACAAATATCATATTCACAAGTGATATAAATCCTAAATCTATACTAATAAATAAAATTGAAGCGTCTGTATGTAATGTAAAAAAATTTTTTTTAACAATTTTTAAATTGTATGTCTGTCTGTCTGATTGTTCCGGGTAATCTCCGGAACGGTTGGAAGGATTTTGACGGGACTATTTTTGGTAGCTAGCTGAAGTTACTCCAGGTTACTTAGGGTACTTTTCGTTTTAGAAAATAATTAGGGATCCGCGTAAAAAAAAATTAAAACTCACAAAAAAAATTAAAAACCTATTTAATGTTGTTTTACGGGAAAGTGCTTGTATTTATGAGAAAAATATTGACTTTATCTTAGTACTAAAAAAAAAAAAAATTGGATTTCGAATGAAAAAATTATAACGCAGTGAAGAATATATGAAGCAACATACAATCAACATACATTTGAAGCGGAGTTAGCAAAGTAAAAAATGAACCATATTATTACTAATGGTGTTAAAACAAAAATATATCGAAGTTAGCAGAAGTAGATTAATAAAGTAATTATTTATTTACTTTTAGTGTATTTTTATAGTCGTTTTTTTCCTTTTGAAGTCGGTTTTGTTTATTTATTAAAAAAAAAATGTTTTCTACTTCTTATTTAAGTATAGTTTTTGAAGCCAGTTTTTGATTTTTATCTAAAAATAATTTTATTTCCGTATTATTTGTTCGTTTTACCGACTTCAAAAAAGAGGAGGTCTGTCAATTCGTCTGTGTGTTCTTTTTTTTTTGTATGTATGTTTGTTACGCGATTTCTCTGTTATTGGACCGATTTGGAAAAAAAATACATTTTTAATCGAAGGAGTACACTTTCGAGGTAGTACCATTTCTACCAGATCAGGATCTGATCGGTCTAACTCAGGGAAATT
The DNA here is from genome assembly GCA_014132275.2 of Samia ricini. NCBI lineage: Eukaryota > Metazoa > Arthropoda > Insecta > Lepidoptera > Saturniidae > Samia > Samia ricini. Next base: position 15,452,885 of record AP028163.1, read on the forward strand.
GAGAAAACCCCTCGAATATTATTGATACTTACACGTGGTTCACATATTCGTTTCCAAGGCTATGAAGTAGACGTCACAGCTATACCTAAAAGTATATACTTACACCAAAAAGCAGAAAAAAAAAGCTTTTTAAATTAAAAACAAAAGCAAAAAATTGACTAAAAATTCAATAATTAATTACTTTATTAATCTGGTTCGTTAATTTTGGAGTAGATGCCAGCTAGAATTAACCAATGTACTCATTTACAAATGGGAATAACTGCCTAATCTTTATAACAATTACACATAAAATAAAGGACTAAGGTGATTTTAAAGAACAATTAATCAAAACTGAGTATAATTAGCGCCTTACATTTACACCAGTTTGTTATCCGTAAGCTGGCACCGGTTTCAAAATTAACTAACCAGATAATAAAGTAATTATTATTTGTTTTTATTTATTCACTGTTAGTGCATATAAATAAAGTACAACAACAAAAAAAATGTTCCATCTGCCATCATCAGATCAGAAAAGTAAGATGACGACTGGTATACGCAAACAAAAATCAAAATAAAAAAAAAATCTTTATTCAATTTAGGCCCTAAGAAGGCGCTTATGAACGTCTAAAACACTTCCATCGGTTTGGAAAACAACCAAGTCGAGGCGGCAAGTTTGGTTCTTTTTTATATAAATATAATATATACATATATCATTTTTTTTTTCATATAAAAAACTATACAAATCATAGTCTTAACCAATGTTAGCGGAAGCACAGAGATGTGGGTTAATTCCAGACATCACTTTCGTTCACGTAATGATCCACCCTGTAATAACCTTTTGAGATTAAAACTTGCTTGACATAATGCTTGAACTTATTGTTAGGTCAATCGGTAATGTTATTTCGGATCTTATTGTAAAACCGACTACTATTACCTATAAAGCTTTTATTAGACTTACTTAGCCTAAAGCGTGGGACGGATAACTTGAATAGCTATTAAACACTTGAATAGCTATGGAAACAAATATATATACAAATATATCTATAGAAATCGAGGGTTTCTCTTGATTTCACTGAAATCCACCGATCAGATCCGGACTTGGTAACAATAGGACTACCCCGAAAGTGTGCTCCTTTGAATAAAATAAATAAAAATACAAAACGCTTCACAAGTAAAAACAAGAAAAACATACAACGAAATGATAACTACCTCCTTTTTGAAGTCGGTTAAAAAGCACGCATTTACTCATTACCTTCGTGCTGAAATTCATATGGTACCAAACCCGTAATTGAAATATAATTTTAACAATTTTCTCCATAAAAGAATGTAATCACTAAAAATACACTATTTGAATACAGTAATTTAGATTTACAAATAACTTTACTATATTAATTAAGAACAACCTATTTATGGTCAGGGTATACCCATATCGTCTTACTGTCTTAAACAGGACGATTCAGGAGAAAAACAAGCTCCGCTTTGCCCCGGCGGGAGACATCTAGGCCCCTGCATACGTAAGAGGCCGCCCCGGTAACGGCTGTCACCCCTTTTAAAAAAAGGGATTATCTATATACAATATAGCTCAGGTCAATTTAAATTAGCTGCACTTAACGTCAAATATATTGTTGGATTTTCTAATTCTACAATCACATCCACTAACATTCTATATCTCGTAATATGAACCAAATATATTTATTTACATCTGATCAAAAAAATGACCAACGATTTTGTATACAAAGAAAACAATTTATTAACTTTATAATTTTCTAACAATTGGCGTTAGTAGTACAATAACAACATTGCTGGTTTTTTTAAAAATAATATCTGTTTAATAAATAATGTAATAATTATTTCAAATTAATGTGTTAAATTTTAAATCAAAAGGTGTGTTAATTTTTTTGCGAATTATACCACAAAACGCATTACTTCGTGGGATAGTATATGGCTTGCTTCTTAGGGCTGATTACTGTTAAGATTGTTTGAAACTTGCAAAATTAGTAAAGTTTGCATTATAAAAATGGCTTAAATTAAATATGGAGGTTTGATGTGTGAGTCTGTCGTAGCAGATCTCCGTGCGAGCGAGACGTGTGTGTCTAACGTGTCATATACACAATAGCGTGACATGTGAATACACAACACAATTCCTTTCAACTACAATCAAGTAACACTTAAAAAGTGTTTGGAGTTTGAGACCAAGTTATTTAATTGAAATTCTTTAGATTTATTCACAAGAACCACTACCATCGGTAAAGAATATTTTCTTATTCAACGAAAACTCGGTGAGAAACTCGATCGTTGTTGTATGTCTTGTATCATTGTTAATAACGATTATAACTATACTGACAATTAACGAATACACTACGTTAATATACGGTATATATACGGACTTCCTTGACTGGATTTCCAGTAAATTTGAATAGAATGTATTAGCGGCTAAATTGATCTAAAAATCCATTTAAGATATTGTAAACTATGCCGTGTGGAATATTAAATTTAACTGCATTAAAAGTATTTAAAATCAAGTTTAGCAAGAACTACCGTGATTAATCTTAATGAATATATGATAATTATATTATTGTGATCATTACTGTAGGGGTGTCGGAAAGAGAGCGAAAAACAGACTAGATAGAATTTTTACAAAAAAAAAGAAGTATATCAACTGAGTTAAATAATAGGTTCTGAAATTTTTAATAAAATAGTAAAATCTACAAATTGGCTGTATTTGGCTTGAAATGAATTCGGAAAAACAGAGCCGACTTGATTTTTTTAGAATGACATTTTCTCTAAGTAATTTTAGTGTAAAGCTGTGGAACAGTTTTCCGTCTGATATATTCCCTCCGTCCTATATTATTATTATTATTATTATATTCGAAAAGGGGATATGCAGGCTTAATCAGTCCTGTATCACTACGACCTAGTCACATCTATTGTGATCGCCCCTATATTGTTAAAGCTAACTGCCTAGACCAACAACTTGAATATACTGTAGGATCTTTTTGGCAGAGAGTGTCTGTACCTCTGGGAGCAACATATGTTTACCCAGAATTCGGTTACGTATGGGTATTAATGGATTACATTCACACAAGATGTCCTTTGATGTTTCGTCTGCGATTTCACAGAACACCTTGCAGGCCACAGAGCTCTATTGTTCTGGACACCGATATTGTGCATATACTTGCCCAAACAACAGTGCCTAGTTAGTGCTCTCATTAACACTCGTAGCTGATTCGTACTGAGCATCAGGGCTTCTTCAGCTTTACGCTCAGTGAATGGTTTGATGAGCTCTTTAGAATGAATTTGTTCTGGCAATTTATTCCAGAATTCTATAGCCAAATAGGTGTATTGGTCCCTGTTGGTCAGTCGAACAAGCCTTTTTGAATGCCACAAAATGGTTCAGGCCCAATTTGTGTTTTCATAGCCCCTGCTCTTGCAAGCGCATCCGCAGCTTTATTGCCGGGAACTCCTGCAATGCCTGGAACCCATCTTAAAGTCAGTCTTTTATTCTTATCCAGGCTGTTTAGCATTGCCACACAATTTGCAACTAGCTTCGACTCAACTACGTCCGAAGCCAGCGCCACGAGAGCGGCTTGACTATCCAAATGGACATATATTGTATGGATCACGTAGGCTTTCTGCAGATATATACAGGAACATTCTAGAATACCGTATACCTCTGCCTAGAAAATGGTGGCAACACTACCAAGATTAGTTGTTTGACAAACTTAGGTCGCTCTCTATATATTCCACAGCCTACGTTAAGTCCTATTTTGGACCCGTCTGTAAACCATACTAAGCTACCTTCCCTCCACGTTATCTCACTGTTTAACCAGGAGTCCCGTGGAGGGATTTTGACATCATACAATTTTTATTATTACTTTCAGGAACATCATATCTGATATCATCCCTAAAACTGTTGTTTCTATCAGGCGATCAACATGGCTCCTGCCACTAAAATAGAAGCGATTCTTTGTATTGGAGCTAATCAGGTACAAACCGACTGCTATTGTGCCTTTTTAGACCAAACCACACAGACGTATGTTATTATATGTCTGCAAATTATTATGCAAATAGTACTAGGACAGTTTTGTCTGCATTAACTCTCAATTCATTGTCCTTGCATCATTTGTCAATGACACTTAGTGCTTTCTGCATAAGGTAGGAAATTGCACTCTGAGGAAACTTGGGACAACTTTTACCAGGTCATCAGCGTAGCCCTGGGCATCGATCCCTAATTCCTCCATCTTATGCAGGAGTTGGTTCACTGTTAGGGTCCACAACAGGGGCGATAGAACGCCTCCTTGTGGACAACCTCTTGTGATTACCACCTCATGATTAGTGCCATGTAATGATATTTTAACTATATAGTTTGAGAGCATTGATTCAATTCACTTTATAGTGGTTGAATCTACCTTTTTAACACTTAACCCATGAACTAGTGTTCTAGTGGGTGTCATATCAAAAGCGCCCTCAATATCCAGAAATGCATATAGTGCAATTTCCTTATCTTCTAATGCCTTCTCCACTCTATCTACAAGATAGAGCAGGGCACTCTCAATGGATCTTCCTCTGCTATAGGAATGTTGTTTAGAACTTATAGGGTTTGTGGTTAATACCACTTCCCTAATATTTCTATCAATTATCTTCTCCATAGTTTTGAGAAGAAAAGATGTAAGGCTTATTGGTCTGAAGGACCTTGGCATAGCGTAATCCTTTTTACCGGCCTTGGGTATAAAAAGTAACCGTACTTTTCTCCATAGTTCAGGTATATATCCCAAGCAACGCTTGCCCTGAAAATCTTAATAATTACAAGTGTGAGGATGTCAAGACCTCGCTGTAATAGCACAGGCTGAATTCCATCCTCGCCACCTGTTTTATATGGTTTGAATGACTTTATAGCCCATTTCCCACTCTGTGGTCTTATAATGCTCGCCGCTCTACGACAGTCCTCTAATTGAAGCTTTATTGAGAAGACTGCCCTCTTCTAAAAGTAAGTTTCTCAGAACCTGGGAAATAAACTGAAGTAAGGAGCTCCATGGTTTCCTTTTTTCACTTTAAGTAAAGGTCCCATCTTGTTTTTTGAGGAGTCCTATTTGTTTAGGTTTGCCCTTAGCGAGCACCCTGTGAATTCTTGCTCCATGACGCGTATCATTTATTTCCTCAAAGAACTTTCTCCAGGAAGCCCGCTTGGCTTTCCTAATTACTTTATTGTATTTGGTTAGGGCCAGTTGGTATGTGTCCCACTCCTTTTTGTTTTTGGCCTTATTAAAAAGTCGCCTAGTTTTTTCCCTAAGCTTTTCAAGCTTAGAGTTCCACCTTGAAGCTCCTAACTAGCTCCTAACTTATCTTATTGAGGTCTTTTGTTTTACTTGGCAACTCTGCTCATAAGCATCAGTAACGGATGCCGTGAGAGCATTAGTTGCGAACTCTAGACTATCAATTGTTTTCATATTTTTAGGGAGTGTTTCCAGCTTAGAGCTTAGGGTAGACTGTAGGTATCCCATGAGGTATTCCTGGGATCCATGTATAGAATATTCTGACTCTCTTTATTGAAAAAAAAAGAGCTCAAAATTAATATGTCTGTGACATAGAGTTTTCGTCACTTACACACCAGTTAATATTATGTCTAGCACGTGTAACAAAGGTTGGTTTACATCCTTTGTTTAAAATAGTTAGATTACTAGTTGTCATAAAATCAAAAAGTAGCTCTCCCTTTTCGTGACGTCACTGCTACTCCAAGTAGTATGATGGGCATTGGCGTCACACCCCACCAGCAGCTCAGCATTGTGTTTCTTCGCATAGTCTACAACCTGCATAAGCTGTTCTGAGGGATTACTGTTCTCTCCGGGTAGATAGGCTGAACAAACTAAAAGTTTGGATCACTCCCACCCGTCAAGATTAATAAACGGTGCAACCAGATCATTTGAACAAAGCTTTGGAAGAGGTAGAAAGTTAAAAACTATACCAGCTCTGGGCTTAGTCCCACAGTTGTGTACAAAAAAACTTTCTACGGTCTTCAATCCCATAATTGTTTTATTGCGCACCCAGGGTTCTTATATAAGAGCGAGGTCCATAATGCCTCCTGAGAAGCATTTCTCTAGTAACGCCGTTGCTGCAACAGCATGAAAGAGGTTAACCTGAAGGAACCTCGCATGACCACCGATTTGTGCTATTGTTTTTGCGTAAAGTTTTCCGACCGGTGGTCGTCCTGCTTGTCTGGGGACTAGTAAGTCCACCTCTAGGTTATATTCCGCTTGTCTTTCTAGTCCTGCCTTCTTTTTCTTGGAAGAAAATGCTGCACCAGTGGCGCTGACCCTTCCAGCCCAGAGGTTGTGAAGGTAGAGGGAACAGGACCGCCTGTACCGCAACTGTATTACTTTTGCTTACTTCAGAGTAAGTCTCCGTAGGCGCTGAGGTCGCCGAATCAACTTGCGCCTCAGGATCTATCCTCTGGGCTGTTGAAGTACTTAGTCTGGGTGTTGGAGAGGTGTTACCTCCCCCGTCCCAAAAGAACTGACGTCACTACATTTCTCTAGGGCGTCAACGAGGAGGAATTTAAATTCAAGAACACGGTGTTTTCTTTTTCAACTATACTGTTCCCACGAGAAGCTAGGAAAATAAGAGGTCACCACTGACAGAGCCCCGCATGTCGGAGGAAGAGCAAAATTACCCTCTGAGGTGCTCCGGTATTAGAGAGGTACAGTTCACGACTGGTCTCCCCCCAAGCCACGCATCCCTCGGCACGATTCACTTAACACCTTGGATTGGGTTGGTCCTCCTCACCAATGCAATCAAGCACAATTGTCGTTTTGCCGAGGTACTATAATTTTTTTTTATTTTCCACATGGATAAGTATAAATAAATAAATATTATTTTTAAAAAAGCATGATTGAATAAAGAACTACATATATCTTTTCTTTATACTTTAAAAGAATAGTGATTTTTCCATTAGTAAGGAGACAGACGGATTTATTTTCTACTTCTTAGGAAACGCACAACAAATAAAGCTCGAGATGTCAAGGTTATTATTACCTCGCCTTCATGTTAAATCGATTGAGATACAAGGAATGCAATATACATCTAAGTTATATGAGGTTACTAAGATGAAATATTACCTCGTAAGAAATATTTGCAATTTTATATTGCGAATTGGACATGGTTATGCAAACTAGAACCAACAAAATGAGTTTTAAACATCAATAAACAATTTGTTTTAATACTAAGAACTTTACCAGTTTGTCTGTACCTTCGAGGGAAAAAATAATCAATTGAATGTGGCAACAACATGGTTGAATCTTCAAAATCATTTTAACTCGAATTATGGTTTTTATTTTACTGACAAAACGCTGTTGACCAGAAGTGCATTGACACCTTCACCGGACTTTGAGGCGAGCCCTTAAGTCACTCAGCTTAAAAATAGTAGCCAGCACAAGGGTACCAAAATGGCACAAACCTCGGTTTGAGCTGCTACCCGAGATAACAATTCCGCAGAATTTGCCCTAACTGACCTAACCTATCGGATTTTGTTCTTTATTTCAAGGGTTTTATTTTTAAACGAAGAACTCTTATTATTTTCCAAAAATAAAAGTAGCCAAAGTTACGTCTTATAGCTTCAGCATCTTTCAGAAAGAGTCTCGTGAGAATGGGTCGAATCATTCTGGAAATCAGCCGGACGAAACAGACAGATAGACGAATATAAATATAGACACGAATATATATAACTGTAATTTAATAGAAGCAGACACCCAATCTCATTTAAAGCATAATAAATATGGAAATTGAATATCATGTACGTTAGTATCTCCGTATCATGATGTGTATACAGGTTAATGTCATGACGTTGCCAGACGATAGAAGTTGGTTATTCTCCCTATGTACTCCTTTCTTTTATTTGGAAATTATATTTAGCCATCTCAAATTAAAGAAGCCAGGAGAGTATATGGGACTCGCGAGCGTGAAGCGCCAGGAATACCCACTAAAACCCATGGTACCATCCTGTCCCTTTCTGAGGAGCGACACCAGATAGAGCAACATGTTCCGCATCGCCCCTACGGCTCCGCATCGCCCCAGCGGCTCCGCATAGACCCAGCGGCTCCACATCGCCCAAGCGGCCCCTGTGTGCTCCCTACTTAAAACCAGAGAATCCGAGGTCCGCAAATTCGCTAATCGGTACGTATCTAATGAATTCTAAGTAATTAACGTAAATCGATGTAATTCTTTTTTAAATAGACTGTTATGGCTCGTAACTTTCATAACAGTTTTCTTTTTCGTTTTGTACTCATACCTTAATAATAGTGCCGGGTCTAGCACTTAAAGGCCGAGAATTTTAAAAAAATATTCAAAATTTGTAAAATGAAATTATTTACATTAGTCTGGTTTTCGCATGTGTTGGCGTCCAGAAAATAATTAGATCATTTTCTTATAGTTTATTTGTTAATCAAAACCTAATAGGGTTGCCTAAAACTACTAGAACATATAAATAGAACTTAATCGATTTTTTATATTGCAACGAAATAAAATAAAACAAAGACATTTGGAAACACGAATTTATGAATTGTAAAAAATCTTCTAATTGTGAAAAGTTATTACAAAACGCTTATTTTATTTCTGACTATTTAAATCAATAAATAATAATTAAGAGAAATTAAATTAATTGTAAAATTTAAAATTTTTAAATCCACGACAAAATTATTATCCAACAACTAGAAATCTGTTTTTATCAAGCTAGTAAGATAACTCCTAATCCGATATAAAATACTCATTTCATGATGTATTGCAGATATCAAATAATAGAAAACTAAATAATATCAACTTTTTTTAATGCTAATATTGATATGACAATATTTAAAACATTTTAAAGTAAATGCTTTTGTTATATAATATTCTACATAAACAGTCTGTCGCTACCCACTACATTGGCCTGTTACTGACACGGTCACAGCATGGCGGTGATGAGAACCCATAAGTTTTATCACTACAAAAAATAGCCTAATCTGACTAAAGAAGTTTTCATTAAAAAAAATCTTAATTAATATTAAAATAATTTGTATATAAAACTGTAACAAAGAAACCTCGGCTTATGAAATCGCTAACACACCGTGGACTGGCCCTGATATTAATTTATGTTTTTTTTTTATAGAGGTCTTTGTCCAGCAAATATTTACAAGCTGGTGTTAATGTTATTAATTACTTATCATTAAAATTTTTAAAGAAGATCAAAACTAATTTTATGTACGTTAAAACCATAATAATAATAATGGTGTGTTGAGTTTGTAGGTTATATGTTAACACTGTAAAGATCATAAAATATACTGTGAAAATTTGAAATGTATTGTAAATAACAATATAGAGGAACTTACGGATCGGGAATATCACTCATGGCTGTGGAGGTTGTTAGAACGTCAAAGGATGCGCGAGGACTGACTGCACTCACTCCCGTCGCGGTACTGGCTGTAGTCCGATGCAATCACGAGTCCCTGCATCCGTGTTCAGAGGGTTGATTCGGTTTTATCTATGAGATAATATTATTTCTTTTCTATTAGCTTTCTTTTCTATTAGCTTTATTTTCGTCGATTTATTTTCTTTTTTTAGTTAGCCTGTTTTGAAGTTAATACAACTTAATTTGTCGATTACCCATAAAACTAAGACAATAGGAAAATAATGGAAAGCTGGCGTAAACACCAAGTTAGTGTTCAAGGGGTTAAAATCAATAATAACGTATATACGATTCAGGATAATGTCCTACCGGTAACATTACCTGTTTTTTCTATAATTATCATAAACCGAAACAAGTTAAATTGGCACGAGAGTTTCATGTTCAAACTGTTTTTTTTAAATAACACCAATGTTACACAAAATTATTGAAAATAACCGTGTAAAAATAAGCTGCAAGCTGGTAAGGTCCAAAGTGAACGTATCACGATCGAGGACGTTCTAAAGAAAGGCCGCGTTCAAAAATACTCGTAACCGAAGAGGTATGAAGGTGTTTATGAAAGTAGAAGAAGCGAAAGCCACGTTTCAGGATCATAGCATAGCATGAAAAGTTAACCATTGTTGAACTTAATAGATAGTAAATGCGAAACAGTAGAAGCAATATTTATCTTGCGTTTTAACAGATACTAAATTTAATACTTATTTCAAGGTGAGATATATGTACATACATGCTGTCAATTCTATTAATCAATTTTAACTAGGTTAAAAAATAAAATAAACGAAATCAATGTAGCTACTAGATAATCTATTATTTCATAAAATGAAACAAACCGTTTTGAATCAACCCTGTTGAAAACGCGCGGTGCGTATTGCGCCGGGCGCGCAGTCTTCTCCGCTGTGCCCGCAACTCTGTCCGCGTGGAATTAATAGCACTTTTCACTCACTTTGAAGTAAGCTTAAAAAAACATCTATTCATAAGACCTTAGATACAAAGTTTTAATAGATAATAAGTCAAAGAATACACAGAGACAAAAAATCCAAAAATCATAGTCATGTGTTGTTTCTCAAATATATTCATTGTAATGTTTTCGATCCTTTACAGTTTTATTACAAATAATAATAATAATAGATAAGTATTTACAGAATCACTGAAATTGTTACTATAGTATAAACTATAATCATAACAAATTTAATCGAATTCGGATTAGTAGTTTTTGCGTGATTGGCGAACAAATTTCTTTTATTATAAGTTGAAATATAATATTTTTTTTAGTGGTAGTTATTTTATGTTAGTTTTAATAGTATCCGCGAGGGCAACTCCTTTTCCTCTTGTGCCTAACTTCCGCTCCTAAACATGTGCATTGAAACCGCAACGCCTCGAAGCTGATTCGTGGTCAGCCCACGTCTGGAGTCGGCCAGAGCTCGCCGCCGTGATTGCCTTGTCCTTCGGACTATAAAATATTTGAACCGCTACCCGCTAATTATCTAAACCGCAAAAGTGTTTCGCCTGTAATTTAATATAGAAGAAATCACCACCGCAGCAACGCTGGTAATACAACCACAGCCACCGGAACCACTCGAGCGCCCGCGCATCATTCATCGCCAAGTAAGTGTGCATGTTTTTTCTTTCCTCACAGCTCAACTGATTCTATATATTTTCTTCCCGCGGTTGAGCAGATCCGTATACCGTTGCCCTCGCATTTAAACCAGCATACAGTCCACTTATCTACCTTTTTATAACCCGCTGACAATGGAGGTGAAGAAGCCATAAGCTTCGAGCCGGACACCACCACATTTTGTGGTTCTTCGAGCCGTACCACCATTTAGTATTTTAAAATATTTATTGTGCATTATAATTTAACTTTTATCACTAGCTGTGCCTACGGCGTCGCCCGCATGATATTCAACATACATAAGCTTATATTCTTCTTCTCTTTTTTTACACGATATTGGCTCAGTGCTTTGACCACAATTTCACCTTATGTTAAGTGAAGATGTGGCCTAGTATGGTAATCACTTAAGATATTTATTATTTATATATTATAAACATATTTCATATTATGGAATTTTGTTCCATTTCAATGAATTCATCAATATTTTCTTCTCGAATTAGACTAAAACACACATTTACTTACCAACTCTCAGACTAAAGTCGCCGCGTGTCATTCAAATTACTATAACTTTTGATAGAGTGGACCGATTTTAATGAAAAAAAATTATTGCTACCTCGTAAATTGCTTTATAATAATTTGTAATTTATTACCTATTTTAAGTCCCTTACAATAATTCTTTTCACAAAAATCGGAAATGTACAAATATGTGAAGTTTACAATTTTATTATTAGTACAGATTTGTTCCGGCATTCTATAAAGCTAGTTATTAATAATACTAGCTTGTAACTCTACCCCACGCCTGGGTAAGAGCTTATTCTCTAAGGAAAACACAACAGCACTAAGTCGCGTCATAATCACGGCTTTATACAACGACCTATCTTGTATTTTTATATTTTCAATTAGTTCAACTTCAAAGGCTTCAATTAATATTATTTATTTCATATTTGTATAAAATTAAATTTAAATTTGTAAATGTATGCGAAAAAGTATAAAATTTTTAAACGCACGCACTTGCACAAACCGGTTTATTTCGGATTCAATGCTCTTAACCGTTCAATTCGATATTTTGTAAAAATCTGATAGCTAGAACCAGTAACCTCTAGGCTTAGTATGTTTACCAATCTGGACCACATCGTCACTTAACATCAGGTGAGGTTGTGGTCAAAGGACTGAGTATTTAAACGTATGTAAACAATTACCGTCGACAGTCAGAGTTCTGCTTTCGATTTTCATATACTACGATAAACAAAAAAAACTAGACACCCATGGAGACTGCCGATAGAAGTGAAAACTTTGAAAAAAATATTTTTCTTGTTTAAATGATATTTTTGACGTGGCAATACAAAAGCTTAGAAATCTGCCATCATAATTAACATTCCTTTCAATCAGAGATTAATAATAAAACACTGGCAAATGCTTATGCGACGCCGAGAAAAGAAAAAAAAGAATACCAAAATTATAAAATTTTTCATATCGTTGACAGCAGGTTAACAGCTAATGTCATATTCCAATAGTAAAGTAATCTGTAAGTTTTCATCTACCTACCTACCGAGAATTGCTCAAAGCCGCTAAACAAGTCTTCACTTCAACAAAATACTGTTTACCATTACACCGTCCGGTAACGAAATATGAAGTTTGTCACTTTGTATATGTGGTTCTAATTGCTTTTTTTTATTTATAAAATTATGTAACTGAATTTAAATACACTCAGTCATTGTGCGTACTCTACCGATAATGCATAGTGCACTGATATTGTTATGAAGTGGAAATAAGAACGCGATTTAGTCATATCCAATTTATTTTACATTGAAACCAAACATTTACTTTTATCTAGTGAAGAGAATTAACTATATTACACGTATTTTGATTTAATTACCTTCATAAGTTTAATATATGTGATTTCTTTATTACTTTAATTCTTTAACACAAAAAACAAATGCGTATCATTTATTTGACGTCGTGGAAAATATTACAATTAAATTAAGTTTTCAAATATTATCTCTCACTTGATAATAATACACGGAACTATGTATTATGTTAACTATATAAAATAACTGAATTATTCAACAATCAAACACATCGCCTTTCCGTCTATCAATATAGAACTACCACATTGAACCCCAGTAATGAATATCAGGATAATGTCATAATAATAATAAAATATGATAATAACATATAAATGTCCAATTTTGAATGCAATATTCATAGATTTCATCTGCTTCCCCAGCTTAGTAACTCAAAACATATTACGTGCACTCCTTATTTCTCAGTTGATTTAACGTGAATACGAGCTAACCTTGCGATCTTAAACTTCAATAAGTTTATTGTGCGTTCCTGAGAAATAGAAAATAAATCCCGTGTCCCGTACCACTGGAACAGTTCAATATCACCTTAAAATATTTCATATTTGTTTTTGTAAAATCACATCTTTTCTTCATAAATAATGGGTTTATTTAACCAAACATCAATTTGTTCAGACCATTCATGTCGACGTATAGGGTTTTTTTAAAGTGTTCTTCTTATACAATGACTACTCAGTGTTGAAGGTATAATCCACCTACGCCTTTTGCGACTTTACAAAATTCTTACGAGATTCTTTAGAATCACGTTTTCCAAGAGGGGAAATCCCTTATCCCTTCGCGTCCTTCTCCGCCGAGTTCCTAGAGAATTCACTCCAGATAACATCCTCGCTTCTCTATGGGCCCAGAACCTCCAGTCCTGGAGGTTTTTTTTGTTGCACGATTTAGGTTAGGTTAGTGCTTCGACCACAATCTCAACTGTTGTTAAGTGACGATACGGTCCAGGACGGTAAACAGACTAAGCCTGGAGGAACTAGTTCTGTGATGCTGCCGGTACACACCTATAGGTATTTGGCGATAGGTTTTCTAACTTGGAGGTGGTGGCTACCCAAGCGAACATTATATTTAAAATGCCCTATCATCATGCAAAATGGTCTACGCAGGTTTATATATCATGAATAATATGGTTTTAGTTTCACTACCCCGTACTTCGAAGGGTGAATTCTTCAACCTCCGAATCCTATGCTGGATTTCTGGAATCTACGTCGGATCTCCACACAAAAAGACGTACCCCACGGAATGTCACCCCCTTTTTTTACATAGGGAAATTCATTTAGGCACCTTCCTCCCATGCGGGGGCAGGGCCCTCCCTGTGTGGGACTAACACTAGCGACTACCCACTAAAACCCTATGAGTGACCGTCTCTACCGCCACATGAGGGGGGCAACACGGGATCGCAAGCATGCACCGCGACATACCCCCCGGACGGACGGCCCAGCCCGAAGGCCAAGCCCCTAACCCGCTTAGGGACCAGCCCCGGTGAACCAAGACCAGCCCCTCGACGGCTTCCCAAGTGCAATGGAAGGTCAAGCCCCCCCCCCTTTCCCCCTTAGTTCAGCAAAGCGGTGAAGTCCCGATGCCACACGGGCGACACCCGGACTCCCCCAACGTTGGCGTTTAGCCTACGCGAGGCTTCGACGAAGCGCCCAGTTCCCCCGCCATCCTTGCCGTAATCTGCTTGAATGACGGACGACAAAAGCCCCCCCTCCCCATGTGGTGTTCCGCGTCCCGGTTTGCATTTGCGCATAAGGCGCAGTGTGGCTTTTCCGCCAAACAATAGTCGGGCTTATGGCCTTCACCACCATACCGGTAACAAAGATGTTCCCTAATCACCCCCGAGGGGCAGCCCGAGCGGGTATGACCTAAGCTCATGCATCGGTAGCAACGCAGGGGCATTGCCGTCATCAGCTGAACTCGGGCTATACTTCACCCGACTCTGAACCTCCCCACCTCATGTAGACTCCTAGCTGCCGCTACCGGGAGCGACACTTTCAGAACCCCCCCACGACCCCACCTATGTCCCCGAATGGGACCCAACCTAACTTCCTCTTCCCTGCATCCCCCCATATACTGGACATCACCTGGATAACCTCGGACTCCGTCACCGAATTCTCCAAGCCCATTAGGCGGACGTCAGCCTGGAAACCTCAGCGGCGTCGCCCAAAGCCACCCGTATCCTATCCGCGAGACCATCCGCCTGCTCTGCGCCACGAGGACCCGTGATCTCAATGATTCTGGAACCTGTGACCGTCAGGCGAACCGAGATGGCCTCGATGCCCAGATCCTCAAGATGATCTCTCTTCTTAACACTCGCTAGCGCCTCCCTATATGAGAGCCCCCCCTCCATCGCCTCCAGTCGCAGTGTCACCACCACTGCCGCCGACTGCGGCTCTGGAGGAAGCTTCACCTTCCTTTCCATGGATTTCATACCGCTCTTCTCCACCAACCTTCCGCCGCAGCAACCTTCTTGGCAGGAGTAACGGTAACCGCCACCCTCCCACACCCCCTCCCCGTCGGATCTTCTAGATGCACCCTGCTGGAGTACCGGATTCTCGTTCTTGGCTCTCTTCCTATGCACCACCTGCCATTCTCTGTCCTTAGAAGAGGACCCCATTTCCTCCCTCACCGGAGGCAAAGGGGCCCATTCCATCTCTAGAGGTGAGGTCACCTCCAAAGATTACGCCCGAACTTTCTTAGGCTTCGCAGCCTCCACTCTAGGCAGCCCACTATCAAGTGAACCCTTCCTCACTGTCTTTAGAAAGGAGCGATCAGACGTCGGCGGCTGCACCGACAGCGCCACCCCCTTTTTCCAAAGCCGCCATCCGCACAGTTAATGCCCTCGTAGTCGACTCCATCATGTCCACCATAGGTACCATAGCCGAAGCGACTGCATTAGCCACAGCCTCTACCAAGCCCTTCCTTCCTAATACGTCCTCATGTTCTACTGGAGGAGCAGGTGACGTCTGCCCCCCCGTCCTCAACTTCGACAAATTATCCCGCATCCCCTCCATCTCCTTCTTCAGCTATTGAAGCTCGTTCGCCACCACGTCATACGCAGCAGAAAGCTTCTCGACCTTCCTTCCCTGCGCGGCGCCGTAGTGCGCTAAGTCCGCCATCACATAACATGAAGATTTTAGAACCTTCTCCGCAGGACCACCACCCAGTTTCTTCGCCACACGAATCATCCCAATAGTCACATTGTCTATCGTCAACGTAACCTCATCCGGATTTATCTTCCCAAAATCAGGTATGGTGCTCAACTAATCGACGCTCTTGCCACATTCAATGGGGCAGGTGTCTTTCTCCGTAACCGATAAAATTATCTTCTAAGACCTTCTCACAGTAAATCTCCTCCTCATCAAAAAGCATTTCCTGCTCAGGCAAATCTTCCTCCTCCTCCATCTTCTGACCCAAACCGGTAAACTCCCCAGCCGACCTCCTTCTTCGAGCGGAAGTCACCTTCGGGGCTTCAGCACCCAATTCAATCGAGCTAATAAGAGACCGTCTCTTAGGGGAACCAAAGGTCAACCTACCCTTGCCACAACTAACTTTACCTCTCGATGTACTAGGTACCCCCTTCCGGTTCCGATTCCCCGACATGTTGGCTGGCAGTGCAAACACCGTCGACGAATCAGAAAGAAAAAACCCTCGTGGGCCCCTACGACCCCCTGAGGACCCCCAGCACTGTCAGTACAAAATATTATCTGGATCCCCCTAAATGACCCTCTAATGGGCCCAACAGGACCACACGCGGTCGCTTAAGACAAGTTGACCCTTAAGCAAAACTCCATACACTATAAATCCCACACTTAAAGTAATATATTTACAAGTCCACCCCCGTAACACAAATAACCCAACACTTAATCTATAATAAAATATAATTAACAAGTCACTATACTAACAGCAAAATAATCCCCAAAATCACAATCTATATACAATATTATGTTTCCCTCTGCAAAAGTACCAACACTAATAACAAAATGAGCCATCCACCAGTCGAATAATATGAACTATACGATACGACTCACCACTCCCCGTATATACAAACTATGATCCGGCACGTCCCAGTCCTCACGTCACCGTCCTCTGCAAAGAACCGCAGGCCAGCTTGAAACTGTTCCACCAATCAGGTTACGGTGCGGCCAACTGGATCTGAACGGACCAATCGGCGCCTTCCGTGACCAACTCCATCACTCCGCCATTGCTGACGCCATTGCTGGCACCATTAACAGCACACACACAAATCCACTGATTTCTCCACTCACCGACGTTGTTTTAAAATAATCCAATTACTTCCACAAAGTCCACACCAAGACGCACCCGCATATATGTAATTCACCGAGATCACAGTAATGATAATAAAGTAAAAGCCCGTAATTTTATGAAGGCTGAAATGTTCTCTATTCTATGTGTCTGTCCCCAACACAGGTAAGAACGATCCCAGACTATGAAATGTGTGAAGTGGTGCCTTTGGCAAGTAACAATCAGTAAAGGTGCAAAAAATTTGCATGTCAAATTCGCTACAATATAAAGTTCCATTTTCATATATTATATTCGGAATAATATTAGAAATAACGTCGTTCATCACCAGATAGTTAGTATGGTCGTTATGTCCTTCCAGAAACCCTTAAACTATAATAAATAGTAATTATGCTTTCGTTATGGTATAAAAGCTGATTTTTGTATATGTCACTTAGGGAACTATAATAAGTTGTTTTCAGCGCCTAGCCAGAGAGTTTCGATCATTCTCTCATCTTGACAGATACGTTAAAAAAACTGCCCTGTAGGGGAGAGGTGAGGAAACAGCCCCTCTGCTCTGACTTCTTCGCTGCTGGCAACCGTGGGCAGGTCCTGAGAGTTGTATCACATCCTGGTGATTGGTAATTCTATTTCTTGGAGTTGGCTTCCTCATCGCCGTTAGTCACGTCGGTCCTCGACGATAGATCCGTCTTCCTGTTCGGTGGTCTTGCGCAATCGTCGTGTTACTCACGTGGTGGGGTGCGCCTGATATGTTACGCGGACGACACCCTTGTCGTAGCCCGGGGGAGGAGGTGGGAGGAGGTGGAGCGCTTGGCCACTATGGGAGTAGCCCACCCAGGCCCTGCTGTTCCATGGGCCTCGGTATGGGCCACCCCCTGGGGTGAGCATCTCTGTGGGGCGAGCATCTCTGTGGGGGGGCACCGGATCCGGGTGAAGGCCCAGATGAAGTACCTGGGCCTCATCCTGGATGGCAGATGGCGGTTCGAGTCCCACTTTAAGGGACTTGGACCGCGCATCGCCAGTGCCGCGGCGGCACTGGAGCGGCTCCTCCCGAATGTAGGGGGGCCTGGCCAGAAGTGCCGCCGGTTCCACGCAGTGGTCATGCGGAGCATGGCCGTCTACGGGTCACCAGTGTGGGCGGACGCCCTTAGCGCCCGTAATATCCGTGTGCTGCAGTCAGTGCAGCGCACGGTGGCGCTAAGGGCGATACGCGGATACCGCACGGTGTCCGTAGCGGCGGCCTGTGTGCTCGCCGGCTCCCTGCCGTGGGAGCGGGAAGCGGAGGTGCTCGCTGCCGTGTACCGGTACTCGGCAGCGGGAAGGGATGGTGGTGGGCTCCGCTTCCACAGGGCGGAGATAATGAATGAACGGTTGGAGAGACGAGAGGAGGCGATGTTGAGGTGGGAATAGGAGGACCTGGTGGATGCGCGCTATGGACGGCCTACCATAAACGTGACATTTCCGTTATCCGGACACGGTTGTTTCGGATGGTATCTGCACAAGATAGCCAGGAGAAAGCCGCTGCCAGTGTGTCACCACTGCGGTGCGGCAGAAGACACGGCGCACCACACCCTGGCGGAGTGCGCCGCCTGGGAGGAGCCGCGCCGCGCCGTAGTGGAGGCTCTAGGGCTTGGCCAACCATGGCTTTCACCACTGCCGGCAGGGAAAGGGTTTGAGGGGTGGTTACCTCCTTCTGTGAGCAAGTAATGCTACAGAAGGAAGCAGCGGAGAGGGCCCGGGAGGAGGATCCGGGGGCGGATCCCCGAAGAAGAAAGAGGCCCAGAGGGCGATGGGCACGCTACGTGCGGAGTTTCTTACGCATGTAGCCGTGCCCAGGGGGAGGGGGGGGAGGTTGTGTTGTGGGGTTGAGGTTTCTTCTTCTTGTTTTCTTGTTTTCTGTCCTTCCTTCTTTCTTCCAGGTATCCCTCTCCTTCCTACGTCTTGTCGATTGAGACAAGAGAGTGGCCAGCATTTAATTACATATTTGTAAGTTTAATTCATAATAGTTCTAAACTAGATTATGTGCAAAAATTGCACTATTTTTGAGTGGAGAGGCAGAACAGCTCTTGAGAAGTATACAGAATTACAGCTCAAAATTATTCACAAGCATGAGAGTTGTTAAAAAAAAGGTATAGTAACAAAAGATACATTGCAAATTGTATATTTCAACGGTTATTTAATTTAAAAAAATATAATTACTAAATCTGATCATGATACACATATGTTAGATACAATAGCTGAGTATTTGAATAGTTTCAAAAACTTAGGCTTACCCACCTCAACCTGGGATGCTATCATCGTTTATATGACTGTGCCTAAGCTTAATCATAAAAGTGTAAGATTGTAGGAGCAACATATAGTTATTCACTCAACTGAATTTGAGAAACTTTATTTCAATTTTTAGAAACCAGATACAGAACAATAGAGATGTTACCGTGCAACACTAAAAGAGTAAAAACAAAGTCTTTTCGTAGTGCTATTTCTACGCCTAAGAAAATTCCGGAACCACACGGAACATATATCTATAAAAACAATACAAATACAAAATCCCTTGCGTCCACGTCCCCTGTGTCAAATTATATATCACCGTCATAAAAAAATCAGTAAGGTTTGTAGAAATTTAACTAAATAAAACAAAAGAGCATTAACATACATTCGTTTATTCACTTATACAGAAAACTAAATAGAATTAAAATCTATACATATAATAAAAATGTAGCGGATCGCTGTCTGTACATGGAAGATATATGAGAAAAAAATATTATTAGGACCTTTATCAACCCAAATAGCACCCAAAACAAAGTTTCTTAGAATTTATGTCTGTTTGCGTGTTGTGCGTTTGTGCACGCTAATCTCAGGAACGGCTCATCCGATTTAGATGTAGTTTTCACTAATATATTGTAGTAAGCTTCACTTAACATTTAGTGTGTGTTTCATGTCAATCAGTACATAAATAAAAAAGTTATGTCATTTTAAAGAATCACTTCGAACATTTATTCTATCTATATTCTTACGATCAGTTTCGGAAATTATTAAATCCAATTTAAGTTGACCTCAGATTTATATCATCAATCATATGGAATAGGGTTCAGGTTAGGCTGGATTTTGTGGGTTGTTTATATATGTATATATAAAGCACGCCGAGAGGCGGGCCGCTTTCGGAGGCGCATGGCGTAACAGTTGCATTCGATAACACTGACTGCATATTTCATTTATTTATATTTTAGGGTTTGTACATATTATACATGTTATACATATAGTATAGGTAAATTTGTTTTCAAGTTAGGTAAACAAGTCTTATTAGTTAAACTGTAAATATAAGAATACAAGTTCTTAATTTTTATGTTTAAAAAACAATTTAGTCATTTGTGAATAATTAATACATATTAGACATTGCTTTTCTTTTCGATAATTAACAGGTTAGGTTAACACGTCTTAATAGTTATTAAACTGTAATAAAGTTAAACTGTGTAATAATCTGTAAGTATTTATAATTTCGTTGCTTGAAATAAGTACGTGTTTTCTAAATAATGCTGAGTTACTACTAATTACTACTTATTGTAAGAATGCCTCAAAAAAGATCCAACCTCTCCCAGTGCAGCAGAAATGCTAAAAAGATGCGATTAGTTTGATCACAGGAATCTCAAGAAGATCGTGATGCGAGACTTACTGCATCTCAGTAACGTCAGGCCAGGTTTCATGTTACAGAAACTTCGGCTCAGCGAAAATCTCAATTGAGTTCACATCGTTCTCGAATGATGGCCACTCGAATTAGGTAGAACAAGAAATAGCGTGAGGCATGTTTGCCCACCGATCGCAAGGCTCATGCACTATCGCGTAAGTCTGAGACCTTTACTGATAGGGAAACTCGCTTGAGCTCTCAAAAAGCACGAACTTTGCAGTCTAGAGAGCTGGAAAGTAGTTTAGATCGTGAATCTCGGTTAACAGCTGGTTGAGACCGAGACAACAATGCCAGAATTCTTGAAAGAAAGTGAAAATAAATATCGACAAATATTACAAGCAGTTAGAGAAATGAGCTAACCCGTCAGGGTTAGGAAAATAATTGATTAGCTGAGAGAGAACGAGTAAGGGTAATACGGCATGAAGAAACTACAGAGCAACGTCAGTCACGACTAAATGCCGATCGACTTTGGCATACACTTAATAAAATGTTATCATGTTCGATAGAAGACCTGGGTCTTTAGAATATTGATAGAAGCTCGATAGCCTAAACCTAAACCTAAACTGGAGCGGAAATTGATGGGTTACCAAAGAGAAAGCAGGTTATTTGTATTCGCCCAGAATGGATTACTCTGAATTCGCATCTATAGTAGGTATGGTGGTGTGTTGTCACTTTTGTAATGCTCTAAAATGGAGAAAAGAAGCAAATGGAAAATGTTATTCAGGTAGCTTATTAAAAAGTGCTTATTAAAACTTACAATGAGTCCCTTTATAAAAGCTTTACTAAATGGTGAGCATCCTCAGTGTAAATGTTTTTTAGAGAATATCCGTTTATATTATAGTGTATTCCAAATGACATCTATTGGGGCCAAACATATCACAGAGGGACATTTCATGCCAACTTTTAAGGTGCAGGGCCAAGTTTATCACCTGATTGGATCTTTGCTTCCCCAAAATGATCCAAAATTTCTTTAAATTTATTTTGTATCAATTTACAATGAACAGGCCCATATGCGACATTATAACTTTCCTCAGCTGAACATCAACTTTATATCTCAACATGAGAATATGTTACATCAATTAAATTCGTATGTCAGAAGTTTCAAAGCCGCAATAGATTCCATCCCATAAGGCCAAAATAACAATTATAAAGTTATAATTAAGGCTGATAGACGTCCTGTGGAAGAGCATCGTGGAAGGTATAATGTGCCCGTTGCAGACGAAGTTGCAGTAATATTAGTCAATCAGGAATGTGATAGACGTGACATCGTGCTGCGCACTCATGACAATCGCTTAAAAGGTATTTGTGAAACAGACCGAGCATATGACGATATGCCCTGCAGTTTCCTTTGATATATTTCCATGGTGAGGATGGGTACAATTTCAGACTCTACCACGTTAATCCAAGCACTAGGATAACAAAATATCATAAAAAAATATCAGCCCTACAGTTTTATTCATACCAGATACAAATTAGACGAAATTGTTGTATCTATTGCTACTATATTTTCCTTATTGTTACTTGAGATCGGTAACGGTGTGTATCCACAGAAACAAGGAAAATTTGTTCTAAACGAAAACCTATGGTGCGAAGTTTCATTTATGGGAGACCTCATATCATCTGTGTATGGAAACGCAACGCAAGTACCAACTTGCGAAAATTCATGGCTTTACGAAAGGGCTATTTTAAGTCCACGAAACGACCAAGCAGTAGCAATAAATGCTGAAGTTTTGAGCTTCGTTTCGGGGGTTAATGTATAGTATATCTCCATTAACAGAGTCATGGAAGATAAAGAATCTACCAATTACCCAGTAGAATTTTTAGAATCCCTCAGTGCTCCTGGACCAGCTCATAAAATAAATTTAAAAGTCGGCGTACCCATAATGGTCCTTAGAAATTTAAGACCGCCAAAACTTTGCAACGGTACCAGATTAAAAGTGAAATTGGTCACTCAGTTGGTCACTTTTAATCTGTTACCGTTGTAAAGTTTTGCGGTCTTAAATTTCTGATTCAACGAAACCTGATAGAAGCAGAGATTTTAACAGGGTGCGGAATAGGTGATAGTGTTTTTATTCCTCGGGTTCCTCTCATTCCAAACAATTTTTCGTTTACTTTTAAACGAGTCCAGTTTCCAGTGAGCTTATGTTTCGCGATGACAATTAATAAAGCTCAAGGTCAGACGCTAAAAGTTGTGGATGTGGATCTAAGTATTAGCTGTTTTTCGCACGGTCAGCTTGATGTGGCTCTGTCACGTGTTAATAATCCTAGCAGCCTATATGCTTTGATACCCGATGGCTATACGATGTAACAACGGTGATTAAAATCTAAAATAAACCAAAAGATACATCCAAAAAATGCTCCCCAAAGTCACTATTCCACGCAGACGAAGTTGCGGGCACAGCTAGTAATATAATTTTTTTTTTTCAATTAACACATTAAAATTCAATACAAGTAATCTTATTTTCATTATTTATTCTAATTTTATTGTCCATGTCATCCTATTAACGAAATTAAGCAACCTTATAATCAGATTAGCTATGTCAATTAGTTATAATTAGAGATTAAGTTATAGTAAAAAGTAAATATCTTAAAAATAATATGATTAACCTATATTTATTCAAATCAAAAAGTAAATTAACTCCTTGAGGCGTTTACGCCAGCTTTCCATTATTTTCCTATAGTCTTATTTTTATGGGTACTCGATTATGTTACACTATAATTAAATAAATAACAAAACCTAAATAAAAGTGCCTATTATTAATATTATGTTTTTAATATTTCATTATTGATGTTCATTATTTTATATGTAACATCACTGTTTGGCGGTAATTCCTGTTATTAAATGGTGTCAATGGTGCCAGTCAGCAAGACGTATGGTGTGACTCGTTCACGATGGTAATAAAAAAGGCCAGAAACACATACAGCTCATAAACACCAGAAACATCTCCAATGATAACGAACTGCAAACAATATTATCTATATCTATAATAGAAGTCTTGCTCGTGTATATAAAACTAAAACTAAAGACGCGCATTTTAACTGTGCCGTTCTGAAACCTAGGCATAACGGTGGTTATGCAGATACACGCATGAAGAAAACATTGGTATAACAAAAACAGTCATAGAACGTAGAGCTAACGAGGTGTGAGTCATAGAAGATTGTCTACTGCGTAGTCATTTGTAACCATAGAGTAATAATGTCAAGAAAACAAAAAAAAGTATGTGTGTGTAACGACACAGAATTACATAATCACCGGCATCCAATATGTTTATAAAGCCAATTTGATATAGTTTCACTCTTCGTGTAAGTATTGCCGTTCTGAGTATTTTAATTCTATGTAACATATTTCAGACCGGCACAGTTAAAATGCGCATACTATACCATAGCAATACTTACCATGGCAACGTTTACTTAGCGTGGATGGGTGGGAAGGAGTTGTATATGTAAAGAAACGAAAATCCACGTAACGAGCACTAATCTCGAATTTAAAGTTTATTGGGTGTAAAATAGTTGTGAAGATCTTGTGACGAATGAGTGGAATTCTTCTAATACTGTACTATATACCACATTTAGAGCCAATAATTAAGCTATTGCTTAATAATCATTAAATTGCTTAATATAATCATATTTGATGATATCGTTATTTAATTTATGTTTACTGTATATAGTTTTTCATTAGATATTTAAAGAAGTTGGTATGATTGCGGAGTTGGTAGTGCGCATGGATTCCGCATCAGTGGACGTGGGATCGATCCCACCTATCCAATTCTAAAATCAGCCTAAGCTATCGGTGAAGGAAAATATCGTGAGGAAACCATAGCATGGCGGTAGGGCATTTTCTAATAAAGCCCATCTGGGTAGCTACCACCCTAAAGATTGAAAACAGTCGCCAAATACCAATAGATGTGTTCCGGCAGAATCACCTGAGAACCAGTACCTCTAGGCTTAGTGTATTTACTATCCTGGACCACATCGTCACTAAACATCAGGTGAGATTATAGTGAAAGTGCTGAGCTTATACAGTGTAAAAAATATTGAGTTAAAAGAGGCATTAATGAAAAGTAATAAAAAAGTACTATTGCAAGTTATAAATTAACTTACAATGCCGTTGACACTTAGCTGTACTTAAAAACTTTGAATATAGGTGAAATCATTAGAATTAGAAGCATGTGAAAACCTGGAACTTAGGTTGTGTATGAAGAACGCTAAATTTTATGTGAATGGTGTTTAGGAGACTTACTAACTGGTGTGATTGTTCCACACCAGTAACGAAGAATTCATCAGGTATATCAAATAACTACATTTTTCCGTAAGTTAAAATAAAAAATACTAAATTCAGCTTAGGCTCTTAGGCTAGGCTAGCTAGGCTTAGGAACAACAAAACATTACCACTAATTTTTTTATCTTCATCGTTATCATCCCGCTCCCAATTTTGTTTTTGAGACCGGCGATTTTTCCATGCATCTCTATCAGACACCATATCTTCATTCAGCTCTTTTGCCTTTATATCTTTCCTCACACACTCCACCCATCTTTTCTTTGGGCGTCCTCCCCCTATCCATCCTTCAACATTCATAGTCACCAATTATTTCTCACAAAACAGACGATTCCCTTTCAGCTTTTCCATCACTGGTGCCACTTTCAAACTTCCTCTGACATACTAATTCCTTGTACATATAAATGTTTTTAAAAAATAATACTATACAGTTAATTATTACAAAGCGTTTTTTGCGGTATGCACAAAAAATGTCACTTCCAGATATTACTATTATTCACATAAATTATTATCCATTCTATAATAACCCTTTGAAATTAAAACTTGCTTGTAATGGTGTCTTAACTAATTGTCCGGTAAATCGGTAATGTGCTTTGGGTCCATATCGTAGAACCCAATTTAAAAAAAAAACTTTTATTCAGTCTAAGATATGGAACGGCTAGTTTGTGTTAATTTTTAACCAACCTTAAAAAGGATGAGGATCTCAATTCGACTGTGTGGTTGAGCTGATGATGGATGATACAACTTTTTATTTGTATTAAAATGATGACGCTTGTTTAGAAGGTGTGAAAATACTTTAGAATTTTAAAGTAAGTTTTGGAAAAAGGCCACACAACAGAATACTTACTCTTCAGAGCAAGTATGCTTTCCTGATGTGCATCCACAGTTGTTTGGCTCGAGCTCCTTCATCGAAATTCTATTCTCTTTATCCAACCTACCGTGAAACACAATGCATTATAATTTACAAAATCTAAACTTTTGGCATTTCATGTCTTCATTATAAAATATGAAGTATTTTATCGCCGTAAATATTTTAGAGATTAAATGATAAGTGCGCTATTTTTCATGTAAATGCACAAATGTGATATTCATCTGATCGAGGTACATTCACATACGTCAACCTTCACCGACTTGTCCCGTTACTCTCATGTTGTAAATTCGTTTCGTCAATCTTGTTTCATTCATCGTCTCCAAAGATGTAGCCCGGCATCATGGCGTGAACTGTCTATATGATACGATGAAGCGAAGATGGCTCAGTCAGTAGTGTGGTTTGTTTCCACGTCGATGGACGTCAGTTCAACCCACCTATCCAATTCCGTATTGAACCTAAGCTTTCAGTGAAAGAATACTCTGTGAAATCACCATAGCATTGTAGTAGCAGTTTTTAACAATTCCCGCCTGGGTACCTACCACCCTCAAGCTTGAAAACCTGTCGCCAAACTCCAATAGGTGTGTTTTCACACATACATTTTTATACCTTGAGCTATTGGAATATAATAAAAATATTATGTAACATACGTTGATGCGTTTAATACACGTGATGCAATCTGTGTAGGAGCAGAAAGTACGGGGTGAGAACTCAAGAGGCCCTCTGTCTTTGGTGATTTGCAAATTCCTTTTAACGGAATATCTGCAAAAGAAGTAATAAAATAAAATATAAAAAATAAAAAAAATAAGCCTTTAATCTATAACTTATAACTTAAATGACACATTTAAAATACAGAGAATTTAAAGAAAAATTAAACTAATAGGTTATAGTCGCCTCCTCGGCGTAGGCCTCCCCCATTACCGACAATACTTCCCTGTTCCTTGCAATAGTGGGCCAGCCTGGGCCAGCGCGCTCTCTGAAGATGTCTTCCCATCTTCTAAACGGTCTGCCTCTTTTCCTTTGGCTACTTCTAGGCAGCCACTCAGTACTTAGCTTTGTCCATCTATCACTTTTCATTCTAGATACATGTCCAGCCCAGTTCCATTTCAATTTCCTTATCCTTTTTATTACGTTCGTTATTTTTGTCTTACTTTTAATAATTTTGTTACCAACTCTATCTTTTAACCTTATTCCCAGCATACTCCTTTCCATCTTTCTTTGGCAGACAGCTAGTCTATTCTCATCTGCTTTTTTTCAAAGACCAACTTTGGCATTCATATGTCAAACATGGGAGAATCGTTGCTTCATAAAGTTTCCTTTTGATGTCTATATTTATTTCTTGATTCTTCATTATTTCTTTATAGCCCCAACACCGTTTCCAAGCGATTGCTATTCTCCTTTGAATTTCGTTACTAGAACAACTGTTAAAGGATATTGACTGACCCAAGTATATATATTCATTTACATATTCTATATTCTCCATTCCGACGGTTATCTTTGTTGTTGGTCCATTTGATAGTATTTTTGTTTTTGTGGTATTGATAATCAACCCTATTGTATTACTTACTTCGGTTAGATTATTTAGCATATTTTCCATGTCTATATGATTTTCTGAAAATAATACGATATCGTCTGCGAAACGGAGATGACTAAGGAATTCACCATTGATGTTTATTCCTTTGTCTTCCCATTCGAGTTGCCTAAATATGTATTCGAGAACCGCTGAAAAGATTTTTGGTAAAAGTGGATCACCCTGGCGGACCCCCTTTGTTATACAAAATTCTGTTCCTTCCCTTTTAAGTCTAATCTTCGCACAATTATTAGAATAAATATTATAAAGTACCTCTATGTACCTTTTTTCTATACCTTGATTTATAAGTGATTTCCAAATAGCATTGTAACTTATGGAGTCGAAAGCTTTGGCGTAGTTAATAAAGCAAAGATATAGGGTTTTTCCGTATTCTTTATATTTCTCTATTATCTGCGTGACTACGTGTATATGGTCTATCGTTGAAAATCTTTCCCTAAAACCTGCCTGTTCTCGTGGTTGCTGTTCATCTAATGTTTTTGTAATATTGCCTAATATGATTTTTTGCAAATATCTTATATATATTTGACATAAGACTTATTGGTCTATAATTGTTTAAATCGCTTTTATCACCTTTTTTATGAAGAAGTATTATTGTTGACTTGCACCACTGTCGAGGTACATCCGCTGTATTTAGTATTGAGTTAAATAACATCTGCAGAGGGTATTGTAAACAACTGGAAAGGGATTGTAGCAGCTCGTTCGTAATATTATCTTCACCGGGTGTTTTATCTGTTTTTTTTTTTGAGTTTTTATTGCGTATTCTATTTCGCTTTTTAGTATGCTAGGTGGTGGGATTAAATTATAGTTTATTATTGGCACGGTGTGCTTTTTTGGTTCGTGACTATTATAAAGGTTTCTGTAGAAATATGTAGCTTCGCGTATTATATCTGGTCTTTTGGTAATTAAATTCCTGATTCATTTTTCAGTTTTCTTGTCCAGTCTTTTCTGGTTCGTAGCTCTTTATATGCCTTCTTCACAGCACCTGACTTTTCAATATATCGCAGGTACGCATTCTGTGTTTACTTTTCTCCGTTGTTATGCTTCTATTATTTCCTTACTTATATCTGTAATTTTCTTTTTTACCATTTTTGCCCTTTTCTCTTTGTGCAAAAGTCACCTTTCTTCTATTAGTATCTTTATTTCTTTCGACAGAACTTCTTTCTCATTTATTTTGCCTCTCTGTAACTTATTTAACAATTGCCTCATTTCCGATTCGAGAGAGTTATACTGGTGTTGAATGGAATCAGATGTATTTATTGAATTCATGAATCTTTTTTCCCAATAGGCTTGTTCTTCCAATGACATTTCTGGTAGCTTTGTTGTATGTTTGTTTTTATTGATAGTAAATTTTCGGCTTTTATTCTTGATAGTATCCATTTTACATCGTATCATACGATGATCTGTTTCAAAATTTATCTTGTTTATTATATCAAATTTGTGTATGCTCTTTGGTTGGTTTGTAAGAATATAGTCTATCTCGTTAAAGTAACGCCCGTTCGGTGATCTCCATGTCCATTTATTCGCTGGTTTCCTTTTGTATGCACTATTAATTAGAACCATATTATTTTCTATTGCAAATTCTGTTAGTTTTTGCCCATTTTTACTTATTTTTCCATTAGAGTATAAACCCATCACTCTTTCCTCTCCTTGTCTTCTTTTTCCTATTTGTGCATTAAAATCACCCATCAATAGTAAGTTTTTTGGTTTTGTAAAGTCCAAAGCTTGTTCTACTGATTGGTAGAACATATCTAAATCTTCTATTTTATATTGTTCAGTTGGTGCATATATTTGCATAATATACCAACTTGTGTTTTCTGAAGTGCTTATTTCGATAATGGCTACTCTATCCGAGAATAATTTGAAATTTATGATGCTATTTTTAAGCCACTTTTTTATTAGAAAACCTATACCATTTCTTCCGTTTGTTCCGTGCGTGTGATATAATATGAAGTCTTCATATTCTTCTATATTTTCTTGTGATCTCTTTACTTTACTAAGACCGATTATATCCCACTTTATTTCGTTGACTGCGTTGATTAGTTCTAAAAGTCTACTATCTTGTTTTAGGGTTCTTACATTAAGACAGGCTATATTGAAATATTTTGTTTTGTTTTTTTTTTCGGTATTGCTAGGGGGATATTGGTCTAGTACCCCCGCGGTGACTAACCGTCTTGAGGGACGTGGAGGGACTATACTAAGGAGTTTTTTTGTTCTTCGCTTTGTTCATCTCGACTCGGTGTTTGTGTGTTGCTGTTCATGTTGCGTAGATATGACGTAATAACCTTAGTTTTGTTTTTCTTTGAAGCTTGTTTATTACTCTTATGTTTTATTTTTATCTACATCCGAATAATTCGAAGTTTCAGGTGACTGTGATAGATCTCTTTTGTTAGCTAGGGTATGTTCATTTTGTGTCGGTTTTTTTTTTCAAGATCATTATTTTATCGTATCGCAGAATAGCATTTCTTCCTGCTTCAAGCTCTCGTTGTAACTGATCTTGCAATTTCTTCCGTTTCTCTAAAACTTTACGGGTGTAATCTTCTTTTTTATAGATTTTTGTTCCTTTAAATAGCTTTTTTTTCTTCAGTATTTCGATTTTGCGACCTAGATTAGTAAATGTTATCACTATTAGTCTAGGTTTTCCTGATTTTTACCAAGTCTTCTTATATCATCTATATCTCCAGTTGAACAATCTACTTTTTTAACACATATCAGCGAGGTCTTCACACCCCCCTCTGTCGAGGGAGGCGTGGATGCTGGTCAGGGCGTATTGCGCCTTACGTTGGGTGCGTTTTAATACATAAAATTACTTGCGATATAGTATACAAATGAAGTTGACATACCTATAGCCCAATCTATTTTAACAAAGCGCCGTCAATTGGCAACATTTATAAATGAGATTATAAATTTTAAGTTTATGTTTTAGACAGGTACAACTTGTTTACTAACCAACCAACCTCTACGTGCCAGTACTTATAGGCTTAGTGTGTTTATTCTGAAGTCACTAAAGTACTAGATCTTAAGTGATGATTAGATGAAATTCTGGTTAAAGTACAGTCTATCGAAAAAGTTGATGACTAGCAGAAAGAAAAAAAAGAAAGAATTTATTTACCTGTATCTTTATTTTTTTGCGGAGGTTGCACTGAGAGTGGTAGTTTGTTTAAAGTAGTGGCACCCTCACGCGGGTATATACATAAAACTCATGTAGCTGAAATATATTTTTATTTATTTCTACATACATTTTTCATACGCTGGTTACCTATCAAAAATTGTAACACATTGCTGCATGCAAATAATAAACCGGACGTAATGACTGCTGCCATAAAAAGAGAGAAAGGCGTTATAATAATAATCCTATAAAACATGATCGATCATCGATTTAAAGATGCTTCATGAAAGGCCTATACACTTGTAAATGATTGAATCTATGACTTCGATTTCTATTCATTTATTTTTACAAACATACGCTTTATTTTGCAGGCGAAAGTTAGGTTCTTATAGTAAACGTAATATTTTTATTGATTCTATGAATTGTAATGTATATTGTTCAACCACCATGTCAAGTAAGTTTTAATTTGCAAAGGGTTATTATAAGATGGATGATTATGTGTACAACTGGAAGTGACACCTCTCTCTGTGGATACACTAATATGATTCGTAGTATGTAATTTAATATATATAATTTAACTACGAATTGTATACATTATATTATATACCAATCAATCAAAAAACCAAAACGTATTTCTTTACAGCTGGTATTGTTTTTGTTAAAACTGGCGATAATGTTTTTGACACATCCACCACAGATCCACATAACAGGCCTATAAACCTAATGTGAACATTTACGGCAAAATGTAATACATTTATACTGTACGCACTACATAAATCATCCATCTATCCATTCAACCAAAAGACGTCCACTGCTGGAAATAGGTCTCCTCCATCTTCACGAGACCGGTCTTGCGCCATCCGCATCCAGTGTATTACCGCGACCTTCACCAGGTCGTCGGTCCAGCTTGTGGGAGGCCTACCTACGCTACGTCTTTCAATGCGTGGTAGCCATTCGCGAACCCATTGGCTCCCATCGGGCATCGGTTCTCCGATCAATGTGCCTAGCCCACTGCCATTTAAGTTTAGCAATTCTGGGCAATGTCGGTTTACTTTGATTCTTCTGCGGATCTCCTCATTTCTAATTCGATCACGCAGTGAAACTCCAAGCATGGTGTCTCCATTGCCCTTTCAGCAATATAAATCATATATATTATATTATATATAAAATAATGAACTCACAGCGGAAAATTGCAACCGTTTAGATTTTTTATAATTCCTGTAAAATTCCAACAAGCACTTTGCTTCCTTTCGTTCTATGGTTTCTGGAATGTGATAATTATATCAATATTATAATTGCACGCACGAATAATGGGGTAGTAAATGTTATTTAATACGAATCATCTCTTTTGTAATTAATAAATTGCACAATAAAAAAAAAAAACTATATTTAAAACGACAATACAATCTTTCGGTTCCTCAATACAAATTTTTCGCAAATTTTCAAATTCATGAGAAAAACATTCATAAAGCTGCTATAAATTTTATTATTTTCATATAACGACTTTTTAAAGAAAAGTAGAAATTAAACGAAACGATGTTATTACCATCTGAGAGTGTCTTCAAGATATTTTTAATAATCTCGGCAAAGGTCGTAGAATCTTCAACTGTTTGAAACTTGATTCCAAAGCGTTTATCTTCGGTGGTAACCCAATAATGGAAAGTCGGTTCAGCCATGATGTACAGAGACAATTCCTCTATCACATATTCCAGAACTATCTGGAATATAATAGAAAAAGAAATTAATTATATTTGTAAAATCACTTGACTTGAGTGACTGCAGAATTATTATAATAACGTAAAACAGCAAAATGAAACGTTTTGGAGAAATTTCCTCTTGGCTTAACTAAACGATATACTTAGTTTGAAAATAAGCGACTATTAGATTGATTTTTAAAGTGAAAACTTCTTTGGCGGTGTTGAGTGACTCTCTATGACGTCAGCCGTCAATATGCTACAGTATGTCAAGTACAAGATGGCGCTCAGAGATTAATAATAGAAAGTATACTTACGCAGCCAAGTTATAAATGTGGATGGAGCGCCAATAGATACAAAAACCAGACAAACGTCACATAATGTTAGATTATTTTAATATTTTCAATTAACAAATTATGAAAAGTGAACATTGCAAAAAACGATTAATTAAAAGTTTCGAGTTTTTACTTCACTCGGCAGTCTTAGCCATGGTGCCTAGTATTTTTTTTATTTATTATTAAAGAACGGCAAACAGCCACACAGCTCATCTGATGGTAAATGGTTACCATCGCCTATGGACAACTACAACACCGGGAGTATTACCGATGCTTTACCGACCTTGGAGAGAGGTTTTAGTCCCTTTTCGAAGAGTCGTATATTGTAGCCTTGGGAGAAGACTGTACTGGGTAACCCATTCCACAACGCCAGCGTATTCGATAAAAATGGACTAACGTTAACAACTTCGAGAGTCATCGATTTTTACAACTTGGGCATTAGTCATGATTTTCGTCTTGTCATGCTCATTTTAAGACCAATTCGTTCGAGCCCTCTAATGAGATCATCGCGCATCGTAATTAGCTCTTCTGTAGTTTTAACCTTGGCTACTATATCATCAGCAAAGCGGACATGTGCTATTTACTAACTGTTTACGTTGATGCCAAGCCCTTTCCAGTTTAGAACTTTGAAGATATCCTCGAGTGCGGCGGTGATCAGTTTCGGAGAGATGACATCACCCTGTCTAACCCCACGTCGCCGACGTATAGGCTATATCATTAATAGGTAAAAATTATTCAATAACTATTCCTTTGTTGAGGGTTACATTTTGTCCCGTTTGGGATCCAGTTTATGGAGCCGTGGGGTCCGAGTGCTCACAGCCTTTTCAAGGAGCCCGCGAGTCGTATAGTCAAAACATGTCTTGCGACCAGAGTAAGAGAGAGTCTTGCTGGGTAATATTTGGAATAGTGTATAAGCATTGCCATCCTACGTGGCAATATGGCCAGCCTTCTGGGAACCTTCCCATCTGGCACCGAGCTGTACGGGAATCATTATTTATAGTTTTTTTAGCTAATAGTAATAATTTTTTCTTTGATTTAGTTATTTCATAAATAAAGAGATATGAATTAAAATTATTCAATATACAAACCGTGCCATCCGTAATGAGTCTTCCTAAGATGTAGTACTCGTATGCGGGGCCAGAGAGCGCCACAGGAGGATAACCATTATCACTTCCATTGTCTTCGCCTGTTGAAGTCGTTAAATAATGTAAAATGTCGACGTATCGATTGTGCTGCCCTCTAGTTTATACAGAATTATTAATTCAATAAGGTGAAGTTCAGAGAATGAGTGGCAAATAAAGTAATAATTTTAACAATTTCCTTTTCAAAAATAGAACCGTAGAACAATAAATTACATAGATTACAACTCATAATTTATTTTAGCTAGATTTATGTGTTTACGTTATTTTTTATGCAGAACAAATTGTTTGGTAATAACTTTGTACTTTTTATATTTGCCTACACTTATTAAAATAATTGAGATATTTAAGGTTTTTAAATAAAACAATTATGAGGTTGCACTATAAATAATTTCACTTTGACGGAGCGGGGACATTATTTAAGAGATATTCGAAGTGGAAAGTTGTGTTTTAAGTAACAATATTTGGTTGTGCGTAATTATCGATAGGAGATTGCAAATATATATTAATGTCCCATCCCTAAATTCGCCCCGCAACCTCCCCGCTCCAAATCATTTTCCTTTGAGATGTACATACGTGTCATTTGCATTCGTCATTAATTAGCTTTCGTCAATGGTTATCGCAAACTCGTGCGCACACACACACCACTTAATTTATATGTATTTTTAACCGACTTCAAAAAAGAGGAGGTTGTCAATTCGTCTGTGTGTGTGTGTTTTTTTTGTATGTTTGTTACGCAATTTCTCCGTCATTGGTTGACCGATTTGTAATTTTTTTTATCAAAGGAGTGCATTTTTGTGGTGGTCCCATTTTCACCAAATCAGGATTTATGGAACTAGAACTAGAATCAGTGGAACTCAGAAAATTTGAGAAATACCATCGAATATTATAGACATTTACACATGTTTTATATATTCGTTTTCAAAGCTATGAAGCAGGCTTCACAGCTATACCTAAAAGTACATATTTAAACTAAAAAGTAGAAAAAAAAACTTTTTTAATTAGAAACAAAACCGACTTCAAAAGAATAAACTATATAAAATGCACTAAACAGTAAAAAAATAATTCCTTTATTAATCTGCTTAGTGAATTTTGAAGTCGGTGCCAGCTAGAGTTAACAAATATACACATTTACAAATGAAAATAACTACCTGAACTTTATTACAATTACAGATAAGCTAAATAGAGGCCTAGGATGATTTCAAAGGACAATTAATCAAAATCGAATACTAGCGAAGTACATTTACACCACTTTGTTATTCGTAAGCTGGCACCGATTTCAAAATTAACGAAGGAAATTAATAAAGTAATTATTTGTTCACTTTTTAGTACATTTTACTTTAGTTTATTCTTATGAAGTCGGTTTTTTTTTTAAGTTCAATTATAATTTCTTCACTCTTGAGTTTTTAAATTTGCTTCAAAAACTTTTTTTTTGTAACACTAGTTGTTTTTAATTTTTACTTATTTAACCTCTTGATCACTAACCTGGCGTTTACGCCAGCTTCCCATTGTTTTCCTATTGTCTCATTTTTATGGGTAATCGACATATTAAACAAATTTGGCTCTCGTGATTTTAAAAGTAAGGTGCGAAGTGTTTATATAAATATTTTTTTTGTTATAGCCTGTAAAAGGGCTCGCTGAAAAACAGCGTTGTTTATGGCTACAGTCATAAAACGGCAAATTGACTATGCCAGTCCTTATTACCATGTGTTTTATTTTGTTTAAATACTTAATTGTAGTTTTTCCTTGTATATTTTGTAATCTATTGTAAAATATGGTAATAAATATATTTTCTTCTTCTTTTGTTTAAAAAAAAATGATTTTTTTTTAAGTCGGTTTTGTGCTTAATTAAAAAGTTTTTTTTCCTCATTTTTTTGGTTTAAGTTTCCACTTTTAGGTATAGCTGAGAAGCATACTTCATAGCTTTGTTAACGAATATATGAAACACGTGTAAGTGTCTATAATATTCGAGGTTTTTTATAAATTTATCTGAGTTCCACTGATCAGATCCTGATATGATGGCATGGGACTAACGAAGAAGTGTATTCCTTCGATTAAAAAAAAATCAGATCGGTTCAGATTTAAATGACGGAGAAATAGCGTAACAAACATAAAAAAGGCGGTTAAAAAAAACCATTATTTTTATTTTTATGAAACGATCATGGTTGTCCATGCGTCTATGAACATAGGTTTGAATTAAACTATCCTATTCAATAATAAGCCTCAACTCTTAGTAGAGGAAAATAGGAACATATTCCGGTAAAACTATAACAAGGTGTGGAGTTTTTCATTTCCACCTAACTAGCTACCTCATGGTTGAAAATCAGGCAGAAACAATATTAAAACATTTAATCTCCATTAAAAACATAATCTTATAAACCTCTAGAGAATAAAATAAAATCGTCTTAATTATAATAAGCTGTGAAAATAAATCCGATGGACGATAAATAACATGAAATCCATAGTTACCTAACAAATTGGTGTAAACAGAAACTGTTACGTTGTTCGAAATAATTTTCAAAGTAAAATAATGAACCATTGTAAAAAAGAACATAGGGAAAATTCAAAATACAGAAATGTATGTTACTAATGAAATTGAGCAAAGAGTTTTATTAGGAAATCAAGTAAACGAGGCCTTGTGTAACTTCACGAACAGCCAGAATATGTCTTAAAAGGCACGTTTGGCTGCGCGTCCGGGTTTGCTGGCCCCTACACTTTTGTATCATAGTGAGTGTTGGGTCTGGCAGAACCATGAAAGCAAGATGAATGCAGTAGAGATGAGAGATTCGTGTCTGGTAATGCCTGGTTAGCTCACTGCAATACGATCGTGTTGTTTCTTGCCTCCGTTCCGTGC
The DNA here is from genome assembly GCA_014132275.2 of Samia ricini. Classification (NCBI taxonomy): domain Eukaryota; kingdom Metazoa; phylum Arthropoda; class Insecta; order Lepidoptera; family Saturniidae; genus Samia; species Samia ricini. Next base: position 15,489,570 of record AP028163.1, read on the forward strand.
TGTGTGGTCTGTCTTCGTGGCGTCAGTTGTTGGAATTTTATTTTAACAATCGAGGTCACGCAGATTTGCTCCTCGTCGCGTTGCGCATTGTAGCGAGTTTAAATACTCGGTGTTGTAAATTTATTTACTACATCGTTTATTTTCGTCAAACGTACTTTTTAGTACGCGCGCGTTTTACGTATACTCACTCTTAAGGTGAGGATAGTCGTAGTCGTGCCGAATATCCCCCGTCACACCCATCCGTTCCTGCTTCGTTTTTCATCCCCTGGGTGATGTTTGGGCGCAAGGTCTGCTCACCTGACTTGCGTCTCCGGCCCTAGGGCTTGCTAGGGCGTCCCCCTTTTTTTTTTTTTTTTTTTTTTGACGGGGGGAAATACATTTACGCACTACCCTTATCTAGCGCACTACCCTTATCTAACGCACTACCCTTATCTAACGCACTACCCTTATCTAACGCACTACCCTAATCTAACACACTACCCTTATCTAACGCACTACCCTTATCTAAGGGCGTCCCCCTAGGCTCCGTAGGATCCAAATACCCGTGAGTCATTGCACTTCGACTCAACGGTCTTTTGCGAGACTCGCGAAGTCTCTTGAGATTTTTGGCGCGCCCCCTTGAACCTCAGGCAGGGAGGTAGTTCAGCCCCTCCCTGCCCTCTTGCCATCGCGGGATGGCCGTTTCTCGCGTAGTGGAGCGCAAGCTCCTCAGGTTCGCGAAACTTTTGTTAGAAAAGTCCCCAGTACTCGCTCGGGAGTTCCAAAATTTCAGTGAGGATGATTCCTCGCCGGCCGCGCCCCAGCTTAGAGTTCGCAAACTGGTGCCTAATATTAACGCTCCGGAGCGTTCCTGCGCACTCACACCGCCCGCGTTTAGGTCGCGACGAAACTCGTCGTTCTCGGATTGTCGATTGCGGTCTAGGTCTCGTTTGCGGTCCCCATATCGTCCGCAATCTGCGGAACAGATAAATGTTAGCACGGGGAACAGTTTCTCCCTGCTATCTCCGCAAAAACAGGCAGACAGGCATCCCAGCCTGATGCCTAGGTTTGCCGCTCCCGCGGTCCAGTCGTCGTCCGGATCAGACTCGGACGACATGGACTTCGCGTTTCCCCCGCTAGGGGGTGGCGAGTTCGTCACCCCAAAGCGGATAAATAAGAGGAAGGCGCCGGCATCTCCGCCGCACTCCAAAACAGTTCCGAAGATCCTCGCAGTAGAGGATGCGTCGCGGCAGCCCACTCCGCTGCCCGTCGTAAAACCGACCGCACCTAAACCCGCGGCTGCACCTTCTCAGGTGCAGCCCAAGAAAGTGCGCCCTTCCCCTCCCATAACGATCCAGGACAAGGCGACCTGAACGAAAATCTCGGCGGCTCTCTCGAGCCGCTACATACACTTCACCACTGCGACCAATGTCCGGGAGGGCATCATGGTCAAAGTGGCCAACACTGACACCTTCCGAGCCCTCACGAAATTTCTTCGTGAGGCCAAGTACGCATTTTATACACACGCACTTGAGGAGGAGAAAGCCTTACGGGTCGTCATGCGAAGAGTTCCGAAGGAACTCTCGTGTGACGAGATTGCTGCCTCCCTTAAGGAGAAGAATTTCCCCGTCATTGAGGTGCATCGGATGCACTCTCAAAGAGATAGGATGAAACCGTTTAACATAGTTTTAGTCTCTCTATCCGCCACTGAGGAGGGTAAGAAGGTATTTGGCCTGAAGACCCTCTGTGGCCTGTCCCGGATCTCTGTGGAGGTCCCGCACAAAAAATCCTACTCCTCGCAATGCCACCGTTGCCAGGGGTACGGGCACAGTTCTCGGAGTTGTTACATGGCTCCGAGATGTGTCAAATGTCTGGGGGATCACCTCACCCCAGACTGCCCCGTCCAAAGGACACCATAGACCCTCGCAGCTGCGTCTTGTGCAGACAGAAGGGTCACCCTGCGAACTACCCAGGGTGCCCATGCGCACCTAAGGTACAACGCAACCACCCTAATAGGGGTGGTAGGCACATTCCTCAGAAGAACGCTGCCCCCCTCCTCCTCCAGCCCGCAGCCGTGTCATGAACCCCCCCCCCAGGCCCCTCAGGCTCACTCCACCGGTTTAGACCGGATCCTTTTCCTCCTGCGCGTCCACGACGTGCAGGATGTCGTCGCGTTCAACGCTCTGTTGAACAGCGGCGCCGGAAACGCCGAGTTGGATGCCATAACTTGGTTTCCCGCTATCGCCATGACCCTCCAAGGGCTGGCACGTGCCTCAAACCACCCGTAACCAATGTCTAAGATCAAGCCACGCGGTCTCTCCCTCTCCTTTTTTAACGCTCGGAAATTAGCTCCGCTACGAGAATTAATCGCTAACTTTCTCCGCGATCGTCAAATACACGTATTTCTCGTCCAGGAAACCTGTTTAAAGCCAGCTGATCGCAATCCCGGGATTGCAAATTACAATATAGTTCGTGACGATAGGACCCCTGAAAGGGGCGGTGGTACCCTTATTTACTATAAACGGTCTCTATATTGCTCACCGTTACAAGTTCCGGAGCTCACTAGTATTAAAGTTTCAGTATATAGAATCGGTTCAGTATATAGAATCGGTATGACTGGCCATCCGTCAATCATACTCGTGTCTGCATACCTTTCCCCAACAAACGACCCTTAAGGTCAGATCTAGAGACGCTTTTCGCATTAGGCGACTCTGTTATTATCGCCGGCGATCTCAATTGCGGGCATACATTCTGGAACAGCTCGTGCGATACTCCCAATGAGAAGGATCTCATGCGCTTAATACGGAAGCTCGATTTTGAGGTCGTCGCGCCTTTAGAGCCCACCCATTTCCAACCGAACTGTCGCCCGTCAGTTCTAGATTTCGTTGTCATGAAAGGAGTGACGCTTCCTGTGCGTCTTATAGAAGTCGTACACGAACTCGACTCCGACCACCGCCCAGTCGTATTATTGTTAGGTCATTCGAATGACTCTAATTCTAGCCCGCCGGTTGTAACAGTCGCGGACAATTACAAACTCGGCAGTTACTTACAGGACCATCCGTCCACCCCCTCTCTTGATAGGATCCCAGATGTATTGGAGACGTCTGCGGACGCGGACCTCGCGATCGATGCTCTGGTTGAGCACCTCAAGATCGGCATCGAGGAGACGTGAGAGCTCTGCTCACCCAGAAAAACGCCGCGACCCGCGCCCACGACAGGTATCCGACTGAATCGTGCGCGCTGGCGTTCTTTGCGTAGAGCGGTGAAAGACCGCATAGATCAGATTCATAATGATAGGTGGAACAGCCTTTTAGGAGAGCTGAAACCTTCCCACCTCGCGTACTGGAAGCTCGCACGATCCATGAAGATGGACCGTACCATCGTTAACATGCCCCGCTGGACAGAAATACGCAGGGTCTTCAACTCGCATTTGACGATATCGAAAAAGTCGAGTGCTTAGCCGATAGCCTCTAGCATCAATGCGCTCCAGTAACCCACAACATTGATGTCGAACACATCTCTGTTGTTGAATCCTCTGTGAAGGACTCTCTCACTCTTACTCCGGTTGTCCCCCTCTCACTTGTCACCTGTGACGAGGTTGTGACGGCCATCAAGGGCCTTAAGTCCAGAAAGTCCCCCGGTCCTGACGGAATCAGGAACGAAGTTATCAAACTTCTTCCTCCGCTTCTGATCGCGTTGCTGGTCTGCATCTTCAATGCGGCCATCAAGAACCACCACTTTTTAGCCGCCTGGAAAGCAGCAATAGTCATAGGGATACACAAACCTGGCAAAGACGCCAGGCAACCCGATAGTTACCGTCCCATCAGCCTTCTCAATACGTTAGGAAAACTCTATGAGCGGATCCTTATAAACCGTCTCATAGAGATGATAGAGGACAAAAATCTCTTGCCGCTTCAGCAGTTTGGTTTCCGAGCCAGACACTCCTGTGCGCATCAAGTGCTCCGCCTCATGGAGTACGTACTCACTAATTTTAATCATCTTCAGTTTAATAAACCTTGGCACACGTTCGCAGTCCTCTTCGACGTGACCAAAGCTTTCGACAAGGTCTGGCACACGGGCCTCGTCTACAAACTCACTAGATTAGGTATCCCCGACACTCTAGTTAGAATCATACACGATTACCTCACCGATCGTAGTTTCCGCTATAGAGTAGAGAGCGCTCTCTCTATAGCCCACCCGATACGCGCAGGAGTCCCCCAAGGTTCCATTCTGGCGCCTGTCCTCTTCAACCTCTACTTAGCGGACCTCCCTGATCTCGGAAGAGTTCAGTTAGGTCTATACGCGGACGATACAGTTATATATTACGCTTTTCGTAAGAAAGCGGTCTTACGTAAATACGTCCAAGGCGCTGTCGACCAACTCAGCGCTTGATATTTCAAATGGCGTCTCGCGATAAACCCGAGTAAGAGTGCCGCGTTATTGTTTACCAGAAGTCGTAAACTCAGGAAAGACCCTCCCAGTCCCATCCAGTACGCAGGTACTGAAATCCTTTATAGCTCCGAAGACAGGTACCTAGGAATTCAGTTAGACGATAGACTATCTTTCAAATCCCACCTTAATAAAGTCAAGCGCCAGACCTCCATGGTGCTAGGTCGTCTCTATTCGCTCTACAACAGCAAGAGCAAAATGGCCCTCCGCCATAAGCTTACCCTATACAAGATGTTGGTCAGACCCATCATCTTGTATTGCGCACCTGTCTTCGGTCACATTATTCGTACACGCATGCACGCTTTACAAAGGATTCAGAATCGCTTTGTGAGGAAGGCAGTAGGTGCCCAATGGTTCAAGAGAACTGTGGTTTTACACAGGGATCTCAACCTGCCCTCCGTTAGGTCCGTTTTTAAAACTCAGTGTCGCGCATTCTTTGAACGCGCAGACACACACACTCGAATCCCCTCATCGTGCGAGCCGTCTCGTATTTGCCAGGACGTAAGCCGCGTAGTATACGTCGGCCGCGTAGGGTCTTATCATGTCGCGACGATACCATAACTCGTAGTAATAGGATCTTTCCTCCCTTACCTCGTACAAATACGTGCCAGCGCCGACGCTCGCGGAACCGCCGTTCCCGCCGCCGGGGACAGGCGGCTAATTTTACTCTCGCACACACTTCGGGTCCCCCTCAGGCGGCGACTCAAGACGTGTCTCGTTCCCCAAATGGGGAGGCTCTTGACGTCGCTGCCAGCGCGATATAGTGACACTGCCCATGCATTGAGCATTACACGCACAACACTCCATACACACTCCTGCACATAACACGCAGGTACATAGGTCCTGTAAGGAACCTTTTTTTATTTTTTATTATTAATAATAAAAAATGTAGGGTCAGCTAGGACACAACTCGCGAGAGAGTTTTGAAAACTCAGGTGACGGCCAAGCCGGGGGTCGTACCACTTTGGTAGTCCTTGTGCTAGTCACCTTATTGCAGCTGAGTGCCTTCAGCACTCGCCCCCAAAGTTCGGTGAAGCTGTAAAGGCCCTTCCGGTCAACAGAATTAGCTAGGTCAAAAAAAAAAATAGAGATGAGAAGTATAGCTGGCATTTGAATGTTAGATAAAGTTAGGAACAGTCTGATAAAGGAACATTGCGATGTGTAAAAAATGTAGTGACAAAGATAGAAAAAAGGATACTTAATTGGTTCGGACACTTGGAGAGGATGAATGAAAAAAGATTGACGAAACAAACTAACAATAAGACTACGTATTTGAGAGTTCGGGTGACTAAATTTAGCTTATACCCGGATGTAATGAGATTTCGATTACCTGTAGTGTTGGGCGAGACGGGACACTTAACCAGCACGACATCAACAATCTCGTTATCAACCAGCGCTATCCAAACATTAGTTTTTTCGTCGTGACAGAATAACTGAGCCTGCAACCGCACCAGATTACCACTGCAAATACATGTTATATCAATACTCATAATAAAACTGAAGTTTAGAACAGAGCTGAAGTATGTTATGGAAATTTTATGTTTTTTTTTTTTATTGTTTGTCTGTGTGTTTGTTGGAATGAAACTCAACAAGGGCTTAACCGATTTTGATGTAACTTTGTACACGGAAAGTATACGTTAAGGAAATTATTCTTAATCTCGATAAAAAAATAATAAGTAAGAAACAATTCAATTCAGAATCGCGTTGACAGATTTTGATAAAAGTTTTTACACTTAAATTTACGTTTAACCCCTTGAACACTTACCTGGCGTTTACGCCTGCTTTCCATTGTTTTCCTATTATCTTCCTATTGTCTTATTTTTATGGGTACTCGACACATTAAATTGCTTGAATATATTATACGTAATGTAAAATTAATTGAAGGTCATCTTCACTCATCATAAAAGTTCTTAATTGTGTAAGTTGTGCACTTATGTAATAGGGTATGGGGTATAAAATGTTCTTTAGTATTAAGGTGCTATTGTAATTAACCACATATCTGTATGTACCTTTAAAATAAAAATAATAATAATAAGCTTACGTAAGCACCATGCAAAACATTTCGTCCCCCATCTATTCAAAAATAAACAAAACATGAATTGTAGTCCAATTATAGTTAGAATAGATGAAATAATTAAAAAAAAGTTAAAATATACTTAGTACCTTGTAAATTGATACCTGCACAGGCAAACAGATAAACAGACATTTCTAAAAATGATAGAAATGTATTTACCTATTTTTAGTCCCTTGCAATAATTCTTTTCACAAAAATCGGAAATGTATAGACACGTGAAATTTACAATTTTATTATTAGTATACATAGGTCTGACAAACACCCCCCGTGTGTAGGTGATATCTAGATGAAGAAGAGCCTGTTGCCAACGTGGTACTGAAATGCACGAGAGTAGTCAATCGTCGGGCTAAAACCCTCAAGAAAACGAGGTCGCTCCAGGAGTCCTGTGGTCGCCCCTGGAGGCTTCTAAGCTTCTGGAAGGAGCTAGGCTAGCTCGAGTAGCTGGCTAATCCTGCACGCAAAAAGGGGCTCTATTGTGTCTAGTTTCGAAAACAAGCCCACCAACAAGTAACAAGTAAGTCGTCTTTGAAACAGTAAAATATATAGAATACAATAGAATAGAAATAGTATAGAATCATAGATGGTAATCTACAATTTAGCTATCTACAATCGCTAATAAAAAAAAAAAAAAAAAAACGTTAATATTAGTATATTTTTAAACTTTGTGCTACTAACTTCATGTTGCCATATAAATGAACTACCTATAGATTAAAATACAGTTTATACATCAATCATCACTGCTATACTTTAGAAAAACACATTTTTTCCACTTCGTCAAAAATGAGTTGAAGTTTAGATAGCCGCTTTTGATTCTATACGACTTATATTATTGTCACGATTTCCTAATCACATTCAATGCTTAAACTCGACTTAATCCACATTAATTTAAGATTACTTCATTTCACTACCTACTAACACTTTTTTTAGTAATTACTTTCATTAGTTAAAGGTAAAATGTCTTTTACAGTTTCGCGGAATACTTAATCTAAAGTTTCCCGAAGGGTTTTTGGTATAGTGTTTTAGAACAGATATTTACAAGTCTATTTTAGAATAGCGATAATGGCTTAGTTTATAGTGAAGTCGGATACCGCATCCCAAGATTCTCAAGCTCGGTATTGAAAAACGAAGTGAAGAAACCATAGCGTGATGGTACGGCACTTTCTAATCATGCTCGAATCGACAACTACCACCACCAAGTTTGAAAACCTGCCTCCAAGCACTTATAGCGTTCCGGTGGCATGATTTATATATACATACACTAGTTCTCGGCTGTTTTCGAAATTCGACCATAACTCATTAAAGTACATGGTTTCTTTTCAATTGGTTTACAGTTTTATTCGCATTTTCTTGTCAATTGCTTAAAGTAAAACCTTCTTAAAAGTAAACATTTTGCTTACGCGGTAAATAAATGTCAAGTATGACAATGGCACGTGATTAATAATGACGTATTGATAATTGATAATGACGTAGTGTGTCTAATGTTTTTTTTTTTACATAATCAAGGTATTTTGTATGCATAATTTTTAAAAAATATTAGCTTTCTGCACTCCTTCTAAACTATAAGTGTGCGAAGTTTCATACTCCCCGTCCTCGCAATTTTCGTAAAAAGCAAAATAGTTTTTGCTTCACGTATTAATATACAGAAAGCAAAAATATTAAATAATAAAAAAAAATAACGACCAATGATTTTCATGTTTTGTTTAATTGAAAGGAGACAACCCTAGCATAAATGTCACATTATTCGATTTTACTTTCAATTCCAATCATATGAATCAGAATATTTATTTTAGTAAGTAGCTAGGTATAAGAAAATACAGACATGAGAGGCAGACTTATTGTTGTTTTTTTTCCACCTAAAGGCTTATATATCAAATATTGCTACGCGTAACATAATGAGGTGTTAGTCTCGACAAAATTCGATGTTTTATTGCTAAAAAGGGGAAAAAGTTATACCTATTATAAATTCTAATCTTTTATTGTGAAAATAGTAATTTCAAATATTTGTGTGCTAGATAAAATAAAGTGCTCAAAATATAATATTTATTGGAATAGCCTTTTGTGTATGTTTATTTGCACAGAATAACTTCGATGTTTCACAGCTGCCAAGCGAACCGTGACGGCTCACTTTTTTTTTAATTGTAACTGATAGTGATGTGGAAGTGTTTTTTTTTGCTATCAACACGAAAAGCTTTTATAGCTTAAGTCGATTTTTAGGAAAAGAGCTTAAGGCACTTAGCTGAATAAAGGTAACTTGTACAAGGGCCCCATAACTATTAGACCTTTGGCTTGGACAGTTACTGGCATTAAAATTCTGTAGAATCCATACTAGCTAAACTTATCAGTAAAAATGACAAAATCGTTTTCTTACATTAATTTATTTACCTAGCGTGTATTGTCTTAATGTATGATCTGTAGTGTAGGAAGTTTAATATTGGAGCCTGTATTGGGCCACTGTCGGAGTGGCTTTATCGTTATTTGTAAGAATGGGTTGAAATCTAGGAAATCTGTTTCTGACTCCGTTTTAAATTTTCTCCTATGACAAATTCTCTAAACTGTTTTATTTTTGCGTATTTTTATATAGACTTTATTACATATTGTAATATATTATGTGAAATATGCTATGGGGGTATTAAATAGTGGATTTTTCCCAAATTTGTTTGAAATGTAAATAGTATTTTATAAGTTGACGCGGAAGAAAAAACTTAATAGTAATTAAAAAAAACATAGCAACTTTCTTTCGGAATTTTTATTGTTCATAAATATGCAATTATTTATTGCACGAATTTTAATTCCCAGTATCTTGAATTTAACACCTTGTTTACTAGACTATATTCTACGAAAACGATGGATTGAGAACAATTATAGATTTCTAAGAGCTTGAAACCTTTACGATTGCGGTGATATCGAAACTTAATCGCATCGTGGAGATTTTTGTGGGTGACCCATGCCCACCAGAGGACGGTTTTTGGTGTAATGGATGGCTAAAAAAGGATATCGAGTTTCGTGCATGCTCTTCTCGACTAGTTTGTTTCCAGAAGCGATAGTAGCGATGGAACACTTACAAGTTTGTTATTGTTATAGTCCTTTAGTATTAATAGTTATAGTACTTATATGTACTTACATATCGCGCTGTAAGAGTCAGGTAAGCGTATCTATTTTTCTAAATTAGGCAGGACAGATTTCACCAATTTAAACTTTACCTACAGACATTTTAAAAAAATAGTATTTATTGTTTAGTGTACATATTAAAACATTTATTTTTAAAATTTGATTTAAATACAATTTTTAGATATGTATATCATGTAATTAATAAAAAAATCAATTTAAGTCAAATATTGATTATAATTTTTTTTATAGTACAAAATCTTTATATATGTATATCTTATAAGCGTGTGTATGTGACTAAAATCCTCCTAAACGGCTGAACCGATTTTAATGAAGTTTTGTGTGCCTATTCCTGAGGATTCGAGAATGGTTTATATTTGGTCTAATTTAATTCTATGTATGAAACGCGAACGAAGTCGCGGGCATAGTTGGTAAAATTTGAAAAATAAACATAATTGGAAGGAAGATGAACTTTTGAAAAAAAGAAGTTGTGGATTGAATTCTTAAAAGAATATAGTATCGCGTCGGAATAATAACTTGCCTGCGAGAGTATTATAAAAACCTCGTGGTTTTTCGACCTAAATTTGGATCACAGTTAAAGTATATATTAAACTAAATTGTTTGTTTTTGAACTAACAAATTGTAAACATACCTTTACGTTACTTGAGTATAACGCACAGAAACACTTAAAAAATAATAGTTTTATGAAAATATATTATTAAAAAAAAATAAAACTATCAATTATTACATTTCCATAGACGCGTTCATACGGTTCTTATACTGCGTTATTTAATGAAAATCAGAACAAATAACAATAAACTAATACCACTTAAAATTCTATTTTTATAATAAAATGAATAAACTTACGTATCAGAAATGTCGCTCATGGCCGAAGAGCGATTGTTAATCGTCAGAAGTTGCTAGAATACTGGAGGGTTGTCTGCATGTCTAGCGCGAGAATTACTAATCAATCTATACTCATAAATAAAATTAAAGTGTCTGTTTGTAATGGTATTTTTTTTATTAAATACATATGAATATATATACGATACCTATACTAAAGATACAGTTTTTAAAATTGTTGTCTGGCCGTCTTTTTGTTCCGGGTAATCTCCGGAACGGCTAGAGCGATTTCGACGGGTCTTTTTTTCGTAGATAGCTGAAGTTACTCGCGTAACTTAGGTTTTTCTTAGTTACTTGTACCAAAATTTGAAACTTAGGATTTTTGAAAATAATTAGTGTTCCACGTAATAAAATTAAATGTCCTGCAAATAATTGAACAAAATCCGATTCAATGCACAGTTTTACGGGAAGTGTTTGTATTTATGAGAACTATTTTTATTTTATCTTAGTACTAAAGAAGTTTTAGGAAAAATTTTAGGGTTCCGTATAAACAAATTAAAACGCTGTGATTAATATGTATATGAATGGTGGGCGCAGCCGTGGACACACAGCTAGTCTAAAATAACTCTCGCGCGTTTTACGTTGCTTTAACCAGTCAAAACAAAATACAGTATAATCTCTGTAAGTCAAACTTCTGGAGTTATGCAAAAAAATCCGAATTATCGATTTTTCGGCTTAGACAGATTCCGACCGAAATATTCGATTGGTAGAGATTAAGATTATTTCTCACTAATTTTGATTTAGAGAGGTGATTTTTTTTGTCACAGTATTGGCTCATGGATTATTTCGATTTATACAGGCACAAATTTCGAGTAATGGAGGTTTTTTATGCATAAAGATCAGGGGACAAAACATTTTTTCAATTTTTTTATGATTTCCTATTATCGAGGTTTGAATAAAGAGGTTCTAGTGTACTTCAAAATAATTGTACTTATCGACCCTTTCACGTTTATAAATTTTTAGCATCTGACCACAGTCTCTCTGGTGTTTACGTGTATAAATAGCACTTCGAGTGAGTTATTCTCATATCTTCACCGACTCGTTGTTGAAGTACAAACCATTTCGATCGATTTGGTTACATATTACATAACCACTGATTAATTGTCGCTTCTCTTGAATTAAATATATGAAAACAACGTTTTTATGTTTGTATTTCTATATTTATTATTATAATGTTTGTCTTGTATGACGTCAAATTTGTTAAATATGAAGTTACTGGAAAAGTATATTATTCGTCATAACCTTTTTATATACCTACGTTTAATATTTTTATAATATGATTACTTGTCCAATTATTAGAATTATTATATGATTTGCAAATACAATAGATCCTATGTAAGTCGAAATCGAAGGAAGACGTCAAAAAATACGAGTTATAGACTTTTCGACTTATAGAGGATTTCGACTTTAGCAGAAAAAAGATAAAAAGAAATAAGATATAAAGATGTTGAGATGCATACTTATACATTTTGAATTAGAGAGGTAAAATAAATAAAAATTCAAGTTGGAAAGGTGACAAACATATTTTTATTCATTATAAATCAACATTATTTCAAAAAATGAGACAATAGGAAAAACAATGGAAAGCTGGCGTAAATGCAAGGTTAGTGCTCAAAGGGTTATAATAAAAAAATTTGGCATTCAAAAAATTCAGTAAGTTTTTATTGCTTTAGATAATTCGGTTGTTCTCTATATCTTAGCATTGTCTAAGGTATAAAGAGCAGAAATTTCTTGTTTTTCAGAGTTGCTGGTTTGGTTTACAAAATTCCATAAAATATTCAATGCGTTTGTATTTGCTTCATATTGCAAAATTAGTGATTTGCTTCTTGAAAAACAACGAGGACTTTTAAATTTGCCGATGACCAATGGTGAGAACTTTTCTGTGCCCGACATGTTTGCTGCTAGCAGAATAGTCAAACATTCTTTGCTATGCTTCTCTGCATGGCATTTATCATTTTTAAAAGTTACAGTATTTATCAGAAAGACATTTAAAAAACAATCCCGTTTTGGTCAGCACTAAAGATATTGTCAGGTTCGTAACCATGTAACAAATCTTATAATTCACTTTTTCATTTGTTACAGGTTCCAATGTTGTCACTTGCACTTTCCTCACAAACTTTTTTAAAAACAAGTTCATGTCTTCTTTTGAACTTTTCTAGCCATTTAATACTGGCCCTGAAATCAGCGAGTTCCAATGATTTAGAGTATGTTTCCACTTTTTCTTCTAACAGTAGTCCATTAACACTAATATTTTGGCTCCGATACTGCTCAAACTATTTAAGTAAGCACTGCTCCAAGCCCGGAAATTCTGCAATTCTTCGTCTTTTGCAAGACAAACTTTGACAGTTTTATATTTTTCTCATAATATCTGATTCATTTTTTATTATTGTTGATATATTAGGAGTTGTTACTTATAATTATGAATCTATTTTATTCATTTTAAATGTACTGATCGACCCTTGGCCTCACTCACACCTGATGGTAAGTGAGGATGAGCCCGACGATGGTTCTACTTGTAATGATTTGTTCTTCTTAAAATACGAGAGGCGAACTATGTTACATAACCGAACGCACTCGATCCACCATCCAAATATGCGTGATGGGCTCGGTAATACAATTTATAAATTATAGTATAGTAGGCATAGCCACTTGATACAGGCGTCACGAGGTACCTCCGAACAATAATTATTAAATCTTATAAAACATTTTCTATAATAGTACTTATAGATAGTTATTTTTTATAAGGTACTGTTTTGCATTGTTTTTTTCTTAATTGTTTTATTTTTCGATGTATCTTACTTTTTATGATCTCTTTGTGCGGGATTGTCATGAAATATCCTTTTAATGTAGAAAGTGTTTCACTTGTTATTTAACTCAGAATAGATTTACTTTATAATTCTAACATTTTGTTTTCGAATTATAATAATAAGATTAAAGTTTATTGGACAAAGGTTAAGTGTAAAAAAAGTATTAATGTGGGTATCTGCACCAGTTACAAGCCGTATAGCAGATACCGCAGAACATTATAAAAAAATATAAACGAACCATTTAAATACCTTTGACCATTAAATTATAATTTGAAAATTAAATTAGTGAATGAAATTAGTGAAAATAACCAGTAACCAGCTCTAAAGGTATTGTTCACAGCTATTACTAATTATGAATTAATAATTATCAATATATCTGAAATTAAAAGTATTAATAATGTTAAACTATTTGAACACTTTTTTCTTATATGTATCATATTAATGTTGATTACTTAAATATAAATAAAGTATAACGCGATTGTATACGTATGGGGTGTGAAATTCTTTCGATGTTGATCAAGTGTCACAATACTATGTAGGAGGAGTTACAAACCCGACAAAGAGTTAATTTATCATGAATGCCAGACATGCGCTTCTCAAATAGAACAAGCCCCGCCCGCTCATTTATATTCACAGAGTTGGCCGAAGGAAGTTTGGATTTGTTTAAACTAATATTCGACTGAGCCACACCGTAACATATATTTCCTTATAAACTAAACCTTATTTGCCATCTTTCTATTAATATCCATGTTTAATTACATTAATTTCAAGAATGAAAAGGCTATTATATAATAATATTTTAGACGTATAGTCGGTTTTGTAAATGAGTAAAATCTTAGTAAATTATGTTTTTTAACCCACCATAGTTTTCACAGCGCAAAACCAAATAATTATTTTTATTTAAAAAATAAATTGTATACATATAAGTATACATTAATGTAATTTTTCGTAGGGTTCTGTATTAAAAAAAAAAACAATATAACCCGTGTTAATAATGTAGCCTTGTACACGTGTACCACTTTATAAAATAATAGTTTCGATTTAGATTCTGTATGTAAGTGACAGTTATGTTGTCGTTGCATAGTCAAGCCGTTATCTAGGCACTGGATTCGGAAGTAATTGAGTCGAAGCTAGTTGCCAATTGTGGGGTACAAGCTGATTTTAAGATGGGTACCAGGACATGCAGGAGGTCTCGGCAATGAATCTGCAGGTGCACTTGGAAGGGCTGGAAACATATTGGCCTGAAACGTTTTGTGGTATTCCAAAAAGCTTAGTTCCACTGGCCATATGGGTCCAATACACCTATAAGGCTATAGAATTCTGAAATAACTTGCCAGGACAAATTCATTCCAAAGAGCTCATCAGGGAATTCACTGAGAGCGAAGCTGAAGAAGCCCTGATGCTTAGTAGGAATCAGCTACGAGTATTAGTGAGAGCACTAATTGGGCAATGTTGATTTGGCAAGCATATGCACAACATTGGTGTCCAAAAATACAGGAGAATGCAGGTTCTGTACATATGGAGACGAAACACCAAAGCACATCTTTTGTGAATGTGACCCATTATTGCCCATACGTAACAGAGTTCTGGGTAAGCACGCGTTGTTCCCGGAGGAGGTCTCCGGGACATCGTCTGCCAAAAAGATTCTACAGTATATACAGATTGTAGGTCTAGGCAGTGAGCTTTAGCAATATAGGGGCGATCATAATAGATCGAACTAGGTTACGGGACAGTTTTAGACTACATACCACTTTTTTAAATAATAATAATATGTTATCGTCAAATTAAGTTAGCATAAACAATACCTACACAATTTTTAAAATTTTTGTCTGTCTGTTTGTTCCGGGTAATCTCCGGAACGGCTGAACCGATATTGACGGGACTTTTTTTGGTAGATAGCTGAAGTTAATCCGCGTAACTTAGAGTACTTTTGTTTTTCCAAAATAATTAGGGTTACGCGTAAAAAAATTAAAAAATATATAACGTAGTGAAAAACATGAGATGCGGGCGCGTGCTAGTTAAAAACAAAAAGAAGTAAGAAACCGTACCACAACTACGTGTCAAACGTGTTCGCGTTTGTGTGTGAAATAAACAAACTCGATTTGATTATACATAACTTAAATGTACGTCGCTGCTCACGCCATGATTCAACGAGCTGATAAAACAAAATTATCACATTTAAGTAATTATATATCAAACTAGCTTTGCCCGCGACTACGTTTGCTTGGAGTTCATACAAATATATTATAATAGAGAGACTATATTCTCCGTCTAGATGCAATCTATCTCATTGCCAATATAATCATTATCTACGTTTCGTCTCTTAAAAAGTACCCTATACATAACATAGCTTTCTAGCAGTGAAGGAATTTCCAAAATCGGATCAGTCGTACCGGATATTACACCGAACATGTTCTTACGCATACACTTCATTATTATGGTGTTTTTAATGAATCTATCTATATAGAGTATGAACTACTAACGTACCAAATTTCATCGAAATTGGTTCTGTAGATTTTGCGTGATTAGCGAACAAATTAATAAACAGACCAAAAAAATTTAATAGTGTCGATATATGTCGTGTAGTAGATTCTGAAGTCCTACAGAGAAATACTTCAGAACAACTCAAATTATTAAAAAATCCGTATACATAATACATAACATCTCCCTTCTTGTAACCCTTTACAATACAACCTTATATAATATGATACAAAACAAAATCTATTTACCTGTTCTTATATTTTACATTATTCCCTCTGCAATTATGAAAATGTAGCTATACATTTTCTCTACCGTCTACCCAGCGATTAGCATTGCGTATATGCACCTGATCAGCTTTCTCTAGGGGCTTTAATTCCTTTGTACCTCAATCATAATATTTGTTGGCCTTTAGATTTTTGACTAGACGTTTAACTAGACGTGAGTTTAACACGTTATCTTTATAAATACTTTTTGGCTCAAGTAATTTCACATTAACAGGCAATCTAGTATTTAATCTGCGCGACATGAGAAGCTGAGCAGGTGAATATTCTTCTCCGGAAATGGGAGAGTTACGATAGTTTAATAGTGCCAGATAAAGGGATCAGTCCCATCATTTTGGGCTTTAATCAACATATTTTTTACCGTTAGTACATTACGTTCAGCCAACCCATTGGAACGCAGGTAATATGGTGAACTAGTTATTTGTTTAAATTCCCACAATCTAGCAAACTTTTTAAAGTCCTCCGATACAAACTGTTTTGCATTATCAGTAATAATACTTTTTGGGATTCCATGACGTGCAAAAATTGATTTTAGTTTTGTGATCACTGTTACACTCCTGAGATCTGTCAGAGAAACAACCTCTATATATTTCGAAAAGTAATCCACTACTAATAAAAAATACTTTCCAATTTTTCCTTAGTAACGTTTAAATTTTCCAATAATAAACTAATATGGTTGTCTACATTATCTATAATTCTTTGACTATCCTGTCTCCAATATTTGTGTGCGCATCCCTTGATAAAGTATCTGCTATATACATTAATTTGCCAGGAACATACTTTATAACAATGGAATATTTTTGTATCTTTAACAATAAACGCTGTAGTCTTATAGGTACGTCATTTAAAGGTTTTTTGCAATAGCTTCGAGAAGTTTATGGTCAGATTCAACAATTACCTTGGTATGTCCGTAAATAAACGGATGAAATTTAGTACATCCAAAAACTATAGCTAACCTTTCCTTCTCGATTTGCGCCCAGCGTGACTCAGTAGCTGTTAATGTTCGTGCTGCAAACGCAACGGGTCGACCATCTTGTACTAAACAAGCTCCTAGCCCTCTAGCACTTGCGTGTACTGAAACTGTTACAGGCAAGTTAGGATTATAGTAACGTAAAGTCGGAGCATCTGATATATATTTTTTAATTTTTTCAAATGCCATCTTATTAGCCTCATGCCACTGAAAAATTGTATTTCTCTTTAAAATTTCTCTCAAATGTTCTGTTATATTTATATAATTAGGAATAAATCTAGAAAGATAGTTAGACATGCCTAACAATCTTTCTAGCTCCTTTTTTGACTTAGGTTCATGAATATTATTAAATCACTTGAACTCGTTCGGGGTTTGGACGTTTACCCCTGTCATCAAAAATGTGACCAAGAAATTTTACCTTATTAGCACATATAGTGCATTTGTCTTCGTTGAATCTGACCCCGTACTCAGAAGCACGCTGCAGTACTGCTCTCAGTCTGGTATCATGTTCTTCCATGGACTAAGAGATCATCGATATAGACTTCTACCCCCTCCACTGAAAATAATTTATACATTATATTATGAAAAACTTCGGATGCACTTGCTATACCAAACGGTAACCTTAAAAATCTGTAGCGACCAAAGGGTGTGGCGAACGTACATAACTTAGAGCTCTTTTAAAGAATTAATTATTAACTTGACACAAGTAGTTAGAGGAATAAACAATACACAGTTACGAGAAAGGCTTTTACAGAAAAATGATTTAAAATTACAAGATGCAATGTCTTGGTGTCGAGCGTCAGAAATTGCGAGTGAACAAGCTGTTGTGGTTATAATTAGAATTACATAATATTATGTTCCCCGCCATATTTACCTATTGATATTATAATTGAAATTCAGTTCTGTTAAAACACTCGCTATATTATTAAACACTCTCACTATGTATTATTCCCACGTCACCACTTTATTATATTGCAATATCATGAACCCTCACTTTAGCAGAGATAGAATGCAAATGTGTCTGTGTTGGCTCTACAGAGCCTTATATAGTCATTACATGCGATCTGACATGTGGCTTGGACGACCCCGGGGGGTTTTAGTGGACGGCCCCGGGGGATTTTAGTGGACGGCCCCGGGGGGTTTTAGTGGGTATTTCCGGGCGCTTCACGCCCGGGTGAGTCCCTCACTGGCACGGAGTTCGTCCCTCCATGCCCCCTTACCTATTGCATTGGGGGACTTCGGTCTCACTAATGCTATAGGTAAGGGTAGTGCGTAAATGCATTTCCCCCCGTCAAAAAAAAAGAAAGGTGAGAAACAGTCCCACCGGATGTAGGCAGATAATATCTTAAGGCGCCGCCGGATGTGTGGCGAAAATATTGTTAACAGTTCACTACTTCCATAAAACAACTCCTTAAAATACAACGGCTAAAATGCTTAGATATTGCATAAAAATATCAAAATATTGTCTTCTCATTTACTATGTCTTTTATATACTCTAGATGTAATTTTGTTATGAAGTTTTAATATTTAAAGATTCCAACTAAAACTGTGTATTTTATTGTCAACCATAATTAAAATGACCATAATAAATATTTGACATTTTCCTCTCTTTATTTACTATTGATCTATAGATTTTTCTTTGTACACAGTTTCAACTGATGCTAAATGGTAATATACACTTCAACCTCGTATTCGGACATGATACAGTTTCTTTATATATGAACATGACAAAGCATTAATTATTTAGACAAGAACCGTCGATTATATAAAACTTATTATGATTTTGAAATGATATTTAAATTACTATTCGATAATTAATATGTATTTTTTAAATTAATAAATTATTAAATGTTTGTCAAAAGTTTAATTATATTTACCTCAATCCTACCCTATTAGTACAGTTGTGACAATATAGCCTAATGGAAAGTAAATAAAGTCCAATTTATGTAGTAAGAAAAAGATTCAAGAAGATATTTCGTAAAAGTATGCGTGTCTCGTGATAATATTTATGAAAATATGTTGTAAACAATTAAACGAGATGAGAATTAGAGAAACAGATATAAGTCACATCAAATACACGTAAACATATTAAGTTAATATATTCCAATAATTGTCCAAATTGTAAACAATTATTTGGGCTCTGAAAAAGGGTCTACGAACACGTCCTTTAGACACCGAATTAAGCACGGTCGCCCAGGTTCTTTGTAATTATGCTAAAAAGAACTAAAGGTGTGTTCCAAATTTAAGAGCAATGTACCAAGAGGAAGTGGTTAGGAGAAAGTAATCGGTGTGGGATTGTTAGCCGATGAGTATCTTTAAATAATAATAGTGTCTGTAACTGATATATTTCAACTATTTACAATAAAAAATATCCGAGTGCACCTTTGCGTTTTAAAACATATAATTTTCAACAATTTTAATCCACTCTATTTATTTTTCTTTGTGGTTTACACGTTCCAACTTCATCATCATCATCGTCCTGCTTCCAATTTGTTATTTGGAGTAGACGCAGTATGTCTTCTTTTTTCCATACATCCCTATCTGCCACCATATCTTCACTCACCCCTTTTGCCTTCACATCTTCCCTCACACACTCCATCCATCTTTTCTTACGGCGTCCTCTGCCCCTCCATCCCTCAACTTTCATAGTCATCACTATCTTCGTCACATGCGTTTCATCTCTTCTGAAAATATGTCGATACCAAGACAAACGATTCTCTTTCATCTTTTCTATCACTGAAGCCACTTTCGTACTTACTCTAACATATGACTGATCCTATCCATTCTGTTCACGCCACACATCCATCGCAACATTCGTATATATGCTGTATGCAGTCGTTTTTCATCCATCTTCTTACTAGCCCAACATTCTGATCCATACAGTAGGACAGGTCTTATAACGGACTTATATATTTTGCCCTTTAGTTTATCGGTCATCCTATAGTCGCAAATAGTACCTGACACCTGTCGCCATTTCGTCCAACCTGAGTTGATTCTCCGCCTCACCTCTTGGTCGATGCCACCGTCACTTTGTATGAGTGACGCGAGGTAGCGAAAGTCGGAACAGTCCAGTCCGGGGTACTCCTGCTAGTGTTATTTGAAGAGCACCGGAGATACCGCCAAAGTCGCAGAACATGTATTCGGTTTGTTTTGTCTTATTTTTAGGCCCACATTCTCCAGTCTTGCCTCCACACATCCAGTGTGTCCTGCACCTCTTGGCCACTTTCACCAATCAGCACGATGTCGTCGACAAACAACATACACCAGTGTGCCTCTTCCTGTATATCCGACATGAGGGCGTCCAACCTTATAATCTTATAATAGAGATTTAACAAAAAATACCATAATACAATTATTTTATTTTAAACAAAAATAAAATAACCAGTAACAAGTTTTTTATGAAATATTTTATTAAATATGATATTATGCGTGAAGGTCACGCAAACACATAAATTCTTGTATCTTATTAATGCAAATTAATTTGTACTAAATTAATCATTGATTTATTTTATTGCGAAGCGGTTGTTCAAACAACGAATAAAGGTATAAATTGAAGATTTTACATACTAATACCATTCGCAAGACGTTACCTCGCTTTATAAAAAATGTCTAAATCTTACTTACTTATCTTTCTTCTCTTCTTGGCTACAATTTTTGTTGTTGTAAGTAGCTCGAACATATATATTCTATACTAAGTTAACTATTTGGTGATATTTAAAATTTAATAGTTATTGTAATTATCTTAACAACTATATTATTATTTATTGTTTTGTGTTATGTTTTATTGAAAATTTAATTTTAAAGTTTCTTATGATTGCAATAATTTCACCACTATCAAGAGACTATTTTCAACTGCTACATTTCGAAATTTACATCACATTTGCCTTCAACGTATCGTCATGAACAGAATTTTTCTGCCCTTATAATACATTTAACGTTGCCGCGTTGATGGCTTAGTTGGTAGTGCGGTCAGATTTCGTGTCAATTTGGGAAGCGGGTTCAAACCCACCTATCCAACTTTAAAATCAGCCTGAGCTTTCGGTAAACGAAAACATAGCGAGGAAACTATAGCTTAGTGGTAAGACAGTTTTTAATAATGCCCGACAGGGTAGCTACCACCCTCAAGTTAGAAAACCTTTCGCCAAATACCAATAGGTGTGTTCCGGCAGTATCGCTTGAGAACTAGTACATCTAGGCTTAGTGCCTGGACAACATCATCACTTAACATCAGGTGAGATTGTGGGCAAAGCACTGAGCCTATACCGTGTAAAAATCATACAATATTAATTTGAAAAGGGTATATTGAATGGATTTACATTATAACTAAAATAAACACCCAAGAAACGAGTATTCCAAAAAAAAAGGTCGGTCATAAAATACTTAGCCAAATCACACACTCACAATTAAATAAAAACATATTATTGTAGAACTAGCTGTGTGCCCGTGGCTGCGCCCGCTCTTCATATATACTTTACTGTATTTTTTTTATACGGAACCTTAATTTTGTTTTGTACTAAGATAAGGTAAAAATATCTGTCATAAATTCAAGCACTTGCCTGTAAAACTGTGCACCGAATCGGATTTTATTCATGTTTTTATGCGGAACCCCAATCATTTTCGAAAATTAAAAGTACCCCACGTTATCCGGAGTAACTTCAGCTGTCTACCAAAAAAAGTCCCGTCAAAATCCGTAAAGCCGTTCCGGAGATTATCCGGAACAAAAAGACGGACAAAATTTTTAAAAATTACGTTGTCGCAATTTAAAGTGTTTCGTGTATATATTCATATCTAAATAGTAAAAAATAATAATTTTGACATTACAAACAGGCACTTCAATTTCATTTATTAGTATAGATATAGATTAGTATAGATAAGGAAAGAACAAAAATTACAAACGAATATTTACTAACCATAAATTGAACAATTACTGCCAAATTACAAGTTCAGTAATATTTATATGTGGTACAACAGACTTTCTCTAAAACTAATTATGTATTTATATGCGAGAGATACAAGAGATTACAGTTAAAATGGCTGACAAATTTATCGGGTTAATTATATATACAAAATTGCTTGACCTGCCTGATTCATCGACGCACAGTCTAAAACATTACTGGGTCTATAAAGTTGAAATATTGGCAATATGCACCTCTTATAATAGAAGTATCCACTAAGAAAAGATGTTTGGCAATTTCACCCCTAAAATAAGGTAAAAACCGTTGTGTTGTAAAAGTTCGTAATTTTCAAACGAAGAAGAAGCTCGAAATTTAATATAAAATACTTCTAGGTAGAAACAAATATACATGTTTATAAGCGTGTTTTTTTCAAAACCGTAGTTGATTCAATCTATTCTAATACATAAAATGGAATGCTTACTTGTAATATCACAGTAACAACTATTTACTAAATCGATACGAAGGTATATACAGTACCTATAAAAACACATTTTTTTTAATTTTTGTCTCTATCTTTATTTCGGCTAATCTCCGGAACGGCTGGATCGATTTTGACGGGACTTTTTTTGGCAAATAGTTGAATATTTTTCGAAAATAATTAGGGTTCTGCGTAAAGATTGATTGATGAAATTGTAAATAAAGTTCGATTCAATACCTACGCGGTTTTACTAGCAGGTGCTTAAGTTTGTGAGAAATATTTTTCCTTTCTCTTAGTACCAAAAATACATAATTAGTGTTCCGTGTAAAAAATTAACACTCATTAAACTGTGAAGAAATTACATTCCCTCGCTGAGCGTGTTCCACCTTCTGTTTAATTTAATTCTATCCACTCCCTGCTACAACAGGACTACACGCGCTGGATTACACACACACCGTTATCCGGTATCTCTCATACCGGCAAAAAGTTCGCTTCAGTTTACCTCTGCCGCAACATAAAAGTGTGGAACAGTCTCCCGGTCGCTGTGTTCGGTTATTCTTACAACATTGGGTCCTTCAAATGCAATGCGAATGCGATCGATTGATGATAACCGGTCGTCGCTGTTTTTGGATAGTTCTGTGCTTATGATCAGGCAGAGAACCGTTATTTTGGCGTGATTATAGAAAAAAAAAACAATTCAATGAAGAGCACCATCAAAACATTATTTTTTCCAATGATTATTTAAAAACTGTATTACGCAATGAAGAATATATGAAACCCGGTCGGAGCAGCTGGCTCAAACCATGCATCATACATAAATAAATAGACTACATATTTTACAATTTAATAACGTAAATCTCAGACATCTCTAATGAATGATTATTTTGTTTCAGACACTACAGTGTGCTGTTCCTAGTAAGTATTTTAAATCCTACTTTTTATCCGATGCAGCTTCATTCTTGGAGTTCGACATTCATTACCTTATGAAATTCATTGTTTTCATCCAAAGTCCTCTTACGATTCACTTTTAAATTAATTTTGTTTACCGTTGCTATACACGAGAAGATTACTCCTTGATCAAATGCTGTTGTTATATGTTATATGTAATAATAAATTAGACTGTAATTACCTTGTTAGCCAAATTTATTATCATGTGCCGCACCGGCCACATTGCAGACGAGAGCACAAGACCCGTAAGCTTCATCTATTCGCGTTTACTCCCTGTAAAACGATTGCCTGTGAGCGCACATGATTATGAAGAATGACAAAATTTTATAAACAATCACATCAATAATATTGAAATATTAGCGTTTTCACCGGCTTCGTGCAAGAGATTTATAAAGGAGACTATTATTTCTAACAATTTATTACTTTGTGGATCCAATGAATTAACCAATCAAAAATTGTCAATTTTATGATAATTAATACTTTTCTATTTCCTAATTACTTTTTGAAGTGAAAACTTCTTTAGCATCGTTGTGATTTGAAAGTCAATGAAACGATTAAGCGACAGTACGTTTCTAATGGAGATCGGATTCGTTCATTAAAGTTTTGAGAGCGTTGTTAGCCCGGTGTACTAAACCGCGTGTCTCATAGACGGTACAACTGAAAGGTCAGAGGTTCGAACCCAGAGCGGATAACACATTTTTTAACACACTTCTACCACGTGTGAATTGCAAACATTTTTTTATTTTTTTTATTTTAATATAACTGCCCTTATTTGTATGTTTACGTATTCAGTGTGCAACAGAGCTGATTACACTGTTTAAATACTGTTTCAGTATATTGTTGAATTCATTTATATGTATTTGGTGTCATTGTTTGGTGTCTATATATTTATATAGTCAGAGCAAAGATAATCGCTTATTTAATGCATATCTATAGGTGCTAAGGAAATATTTTTCGCCGTATGTAAATGTCAATGTTCACTTATAATCATTAAAAAAAAATTAATGTATAACTCCAACTCACTGATTTTCCCATCACTAGTAAAGTAATTTCCCGACACTCTTAAAATTTAAAATTTGTTACTTATTTATGTTTCACTTACGCTTAACTATGGTGAGTCACCAGAACTATGCCCGCTTTGTTATCAAGGTGAATATTGGTCGCCGTCGTCTGTCGGTCCTATAGATAGAAATAAATAAAAAATGTTTGTGCACTGACATCTCCCTAATTTAATAATAGAATCTTTAAGCGGTTTTTTTATTCATATGTCTACATGTATTGACATGAAACCCTTCGGCGATTTTATATTATCAATATTAACTGAGACATGAATCATTCAGAATGTACGACCGTTCTATAAACTGAAAGAGGCTCGATATCCAGCAAGAGGATTTTGCTTGATACATTTCGTGCAAAAATTCTTAACGAAATTAATTAAATTAATAATTATTAATTTACATTGGTTTTTTTCGGGCGCACCTCACATAATTAACTCTATGTATACATACTGTTCAGCCATCTGGCAAACATCTAGCTATTGAAGCGTTGTGTCGAAGTGTCATTGTATTACTTAGTTGCAACACAGTTTTAAAAGTAACCATTTTAATTTATAGTTTTATAGAAGGCTTACAGTCAAATCTTGAACACAGATAAAAGAAATATGAAAGTATTACAACTGCTAATTAAAACCCTTCAAAATGGCGCTATCATAGGCAAAGCATAGCATCTAAAACTTTCTTAGTCAAAACAGATTGCATTGTTTAATACGCTGGTGCAACGATATGTCCTATTTTGGGAGCTTTGGAGGATTCACAGGATGCAATCGGTATGATCTGCGATATCTGAAATGCATTTGACTACGTTGATCGCTGTACACTTGTACTGAAACTAAAACATTAAGATGTTTCTGAGACTTCTCTCACCCTTTTAGAGTATTATTTCTTATCAGACACTCTTTTTATCAGTCTTATCAGAGCGTACTGTCAAAAATTAAATGTAAATGGGGCTACATCATTAACTCAAGAAGGCATCCCACAGGGCTCGACTTTAGGACCGTTTTACATATATATAGTAATCATTTATATCATAATATCATCAAATATTAATATTATCCATTATGATACATAGCTAGCCACATACTTAAAGACGATGGTGCGAATTCTCGTAGATACAAAATACATAATAATATTCATGATATATTGTTTTATAGCGCCACCGGAAAGCGATGAAGAAGTGGATTTGAAGGTTAACGCGTTAGGAGTTACGGCCGAAATTGACATCAATTTGCGTTAGTATAATGTTTCCGCACATAGACGAAAGAACCTTAAACAAGTATAATTATGCAATTAAATCTGCGTGGAAAGCGTTAACTGCTCGCGACGTACATGACTCAAAGATGCGACGACGAACTTCTAACGCGACATGAATATTCACAGGCTAATGTGACTCTAGCACCCCTTATAGTTTGAAGGCAACCCTTATGTATAGTACGCGCATTTTAACTTCGCCGCTCAAAAACTGAGGCAAAAGGCAAAACGATATTAACTTATATACATCAAACGAAAAGAAGTGACTGAGAAAGCAGAGTGCATGCACTATACTGTTTTAGTCATATAAATATAATATTTGTATAGACTTTTTACAGCTACATGGAACGACTTAAGAAATTAAAATATGTGTGTTTTTATTGAATGTGCATTTAATCCCTTTAATTTACAGTCTTTTTTTAACTGGCTATATTTAAATCGATGGTTGGTCGGTTGAAGTTGAGTTTACGTTCCAGCGATCGCGGTGTGCAGAATTTCGCAGAAACAAACAAACAGTCACATAATCAAATAATTTAGCAAAAACATTGCATACAAAAATATCTATAGCTTACATTACATATTTATTTATTCTTTATATTTTTGTGATATATTTCAAAGACTACAAGAGAGACACCGAAGGATCTATATAATAATGTAGATAAAATATCATTAGTTATTGGATCATTTACATGCAAATCTTATAAATGTACCATGTTTTAAAAATAAATGCTAACACATGTTATCTGTATCATTACTCAAGCATAAAAATAATAAAAGTCATATTAATACTGTTTCTGTTTCAGGTTAACAGACATACTATCAATCCGAAAATTAACTATAACACCCAATAACATGTTATTAGATAATATCAAATTATACTTATTGAAATACTAAAACAGATTATTTTTATTCATATATCTCTTACGGTGTGTATTTTTTTATTGGTGCCTTTTGTGAAATATATCATGCATGTAGAATCTATTTTCTATAAACAGGAACGTCTAATTTGTGGGAAAGTTAAAAACTTGTCCAACTATAAGCAGTAAATAACAGTTCAAAAACCCTTCATAATGGCGCTTCCGTAGGCAAAGGATATATAATGAATATAGCATAAAACTTTTAGTCAAAAATGATTGCATTGTTTAATACGCTGGTGCAACGATTATCTCATATTTTGGGAGCTTGGGAGGATTCACAGGATCCAAATGGCGTGTTCTGTGATCTTTCAAATTCTTTTGACTACGGTGATCGCTGTACACTTGTACTGAAACTAAAATATTAAGATATTTCTGAGACTTATCTCACCCTTCTAGAGTCTTATTTAATAGACCACTGTTAAAAATTAAGTGTAAATGAGGCTAAATCCACAGGATCATTTAGCTCAAATAGGTGTTCCGCAGGGCTCTATTTGGGACCGCTTTAATTCTTGATGTAATATCTTAAGTATCTACCGCTAATATTTGTAACTGTGGTGAATTATTTTTTTTACACATGACACTTCATTTATATTCAAGGTGAAAAGAAAAGAATCCGTGAAATCTAAATAATAGTTACGAAAATATTTCAAAATAGTTTTCTTAAATAGTTTGTTGCTAAATCCGAGTAAAACTACATGTATTAGATTTATCTTGCTCAATGTGAAGTATGTAGATTGTAGTATCCAGATGGATAGGAATCTTGTAGTCTTAGTTGATAATACTGTGTAATCAATATCAGTTAACTGACGAATCTTACATACTGAAAATACAACAGAACTTAACCTAAGTGCCAAACTACGTACCGTGTTTTTTAAGTATTGACTCCCATTGTAATTTATGGTTTACCACTCGATAGTGTGATACCCAAGAACATAGTACTATTAATAAGCCAACTAAGTTACCATATTTCTTAATATTAAAAATCAACATGATGTATGTTGGGCAATACAAATTTCACAGATTTTGTTTTATTAGTATTCAATAGTAGAGTACTGGCAGTAAACCATTTCGAAATACTAGCTAAGGTGCGCAATGCTACGTGTGCAAAAAGCACCATGTCAGCACGGTTTTTAACCATTTGGGGTAGATAGTTAATAGATACTTGGAATACAAACGCTCACAAATCGAACCCTGAGGAGCGCCGGTATGAATTAATGAACCCGTGGAGACAGCTTCATTTACACTAAGTTTCTGACAGCGATCTTTTAGGTAAGATATAAGGACGGCAAGAAAAGTTCCAGAAATACCATAATGTTTAAATTTTAATAAATGAGTACTTATTAGCGTTGCAGCAGCGTCACTGGTAGACTTGGATTTCATTAAAACCAAACTGCAGATCATTAAAAATCTTTTCTATTTTAAAATACTCAACTAGTTGATTAAGCATGGTCTTTTTGAATATCTTACTTATCGACGGAAGTACAGAAATTGATCTATAGTGTTCAACATTACTTCTACATCAAGATTTAAACAGGGGTACTACTTTACTTATTTTCATTAAAGTTGAGAAGGTGCTTGTTGTTATGCATTGTTTACATATATTAGCCAAATATGGTGAAATATTGACAGACTAGAACCAATACCGACATTCTCCAAATGTCTTTGGTATGTCTTTATTTCAACTGTTTGAATGATTATATTATTTCACCAGCACAAATTTTGAATTTATATGGACACTTAATTTCTTTAGAAGTAAAGCGGCACCATTGAGTGACGGAGTTATATATTTTGTTACTTCTGGAAGCATGTTAGTAAAGTAAACTTGAAAAACAGTTGCTTCCTCTGAATTGTTTGAAATATGTACTCCGTTGACGTTCAGATTAAATAAGTTGTCATTGTTTTATTCTATTTTTCCTTGTTTCTCTATGTATAATATGCCATATAGTCTTATTTCTAACACAAGAACTTTATTTCCTAAAAAAAATTATTTGGCAGCTACACAGACGTCCCGTCCCGCCCCGTCCACATAATATAAAGACGCTTCCTCGCCTCGTTATCAGGACCATCCAAAGTGTCTTAGTATATTTACAAATGGCGGCAAAGTAATTGGTTGAATAACATTCTAAGTAGAACACCAATGAAATCAAAAGCGTAGTAATCACAGAATCGGTTAATGTATCAGTTCTAATTATTATAAATACAAAATGAAATAAGATTACGAGAAACGTCGTTGACGTTATAAAGAAGTGAAGTCTGTTACGACTCCACCGACCATCAACAAGACGCTTCCCTATATTGCCAGCGTGTTAAGTCTCGTTTCGAGGTAATTCAGGAGACGGATATAATGAAGCGTCGTCAAATATATCTCTACCACCGATTACAGCGAAATGAACTGTTCGTCTAATTTGAATAGGTAAACTGAGCCCGAGCTGCAGTTATCCCTTTCGTTTTTATTAACTCTTTCTTTAGGGCGCAACGCGATAGCAATAAATTTCTGAAATACCAACTTTTTAAATTTGTCGGCGACCGCATAAGCCTCGTAAGTAACTGTGAGTTAGGCGTACTGCTTGCAGAATCGATGGCTGATGGGGCTAAAAGGTTCTCCAATGGCTACCATGCATCGGAATACGCAGCGTGGGTAGGCCTCGCATAAGGTGAACCGCCGACCTCGTGAAGGTCGCGGGAATCCGCTGGATGCGGGTGGCGCAAGACCGGTCGTCGTGGAGATCTTTGGCGGAGACTTATATCCAGCAGCGGACGTAATTGTAATATCTTCATTGTACAGATTTCGTCTCTTCTAGCCTTTTATTATAAGTACAGATAATCAATAGTATAATTAACAAGTAAATAGAAAACAGCAAATTGAATTTTTAGAGGAATTATTTAAAAAAACAGTACATAAATCATTAAACAGTATTTTAAAAACCTGTTTTGAAAGCATAAGACTATCTGTACAGATCGCGTGCTATCACGTGGTTACTCACAGTGAACGATTATTCTCAATACTCTATTGGGCTCTAAGCTTTCTCTTGTCCGACTCTGATTGGTAACTGAACCACACCGGGGCTATGTATGAACAACATGATTGCAAATAAGTCGTGTAGCTCATTCGCCAAATTTACTAATTTTATAAAATAAATAATTTATTTCAATCTATCGCTGTAACATTGTATACATTTAATAAAACAATATATACACATTGTAAACTATTTTGTTTTGTTGGCATTGATACATATATTTACAGAAAACCTTCAGATATAAGTACTATGCACGTACTTAATTACTACAATGTAACCGAAGCTTTTCATAACAAAATCCAAGGGATTCAGTAATTTACTGCTTTATATGGAGTTTTCGTTATACGGAGAGAGGAAAGAAAAGCACAAACACATGTTTTATAGTTTAACAAAATCGAATTTATCTCGTTTTGTCTCGATAACTTGGCTATTTTCTGAACTGACAGTATTATAACGTTCATGAATGCCTTATTAGAGCCTAAATGGAAAAATGGTATTTTAATTTTTTTTTTTTTTACTTGTCAACAGAAGTTTCATTATTATAATCTTTTTTTTTACAATTGTGTATACCTGTGATAAACTGTCCAGTTATGTGAGTCCAAATTCGAATTATGCTCGTAGTTTCACTGAGCGATCGAATCAGAAACGAGAAGATCCACAGAAGAACCAAAGTAACCGACAATGCCCGAAGTATTGCTAAACTTAATTGGCAGTGGGCTGGGCACATTGCTCGTAGAACCGATGCCCGATGGGGCCAACGGGTTCACAAAATTATCATAATTAAGATTACTGTCAGTCCTTTAAAGTATCTTTTTTTTGTATCTATTTGGTATCATAGTTGAAGGAATAAATAGTGTATATGAAGAAACTTTATAATGAATATTTCGATAAGAAAATCATGCATGTGATCTGCACACTTAAGGTTAAGATTAAAAAAAAAAGAACAATAGCCATAATTTTATAATTCACGGGAGCGGAGACGCGGGTACAACTAGTCAATATTTAAAATTAAAGGTTAACAAACCAAACTAAACTAATGTTTACGTTATTGAGAGTTTTTTGTTATAACGAAGAATTTAATAAAGGGTTTACCCTGTGTATTGATTGACTCGGGTAACTATTTTCAAATGCACTCAGTAGACGTAGAGTTACAAGCAAGTATAGACGTTTCTGGAATAATCTAGATAACGTGATTAACTATTTAAAAGAAATTCGAAATATCATTAAGTTTCGTCTAATGTAGGTCAAGTGAATAGTGTACTATAATTAATTTATAACTAATTTTGAGTTTTTATTACTTGTTTTTTAATAGTCACTAGTGATGTGCAAATTTTAAGCTGTCGCGTTTTGCACTCATATTTTAATATTATCGAGTTTAGAACGCGCAGTTACTTGTTTTTTTTTGTAATTTTTCGACGTTGTCTGTGCAGCAAGCCTGAAACTTCAAGAATTAAAAGAACTAGGCAGTCACGGGGAATGTCGATAGAAGTAAAAAGTCAAAGTAATGTACACGGACTACAGTTCTGAGTCTAATTGATTAATAATGCAGTGTTATTACTAATGAACTAGTAATCGTTTCTACTCGAGTGTTTTATTCCGGCATTTATGGGAAAATATTTTAGATGTGGCAATACAAAAGCGTGTAGTTAAACGTCATCTTATATTTGACAGACTATAGCATATCGCTGAAGGAGTGACGCGAATCTATAATTTTTTCCCTACCGAAAATCGCTCAACACAGCCAAAGAAGTGTTCACTTCAAAAAATAAATAATAAGGTATTTTACCCCTATTTTTATTGTGTATTATTCTGATCCTTCCATGATATTTTTTTTATCGATAACGTATAGAGTCCTAAAAAGTAATTTCAATTTTAAATAATAAATTCCAACCCAAAAACGCTAGCCCCCTGCTGGTTTAGTTTGTGACGTCACGTATGAATTAACAACCTAGTGATGTCATTCTTTACGAAAAAGATCGATTCGAATATAAGCTAGATAAATCGATTTCCCAAAAAATTAATAAATTATAGATAAATTTATTCTATAAATAATATTATTTTAAGTATTGTGGAACATTTCAACATTTTCATTTCAAGTGTATATTTCATCATAAAATTATTTACATTTAAGAAAGTACTCAAACACTAGAAAAGATGTGATAGGTAAATATTACAAGTAACGAAACGAATCCAAATATTTACTCGATCCAATGTATCCGATAAAAAATATTAGTAATACATATTTGGCCTTGATCGAAATATTGAGTTCGTGTTTTTTTTTATAATTCATTAGATAGCGTTGTAACGTTTTATAAAGAGAATAACTAATACAAATACTAAGAAAAAAAAGTTGAGCTATGTAAAAAATGCATCAATTATTCTATACTATAGATCGAAAAATATTTTAAAATACAGTTCGTAATTTACATCGAATAAAGATTGGAAGAAGTATTTCGATTGGTTCATGGTTTGTTTTATTATTCCGTAGATGGCATTGTAGTAATGTTTTTTTAGTTCTCTCAAAACTCATAAAAACATAAAAAATAGTATTTAATATTTAAACAAATTTAGCGCAAAATAATAAATAAATAACATTGATACAAAGGACTTCTTACGTTTAATAATGCTTGAAAAGGACAAAACTTTTTGTGTGACACAAATAATTTCTTTGTTTTTTGGTTTATCTTTATTTTTCTCGTATTAAACTACATTTTCTAATATTTGCTTGACGTAATAAACTACAAATAAGAAAAGTGTACCTTCGTATCTAATCCTCACATATTCGATAATATTAATCGGTAATAGAACGAATCCAAATATTGATTCTATGAAATATTCATACTTCGAGGACTTTGAATCGAATAAATATTAGGAACAGGTGTTTGGAATAGGTATTTATAAATATTCGTATTAGGTGAAATAGGTATCGATTTTAACTTTTTGTTTTTGACGAGGGGAATGCATTTACGCACTACCCCTACCAAATTCATTAGGAGGTTCAAAGTCCCCTCAATGGAAATGATAGGGGGGTGTAGAGGAACGTCTCCACACCAGTGTGGGACTCACCCGGCGAGAAGCGCCGGAAATACCCATTAAACCCCCCGGAGCCGCCGGCCGCATTTAGGGGGACGCTACGGGAGGTATCGATTTTACCTAATCCAACCCATATCTACCTTTCAATCGTACCGTTTATGAGACATGCGGATTAGTCCACCGAGCTAACCACGTTATCAAAAATTTGAACAAATCCGACCTCCATCAAAATGTACTGTCGCTTTTTCATTTCATCGATTTTCAAATCACAACGATACTAAAGAAGTTTTCGACTTTAATTCTTTTGTAAATCGATTCGTTAGCATCATTCATTCGTTCGATACACTATTCATTCATTCATTAGAAAGAATCGCCATCGAAGTGACATTTTCTGTTTTATGATGTCACTAACCGT
Source organism: Samia ricini (assembly GCA_014132275.2). Lineage (NCBI taxonomy): Eukaryota > Metazoa > Arthropoda > Insecta > Lepidoptera > Saturniidae > Samia > Samia ricini. The sequence continues at coordinate 15,522,628 of AP028163.1, forward strand.
TTCGATTACTAGTAGAATAGATAAAAAAATATTAAAACGTTGTAGTTAAATAATTTTGTAATTAGAATTAACATATATGATTTAGTTACGTCGAAAAGTACTTTGTTAATGCATGTTTATTTATTTTTTACTCATAGTAAACTAGTCTATTACGCCTTCTAGACCCGATAATATTACATTGACATGTTTTTTCAAGTAAAAATGGTAATTAATAGTAATTTTAACAATCAATAATGACAAAAACACAAGCTGATATATTTCCATTTTTAATTTATGTGGACTAATTACCTTATGCAGTATATTATTAAAAATCATTCATTTTATTTACATTGTAAAGTTTCTATTTATATACCGCTACAAAGTTAGGTAGCCGACTATAGCTACTTGTAGTATGATGCATTATGTTTAACATTAAAACTAGCTGTGTGCCCGCAACTCTGCCCGCGCATATAATTATTGGAAAATAATGTTTTGACATTTCCATTGAATCGTATTTTGTTTTCAGAATTTCATGACTATATATTTTCGCATGAAAGTGTATTATCTCAGTCTTCGTTGTATTCCGATGCAATTGGTTCAAACCTACGTCCATTGAAGTGGAATCTGCCCGCACTACCAACTACGCCATCATCGCGTCAATTAACAAAATACAAACCAAATCAATATCTGATCTATGTGCCTTCTTTACAGATCCACGTCTTAACAATGTTGAAGTTAACGGTAAAACAAATAATGAACTTACGACTCGCTCTCGGAATGTACTACAGAGTCTCAAATAACAAAACAATCACTTTATTAATAAAACTGTATTGTGTCATTTTTTCTTGCAACTTTTGTTCCTTGATTTTAATTAATCAAATCAAAACGAGAATTTTGTTTCAATTGGTCAGTACTTGCGTGATATTTACATATGTGATGAATTTGTTACTTTCATTCTATTTTGATAATAACGTCATTGATTACTACGAAAAACTGCAATCCATAAGTCTTAATATTAAAAATGAGTTAAGATTAACAAATAATGTAATAGTCTTCATACTTTTTTGGAGGTTTTTTTATTTTATCACATTCTTTATCGTGAAACCAGGCTCTGGTTTAATAACAGTTCTTATAATATTGATTATTCAAGTCCTCGCATTAACATTACAATTTATAAGCACCTCAAAGATTATGATATTTGACCTGTTATGGCAGCGAATGCGCCATTTGAGATGTACTTTGGAGATTAATATGAAAACTCAAGATTTTGATACTAAGTGCAACGGCATACAAAAATGTTTGACAATTTATACAAAACTGCTGGACATTTTACAAGGCATCGATATTTACATGAAATCTATGGTGAGTGTAACATTTTGTTTACAAATATTATATATATTCAATAAGTTAACATATTTTGTGTAGTAATTGTTGTTTTTAGTTTTTTACATACATACATACATATGCTCACGCCTGTTATCCCCCGAAGGGTTAGGCAGAGGTAGAAATAGCGAACTACACCACCCACATTTCGCCGAGCTTAGTTCCGTCCCAGATGTAACAGGGGGCGAGCCTGTCGCCATATCGGGCACAAATTCCAAACTCCGGGATGATACTGAGTAGAAAAAAAACCCAATATCACTTGACCCGACCCGGAGATCGAACCCGAGACCTCAGAACGACAGTCGTATGTAATACAACTCCACCACCGAGGTAGTTTTTTTAACGGACTCTTCATGTGACCCTTACGTTGATTTCTTATTTGTTTTTAATTCGTTTTTTGTTTTTAATGTGTCGAGAGTACCCGTAAAAATAAGACAATAGAAATACAATAGGAAAACAATGGAAAGCTGGCGTAAACGCCAGGTAAGTTCTCAAGGGGTTAAGGAATAAAAATATATTTTAGTGATAATTTAAATATGAGGTCATAATTTTTTGTAAAATTTAATTTTATCCTTTCTTCTAAATTACCTACTTAATAAAATTAATACATAAAATTATTTTTTTATAAATTCTTGTTAATAAAATTCTTATAATGAATTGATAGACATTACGGAGTTTAAACAAGTGGGTCCAAAACCATAAGATTGGATTGATAATACATACATTTTTGAGGTGGAATTTTATTACCAATTTCGAAACCGTGACAAGCCTTATAAAGAGCTCGATTCATGAGAACATTTGAATTGTATATATTTCTTAAAGATTTTTTTAAAAACTTTTACTGAAGTTTTTCTTCAAAAAATGACATGTTTTGAAATAACCTTAACGTAGTGAAGCGAATGTATTATTAATAATGAAAAGAAATAGATTGTCATCATTTTTTTTTTGTTTTATTTTAACTGAACTGCTCGACGCTTGGCCTCAATCACACCTGATGGTAAGTGACGATGAGGCCGAAAATGGTACGCGATCGCTCAGTAAGAACTGATTCACTTTTCTTTTGAAAACCCTTATATTGTAGGAATTTGGAAACCAAGGCGCAGGTAGTATAGTATATTCCATTCATTCGCGGTTCTCAATATAAAAGAAGAGGTAAAATGTTTCGTGCGAATGAATGGAATTTCCACAATGTATTGATGAAAAACCATACGGCGCCTGGTAGTCCTCAGATGGAAGGGAGTGGGTGGGATGAGTTGGTGCAGCTCTTCAGCACATTCGCCGATGTGCAACCGATAAAACACGGCAAGGGAACTCTTCGCCTGTGTTCTAATAGTTGCAATTTTAGACTTGTTAGTGTTTCGTCACCAATGAGCCTTCGAGCCCGACGGTCAATAGAGTCCAATGCTGCCAACTGGTATTTGGCTGATCCGTCCCAGAAGTGACAACAATACTGAACACGCGGCCGAATTTGCGCTTGGTCGTCCTTGTTCTTATGCTGTGTTTTATTTAATAATAGCTATGTGCCCGCGGTTGCAACCGCATTTCATATATTCTTTGCAGCATTTAATTTTTTTATGCAGAACCCTAATTTTTTTAGTACTAAGCTAAAGTAAAATAATTCTCATAAGTTCAAGCACTTGCATGTAAAACTGTGGATTGAATAGGCTTTTATTAATTTTTTTACGAGTTTTAATTTTTTGACACGGAACCCTAATTATTTTAGGATATTAAATGTGCCCTAAGTTACCCAAAGTAATTTCAGCTATCTACCAAAAAAAGTCACGTGAAAATTCATCCAGCCGTTCCGGAGATTGCCCGGAACAAACAGACAGACAGATAAAAATTTTAAAAATTGTAGTTTAGTATAGGTTGTTATCGTATATAGATTCATATCTATGTAGTAAAAGAAATAATTTTGACATTACAAACAGACAATTTTATTTATAGTATAGATTACTTTGAGTGCAATTATTTTGTTGAGCTTAAATAAAACAAATAATGTATAACCCTATAACCGTAAAATTATTTATTTCCACAGATGATACTGTCATACGTGACCAACGTCATAATAGTGTGTGTAAACATTTATCACGCTATATCGATTCAGTTAAGAACGGTAACTATATAGTTACTAAATACAAATTTGTTTAATACCTTTATACCCAACTACGTTATCTATACTAATAAATAAAATTGAAGTGTCTGCTCTGCTGGTAATGTTAACATATTTTACTAAATACATATGTATATATATACGACACATATAGCAAAAAATACAATGTTTCTAATTTTTGTCTGTCTGTCTGTTTGTTCCGGGTAATCTCCAGAACTGCTGAACGGATTTTGACGGGACTTTTTGCAGTAGATAGCTGAAGTTACTCCGGGTAAATTAGAATACTTTCAATTTTCGAGAATAATTAGGACTCTTCGTAAAAAATTAAAAATCATAAAAAAATGAATAAAATCCGATTAAATGCACAGTTTTATGGGCAAGAGCTTGAATTTATATCAAATATTTTTACTTTATCTTAGTACTAAAAATTATTAGGATTCCGACTAAAATATTTTTTTTTTAAATTATAAATAAAACCGACTTAAAAATAAAAGAATATACCATAAAATGCGCTAAAAAGTAAATAAATAATTACTGTATTAGTCTACTTCCGCTAACTTCGATATATCTTTTGTTTTAATGGCATTAATAATTTTGAAATCGGTGTTTGAAACAAAAGTTCGAGCGGTAGCTTTGCTCTGCACGCCTCAAACACTCTTGACATATTTCTTTTTTTTTAACCAAGCTAATGCTGTGTACCGGAAGGGCCTTTACAGCTTCACCGAACTTTGGCGGCGAGTGCTGAAGGCACTCAGCCGCAAAAAGGTGACTAGCATAAGGGCTACCAAAGTGGTACGAACCTCGGCTTGGCCGTCACCTGAGTTTTCAAAACTCTCTCGCGAGTCGATATTAGACTGGATGTAAATTATCACGTCTAACATTGTTAAGCTTCTTTACGTATATATAGTAATTCTCAGCTCTTGCGATTCTATCGAATGATGTACTTTGATCCCAGTGTTGGATGGAATGTTGAATAACTCTCATCAATATCTCAAGTTACTTAATTCTATCTTCATTTTCAACTGCGCTTTAGATCTCGAATCTCGAATTTAACTCACGAATGGATGTGATTTTAAAAATTTCACAGATGGAATTGTTCAGATTAAGTACGATGATCGTGACGAGTGTCATCGCTTGTTTGCCGTGTTTGCTGGCGGAGGGCGTGAAGAAAGAAGTAAACATCATGAGACGGATGATAGCATATCAACTATTAATGTGCAAAGGTGAGTTACTATCCTGATCCTTGACGCACAAAAAAAAACCTTATTATACAATATGGGTTAGATATATATATATATATATATATATAATTGATAGAATTAGATAGATATAATCCACTTCTACACTATTAAAAGTCACATTCATTTTATCGTCTGAAATAGCAATATTTTGATAACTGATAGCATAACTAATGTATATTACATTTTATTCGTAGATGAAGTCCAAAGAAGAAAGATACTGGATTATTTGACTTTTCTTGATCATCACCGCTTCCAGTACTCCATCCTGCGTGTTATTAACGTAGACGCTTCAATGCTGTGGACCAGCGTCAGTTTGTGCACGACCTACATCATTGCTGCTATACAATTCAGCCATATTTATTAAGACACTGTTCAGAAATCGGCCAAGATCATTTTTAATTTAAACATATCGGTTCAAATATCCATTTAACCGAAAGACGTTCCTGGTGGACATAGGTATTCCCCAAGATTTCCACAACGAGAACCCGTTGGTTCCATTGAGTATCGGTTATAATTTGGCAATTCTTCGTCCAATCTCGGTTACTTTAGTTCTTCTGCAGATTTCCTTATTTCTTATTCGATCACGCAGTGAAACACCAAGCATATTTTCCGGTTCAAATATACTTTATGGGATTGATAGCTAACTAGTAGTGTGGTCGGATCCCGCATCGAAATACGTTAATTTGAGTCCACCCATTCTATTCAGAAGGAAAACATCGTCGTATAAGTATAGCTCAGTGGTAGCGCATCGTCTAATACCCACCTAGTTAGCTTCCACTCTCAAGCTTGAAAACCTGTCGTAGAACATCTATAAGTTTGTTTAGGCAGCTGCACTTGAGTGTGGATACCTCTAGGCTTAGTGTACTTACTGTCTTGGCTCACATCGCCTCTTAACATTAGGTGAAATTATGGTTAAAACAGAGAGCTAATTATAGTATTAAAAAAAATGATTTTGTTTTTATAACTGTAAGCATGATTGACATTAGTCAATTGTCAACAAATTATTGTTTGGTGTAAAATACCAAAAGCTGGCACGATCAACACATAAACAGAAATGATTGTGTAGCGTCAATGAATGATGCAATGATCGCACAGCATAACGTCGCACTGTTTACGGAACATGGTAAATCTCTCCTTCTCTTTCACACTCCACCAAGCTTATGAGCTTTACAGAGGCTGATATTATTTTGGTTTACATAATACTAGAAATACGGAGTGTTTTTATGTATTTGTTGATACCCACCGGTTTGTCTAAGCTATAAGTACCATTTCAAAAGGTAATTGATTGACGTTTGTTACATTTTAAATCTTTTAGTTAGTACATGTCAAAAAATACAATGTGTCTGATGACAGAACATTGTGCCTTTAGCAGTTTTGTGGTATAATTACTTACTTTATATAATTAACGCCATAAACATAAATTCCACCCTCACTATCAGCATGAATGATGATCCACAAAGGTACGTTTCGCACGGAATTTTTTGTGTTGTGGAAAAAATTCTACTATTCACTATCTTGTGGCACCAATTTGCGTCGGCGGTTTTTCCGGACCGATGCGACTTGGGAACCTTTAAGAAGAGAGCCTACTCATATCTTAAAAGGCCGGCAACGCACCTGCGATTTCTCTAGTGTTGTGTGTGTGTGTCCATGGGCGGCGGTGATCACTTACCATCAGGTGAACCGCTTGCTCTTTTACCTTCTCTATTCCATAAAAAGAAATTAAAACCAGTTTTATTCAATGTACGCTAAAAGTAAAAAATGTAAAGCTGTAGTTCTATCTGAATTGTTCATTAATTGACTTTGATTGAATAGACAAATCGAATGGCGCGTAGAGTTTGTGAAATTAAAACTTATTTATTTTTATGTTCATGAGAAACTATGGAAACAAAATCTATTAAATGTAATAAAAAATTCCCATCTATTTCAGTTCATTAGTTAGAAAGAGATGTCAGATAAAATGAATTTTTTAACTGATTGAAATTGTATTTAACGGCGATTAATTTTATATACATTAAATATATCCGTTAAAATAAAACACGCTGTAACTAGAAGTGTATTAGTGTGAGTAGTGTGAACGTGCTTTAGATAATCGACTTTAGGCACGATTGACCGATTCAAACACTTAGCGCTTAATTCACTTAGTGTATTTTAGCAGAGTAACGTTTCTTGTAAAGTAAAATTATACAATTAACATTAGCACTCGAATTCTACACTTTTATACTATCGTCATATTATTAATAAAATAAACTTTGTACCCCTTTTTAAGAAAATAGGGAGGATGAAGGAGTACGAAATTTAGCACACTTATAGTTTATATTGAGAAGGAGTCCGGAATGCTAATATTTTTTAAAAATTATCCATAAAAATTCACTAAAACAAAACAGTTCACACACTACCATTAGTTTGACACAGACACACATCAGCAATTAATTATCAATCACATGCCAATCTCAGACTTGACATTTTATTAACCGTGTAGACAGAATGTTGACTTTTGAGATGGTTTTCCTTTAAGAAATTGACAATGAAAGGAGTTTTTAGGATTACGAATTATAGTCGAATTTTGATCACAGGCGATCACTAGTTTCCATAAACACATCAAATTTGCCATGAAATGTTATAATAATGACAATTAAGAGGCACACATTGCATTTATTAGCATACATATATTACATATATTAGCTGTCACTTAACCATTTTACAGAGTGATAAACTATAAGATTGTGTAGAACTAATAAATAATATGACACTTCCGGCGAGTGTCCTGTCTGTTGATATTATTGGATACACTAGCCGTACCCGCGGCTTTACCCGCTTGAAATTCAATCAATTTGCGGACTATGTTTTTTTTTTCCTGGATACAATATATGCCATTATCAACTTTCATAGAATTCGGTTCAGTAGTTTTTGCGTGATTATCGAACAAATTAATAAACAGAAATAAAATTAAGACAGACAGACAAAAATTTATGTGTTCTGTAATCGATTCTGTAGCCCCGCATAGTATTTACTCTTAAATATCTTTAATGTGCAGATTTCGTCTCGTTAGCTTTTATAATAAGTATACGTGAAATATTTTTCTTTTTCTTTCCACGGTATATATAAGCTTAGTGCTTTGACCACAATCTCACCTGATGTTAAGTGACGATGTGGTCCAGGATGGTAAACACACTAGGCCTAGAGGTATTGGTTCTCAAGTGATACTGCCGCTACACACTGGTATTTGGTGACAGGTTTTCATACTTGCGGGTGGTAGCTTACCCAGGCGGGCATTATTAGCCACCACCATGCCATAGCATTGTCCCACTATATTTTCCTTCACTGAAAGCTCAGGCTGATTTTAGAGTAGGATAGATGGGCTCAAACCCGCGTCCATTGAGGCGGAATCCAGCCGTACTATCCACTGCGTCTTCATCGCTACACAATGTCATGCATGTCTGTAATTTGCATAATTACATTGTACATACTTTATTCATGTCATCATGTATAACATATGTAAATATTCTATCAGTATACTTAAAAAAACATACATAAACGAATTAGATAAAATGTGACCCTTTGAAATGTTTATGTAGCGAATCATACAGTATTTAATTTTTAACTTTGAACTGCATTTATCTTTACAAAATTAATCAATCAATTTTGGTTTATGTCCCCTTGAAAACGGGTATTAACCATGATTTAAAAAAAGAATTATAATGTAAATCGGGCATTTCTTTTATAACCCAATACTGACATCTGCGGAGACAGAAACATAAACGTGTGAGTTTAAGAATATGTGAGGAGGGATAATTAGCAAAGGCTTTTAACATTAAGAGGAAAATGTATAATAACATTAACCTTGCCCGTATTTATCCGGAATCGATTGGTTTCTATTTATACTTAAAATACAAAGTAAATCAGCTTACCGGTGCTTGTTATTGTCCAAGATCTCAGAAGGATCTGATTTACGTCAGTTTAATAAATTTACGATTTTAAATAATATCATAGTAAGTAAGTTTAGCTGGCACGAGAATGTCGAGCGTGTACTACATTTTTGGTTTCAAATAAAGTTTGTCTAATATTTCCAACGCAGATACATAAGTTTGACATTCTTGAATCTGTGCGTACATATTTGCATCTAGATGGTTAGCTAATGTCATTAATTTCATAGCATCGAATGTAGAAATTTGAGATTCAGCCTTTAGAAAGTTTTTGAATAGATTCTTCCAGTGTATCCATTTAGTTTCAGGGTTTTGCGAATCAGGCGTAACATCAAAACGTTCGGGGCGTAAATATTTCGATAGGCGCTTAGACATGCGAAAAGTCGATGATGGATCACTTTGTGTGTCACTATACATCGTATCGTTTATTTTAATTTTTAAGCTGAATAAATTGTTACATATTAAAAGACTCGTTAACTAAAATATTGGCTATATCCAGCTTAAAATACAATTTTATATTCCAACATCTCTCACGTTAATAACTACACAATATAATAAAGAAGGTTGAACTTCAAACGAGTAAAGAGTTACATTACAGATATCCTCTGCGGTTTTCAATGTACTTGATTTTGTTTTGATGATTGCAAAGCTATTTTATTTCAATATTTAGTTTCAACGTTATAACTCTATTTTTTTTTTATTCACTCCTTCAACCATAAGACATCCACTACTGCACATAGGTTGTCATAATCGCCATACTTGACAGCCGGGTTGGCGATCGCAGTAATTATTTGTGGTACTCAGAGGATGCTGATGTCCATCCACTGGTTAATCCCTTAGTCGCCTTTTACGACATCCACGGGAAGATAAGCGATGGTGCTATTCTTAGCCGGCACTACAACTTTAGTCTGTGTTTATGTAAATTTATTCGTAATGTTTTCAATGTAGCAACTACAACCCATAAGCACTAATATTTTAAAGCTTTTATTATCTAATAAGATATAAAATAATTCGTTGTTTTATTTTACTTTTGTACCTATTATTTTATGTAATCACTACAATGTAAAAAACTCTTATAGAATTTGAATGAACACATGTACTAGTGCAGTTATATTTAAGTGTTAAGAGATCAATTTTCAATTACCATATGAATAATAAAAAAAATGTATTCTGATATATAATTATATGTCATATTTGTTTTTTTTTTTCGTTTTTTGTGATATCTTATGTCATTAGACATCACAAAAACCAAAGATAAATCTTTTAATAACATCACTGTTGGGGTGAGGTTCTTTTTTGTTTTGTTGCTGTAAACGAAGGCCATGTTTTTATTACTTTTTTATTGTACTTATCAAAATACATAAAAAATCTCTATTCAGCTTAGGCGCTTATGAACTTCAAGATATTACCATCGGTTCGGAAAACAACCCAGTTGTCGAGAAGAGGCGCAAGAAATTCGATCGATTTATCGAGCAAAAATAAAACAATTTATTTATTTATTTTATACTTTATTGTACACTAATTAAATACATATTGTACATAATACAGATATTGCCTTAGAGCACAAAGGGCGGCCTTATTGCTGCCAGCAATTTCTTCCAGGCAACCTTTGGATGGATTTGTTTAAGGAAATCAGGGTCAGTAGTAAGTAGCGAAAGTAACATTCATTAAGAAGAATCATAATATTTAAGACAAATTACAAACATGCATATTATATATACATACATAGATACACTTAAAGGTACAGACGTATCATAAATAAATTAAATATATACAATACAATGACAAGCTTGACGTTTTTTATGATTAAGGAGTAGCAGGATTAAATTATTCTTAATTAGATTAATGAATTAAATAGAATTGTGTAAAGTAATAACAGAGTATGTGCGTTCCGGCGAATCATTCTTATATCGTTTATTACGTAACAACCAACAAATAAAACATTAGTATTTATAGTGATATCAATTAAATTAAAGTAAAAACAGAAATACAGAAAATGTCACCTTTCAATTTTTTCGTATAACCGGTACTGACTATAATATAGATAATAATAATAACTTTATTGAATGAATATGTAAGGTATAATCAATGATATTTATCCTATAAATTTAATTGATATACAACATTAAGAGGATATGCGGTAAAGTAGATATTTCAGAAATCTATTGCTATCGCGTTGCGCCCCAAAGAAATAATAATAAAACATGAAAGGGACAACTGCAGGTCGGGCTGATTTTACCTATGCAAAATAGACGAAAACATCACTGCGCAGTACACTATTTGCGCCTCCAAATCTGAACTGTTTTTTGATTTTCTGTCAGTTTTAGAATAATAAAGAAGTTGGTTATGACAGTACGTTGCTTTTTAAAAATTCTACCTTCAAATTTGTTTGACGAATGTCTCAAAATGACGAAAATTCGAGCAATTTTTCACTTTCGACGGCTCTAAGTTTTTTCCACAATAACTAGTTTGGAGACGCCTCGAGCTGGCGCGGTAAACCAAAATGGCAAGGGAAGCGTGGTGGATGCGGGAACCAAGAAGTCATGCACTGACCTGTTCCTCAGCAGCAGCAAGCACCTTCGACGTGTAGATCCGCTCGCAGCGGCCCGAAAGCTCTCTCGAATAACACACGAGGGCTTCCAACACCTTACACACTTGCCAACACACGACGTCACCACAATATGCGGTATAATTTATTTTATTTGCGGAAAACTAATATAACCACCGATTTAGAAGGCGCGGGCGCGGTTAGGAACACAAGTAGGTATAGCGGGGTTGCGAAATATAGTATCTGTATGCGATGTATGCGCGGGCGCGGTTGACACAGAAGTAGTGCACGACAGGGAAAGGGGGTGGGGGTTTAGGAAGCCACACTAGGTGGCGTTACCAAATTTATGGAAAAAATCAAAACATACGGGCATGACGGTGGTGGATATATATTATTTGGTTTACAAATATTTACCATAATTCAATTATCCAGGGAGGAAATAGGGGACTACCTTTATTTGGAATAAATACCACTAGGATATCCTCTTAATGTTTCCTAGTGCCTGATCTAGGCCCAGCCTGTATTTCAGACGTTAAACTCTTCCCATAATGTTTATTGACCACTTATACCTTATACTCACTTATTAATGATAATTAATCTAATTAATATAATCTTAAATTAATTTAGAATGCAAGGTATTGTTCTACCTTCCTTTCTATTTATAAGCATAGAATATAAGACATATTATATATATATATATATATATATATATATATATATATATATATATATATATATATATATATATATATATATATAAGATGGTAAAATGTTCTAGAAAGCTCTAACTATAAATTGTCGGTTATTATTGTCACAAAGTAGGTACATATTACGTACATTTACTGTACTGTAATGATAGCCAAGAAATATGTAATTTATTAATATGGAAATAAAGTAATCTGTATATAATTATTTATTTGTTTAGTATATACAAATTAATTATTATTAGTTTCTCAATATTTTAATTTTATACTATCCACCTATAATTATTATATTACATTAATGTTTATTTATCGTCTATATTTATTTACAGATGTTAGTATAAACAAATTTTCTATCAAAAGACGTGACAGTTGAAAATCTTTTGAATATGTATTAGCAACATCAATCACATTATTAATAAAGATAAAAGTTTATACTTTTTTTACACGATATAGGCTCAGTGCTCTGACCACAATCTCACCTGATGTTAAGTGACGATGTGGTCTAGGATGGTCAACACACTAAACCTAAGCACTGGTTCTCAAGTGAAATTACAGTATTAAAAGATCTATTTCTCATAAATGAACCCCGTAATAGTTCGCCTGTGTTTTTCAGAAATATTTTTAAATTTTACTTTTATTTAATTTTATACTAAATTGTTTTTTGTATCCCGAAATATATCTATAGTATCATATAGTTTATTATAGGTTTGAGTAAGACGACATAAAAGTGAATTTTTAACATAATCGGTTTTTTAGAAAATGACAAAGTGAACAGTGGTTTTTTACGTATACAAGTTTACATGTATTTTTGTTTTATTAAAGATTAAATATCAAATTCTGTGTGATTATGGTGCATATTTTATTTGCCGTACCACCAGGCTAATTGCTGGATTTACACCAACTGATCTCGGAACTCAGCACTTTTTCACAATGTCCATTGTGAAAATAACACTACAAATAATTTAAACTGTTCAAGTGTGCGTAAAATACACGCTATTGATTCCGAATTCTATTAAAGAAAATACTTTTTTTTATGAATAACTACATTGAAATATGTAGTCTACGTGTAACGAACCCTTCAGTTCGTAAATGTAATTCGCACTTGTGCAATGTTTTGTTTTTTTTTTTAATACCCTTAAGATAAAACTCTTAACATTTTTTTATAAATATAGCTAATTTCATAAGTTACCTATTATTATGAATTATTCTAATTTTAAATTCAATGCTTGATAAACCATATACGAACAAGGTTTTACAAAATATGACTGAATTGGACAGCAGCGATGGTATAGGTCGTGCACAGACCGACGAGAGTCCACAGCATCGAGGCGTCTATGTTAATAGCACGAAGGATGGAGAACTCGAATCGATAATGTTCCAGGAAATCCAATGAGCTCAGTATTTTGTTTCTCTGTATTTCATCTATGCACATAATTTATTTAGTTATTTATTTATTTAACACTTTTTGCACACATTTATGTACAAAGGCGGACTTAATGCCTTAGGCATTTTCTGCCAGTCAACCTTAGGGTGGTGAATAAAGAAACAAAGGTAGGTGCAAAACTAAGTAATAATATTATATACTTGTGCATAAAGATAATATTATATAGATACATAGATACCAATATAATAAAATACATACCACATACACATATAATATATACATACATACATCATATATATTTATAATGTCAGAAAATTAAAATTTTAAACAAGAACTTGTCGTGTCTTACTGCATGGCAACAAATCCACCATAGTGATATGCGTCGCGATCCGAGAGTAGGTTGTATAGATCCTAACAGTTAGCGGGACTACTACAGTATAATAGAGCCCGACAGAATCATTTAAGAAAACCCCGTCATTAACGCATCAAGTTTCAGGATATGCCAGTGCACACACCCAAGTTTACCAACGTCCAATAGAGAGGGCTATACTTGGAGTCTCACTGCGTGATCGAATCAGAAATAAGGAGATCTGCAGAACAAGTAACCAACATTTTCCGAAGAATTGCAAAACTTAAGTGGCAATGGGCTCGACCCATTGCTCGTAAAACATGCCTGATGGTGCCAACGGGTTCTCGAATGGATGCTACGTACTGGAAGACGCAGCACAACGTAGACCAACGACATGGTGAAGGTCGCGTGAGTTCACTGGACACGTATGGCGCAAGAGCGGACGATCTTTGGGGGAGACCTATGCCCAGGGGTGGACGACTTTCGGTTGAACGGATGGAAGTGCACATCCAGATCTACCTAGCCTTTGCTGTGGTAAATATAAAGGGGAATAGTGATACCGACGGTCGATATCTATTCATTTATCATGAGATAAAGTGCAATCACTTTGACGAACTCAAATAATAAAAATTACTATTATAACCAACAATTATTATAACAACAACAAACAACTATTATAACCATAAAGTTGTATTACAGTACGACTGTCGTTCTGAGGTCCCGGGTTCGATCCCAAGGTCGGGTCAAGTGGTATTGGGTTTTTCTACTCAGTATCATCCCGGAGTTTGGAATTTGTGCCCGATATGGCGACAGACTCGCCCCCTATCACATCTGGGACGGAACTAAGCTCGGCGAAATGTGGGTGGTGTAGTTCGCTATTTCACCTATGCCTAACCCTTCGGGGATAACAGGCGTGAGCTTATGTTATGTTATGTAATAAAAAATAAGCAGGGACAAGGCGCTAATGACTGCTATAATAGTTATGAACTTAGATGTTGCTGTACTGAAATCAAGATGTAAATTTACCTCTGCATAGGAACAGTTCGTTCAATATCAACATTCTCATGACGTTCACTTCTCTCTTCACGCACTCAGCTAGCACGCACGGTGCGAAGGAAACCGACGTCGAAATCAAAATCGTAGAAACATAAAGGATTACGTCCTAGAAAAATTATAGATGGATATTAACTGAACGATTAATCTGAACGTATTGATCTGTGAAGTGTAATATTGAAACAAGGTAATAAATGGTAAGGTAAACTCTTGCGTAAAAGCTGACTGTTGAAAAAACTAGCACAACTTAGCACTCTTAGGACAACTTACATAACTTAACACTTAACTTATTTTTTTTTTTAGTGCTTTGACCCACAATCTCACCTGATATTAAATGACGATGTGGTCCAGGATGGTAAACACACTAAGCCTAGACTTACTGATTCTCAAGTGATGCTGGCGGAACACACCTATTGGTAATTGGCGACAGGTTTTCAAACTTGAAGGTGATAGCTACCCAGGCGGTCATGCTCTATGGTTGAAACCATGCTATGGTTTCCTCACGATGTTTTCCTTCACCGAAAGCTCAGGCTGATTTAGAGTTGGATAGGTGGATTCGAACCCGCGTCCATTGACGTGGAAGCCGGCAGTACTATCCACTGCGCCATCATCGTTTCAATCATTTTATTTTTTTGGTATAGGTATATACATTCGTTTATTTTGTTTAAAAAATATATTTTTTTGATATTGCAAACATACAGTTCAATTTTATGTTTTAGTATAAATTGAAATTTACCTTTGATATAATTAAATTAGCAATAAACTGGTATATTCTCACGCACACCGAGGTCAGCCCGTCGACGAAGGAAAGTAGCATCTGTGAAAATTAATAATAAATCAATTGTACTGGGTAAGGTATGTAGTGGAACAAGATATTTCAAGTCCTTCTTCAAAGAGCCCTTCGAGTATTAGACATGCAACAAGGGATGCAGGAGGCTTACGAGTTTGTTTATTTTTGATATCGTAGGGTCGGGGGAGCGTTTTTAATGGTGATTACGTCCTGTTGGTTGATCGGGTAATTCGCTAATTTTTCTTGCTTATGCATTGAAACGGGTTATAGATATAGTTTTGACACCGGATCGTTTTGGCATATTTTACGATTTAAATGTACTATAAAAAGCAAAAATCCAAAACGATTGTCAAAACTACTTTTACTACGCGACAGCTAGTAATGCCAAAGTTTCAAAATAAGACTTCAGAGGTTAACTAACTGTGAACAGACTATAGTCAAAATATTCTGTCAATCGTTTTGAATTTTTGATTTTTATTTAATAGTATATTTTACTATCGTGAAACATGCCAAAATGAATTCAAAGTAGTGCTACAAATATTTCTCTAGCTATACGTACATTCTCTGAAATACAAAGACCAAATAAAGCTTCGTTAATTTAATTTGTTAACGATTAACCACCATGACTCGTACGTAAAATAGTGTTGTCTGTGTATTAAATTTTTCTAAATTTAATAGGAATAAATATCAACAAAAGTCATTTCGGTTCATTATAAAATAAATAAAAAAGCCTTGATTTGTATCATAATGCAATAAATAAATAAATACATATCATATTAGATAATTTTTCCGCAAAGAAAGAGAAGTCGCAGCTTCTATGTCTCAATACTAAGTACTCCAAGAAAAATGCGTATCCAAAAAAGGGGGTTTTGGTTGATATGCGATCAGAAACAAAATACCTGTAATCTATGTTGTTTTTACTGATGTACGGCTATAGGTTTTTAGCGAAACATGTATATTACAAGTGATGTATATCCAGCTTATCGACACACTAAAGTGGTCCGTAGCTAAGGAGTTTCTTTTGCTGTGATAACTCTTGTTTCCGGTCGGTCTATTTTGAATGTGACACGTTTATCAAACTTCTTAAAATTATATATTCAACCAAATAATGGCGAATAATACATATCAAACATGGTAACACATATTCAGAACGATAATTTAACAGCTAAGAGGTAGTAGCTAGTGAATGATCGGCATAATTTTAATATTAGAAATAAAGACAAGTTGGCCGACCCACGCTTTAGGCTAAGTTAGTCTAATAAAAGCTTTATAGGTAATAGTATTCGATTTTACAATAAGATCCCAAGTAACATTACCGATTTACCTGACAATAAGTTCAAGTATTATGTCAAGCAAGTCTTAATCTCAAAAGGTTATTACAGGGTGGAGCAAGATTTCATAAGAAATAAGTGAAAAATAAAAATAAAACTATGAAACTATGAAAACCTTACCATGAATTTGATATGCATTTCGACAATTTTCAAGCATTCCAACAGTTGTTTATACATTATCAGGCAGTTTTGTATGGCCCTGAATTTAAAAGTGAAATCTCCGGCTCTGACATAGGTTTCAAGGTTTCTTTTCAGGCGATTCATTCGCTGCCACAGCATTTCAAATATCACAAAACTCAACGTACCCATGAAGTTAAGAACTAGTACCATAAAATGAAAACTCATAACCTGTTTAAATTTTGTTATAAGGTATGTCGATTTCGTATGATAAAATATAATCAAATGGACTAGTCTCCAAACAAAAATGACGAATATTACATTACTTGTTGTATTTAAATCATTTTCAATATTTATATCTACAAGTTTTAATTCATCATAGAAATCCATGAGAGTGTTTCCATAAATCAATGAAAGAAATGCATTCCCTATATAATTAGAAAAAACATTACATAGAGAATAGCTCGAATTAGTAATGGCGTTTCCAAATTCAAAGTTATAGTAAAAACACTTAACACGCAAACAAACAAAATGCAATAAAATTTTAGTAATAACGTGATCGTTTTGTTGTTTGAGACTTTGTGATACATTCCGATGGCGAGTCTTAAGTAAATTATTTGCTTTACGGTTAACTTCAACATCGTGAATTTATTAACCTGGAAAAAAATTACATTGATTAAAATTAATAATAATTCGGAAATTCAAAACTTCTTTTAAATATTTCGCGTTTTGTATAGAAAGAAGGGATTTATTATAAAAGAGAGATGTAATGTAAGTATATGAGTAGATTTTTTTAAATAACTCCAATCCTTACGTTATTATGGAGGGGGTGGGGGTACAATTTTGTTTACTACGGCGGCCGGCAAGGGAGAGAGGTCATCAAAAAAGTTAAAAATTCTCATTACGTACAACGTTAATTTATTTTTTACTAGTCTAAATGATGTTGACCGTATGGGCTTTGACAGTTTTATCGAACTTTTGGGGCGAATGCTTAGGGCGCTCAACTGTGAGCATGGTAGCTAACGCAACGACACCAAAGAGCTCTGAACCTCGGCTGGGCTGCTACCTTAGACGTAAATTCTACGGAAGAGCCCCTTAAAGAACCCATGTATGTATCTGCGTGTAGTGTGCAGGAAGGAGTATTGGGTGCAGTGTTATCATCGAAGCATGTTCCCGGCCTCTGCCGGGAGGAGACCCCAGTGTATGGGAAACGCTGGATACGCGGACGTGGGCCCATGAACGCTTGCATTCTCAAATTAAGGGAGTAAAAATAATCGGGATTGGGAAGAACGTTATGTCGCTTACTCATTCCTTAAATTATCAACCGGTGGTCTGTAGCAAAGTATATATCTACATAATTAAAAAAAAAGAATCATGAAGGTATATCGGTCCATAGACATTGTCAAATTAAAACACTATAAAAATATTATAACCAGAAGAATTTAAAAAACCAAATTAAAGTGGCTTTAATCTATAGTAATAAATAAATTAAAATAATTAAATTCTATATATACGAACACCTATACCAAAAATCCAATTTTTATATTTTTGTCCGTCTGTCTGTGTGCATCGGGTAATCTCCGAAACGGTTGGACCGATTTTGACGGAACTATATTAAGTAGATAGCTGAAGTTACTCCGGGTAACTTAGGGTATTTTTAATTTTCGAAAATAATTAGGGTTCCGCGTAAAAAATATAACATCCGATCCAATGCACAGTTTTACGGGCAAGTGCTATAATTTTTGAAATTAGTTTTTTAACATTATAAAAAATTCGGTTGTCACTACTAAATTGTATATAAATTTAGTTTAGTAGGTTTTATAAAGTTTTTAATATTAAAGCAATGACTTTCTTTAAATAAATAGGTTTTCAGCTAGAAACTTTTTAAGTATTTTTTTTTAGTAACAAAAATAGTTACAAGTTTCAATTTTATTACTATTAAGTTATAATTTCGTTCAAAATACGTATACAATGTGTATGGTACATGAAACAATGTATTTTGCAATTTATTTTAGCCTTCGTGTGTTTATCGTCCTTGACTGCATCGTCACTTAACATCAAGTGAGATTGTGCTCAAAGCGCTGTGACTATAAAGTGTAATAAAAAAAATTATGGCCTTAATAGTTTTAACATAGTTTTGGAATAGTTTGAAATAGTTTTAAAATAGTTTTTAATTATTTTTTAAATAGTTTAATGAAGATAATCTTTTCTATAGTATTGTATAAATTGAAGTAGATGGATGTATGGATTTATGTGTAAATAAATTGTATAAATATAAGAGAGCAAAAAGAATGTAGCTAAAGTAATAATAAAAGGGCACTGAAAACGAAACATCAAGATATATGAAAGCAAAAGATCATGCTAATAAATGATAAAAAAGAGCACAAAATACTGAATAACTTATTTAGCAGTAAACAAGGTCCCTGGTCACGCCAGGGGAGATGCCGGAGCTAAAAAAAAATAAAATGTCAAAAACATTTCAAGACAAATTAAATATTTAGCAATTTCATTACAAATATACACTTTTTTACTTTCCTATTTATTTCCCTAACGTTCATAAAAAAGCACGTTTTTTTTTTTTATTTATTTATTTAGGACAACAAAACAATTACACCAAATACATGTAAACGAATTCAACAATATACTTAAGTAGTACTTATAGCGTAATCAGCTCCGTTGCCCACGGAATACGTAAACTTACAAATAAGGGCAAATATTAAAATTAAACAAAGAGTAATTAGAAAATAGAAAAATATTAAGTAACATAAACTAGACGAACAAATATTAATTGGATAATTCATTGGATCCACAAAGTAATAAATTGTTAGAAATAATAGTCTCCTTTATAAATCTCTTGAACGAAGCCGGTGAGGACGCAAATATTTCAATATTATTGAAGTGATTGTTGTAAAATTTTGTCATTCTCCAAAATGGTGCGCGCTCACCGGCATTCGTCTTACAGGGCATAGACGCGAATAGATGCAGCTTACGGGTCTCTCGTGTGCAGTGTGGCCGATACGGCACATGATAATAAATTTGGCTAACAAGGCAATTACAGTCGAATTTATTATTACATATATTAAACAACAGCATTTGATCAAGGAGTAATCTTCTCGCATGTAGCGTCGGTAAACAAAATTTGTTTAAAAGTGAATCGTAAGAGGACTTCGAATGAAAACAACGATAGTTCATCGCCTGCAAAAATTTTCGTTGAACGCTTTCTACTTCATTATGATATTTATTGTAAAACGGATTCCATACAGAAGTAGCATATTCCAATTGTGATCTAATTAATGAAGTGTATAGTAAAATATACGACTCAGGCTTTTTAAAAGGTGCACAAGTTCTCATTACGAAACCGTACATCGCATATGCTTTATTCACTATATGATTAATATGAACATCAAAGTGTAATTTCGAGACCATTAATATTCCCAAATCTCTTATCATAAATACTTTTTCCAGTGCAGTTCCACCAAGTGAGTAACTGAAGGTTATGTAGTTAAATACCGTTAAAAATTAACGGTAAATATAACTTACTCTTCAAAATATTGTGGACGAGAAAACAAACAGATATTTTAACGATTTTTTTTAATAATAGTCACCTGTGTTCTTTTGGTATTGATTTGATTGTTTTAATCGAAACAAAACATGTTATTTCGTTCGTAGCTTGACTGCGACTGGATGTTTCATAGAATCGTTGCCTAGGCTACAGAAAATAAACAAGTTATTTCAGTATATTTCTACAAATATGTAACGTTTTAATATTGTTACTTGTATATTGAATTTGTTACGTTTTTCAATATGTTATAAATATAAAAACAGATAATGTTATAAAACTAAAGAAATTATTTGTTTGAAAGTGTTCTTAGTAATTTGATACAAAAGCGATGATGCCGCAGCGGTTAGAGCGGCCGGATTCCGCGTCAATTGACGCGGGTTTGATGCCCACCCATCCGACTCTAAAATCGGCCTGAGTATTCGGTGAGGAAACCATAGCATGGTGATAGGGTATTCTTTAATGATGCCCGCCTGCGTAGCTACCACCCTCAAGTTTAATAAGTACCCCATAATAAGTATTTATATTTAAAGACAAGCTGTTTGCCTACGGCTGCGGTCGTGTTTCATGTATTCTTCACTGCATTTTAATTTTTTTTATACGGAACCCAAATAATTTTTTTTAGCACTAAGATAAAGTAAAAATATTTCTCAAAAATTCAAGCAGTTTCTTTTTGGCGGGATCTCACTCTGACATGTAGCAGTTATTTTATTTAGTTCATTAAACTTGTGTATTTGACTCTATATCATGTAGTCTTGGTGGCGTTTTTGTGTGATATAGTTTAGTTATTGTGTTCATGTTAAGTTTATTATAGAAGATAACGCGTAGCATGTAATCTGAAGCGCGCCGACAGAGCTCCATGAAAAGTTCGAGCAGGATGGGCCACCGTTTTGCTGGAGCTTGGAAACGCTGATACAAGATTGAAAATACACCTTACCCACATGACATTGGCACAAATTGTGTGCACACAGATTGCTAGTAACTAATAAGAAGAAGAAATTCATGCACTTGCTCGTAAAACAAGAACAAAAAAGCATTGAATCGGATTTTATTCAAATTTGTATGAGTTTGAATTTTTTACGTAGAACTCTAATTATTTTCCAAAATTAAATGTACCCTAAATTACGCGGAGTAACTTCAGACCAAAAAGTCCTGTGAAAATTCGTTCAGCCGTTCCGGAGATTACCCCGAGCAAACAGATAGACGGGCAGACAAGATTTTTTATTTTTTTATTTTTAGTACATTTAATACATTCAAATACATTTAGTAAAAAAAATATTTTGACATTACAAACAGACATATACGGATACATAATAGACGGTACTGAGACGTGGTCACTTACAATAGGCCTAATAAGAAAGCTCAAAGGGCAATGGAGAGAGTTATTCTTAGAGTTTCACACTACGTGATCGAATCAGGAATGGAGAGAGAATTGCTAAACTTAAGTAGCAGTGGCACATAGCTCACAGAAGCGATGCCTGATGGCACCAGGTTCTCGAATGGCTACCACACACCGTGAGACGTAGCGTGTGTAGACCCCCCTAGGTGTACCGACGATCTGGTGAAGGTCGCGGGAATCCGCTGGATGCGAGTGGCGCAAGACCGGTCGTCGGGGAAATCTTTGGGGGATACTTATGCCCAGCAGTGGTTTTATTTATTAGTATAGATTAAAAAACAAAGGATATATTGAAGTAAACAGAAGTATATTAATAAAGTAATTATTTATTTACTTTTTAGTGCATTTATCTAGTGTATTTTTTTTGAAGTCGGTTTTGTCTTTAATTTAAAAAATTTTATTCTCTACTTTTTAGTTTTTTTTTTTTTTTCATTTATTTACATAGGGCTTTTACACATTAGTGTATGCCAGCCCTATCGGAGCATACCCAATATATCTTACAGCACAATTAAAAAAAATATACAACTAAATTAAATTGTCTCTTAACTTATTACTTGTAAAAATAAAGTTCCATAGCATACTAGCAGAATCGGACATCGGTTCTGCTAGTACACCATGGAACATGCCTATATCTAAGTAACATAATCCTAATGACAAAGCCAAAGAACTTCTAGCCCCGCATTTCGGGTGCATTCCACCAACAGATGCTAAGCGTCTTCGACTTTACCACAACTTTCACAGTTAGGTGAGTCTACTTTCCTCATTATATACCCAAATCTGTTAAATGGAACATGCCCAGAACGAAACCTAAAAGCTGTTTTGATTTGGCCTCGCGTCAGCTTGTATCCTACAAACCAAGGTATATGGAGTGGTTCACTTTGTATTGTTTTATACCATATTCCTTTATGTAGGGATATGACATCAAAGTGTTCCTTCCATAAAGATCGAATAATATTTTTGAATTTGGGTAGTATTTCCATATAGTTTGGATCTATATCATATTCCGAGCCGTGTAATGTAGCCGATTTAGCTAGTCTATCTGCTTCTTCGTTACCCCATATACCTATGTGTGAAGGAATCCACTGAATCTTAATAATGACATCAGAATACTGAAGATTATAAAACAGCTTAAGTATTTTATATGCTACCGATACACCTCTGTGACCAGAGGAGCATCGAGCAATATGCTGAATAGCACTTTTGAAATCAGAAAATATAACAATTTTTTTATACCCAGCCAAGATTGAGTAATTAATTGCTTCTAAAAGTGCTATAAGTTCTGCAGTCATTATTGACACTGGACTTATAATTTTGAAGCAAGCAGATTTATTGGAATAAGAGATCGTAATATGCGGACCCTGAACCACTGGCGTCCTTTGAGCCGTCTGTGTAAATCTGTTGCCAGTTATCATATTTTTCGTTTAATTCTAGTAATACTTTCTTTTTTAGGGATGTAAATTCATATGACTTTTTAGAATGTATCATAGTTTTTAATTCTGATTCTAGCTTATCTGCTAAATTAACTTTTGAAGTCCAAAATGCTAATGAGAACATTTCAACAGTCTCTCCTGCATGTATAATTTCCTCTTTTACTTTATCATACACATCGATAAATAAAGGTAACTTCTTATTAGTCCAATACCTAATGTGTCTTGTGTACCAAAGTGTATTTATTAGGTTCACTGTTGTATTGTTAAGCCAGGTTTTAGCTTTTAAAACATACTTGATACATAAATATTGTCACCTTAAAAACAAGGGTGGAATACAGATCTCACTCTCCATAACATGTATTGGTGTCGTTTTAATAAAACCTCCTATGATCCTCCAAGCTTGATTTTGAATTTTGTCTAGTTTACATAAATGATTTTTGGCACTATTACCGTATAAAAAGCTACCAAAGTCTATTCTACTTCTAATTATAGATATGTATATATGACGAAGATGTGCTGGGTGTACTCCCCATGAAGGCCCCGATAATACTTTAATTATATTTAATGATTTTGTTGATTTTTCGCATAATTCATCTATATGCTTAAACCACCTCAAGGAAGAATCAAGTCTCATACCTAGATATTTAACCGTTTCCACTCTTGGAAGCAGAAGACCGTTAATTTTTAATAATGTTTCTTGCCTCCGATGACCTCTACTAAATAAACATAATTTTGATTTTGTTGCGGACACCTCTAAACCTAAATTCATTAATATATCGGTTATAGAATTTAGCGCCTCTTGCATATTTGTAATACTAACGCGCAAATTCTTGCTAGAAACATAAAGTGCAAAGTCGTCGGCGTACTGTGAGATCGAAACTGTTTTAATTACTTTGCAAATTTTTGACGTTACAATATTAAATAGCAAAGGTGAAATAGGGTCTCCTTGGGATAATCCCCTACTAGATGATCTGACAAAAATATTATTACTTTCACTATTATTATGTATTTGTAAGTGCCTTTCAGTAAGAAAAGACCATAAATAACTGCAAATTCTTTTTCCCACATTAAATTCATCCAGGATTGCCACGACCTTTTCAACCAAAACATTATTGTATGCATTATCTATATCTAGAAAACAAACTAAACTTGGTTCATTTTGCGCGAAACCTATGTTAATTTTGGTAACCAATCGAGCTAAACAATCTAAGCATGATTGCCCTTTCCGAAATCCCGTAGTGTTGGGCGACAATATTTTGTTTGATTCTACATACCATTCTATTCTTTTGGCTATCATGTTATGAAATATTTTACACACGCACGATATTAATGAAATTGGTCTTAGTTTGATTTCTGAATCATTGTTACAATTATGTTTTGGTATTGACACAATACGAATATTGCGCCACTGCTGTGGTATAAGTCCCGTGGATAATATATTATTATATATATTTAATAAGAATATTTTACCACACATAGGTAAGTTGAAAATCATTGAATATGTTATATTATCTTCACCTGGCGCAGTGTCTTTTTTCTTTAAACAACTATTTAACTCTTGGATAGTGAAATCCGATTCCAATAATAGGTTTGAAGAAATAAACTTGGGAGTTGAATATAGAACTGTATCAGGTGTTAAAGTATTTAAAAGTTCTTTTTGCTTATCTATAGGAACATAAATTTTGGTTGGTTTGTTTACGTCCTTTTAACCATTTCATTTTTTGCCACATTTCTGAAGAGGACATTTGCTCATTAATAGAATCACAAAATTTATTCCAACTTATTGACTTAGCTTTCGATATATGTTTCCTAGCTTTCAATATTTTGTCTTCTAACGTTTTTAAGTTATCGGGTGTCGGGTTTTTCCTAAAAGATTTTAATGCTAGTCTGCGTTCTGCAATTACTTTAGATAACAGTGGTGACCAATACTCTTTAGGTTTAAAATTACTTTGAGGATTCATAGAACTTTTAGTTATGGGAATATGTTTCTTAGCAGATTTGTTTATACATCTTAAGAAAACGTTGTATTTATGTTGTAAATCACTAAAATTATAATTAATCTTATCCGATAAAAGTACATTTATATATTCACAATAACCTGTCCAATCAGCATTGTTGCGGATTAGCTCAGTTTTAGGTGAAGATTGGGCAAATATTATGATGGAAAACAGGAAAAAAAGGCGATATTCGGTGTATCTTCAATGAGTGTATATTACTATCTGGTATTGACAATACATCGAATTCTTAAATTAAAATACATTTGTTTTATAAGTAAAAACTACACAAAATAAAAAAGGTTATTTTACTCAGACAAAAAAGGTATAAAAAGGTTGGATTCTCAACATCCTCCTCTTTTTTTTTAAAAATTGGTTATGTAGTAATTACAATTAATTTTTTAAGAGGTCTCCTTAATTGGCCAGCAGATGTGGCAACATCAGCCACTCTGGAAATTCCATCCTTGCCCTTATATAGGGATATGACTCTCCCTTTTGGCCACACACCACGAGGTAAATTACTGTCAGCTATAAGAACAACATCTCCCACTCGAACGTAACGAATAACGTCCCAATTAAAAAATGAAAAGGAGTGAGTGCCTCCGGATAGTCAGGATCAGGAGAGACGTGCGTGAGAGGTCTACTGTTTACAATCGCTTCTGCTTCTAGGAGAAGAGTTGATAAAACTTCATCTGTAGGTGACTTATCTTTGAGTGTCACTTTAAGCGCAGTCTTTATGCTTCGAACTAAGCGCTCCCAAGCTCCACCTATAAAAGGATCATCGGGTGGTATAAACTTCCACTCTATTAATTCATTTGCTGCGAAAGTTAAGATTTGTTTCTCGTACAGTTTTTTAAGCTCTCTACTAAGGCCGACAAAGGCAGTTCCGTTGTCAGAAAAAATTTTACGTGGTAATCCGCGTCGAGCAATAAATCTTATCAGACTCATCATTGCCGCATCTGTAGTAAGGCTGTAGACTACCTCCAAGTGTACTGCTCTTGTGACCAGACACGTATATAGAGCGTCGTACCGCTTTTCATGTCTTCGGCCTACGGTAACTTGAAGAGGTCCGAAGTAGTCTACCCCAATGAAAGAAAAAGGTCTTTGGTGGTGTGCAAGTCGCTCATCAGGAAGTTTTCCCATAGGCGGATCTAACGGTTTAGCTCTTTGATGTGTACAAAATAGGCAGTCGTGAGCTACAGAACGAACTGTGGTTCTCAGATTGAGGATCCAGTAGCGTTGGCGGAGTTCGTTCACCACTGTCTCAGTGTTCGCATGTGCAGCTTTTTCGTGGTAACGCATTACTAGAAGGCGGATAGCTGGATGTCTTCCATCGAGTATAATGGGGAATTTCTAAGGAGTATTGATGTGTATAGTAGCGCTGATACGTCCGAATAGGCGAAGTAAGTTGTCATCGCTTAAAGTGGGAGATAGTTTAAGCAATCTACTGTTACGTGGTAGCGGTGTGTTATTCTTTAGGCAAGAGATCTCTGTTTTAAAACAGTCTAGTTGACTTTGCCATAAAATATGAGTTTCGGCCATTTGTAAATTGGACGCTGTTAAAATGCAAGGAATTACGGCGGTGTTATCTACTCTACCACGTAAGATAAGAAGTTTACGTGCAAATAAATGTGCTAATGCTGTGGCTCGAACTAAACATAACCATTTACTTATGCGATGAGGACTAACTGAAACAGGAGCCAGTGGATGGAACGGGTCATCAACAATCAAATGACAAATTAATCTATCCTTTGATTTTAGCTCCGACTGATCGACTTTGAAATTAGTTGTTGGTTCACTCGGCCACTGACTTGAATATAAAAACTGTGGGCCAACAAACCAGCGTGACTCTATGCTCAAAGGATCCCTTTTAAGGCGTGTAGCATCATCTGCCAAATTTAGTGCAGTTGGAACCCATCTCCATTCATTTACATTAGACAGTTCTAATATTTCGCCTACGCGGTTGGCAACAAAAGGTTTGAAATTACGAGCGTCATTGCGAAGCCATCCGAGAACATTCATAGAGTCACACCAAAAGACTCGTTTGCATGGTTTTAATTTGTGAGCGTTGCAAAGAGCATCAGCTAAGCGTGCAGCTACTAATGCGCCTTGGAGCTCCAAGCGTGCGATTGAGGCTGGTTTTAATGGAGCTACTCGAACCTTGCTACCTATTAACACTACGTTAATAGTTCCGTCTGGAAATATTAAGCGCCAATACGCTACAGCGGCATATGCAGACTCGCTAGCGTCACAAAATAAGTGAAGTTCTCTTTCTATAACTACATCATCAAACACACTGAGGTTGTACCGACGTGGAATTTTAAAATTATTCAGAGAACTGACGCAAACTTCGTGCCATTCTTTCCACGCCGCGGTATCTTCCTCAGTAAGCTGATGGTCCCAATCAACAGCTTTACGCCAAACGTTTTGAAATAAAATCTTAGCTCTCACAATAAGCGGGGCTAATAATCCAATTGGATCATATATGCACATCATAAGTGACAGTGCTTCGCGCTTTGTAAATTTTGAAGAAATAGTCTTCTTTTTAAAACCTTCAGCGTTAAAACTAAGGCAATCTTCAGTAGGCTGCCAAACTAAGCCTAAAGTTCTAACAGATTTAGCTACTCTACCTAAATTGACGTTAGCTAAATATGAATCCGCTACAGACTCTTTTGGGATGAGGGCTAGGGCTGTAGGTTCATTTGATACCCAAGAACTCATCTCATAACCTGCATTTTTATGAATGGTGATAATGTCTGAAGCGAGACGCGCTGCATCAGCCACTGAAGGTGTAGATACTATACAGTCATCCATGTAATGATCATTGAGGATAGCATCCACAGCTTCAGGGAATTGCGTCTGAAATTCAAGTGCGTTTTTATTTTTAATAAACTGTGCAGAAAAAGGACTTGAAGCTGCACCGAAAATCATAGACGCCATTCTAAAAACTTGAATGGGTTCACTAGTGGAATTTCGCCACAAAAAACGTTGGGCATCCCTGTCTTCTTCGCGTATTTTTACTTGAGGGAACATTTCCCTAATATCAGCAGAAAGGCCGACTTTGAATTCACGAAAACGCAAAAGTATATCTAAAATTGAGTTGAGAAGGTCCGGTCCAGTAAGTAACATAGAATTCAGACTTACTCCTCTAGACTTAGCCGCCGCATCATGAACTATACGAAGTTTACCGGGTTTATTAGAATTGATAACACCGAAATGGGGTAGGTACCAACATCTTTTAACAGAGTGTTCCACACTGACAGGGCCTTCTGCGTAATTTTTATCAAACATGGCCTGCATATTTAACTTATATAGTTCGGCATAAGCTGGCTCTTTGCTCATTTTTCTTTCTAAACATTTAAATCTAGACAAAGTATGCCCGAAGCTGTCCGGAACTTCAAAAATAAGATCTTTCCAAGGAAGCCCTACCTCAAACTTACCATCAGGTAAACGACGTGTTGTTTCTTCCAAAATTTGTATAGCTTTAGCATCATCATCACTTAAACGCTCCTTTTTAGTAATACCTAAAGAATCTAATTTATAATAATTTTGAATAAGCATGCTTAAGTTTTCAGAATCGTCATTATCAGTAAGGTTTACATGGTTGACAAAATTCACGGGCTTAGTTCTGCTTGAATCAAAACCAAATAATACCCAACCTAAGTTAGTTTTAATTGCAACTGGCTGAGACCTAGTGCCAATCCGAGACTCCTTGGAAATCAAAAGATGCCAGTTATCAAGTCCAATAATTAATTTAGGTTCACCTGCTTCGCAACAAAGTATGTTGGATAAATCTCTTAAATGCCGAAACTGTGTGATACCATCAATGTGACTTTTTTGTTTTGACAAGCCTAGATTTTCAATCGAACGAGCGTTCCGAATAGAAAATATATCAGTGGAATGATAACCTTTAATTTTGAAGTCAACATGCTGAGCCTTAATCTTTTTGCCTAAGCCACTAACACAGTCCAACATAATATCTGACGTAGGTCCTGTGATACCTAGTTGCTTACAAATTTCGGAGTCAATTAGTGTAGCTGTTGAGCCATCATCCAATAAAGCATTCGTATTAATGCTGCCTAACGGCCCCCCATGATAGTTACCTTTATGATTTTTAACAGGGGTCTAGAGTAATTTTGTTTCTTAGATAAATCAGACAAAGAAGTTTTATCAGACAAATAAGTCGTGTGTGTAAGAATTTCGTTTGGTTGTTCGTTAGAAGTACAGGCTCTACTTTGTGAAATTGTATAAATGTCGCTGTTAGGTTCATTTTCAGCAATCGTGTGCGTAGCTAAAATATCCGCGTTGTGTAAAAGTTTATGGTGCTTATGTTTGCACTCCACAACGTTGCAAATCTCTTTAGTGAACTTACAATATTTATAACTATGAGAACCTTTTTTAAGACATTTGTGGCAAAGTTTATTTTTAATTACGAATTGCCACCTGTCATGAATTGGCATTTCTACAAATTTGTCACATTTTGACAAATTATGATTTTCTTTACAAATAAAACAAGTTTTAATGTTTTCCTTTATAGAATATGCGTGATTTTTAGAAGGCTTTTCTGTAATAGTGGACTCACGAGAACATTCCGAAAATGATACTGCATGAACTTTCTCAAATCTTTTTGCAGGAACTAAAGGGTCTGGAACTAAACCAAATTTTAGGTGCAACTCGACTTCCCGAGATAAAAATTGTGATAACAACTCAAGCTTAGTCTGTCCCTGAGGTGAAAAATGTATCATGCCATATTCAGTCCATTTATTACGTAACAGAGGTGTTAGTTTAATTAGAATAGCTTGAAAAAGCTCTGGAGATTCTAAGTAACATCTGTGGTTGAGAAGCCTTATCACTTCTACACAATTTTGAATTCTACATGCAAATTTATTAAGGTCATAACTTTCAGAATTTAATTTTGGTAAAGATCGAACGGAAACAATTTCATTAAGTACTATTAACTCAGATCGACCAAACCTCATTTCTAAAGCATCCATTACTACGGAAGGATCATGAGCTGACACGAGAAGAACAGATACTGCCTCCCGAGCCGCTCCTCTGAGACTCATGCCGATGCGAGTTAAATTCTCCGTCGCTGAGAAGGTGGCCTTGCTGTCCTCAAACATTCTCTTGAAAGCTAGCCAATCCAAAGGCCTACCGTCAAAAATAGGTAGCTTTCCGTCTCCACATTTGACCTTGCTAGTAACCAACGATGTAATAGCCTGTGCTAATAAAGAAATGTCAGTGGGTTGTTCTGTTTTAATTTCAGTAGTGTTATTTTGTATACTATTAGTTACATTTGTAGGATTGTTCGCTGCGGCAGTAGATTGAAATAGCTTTGGTAAGCTTCTTCCACCACTTTTATTATCAAATTGGCGAAATCCTAAACAATCAAGACGTTTATTAGCTTGATTGGGTTTTCCCAATACGTCTTGATTATTAATTTCTACAGTATTTAGCCACTTTTGTATTGAAGAATTAAAACTTCCACGACTTCTACTACTTTCCGAGTCCAACTTTGCAAGCTGGCTCTCTAGCTCTAATTCAGCGGCTTTGCGCTCAGCGGCGGCTGTTACAGCGGCGGCTGTTACCGACGCTGCCGTTGCGGCCGCTGCTTCTTCAGCTTCTGCTTTACCTACTTTTCTTACAAATTCGGCTTGCAGCGCAAGCTTTTGAGCTCTAATTGTAGAAGAAGATTGTACTGACCTTGAACTCTTGTTTGAAAATGTACCTTGAGTTTTATTATTAGCCACAGGTTCACTCATGATAGCCTTGGTACACTTATCGTCTCCTGTTTTCTGAATTTTACTTTGAGCCCTAGTTTTCACCATTTGAAAATGGACACGTTTTCAATAGGTAAGTTCAAAATTTTTAGGAGAAGGACCAAAATGTTGCGGATTAGCTCAGTTTTAGGTGAAGATTGGGCAAATATTATGATGGAAAACAGGAAAAAAAGGCGATATTCGGTGTATCTTCAATGAGTGTATATTACTATCTGGTATTGACAATACATCGAATTCTTAAATTAAAATACATTTGTTTTATAAGTAAAAACTACACAAAAAAAAAAAGGTTATTTTACTCAGACAAAAAAGGTATAAAAAGGTTGGATTCTCAACAAGCATTTTTGTAGTTTCTTACTTCAGTAATATTAATTTCTTCTCTATAGTTCATGACAAATTTAATTATTAAGTGATCACTTCCTAAATTTTCTTTGGTTACATTATATTTAAAATTAATTACTATATCAGTAGAAATAAATGTTATATCCGGTGAAGATTTTTGTAAAAAATTGTTAACTAATTTTATTCTAGTAGCTTCACCGTCGTTAATAGTAATGTACCCACAATCTAATGAAGCGTCTAATAATTGAGAACCTCTCGTATCAATTTTGTATGACCAATTCGAGTGGTGTGCATTGAAATCCCCGGCTATTATGGTTTTTTTTTGGCAACATAGAAAAAATATAGTCCCAATCAGTTTGTGTAGTATGTATAGATGACGGACAATATACAGATATAACATTTTCTAGTTCCACACAGTTTACTATTTTAACATGTACAATTTCTATTCCTAAATTTTTACAACTATTTGAAACACTATATGTTTGAATGGATTTATGAATTATAATACATACGCCACCATAACCATCTGCTCTGTCACTCCTATATACATTATACCCACTAATTTTAACAGTAATATCTGATTTTAACCATGTTTCACTAATTATAGCGATATGAATATTCTCTTGGTGTAAGAGCGAAATAAAGTCTGTTAGTTTAGGCTTTAAGCTCTGTGCATTCCACTGTATAATGTTCAATACAGTATTTTTAGAAAACTTATCCATTGGTAAAATTCGAAATAATATTGTTGATAACATCTCCTTCATTTAAGATACTACACATGTACGAGGTGCATTCTTCAATGATAAATTTAAATATACTTACTATCTTTTCTTCTAAAGTAGTATTTGAGAATATAATTTCTTTGATTTTATTAAGTATTCTAATAAGATCAAATCGCCTTTTCTTGTCTTTCTTACCCTGAGTTATGTTTTCGTTAAAATTAATTTCTCTGTGAGTATTTTCTGTGTTTTTTTTTTTTTTTCGGACATAAGTCTTCTGTTTAACTGCTCGTGTTTTTATTTTATTTTTTTGTGCTTTTCGTGTATCATTTTCAATATATTCTGAACATTGATCATTTGCACTTTCGTTCTCGTCAGTTAATTCTTGATTTATTAGACTATTTCCTGCTACTACTTAGCTGTAAAATTTATTAGAGTGTAGAACACCTGCACTGTGACTATCAATATTATTTTTAGGTTCTTTACCTTCGCTTATAGTTTCTTGGGCTCTAGTTGAGGTTTCTTTTTTTGTATTTCCATAGCCTTTCGATAAGTACAATTTTTTTCACACATTATCTTACGGATATTTTTCTCTCGTACAAAAAAAGGGCAAGCCTTGTCAAGCGCCATGTGATTACCTTTACAGTTAACACAATTATAATTGGATATTTCACAATTAGCATGTTTGTCTCCGCATTTTGGGCAAATAATATTTTTTGCAGAACAGAAACGCCTGGGATGTCCATATCTCCAACAATTTGAACATTGCGTAACCTTAAACATGTAAGGTTCCACCTTAAACCTACATCCGTATCCGAAGACATACGGAGGTAAGATGGAACTTTTAAAGCAAAGCCGTATGGCTTCAGACTCAATCCTCTGACCTTCTGACAGACGGTTCATTCTTTTGACTGAAACTATCTCGTATTCGCATTTGAAAGTGTCATATATCTCCTTTTCCTCTATTTCCAGTTCAATTTGTTTGACTATACCATAAGATAAATTAATTTCATGTAAAGGTTGGCATGTATACCCCATATCGACGATCTTTTTTGATTTGACTAATTTTTCTGCCTTTTGGCCATTTTCAAATTGAATATGTGCTTTATTGGGGCCTTTGTACTTTATTTTCAAAATACCTTCAATATTCTCGCCCTACTTTTTTGTTAAACTGTGTAGTTTTATATATAGCTCAGACGCCTACCTAATACCTTCGGAAACAGATAAATGAAACATGTCTTTAATATTGGAGGGTTGCTCTCGATTTCTCTGAGATCCACTTATTAGATCCTGACGTGATGACAATGGGACCACCCTGGGAGTGTACTCCTTCGATTAAAGAAATTGCAAATCGGTCCACGAATGACGAAGAAACGTAAAATGATCTTATGGTTTAGGGTTAATTTTATAGTAATTTTGACAAGTTAAAAAGTGTAGTAGTAAGAATTTTTAGGAGTCGGTAACTCTGACGATTGATCCAGTAGATTGCGAAATACGACGCGCTACACGGAAACGCCGGGAAGATGTATTACGCGGGTTTGAACGCCTGCGTACAAATTGCGAATCAGTGTTACCAACACTACTGTTTTAACAGTAAATTTGCTGTTTTCACATTGATGCCCCTGTTTTCTGTTTTATTCCAAATTTTTACTGTTTTTCAATTATCGTTGAGCAAATATTTTTTGATAACTACTATGTTATAAAACGCACTAGACACTAGATGATTTCATAACATTTATTAAAGGAGCATTACACACTAAATCCGACATAACCAATTGCTAATCATTTGAAGCCCCACAAAAAGACACATGAAGAAATTTAACAAAAATATGTGTGATTTTAAAAACGAGTCTGAAAAGTGAAAATTAATTTTAATTTCGATTTTTGTTTTTTATTATGTTGTGATTGATTGCAACTTATAGTTAGAATATAACAAATTATTTTATAATATTGAAATAATAATATAACAATGTATGAGTTTCTTGGTAACTAATAAAAGTAGGTGATTGTTCTAATTATATGAGGAAAGTATGAAATCTGCCTTTTGTTTCACCTACTGTTCTTATTAGTGAGCTGTTGCATTTTAGCTTCTAAGGGTTGGCAACACTGTCAGTGGTAGCGATTTCTGTTTAGTGCGAATTGTGAACGCGAGTAACCCTGCAAGCAACAGGGTACTTATTATATTCATGATTGAAGATATTCAATATTAACGTGTCATATACACTAGTTATTTTTGTTTTTAAATTATGATGCATAGTGGTTACTATTTAATATATGTCGATTACCCATAAAAATGAGATAATAGGAAATAATGGAAAGCTGGCATAAACGCCAGGTTAGTACTCGAGGAGTAAGAAAACACATTTTTACACACAAAAACACTAAATTTATTACAAGGAAAAATTCTCACATAAACGAAATAGTGAACGAAACATTTAGTGGATGATAATCTTTAATAGTTCGAATTAAAACATTTTAATAGAAAACTAGCTATGCACGTGGCTTTGATTGTATAATAATATTAACGACTCTTCTTACAAAATATATCTTATATCAATGGTGTGGCCAGTTGAATTATTTTAATCTGCTAGATGCTCTTTCTAATTAAGTATTCTTCGCGGTCTGCGTCCTAACCACCGGCCATGTGGATGGTGTACCGCGAGGTTTAAAATATTAAGATTTTAAGAGAAATTTCAGATTTTATTTATAAAGAAGACAATATTATGAAAGAAATTCTACCTACTTAAAGATATATTTGAACATAAAAAGTGCGACAATGCGACCTCTTCAGTACGCTACTTTGAAAATAAAAAGAAGAAAAATATAAAATTATGAATTGACATTACTATTGATTTGAGGAGGTTATCAATTCGTCTGTACGTTTTTTTTGTGTTTTTCTTACACGATTTCTCCGTCCATTGTGAATCGATTTGCAAAGTTTTAATCAAAGGAGTACTCTCCCAAGGTAATCTCATTTCCACCAAATCAGGGTCTGATCGATAGAACTCGGGGAAATCGAGAAAACCCCTCGAATATTATAGACACGTGTTTCATATATTTGTTACCAAAGCTGTTAAGTAGGCTTCACAGCTATACCTAACAGTACATACTTAAACTAAAAAGAAAACTAAAAACTTTATAAATTAAAAACAAAACCGACTTCAAAAGAATAAGCCATAAAAATGCACTAAAAAGTAAATAAATAATTACTTTTTTAATCTACTTCTGTTTACTTTAGTATATCCTTTATTCAAACATTTTTAATAATTTTCAAGTCGGTGCCAGCTAGAGATAACCAATGTAACTACTCATTTATAAATGGAATAACTGGCTAAACTTTATCACAATTACATACAAGCGAAATAAAGAACTATATGATTTTAAAAAACAATAAATCAAAATTGAGTATAATTAGTGACGTACATTTATACCACTCCGTTATCCGTAACCTAGCACCGATTTCAAAATTATTAATGATATTCAAATAAAGGATATATTAAAGCAGACTAAAAAAGTAATTATTTATTTACTTGTTAGTGCATTTTTATGACTTATTCTTTTGAAGCCGGTTATGTTTCTAATTGAAAAAGTATTTTGTGAAAATAAAATAATACATTTAAAATAACGTAAAGACGCCCCCTGTGAGCGTCACTTCGATCTCGCTTTATGAAAACGTTTGAAACATCAGACGCCATTACTGCCCTGCGGTGGCAGCATACCAAGTTACGAGTTCTGTGTTGGTTGCAGACTGGTAAGTGTAATTTCAGTATATAGTTCGTCTGGTATGCGAACCATTCAAAGGTAAAGCCATTACCACTCTGCGCTCTCGCTTATTATTTCGCGATTATTATTTTTCTAAATATTTAATTGTCTTTAACGCTTTTTTTTGTCCACTTTTTTGGTGGAAACTATTTACATGTTCCCTCCACACCAATTATACATATGTTTCAGTGAAAATATTGCAAGGTTTCTCTCACTATTATACTCATATAATATTTAAGTAAACCCTGACCACAGAATAAAGAAATATGGTAAAGATCAATATGCATGAAAATCGGTTTAGTGTTTTTCGAAAAATAAACACGCTAAGAAACTGGCAAACAGATAGATTATCTTTTTTTATCTAACATAAAAGTGCTAATTCATAAGTGTAACCCTGTAATAAATAAGATGTATAACTTTTAGGATTCCTGAAAGTACTCGTAAAGTAGAAGATAATTTATGAGCTATCGACAGATTTCATGCACTGGATAAGCGTAACAGTATTGTATGTGAGCATGCTATAAAGGCTCAGTAGCATCGGCAGATTAGCAGCGACAGTCCGTACCAGTACCACTGTCAAAGGACGCCGATCCACGAACACAAGGCAGTCTTGTAACTTCTTTTGACTTTTCGCATCTGCAAGGACCACATTAACAGGAGCATATTAATCTTAAGGACTAAGTTTGATTTGTTTATTTTTACTATCAGAAAAGAAATAGACAGTGTATACTGTATCACAGTTTTATGGTTTCGAGACATACAAAGTCATATTATATCAGTAGATAGCTGTAGGCTTTATCTTTTCTATTTATGGAAGTGTTGAAGTTTATAAATACCTTCACACATCAGGAGCTGGTTTGTGATAAGTAGCTTGATACGTTCTACCTCCGACGCAGCGCGGTCCGCCAGCACGAACGGGGAACTCAGGATCGCCAGTTGTGCAATTAATAATGTAATATGTCTGACCGCATCCTGCACCATCCATCTCAATAAATCATTTATTAATAACAACAAGAATCACAATTCTAGAAGTTCTGAGATTCGGGGTGATCACATTCGACAGATTATCACGGTTTGTATATTTGGGATTCTGTTGAGTTCATACAGGATAATACATTTAATTTCTATTCCTGCATTTGGTTTTCATCAAACTCTATTTATCTGAGAGACTTGGAGAAAGGAAACAATGTGTTGAAATTTTTTGTAGAGTACTGTTTACTGTATAGGGTTAAGCATTTGATCACAATTGATTTGAGCGATGTGACCTAAGATAATCAACAAGTTAAGCCTAGAAAAACTATATCTAAATTGATCTTGTTAGAACTTACTTACACGTACTCATATCATAGAGTAAGTATAATTTAGCATCCGCTCGTGTATATAACTACGACTCCCAAGTTGTTAATCTATCGTAAAATGCTTGTAGATGTGTTTTGACAGCATTAATTTAGAACATCCACTCAGCTATTTTTAAGCATAACATCACTTAATATCAAACTGAAGCATGGAGAACCTTTACATATATTAAAAAATAATAAAATTGGTTGTCCTACTAAAAATCCTCGAGGCGGTATCACATTGTACAGATGTGTGAAGAAGATTGTAAATCCGGCCACACAGTCCGCCAGCATCTGCAACCACACACAAACTAGTAACTGACATCTGAAGAAACACGAAATGGTAGGTGTCGGTACTTTTTCTGTAAATATTAACGTTTACCGTCCTCACGGATAGTTCCTAATGAAATATTTTGAACTAAAGAGTCCTCGACAATACTAGTCATCACATAAGTTACCTCACGACTTTTTCTAAACATCGATGGTATTTAATTATGACGTTGTTTTCTTTCTGTTGCTGGTAATTTTCACTCTTGTTTGTTAGATTTGGTACGTGCAAATGAGACGTCAGCGTATTTCAGAATCTGTTAGTTTATAAAGTGTATTTGATGGTTTATCTGAATATATCACATGATACTAGATGTGTGATCAACTGACCATAGTTCCAGTAATACTAACGTCAAAGTGAATCAAAAGGAAGACACATTATAAACGATACAATAATTGAGGAGCGATAGGGGAGTCTCGTTTGGTAAGCCAAGATGTGCGCACGCATGCATTGTCCGCTTGCTCCAAATCGATCTTTTTTTCGCATCTCCGTTCCGTGCCGTTGTGGTGTGTCTGCGTGACGTCGGTCGCTAATCTTCTTTAGAAATCGAAGTCATTAGAAATCGAAGAAATTGCTTCGCGTGGCGTATATGAATTGAAGCGAATTTTTAATATTCGATTTTATAAATATGTTTGAACCTCTGTATATTATCGTCACACGTACTTTTCAGTACGCGCGTTTCATTACGTATACTCACCCTTAAGGTAACGATACGTTCTCGCTTTTTGACATGTGAAATCCCACTTTCTTTTGATTGTGGTCACCACTGGAAACCTCACGGTGTAGCCAACGTAAGGTGGTGGGGGATTCATCATGTTCCACGGGGACCCCCTTCTGGGGTCTCCCCATACCGAGTTAGATTGGGCGTGTAGTCGCGCCGAATATCCTATTTTCACACCCTCCTATCCCGCTTCATTCCATCCTCTGGATGCTGTTTGGGCGTAATCTCAGATTAGCTGAGTTACGTTCTCGGACCTAGGGACTGATAGGGCGTCCCCCTAGGCAAGGTAGGTTCCAACTTCCATTGAGTCATTACA
Organism: Samia ricini; assembly: GCA_014132275.2. Lineage (NCBI taxonomy): Eukaryota > Metazoa > Arthropoda > Insecta > Lepidoptera > Saturniidae > Samia > Samia ricini. The sequence goes on from AP028163.1 coordinate 15,561,227, forward strand.
CTTGGACTCAACGGTCTTTTGTGAGGCTTGTGTAGCCTCTTTACTGTAGGTAGTTCACCTCCCCCGCCCTCTAGCCATCTTGGGATAGCCGACTCGCCATTTGGGGACCGTCAGCTTCTTAGTTTTGTAAAAGTCATGCCCACGAAGTCTCCCGAATTCGCTCGAAAGTTCGCTAATTTTAAAAGTTCCCTGTAAGGTCTGTCCGCCGCGCCCCAGCCACGTCTACGTAAACCGATTGCTAGCATAAACACTCCGGAGCGTTCGCGCGCGCGCGTACCCTGCCAGCGACATATTCTGGGCGCGACTCGTCCTTCTCGGACTGCAGGTCGCTCTCGCGGACCAGGTCTACTTCACGTTCGCCGTATCGTTCGCGCTTAGCGGATCTTATCAATGTTGGTACGGGGAATAGTTTTTCCCCTCGCTCAACGCTCTGTTGAACAGCGGCTCAGGAAACACCGAGTTAGATGCGATAACTTGGTTTCCCGCCACTGCTATGACCCTCCAGGGTCTGGCACGCGCCTCTCTCCAGTAATCAATGGCTAAGTTAAAGCCTCGGGGAATTTCCTTCTCCTTTTTTAACGCTCGGAAATTAGCTTCGTAGCGTGATTTAGTCGCGAACTTCCTCCGCGATCGTCAGATAGACGTATTTCTCGTCCAGCAGACCTTTTTGAAGCCAAGTGATCGCAATCCCGGGATTGCGAATTACAATATAGTTAGAAACGATAGGACCCCTGAAAGGGGCGATGGTACCCATATTTACTATAAACAGTCACATTATTGCTCACCGTTAGAAGCTCCGAAGCTCACCAGTATGGAAGTTTTAGTGTGCAGAATTGGTATGACTGGCCATCAGTAATCATATTTGTGTCTGCATATCTTACCCCCAACAAACGACCCTTAAGGTCAGATCTAGAGACGCTTTTTGCCTTAGGCCACTCTGTCATTATCGCCGGTGATCTCAATTGCGGGCACACATTCTGGAACAGCTCGTGTGTTACTCCCAATGGGAAGGAACTCATTAGTACAGAAGTTCGAAATTGAGGTCATTGCGCCACTAGAGCCGACCCACTTTAAGCGAACTGTCGCCCGTCAGTTCTAGACTTTGCTTTGATGAAAAGAGTCTCGCTTCTTGTTCATCTTATACAAGTCGTACACCGACTCGACTCCGACAACCGCTCAGTTATTTTACAGTTAGGTGACACGGATGACTCTAATTCTAGCACGCCAGTTGTAAGAGTCGCTGAGTATTACAAGCTCGTCCGTATCTGAAGAACCATCCGTCCACCCCCCTCTTTCGATAGGATGTCAGATGTACTGGATACGTCTGCGGACGTGGACCTCGCGATCGATGCTTTGGTTTAGCATCTCAAGATTAGCATCGGGGAGACCTCGAAAGAGGTGCAAGGGGCGAACTATCGCCGCTTCCTACTTCCGGATGACGTGAGATCCCTAATCACTCAAAAGCACGCCGCAACCCGCGCCCACGACACGTATCCCACTGAGGAGAATCGTGCGTGCTTGCGTTCCTTGCGTAGAGTGATGAAAGACCGCATAGATCAGATCAGTAACTATAGGTGAGAGGCTTCTTAGGAGAGCTGAAACCGTCCCACCTCGCGTACTGCAGCTCGCACGATCTATGAAGATGGACCGTACCATCGTTAAGTTACCCCCCCTGGACAGAAATACGCAGGGTGTTCAACTCGCATTTGACGATATCGAAAAAGCCGAGTGCTTATCCGATAGCCTCGAGCAGCAATGCGTCCCAGTAGTCGACAACATTGATGTCACCCACATCTTTGTTGTCGAATCCTCAGAAGGACTTAGTTGGTCTTACTCCGGTTGTGCCCCTCTCACCTGTCACCTGTGACGACGAGATGGTGATCGTCATCAAGGGCCTTAAGCATAGAAAATCCTCGGTCCTGACGGAATCAGGAACGAAGTTATCAAACTTCTTCTTCTGCCTCTAATCACGTTGCTGGTCTGCATCTCCAATGCGGCCTTCAAGAACCTCCACTTTCCAGCCGCTTGGAAAGCAGCAATAGTCACAAGGATACACAAACCTGGCAAAGCCGCCAAGTTACCAGATAGTAACCGTCTCATCAGCCTTTTCAACACGTTGATAAAACTATGAGCGGGTCCTTAGGAACCGTCTTATAGAAGTGATAGAGGACAAAAATCTCTTGCCGCCCCATCAGTTTTGTTTCGAAGCCAGACACTCCTGTACGTATCAAGTACACCGCCTCACGGAGTATGTACTCTCTCATTTTAACCATCCCAAATTTAGGAAACCCTGGCACACGCTCGCATTCTTCTTCGACGTGGCCAAAACATTCGACAAAGTATGGCACACCGGCCTTGTCTACAAACTCACTAGGTTAGGTATCCCCGACACTCTAGTTCGAATCACACACGATTACCTCACTGATCGTAATATTCCGATATAGAGTAGAGAACGCTCTCTCTATGGCCCACCCGATACGCGCTAGAGTCCCTCAAGGTTCCATTCTGGCGCCTGTCCTCTTCAATCTCTACTTAGCAGACCTCCGTGATCTGGAAAGAGTTCTGTTAGGTCTATACGCGGATGACACAGTCATTTACTATGCCCACCGTAGGAAAAAATCTATTCCGGAAATACGTCCAAAGAGCCATCGACGATCTCAGCTCTTGGCACTTCAAGTGGCGTATCGCGATAAACCCGAGTGAGAGTACCGCGATCGTATTCAATAGAGACTGTGCGATTAGGAATAATCCTCCCTGACTCGCAGGTACTGTCATCTCTTATAGCACCGAACTCAGGTAACTAGAAATCCAACTAGATGACAAACTGACTTTCAAAGCCGACATTAAGAAAGTCAAGCGCCATGGTGATAGGCCGTCTTTACTCGCTCTACAACAGCAAGAGCAAAATGGCCCTCCACCATAAAATTACCTTGTACAAGATGGTGGTCAGACCCATCATCACGTACTGCGCGCATGCCTTCGGTCACATTAGAAGATTCCAGATGCACACCATACAAAGGATTCAGAATCGCTTTGTAAGGAAGGCTGCAGGTGCCCAATGGTTTGAGAGAAATGTGGATTTACACATAGATCTCAACCTGCTCTCCATTAGGTCTGCCATCAAGCGACGCGGTGCTTGCGAAAGCCACCCCGTGTCGCCCCCATCCCAAATGCAGTGGACGGCCCCGGGAGGTTTTAGTGGGTATTTCCGGGCGCTTCACGCCCGGGCGAGTCCCACACTGGCGCAGAGCTCGATCCTCCGTGCCCCCTTACCTATTGTATTGGGGGACTTCGGTCTCATTAAATACAATAGGTAAGGGTAGTGCGTAAATGCATTTCCACCCGTCAAAAAAAAAAAGGTCTGCCATCAAAACCCAATGTCGTGCTTTCTTCAAATGCGCAGAGACACATCCGAACCCTTTCATAGTACGAGCCGTATCGTAATCGCCAGTTAGACACGCTGTCTACAAGAGGCTCGCAAAAATAGTATATTTCCTTATAAACCTCGATCATTTGCGTGTCAGCGTCCACGTACGCGAAACCACCGTTCCCGCCGTTGGGGACAGGCGGTTTAATTTTGCTCCCGCACACTCTCCGGGTCCCCCTCAGGCGGCGACCCAAGACGTGTCTCGTTCCCCAACTGGGGAGGCTCTTGACGTCGCCGCTAGCGCAATACAGTGGCATTGCCCATGCATTGAGCATTACACGCACAACACTGCATACACACTCCTGCACATAACATGCAGGTACATAGGTCCTGTAAAGAACTTTTTTATTATTTAAGAATAAAAAATGTAGGGTTTAGTTAGGATCAAATTCCGGGTGATTTTTTATGTATAAGTAGCGGCCAAGGCGAGGTTTGAACATTTGTGCTAGTTACCTTTTTGTGGCTGAGTTTAGTGAAGCTGTAAAGGCCCTTCCGGTCAACAGCATTAGCTAGGTTAGAAAAAAAAAAGGGACAATAATTGAACTCACCATTGGTTTCGTGAATTTATATGTACTTTGATAAATATCGACAGCCTTTTTATAAGTTTTGAGACATGTTTTTATATTCTGATGTTTAATAGCAAAGCTTGGCACTGTAAGACTCGACTGAAGTTCCTTCCTGAGCGAGATCATCCGACGCCAAAGCGTTTCATTCACGATTACTCTAATCATGTTCTTCATTTCATAACTCACAAAAAACATATGCCATAAAAAAAAGGTATACTACTCTGGTATGGAATAGCAATGGTAATGACCACAGGGCCTTGAGGAAACCAAGAAGTTTCCAAATCAAGGTCAATATGACGAGAAGACTCGTGACAGGAATTTCATCAACATTCTCTGTTCTCACTGAAATAATCAGAGTATTCAACTGTTCCAGGTACTGTAAGAAGTGTCCATCAGCGGTAACCAGTGACAGAAGGATGTTAACTCCACAGTTGATATAACAGCTCGCAACCAGTGTACCAAAAGCAATGTTTTGAACACTACCTAGGCAAATAATTAGATAGATTGAGAGAAGTAAAGCGCAGTACAATCGCAAAACGCTCGAAGTAATTTTGTTAGAAGTAAAGTCATAAAAATAACCAAAAACTAATCTAATATTCATTATTTGTTTAACGGTTAGTTTGAAGAATTTCATTGTGACTATACGGGCGGCTGTCTTTGAACAAATTTTTAGTGAGACTGCTACTATGGCATAGAATTTATCACGAGCCTATTTACATCGTCAAGGTGTTTTCTGTCACTATAGCAACTGACTGTAAACAATGCATTATTTTGGACTATAAATACTTTAACCTTCATCTTTTTTCCTTGCTATATTCGTTTTGTATTTTTCCCAGTAAACAATTACTAATACAAAAACTCCCGTGGCCCGTGGCCCAATTAATTATTTACTCTGATCCCAAAAGTGGAGAAATCAATATTGTATTTTATTTAATTCTGATACGATGTGCAACATTGTAATAATTGTAGTAACATAACAAAATATCACTTTAAAGGACTCTAGAACAATGTTCTTCCATTTTTATCTAACTATAATTTTCTATTAGGGGTTTTTTTTAATTGAAGTTTAACTAACGATATGTCGATATACTCACTCAGTATATTGCCATCATACCATAGAAAACATATATTACAATAACAAGTGACTATAGTGGTTGTAGCTGAATTGCTTAGCGCAATTAATTTACAGGATTAAGGATTGTTTTGCGTCCGTTATAAGACCTGTCATAAAGTATGGATCGGAATGTTGGGCTAGTAAGACGACGGATAAAAAGCGACTGCATGCAGCAGAGATGCGAATGTTGAGATGGATGTGAACGTGAACAGAATGGATAGGATCAGGAATGAGTATGTTAGAGGAAATTTGAAAGTGGCTCCAGTGATAGAAAATATGAAAGGCAATCGTTTGTCTAGGCACGGACATGTTGGGCCATTGCACGGTGGGGCCATTGCACGGACGAGGCCTGGTGGGTTTGCCACAGGGGGCGACGCGGTGCTTGCGAAAGCTATCCCGTATCGCCCCCATCCCAAATGCGGCGGGTTGCCCCGGGAGGTTTGAGTGGGTATTTCCGGGCGCTTCACGCCCGGGCGAGTCTCACACTGGCACGGAGTTCGTCCCTCTGTGCCCCCTTACCTATTGCATTGGGGGACTCCGGTCTCACTAATGCAATAGGCAAGGGTAGTGCGTAAATGCATTTCTCCCCGTCAAAAAAAAAAGAAAAGGTACGGACATGTTTTGAGAAGAAATGAAACGCATGTGGCGAAGAAAGTGATGACTGAGAAAGTTGAGGGATGGAGAGGAAGATATGAAGCCAAAAGGGGTGAATGATGATATGGTGACTGATACAGATATATGGAAGAGGAAGACATACTGCGCCGAACCCCAAATAACAAATTGGGAGCAGGACGAAGTTGATTATTATGAAGGATTTTTTTCCAGAGTTATCCTTGAATTATAATGTTATGAAATAACGTCTGTTTTGTTTTATATCGCTAAGCACTGATAAATTAAAAATGAATTTAGTTGAAATACTTGATCATAGCAAATGTCTGCATTTACATTTTGTCAAAGTTTAATGTCAAAAAGAACGATTCTCACAATGACCCAACAAAGATATTAAAATGTCTTTTTGAGGTTTCGATCTTGGTTTATTTGTACTTTATACCGATTAATTTGAAGAGTCACTGCTTTTCCATTTTTAATTTTTATAGAAGACTCCTTTTTCATTTCCAGTTACCAAGCGGTAAAAAAAACGGCCTGTATTGCGTTGCTCAAGCAGTACACTTTTATGGGCTGACTGCTCGACTAAGTTGGTACCACCATGCATACGCGTAATTGACACACTTACCACTTCTTGTTCCGAGATCAGCCATTGCAGATCCAGCAGTTAGCGGAGTGGTAGAGCAATTGAAGTCGTACGTACGTATTTACAAGTATAATTAGTTACGTTGAACTTTTTCGCCCACTTTGGGGTGAATGTTTTTAAATCATATTACTTCTATATAATATAGTCTACCTCTTATGCAACTAAGACCTTAAATTCAAATCTTTTTCTCTAACTTTTAAACTCACTTGATTTCCATTGAAATTTGGATACCCTTTTTCAGAATTCACCTTTGGGGTGATTTAAAAAAAAAAAAAAAAAAAAATTCTACTCCAAAGTATAGACTGCTTCCATATCGAATTTCATTAAAATCCATCAATTAGTTTTTAGCACAGACAGACAGACCAAATTTCAATAACCCTAAAATTTTAATCTAGGAAGTACCTATATTTAGTTTTTTTTTTTTTATTATATAAGTATTTGTTATAAGTATAGAAATATCATAAATAATCCTACAAATATCTTCTTCTATAATAAAATAAATAAACCAATCAATTATATTAGGTCCTTTATTGCAACACAAACAGATTTTAAAACATTAGTACATTTATGGTAATGTTGAATAAATAATAGTAAAAATTTAATGTTTTTACAATGCACACCCATCCACACATTTTTTACAATAAAAAGAATTAGTTTGTCAATCACTATATCCAAAACTTAGTGAAGATTTTTTTACTTTTTTGTTTGTTTATCTATTAAAGAATGTTTTTTTAGTTAAACTATTATATATTACGAGAATAACATCGCGAATCACATGCCTTACAACACACACACACACACTCACACATACACTAGCTGGAAACACGAGAGAGATATATTTATATATATATATATATAATATGTACGCCATGAGATAAATGATAAGTTTGTAGACTAAGAGTAACTATGTGCTAGTTGTAAGTATTAAAAATGTATTAGAATTCGCGCCGACCGCCGGCAAAGTTGTACTGGCAAGATATAGTTTGTAAATACATGTAATACGAAAATAAATACAGTCCACATTATATAGTGAAGTTGGGGTTTCATTGCTGCTGAAGAAAGCGTCCCCTTCAATTTTTTTGGTATAATATAAAACGGAAAAAAAGAAAAGCGTCATAAATATTTTCTCCATATTAAAATGTATATGATTAAAAATAACTTGGAAGTAACGTCAAAAAAGTGAAAAATCGAAAGTGTAGCGAGAATGAAAAAAAAATATGGAAAATCAGACTCTTAACATTTACAAAGAAAATAGACTAGAGTTACTTAAAAATCTCTGAAAAACACAGATATTTATATCAACCCTCCACGTGTAGTGAAGAATCGAAAAGAGATTAAAGAGTATTAAAGATAGCAAAATGTCGCGAATAAAGTGATGATGTTATGATAAAATGGTAAAAAGGACTCTGTGGAATCAAAATATACACTAAACTGAACTAAAAGATTTGTGTCTGAATCCCCAGAGTCTGATGAGGTAACAGAAATGGATAATAACGAAGAAAAAAAACAATTGAAGCACCTAAGAAGAACAAATCGAACAATACTATTAACTTCTTACAGCTATAATAACACTACTTAACACGTTGAACGCCGTGGGGGTCACCGGTGACCTCATCCTTCCTCTATCATAGCGCCATGGGGGTCACCGGTGACCTCAAGCTATAGACACATTTAAATAGTTTTTTCTCGCCGCCGGCCATACCTACTGTTGGTTTTTTGATACTATGTGACCGGCACGGCGCTGTAGAACAATACTTTACATTGGGACAAACGTATCTAGAAATGCATGGAAAAAAATCGAAAGATAGTAAAAAAAATAAAAAAATACTAAAAATAGTAATTCAGGCGATTTAACTCAAATCTGTCTTTATTTTTATTACGAAAATTAGCACAAACTATGTTATCAATCTTGCTGATAAATAAATTAATCTTTGGCAAAAGTAGAAAATTGCAGAGTGTAAAAAAACATATTATAATCGTGTTCATATCAGTGACCCTGATTTCAACAACCTTTGAAATATTAATATAAAAAATATCGAAAACAAACTTAGTAGGAAAGTAATAGAAAGAGTAAATAACATGCAATCGTTGCAAGCGCGAGCGCATATTTGGTTTGAGTGTTGAGTAGCGGGTGGCTGGCAGGGTGGGCGGCGCGCACGGACGAGGCCCGGGCACGGACGAGGCCCGGGGGGCACGGACGAGGCCCAGTGGACACGGACGAGGCCGGTGGGCACGGACGAGGCCCGGTGGGCACGGACGAGGCCCGGTGGGCACGGACGAGGCCCGTGGATTCGCCGCAGGGGGCGACGCGGTGGCATGCAGTGCAATCCCGTATCGCCCCCATCCCAAATGCGGCGGACGGCCCCGGGGGTTTTAGTGGGTATTTCCGGGCGGCTCTCGCCAGGGCGAGTCCCACACTGGCACGGAGTTCGTCCCTCCGTGCCCTTTACCCATTGCATTGGGGGACTTCGGTCTCACTAATGCAACGGGTAAGGGTAGTACGTAAATGAATTTCCCCCCGAAAAAAAGGGTGGGCGGCGCGGCGCATGGTAACGGTAACTGTCTTTTCTGTATTTGTGCGCCATGGGGTGCACCGGTGACCTCAGTTATATATTTTATTATAACTATGTTACCCACGGACAGAATTTAATAAAACAATACATATACAATACTATACATATCTTAACATAATTAACAAATTACAGCAAATTTTTTTTTTTACGATTTTTCAATTTTTCTGTCGGCTTTTATCGTGTTAAATGCACTGTAAAAAATTTCAAAACAACCAAGTAGAAACACACACATTGAAAACACAAATACATACTAATGGAGAGATTCATGAAATAATCATCGAAGGTGAAAACATAGTAGAATGAAAAGTTTACATTCGTCTCAAATAACATAAAAAGGTTGATACAAAGAACTGTAGGTGGTTGGAAGGATAGATAGAAAGGAAACCTACATGAGGTAATGCCATTCACACCTCGCGATTTTGATATAAAATTCCAATTAACACAAACACTTACAGTTTTTTGTTACAATTTAAACTCTAAAGCTGTCGAGAAACATGTTTCTTCATAAAACTTATCGTGAAATCACAAATCAAATACCATTAAAACCGTGAACATAATAACTTCTTAGAAAATATGGCTGAACTGGATAGTAGCGATGGTGTAAGTTGTACATAGTCTTACGACTGTCCACAGCATCATAGCGTCCACGTTAATAACTCGCAGGATGGTAAACTTGAAGTGGTTTTGTTCCAGAAAATTCAATGAGCTCAGTATTTTGTTTCTCTGTATTTCACCTGCGAATGTAATGTAATATTCCCCTGAATCTTATGACCTCAATATGTACTACAATATATAACGTAAGCCTTGTAAGTAATTGATGTTTGCTAGAATGAAATGCGAAAGAGTGTTGAAATTTCATAATTTGTTAATTGTTAATCTAACATTTGTCTAGTTTTCTACATCTATTAATCCTTCGAGCATTATTTACGTACATTTCTATATATTATAGTTTATTCATAATCAAAACTTACGACAGACTACTTAAGTATAAAGTTTATTTATTATCTCTGATCGCCAGCAATTTAACGCCATCTTAAACTTGACATAATGTATCATGTTGACAGCTGACGTTATAGCATTATTTTTTCCCCTATCGAGAATCGTTCAACGCCGTTAAAAAAAGGTTCCACTTCAAAAACATTATATATCTAAATATGTAAACTTACTTCTGCACAGAAGCAGTTGATTCGTTATTAGCAGTTTCATTGCATTCACTTCCCACTTCACACACTCCGCCAGGAGGCAAGATGCGAATGTAGTAGCGGACGTAAATAAAATCGTGGTCACGTAAAAAATTACGTCCTAGGAAAACAATAAAATCATATTAAACAATATTCCAAGTCATTGCAATAAAACCTGGTTATCGGAGACTATACAATTAAGCTTGAGCCGAGTGTTTCCAATCACCTATACTCTGTTGATTACGTTGTAATGCTAAGGGTTCATTCAAAACAAAGAATCATTATAAAATTTAGATTCCGAGAAGACGCTTCTAAACGTCAAAACACTACACCACTGCTACGGAATAATAACCCAGTCGAGAAAATCCGTTAAAAAATCCGATCTTATTTCTTTTTTTATAAATGTCGATATACATATCTATATATTTTTATACAAAATGAAAACATACAAATTATAGTTATAACTGTTTTAGCGGAACTATAGAGATCGACCAAACATCACTGTCGTTCATGTAATAATTCATACTGTAATAATCTTTTGAAATGAAGACTTTGTTGACATAGATAGTGTTTGAACTTATTGTCATGTAAATCGATAATGTTTTTTAGGATCTTGTGTAGCCCAAGTCGTATAAAAGCTTACTATTGACAGCGTAGATTAAATCACATTGCTTCTGGAACGATTTAACATTTCGTCATTTTCAAAATGGAAATCTACTCACTGCTCCATTGGCTCATTGCTAGATTTATGCAGGCATCACAAACCAATCAAATAAAGTAAATCCATTAGCACAGAATATTTTCCGTCACCAAAAATTATGTAATCTCATTCATATACATCTAAACAGGTTTCAAATGTATGTTCAGTCTGGTGATCAAAAAAATTGCACTACCTTATTTGCGACCACGTAAGTGACAGGAGTGCAGCGTATTTGATTTACAGCGATGAAAACTAATCTATAACTCTATACTAATAAATAAAATTGAAGTCTGTTTGTAAAATCAAAATTACAGTTTTTTACTAACTGCATATAAGTGTGTGCATATAAATGCATATATATGTATGTATACCAAAAATACAATTTTTATCTGTCTGTCTGTTTGTACCGGCTAATCTTCAAAGCGGTTGCACCGATTTTTTTGATAGATAGATGAAGTTACTCCGCGTAACCTAGGCTGTTTTTATTTTTCGTAAATAATTAGGAGTTTCGCCTAAAAAAATATATACCTCATAAAAAATTTAATAAAATACGATTCAATACATAGTTTTACTGCATGTGTTTGATTTTATGAGAAATATTAGTGCTTCATGTCAGTAACAAAAAAAAAAAAAAAAATATATTAGGGCTTGGTAGAATAAAAATTAAAAATCCCAGAAATTGTAAAAAAAAACTTCAATTTGAGAATTGAATGGTTTTGACTAACGTGTTACTGGATTTGTGAGAACGAGTCCCAGAACTTTTTTAGGAAATAATTAGGTTCCGTATGAAGCGGGCGAAGCCGCGGGCACACAGCTACTAGGTAATATTGCAATAGGACACTAAATGTAATGGCATCGTACCAAATTCTTCAACTATTTAATTCGAATATCACTTCGAAATCATATGCATGTGTTCGAAGGATAATTTCTCGTAGTAATTTCACAAAATATCAAAATTTAATTGAACGTTAATAAATTTCAAATTGTAAATGAAAATGAAAATTTAGCGTTATCCCTTATCTTCTAAGTTCTTATTGTATCTACTAAAAATATTCTAAAAATGCTTGTATCGAGTTTTACAAAGACTTCCAAAATTCATTATTGACAGAAATTATTTACAACAGGTTTTTTTACACTGTATAGTCTTAGTGCTTTGACCACAATCTCACCTGATGTTAAGTGACGATGTGGTCCATGATGGTGACCATACTAAGCCTAGAGGTATGACGTCTGTTCATCTATTCGACATGACAATATTTCATTGACATTACATATATTTGTACACATCAACTATAGAAAAAAAGCTTTCCCTTGATAAATAAAAGCAATTCATAAAATTCACATTATATACGGTCAATGTACTTAAGACATTGAAAGATTTTTCTTATTTCATAAAGAAAAAAAACAAAAGATAATTAATATGTAAAAATAATTTGTATAATTGAAGATTACCTTTGATTGATTTAAATGTAATATAAATTCGAAAATTCTCACACACACCGTGGCCAGCCCGTGCAAGTAGGAGAGAATACTATCTGTGGAAATAAATATAACTATGTAACGGTTACTGAGCTTGATGATTTACGTACGTACATTAAACTCTGTTAAATAAACTGAGTAGGCATGGTTGTGCGGGGGGGGGGGGGGGGATAGTTGCTGATTTATCCTGATTCACACATTTTCCAAATTTTTTTGATTACCTTATAAAATTTCATAGTGTTGCAAGGTAAAAACTTATATATATATATAACATACCATAAGCTCACGCCTGTACCTAATATTATTCCCGAAGGGTTAGGCAGAGGTGAAATAGCGAACTACACCACCCACATTTCGCCGAGCTTAGTTCCGTTCCTCATGTGACAAGGGGCGAGCCTGTCGCCATATCAGGCACAAATTCCAAACTCCGAGATGATACTCAGTAGAAACACACAATATCACTTGACCCGACCCGGGGATCGAACCCGAGACCACAGAACGATTTTAAAATAACTACGTAACCCTACATTGAACATTATGAAACACGAACTGTTTTAAATTTTATATCGAGAAGTACCTAAGTTGTTATTTTTTATTATATTTGACCAATTAACGAAATTGTTACCAATTAAGATCTAAGAGAAATAATGTTCTATTTCCTTATTGTACATTTTTACGTATAAAAAGTTCGATCCAACTATGAAATATGTACTTGCATACAAACTTACCATGAATTTCATGTGTATTTCGATACTTTTCAAACATTCCAATAGTTTTTTATACGTCGTCAAACAATTTTGTATAGCGTTGAATTTCACAGTGAAACTTTCTGTTCTGATATGAATCTCAAGGAAGTTCCTCAGTCGGCGCATTCGCAGCCACAACATTTCGAATATCATGAAACTCAACGCACTCATAAAATTAAGGATAAATATATAAAATTGCATAGTCAAAATCTGTACGAACATTATAACGAAATAATCCGATTTGATGAAATAGATCGCAATGAAATGGATCAGTCTCCAAAATAGTATGAAGAATAATAGATTACTCGTTTTATTTACTTCATCTTGAATGGTGATATTCAACAGTTGTTGTAATCGTTCGTAGTAATCGATAAAATCTGTACCATAGTACATGAAGAGGGACAAATTCAAAATCAACATATAGATGTTAGCTAGAAATGTATATGGTACATTTGAGTGTATAGTTACAATCGTCAATATTATTACACAAAGAAACAAAGTGCAGTATAGTTTTACTAACATCGCTTTTGTTTTATTGTTTGAAACTCTGTGGTACATTCCAAGCGCAAGCTTTATGTTCATTATTTGCTTTAAGGTTAACTTCAACATTGTTAGTGTGATTATCTGTAACAAAAAATCCTTTGACATTCACCTATGTGGCCCTTGATCAGAAAAGTGACGACCACTGCTTTATAGGATTAATGCTGGGGTGGTATCAGGCATTATTTTCTGCAAGCTCTGGTTCTAAATTTACTCTAGATATCATCTAAATTAGCAGGTTGATAGAAATAGGAATGAACATTAATATTAGTTACTAACCTATCTTCTCTTACAATCTAAGAACTGTCTGCAAGACTGTTACGTTCGTCAAGTGTTTAATCAGAAATTTTAAATACAATTAAAAAGGGACAAAATATGTTTTGGACTGGTTGCCGATCAGAATCTCTCCACTAGTATTTTCAATTAAATTAATTTGAATCAACTTTTAGGATTGAATTTCATTCACTAGTTTAAATTTTACTCCCCTTCATAGAAATATACGTATAAAAATTGAAAAGTGATGGTTGCCATTTTTCGTTTGCCAGGTGTAAACAGTTAATGACAAACGTATATTCATTATTTATATATTAAATTAAAGCGATGATGGCTTAGTTGACAGTGTGGACGGATTTCGCGTCAATGGACGCGAGTTCAAACCCAACTATAAAATCAGCCTGAGATTTCGATGAAAGAAAACATCGTGAGGAAACCTTAGCTTGGTGGTAGGGAATTTTTTGCCATTTTCTAAAAAAGTCCGCCTGGGTAACTATCAGTGGCGAAGCATCCAAATAACCCGATTCCTTATAGCCTTACTAAAAAACAAAAACACTCACTCGCACATACTAGAAATACTATCATGGCAGATATACATACACTCTTTAACAGAAAGCACAGTCCCGCGTGCGCCTGTGATCCGGATACCGCCGAGACAGTCCTACATCTTTTAGTGGACTGTCCTAGATTCGGTTCGTCCAGATTTGACCTTGAGTGCTGCACAGGGGTCGGGGTGGACGGCGGACAGTTTGGCGGCCCTACTGCTGGATGACGACCACCGCCCAGCCTTCTCGCAATACATCGAAGATGTGGCAAGAACAGCTGGGAAAAGGAACAAGTAACGGTGGTCGTCCGCAGGGTGGGGCTGCTCCTGAGCTTTATCAGGGTAGTAGTGGTTGCCGTTGCCTTGGACAGTAAAATTGCATATGCTGTCTGGATACTGGAATGGTCAGATGTAGAAGGAACAAAAATACAATGAAACCGAGGCAAGGATGAATAGATCCAAAATTAAAAAAAAAAAAAAATATGAAATTGAATTATTGTTGGGGTCAAATTTGGAATTCATTTTAATGTTGAAACCTCAATTTAAAGTATTGATTAATTTAAACTAGATAATAAGCTATGGAATTAAATATTTATATCTACTACCCTAAATTTAAATTTAATTTTAATGTTAAATTTAATTTGAATTGATTTTAATTGTAATTTCAGTTTTTTAATTTTGATTTTAAATTTGTTTTCATTATTTTAATTGTATGAATTGTTTAATTGTTGACATGATTACTATAACTATAAGACTTGACTATTGTTTTAGTATTAATTTAGATATAAGATCACAAATAAAAGGACAGTAATAACAAGGTCTCTGGTCATGCCAGGGGAAAAATTGGCGGAAAAAAAAAAAAAAAAAAAAAAACAACAGAAAGCACACAACTAAAACGTCGGAGTTGAATTTACACATCCATATACATTTCACTTTGATTAACACCCACACAATTAAAGCATTTGTGTTTTTATTCTCTAAAAACGCAGCACGTATTTATGCAGCAAGTAAGCCGCTTTTGCTCGAGTTAGTGCATTTAATTTTGAACACTACTTATATGCAGTTACGATATCTTTTGTAAATGACGTTTAATTTTAAAACTTTGTCACGTTCTGAATGTTGTTACACCTTACCTTCTCGAGACTTGAAAACAGTTGTTGTTTATAATTTATTACGGCCCTGAATAAAAGTTCTTGAGGGGTAACTGCATATGAGTTCCCATGGCCAACAAAGTGGCGGTCATTTGTTAAGCGTTCCAAGGAAATAGTTGAGAAATTACAAAATTCAATCTTAGTGACATTATTTACGATATACTACATTTGTACACATTTACCAAACCATATAACGTAAAACGCCACAAAGTTTACATAATATAGATTCATATACTGCAAAATAATGAATTAATAACAAGGATTACAACATGACACAACAAAATCGCACCAAGAACCCTCTTTGCTGTTGTCATTTCAATCACTTTGTGGCTAGATCTAGTGGATTTTCATTGGCTTTAGCCAAATAATTGATCACTTTAGCCACAAAAAAATTCTACTACTTTTAATTGTTTAATAAATTTTTAAATTTAAAAAAATATTTATTAAAGATGTTATTAAAATATTTACATGCATATTAAAAACCCCTAAGTTAGAGTAATCCATATTATATTCCGTTAAAAGTAGCCAACATCACCATGACCGATATACGTTAATCTCTTTAATCAACTTCGATTAAAATGGACGATAATGCATGCAAAATGTACTCTAGCCACTTCTAGCGACATTTTAAAAGAACATTACAAACCCAGCAATATTTAGCTTTGATATAGCTAGAAACTAGACTGCCTTGCGGCAACAGTAGTAAATTACAAAATGAGAGTGCTTGGTATGATTTTAGTTTGTCATATAGTCGCCCTGAAGGATGTGAATATGAAGCATCATTGCAAGCCACCGCGTCGTCGTCGTCGAATAAATGATTTCAAAACTCAATACAGACGCCTATTTGTAGAAATAATTGACAACGTCATCAGTCAAATAAATTCTCGGTATGTATTCTATCAAATTAGTTTTCTTAGTTTTGAGAAATAAAACGAAATATGTTCAATACAACAACTACTTACTTGATGACAAAATTTCAGTTTTAATGTCAGAGTTTCTAAATTTATTTTATTTCACTTTATTAAAAAACTTGTTAAAAGTATTATATAGCACTACAAGTGTTAACACATTAGACGCGTACGATCTTTATTTCTATCTAAGTAATTCTCTTTTAAATGAAAAAAAATTTCCTGAACTTTTGGTTTTGTGTAAAAAAAAATAACCTTGCCGGTATCAGCTGCGTCCGCCGTAAGGTCGTTTTCGGCCTTGAAGCGAATTCATACCTATACTCGGAATTGTCAAAAAGAAGAGCGTTTATCTTCTTTTTTACACGAAATAGGCTCAGTGCTTTGACCACAATCTCACCTGATGTTAAGTGACTATGTGGTCCAAGATGGTCAACACACTAAGCCTAGAGATACTGGTTCTCAAGGGATGTTGCCGGAACACACTTATTGGTATTTGCCGACAGGCTTTTAAACTTAAGGGTGGTAGCTACCCAGGCGGGCAATATTAGAAAATGCCCTACCACCACCCATCTAGTTTAGCTAATTTCAATTGAAAAACATTTGCACCTAAAAATTAAAAAAAAAAACAATCAGTTTTACGATAACGTATTTGCTCGTTTTGTTAAAAAGAAACGCAGAATTATTTCAGATTTTAAAATAAGACATTTCTAAGATAAATAGAGTTTTAATTTTTTTCTTCCAAATTTAATCGAGTGCATACTTGGTTTAATTTTTTAATTTTAATTGGTTTAAGTTTTCTAACAGGTAAAAAGGCTGAAGATGTGTTGGAGTTTTTTTTGGTTTTTTTTTTTTTTTTTTTTTAATCCTGCATGTTAGTCTATTATTTATATATTCAGTATATTACTATTATGATACGAGTTGATATCTTTTATTATTCTGGTGTTTACTTTATTTGCATGTATTTTACATAATTAGTAGTTTTTTATGCATGTTTTGTATATAAACTAACGTGTTTGTGGTGTGTGCTCGCAATGCAAACGGCTTTTTTCAAAGCCACTTTTTCCATACTCGACATGCACAGTTTATGTAACTACAGTGATGTGAAGTATAGTGAAAGTGGTCAACACTAACTGGATAGCTTCTCTCAGCAACACAAGCATGCATCATTCATCACAGCACCATTTTCAAGACGAAGAAGTATGAACCAGATCTTTTTATACTCCGGCTTTACAAAGGACTTTTTTCACGCTTCGCCACTGGTAACTACCACCCTCAAGTTTGAAAACCTGTGGCCAAATACCAATAGGTGTGTTCCGGCATCATCACTTGTCAACCAGTACCTAGGCTTAGTGTGTTTACCATCCTGGACCACATCGTCACTTAACATCAGGTGAGATGTGGTCAAAGCACTGCCTGTACCGTGTACAACGAGCATTAATTTCAGTGAAGCTATAAAGATTCTTTCGGTCATGAATATTTTTTTAATGGAATAGGGGGCAAACGAGCAAGCGGATCACTTGATGGTCAGTGATCACCGCTCATGGACACCCACAACACCAAAGGAATCGTAGGTGCGTTGCCGGCCTTTAAGGTATGAGTAGACTGTCTTCTTAAAGGTTCCCAAGTCGTATCTATCGGATTATTAGTTATAGTTCGATTTCAATATGCGTTCACAATCTTTTTTCCGAAATTTCAATCCTTTTCCTTTTTGTCTAAAATGTCAGATCAGTGACTGCGATCAGTCAAAATCCCGAAGTATTTTCGATTTGATCTCAATCTTAACAATTAAAATTTCGATAACAAAGCCTGCCTAAAGTTTACAGAAACCCTACAGAAGTACTTTTATAACCTTGTTTGAGATCTACACTAACAAAAATTGATCTTATTCCCATGAGCAAAAATTCAATATCGATTGATCTTAAACAATTAACAATCGTTAGTTATTAATATTCTAAAACTAGTGATGACCATATTCCATAACTATCGACACGGCTTTTTCCTGGACACTTTAATTATAAGTACCTAAGTTATTTTCTTTTTCCAAATTTCTAAGTAAAATATATTAAATGTTACTCATTAAATATTTATAATTTTTATGAGAAAAATAATAATTCTAAGTATAAAAGTTTTATTTCAGTAACAAATAAATATATAAATTATTAGTTATTTCAAAACAATTGTATTTAGGTACCTACTGATATAGTTGTTATTTAAAAAAAAACTAAATATCAATATTCACGTTAAAATACTTACCTACTTCCCGATATAGAGAAAAACGCAACAAATAAATTCAATTTTTCTTTAATAAGTGCTTTTATGTCTCAAATAATTCTTTAATATCCCTAATTCGCCGAGAGTCTGACAAGGCAGACGTATACCTTCGCCTGTAACTCAACTACGCCTGGTAATTTTACAGAATCGTTACCTAGGTTACATAAAATAAACAAGTTATTTAAAGATATTTTTTATAACTTTGTTAATGTATGAACATTGTTACTTATATACTTTTCTTATATTATATTCTTTATATTCTACTTTCTGTCCTTGTATTATATACTTAGTACACCAATATTACATGTATCCATATAAATAAATTTATTAAGGTGTGTCGTTGTGCGCTCATGACATAAATACTACGGGACAGATTTTGATAAAATATTTTGAATTTTTTAGTTCTACTTAGACCAGTGGTTGTCAAACCGTTGCCCGTGGCCGGTATTTGTGCGGCCCGCGACATAGTAACCATTTTTAGTAGACAGTGACTACTAAACCTATGTTTGCATATTAATTTATAAAAATAGATTAGGGAATAGAACGTGAGTTAGGAACACGAATATACGCAAAGTAAGAGAGCATGTGCGTGCGGGTAATTACAGTAATGGCAACCCAGCGCTCCTTGCACCTCCATTGCTTAACAGATCACTAAACCAAGCATTTTTTTTTACTGTCCATCTGTTGTTTACCGCATCAAATTGCAAATAATAAATTAAAAGATATAATTAATTCCGTTATGAAACGCAATTAATTTCATTCACGCACGTGAAATAAGCATTGAATATTTCAAAAGGTACGTAAAGAATTGCAAGTTTTAATTATGATGTAGTCTGATACACTTATATTTACAAACGACAATTCGGGTGCAATTTTTGATGTCGGGAAGGAATTTTAACCATTGCCGCGCTCGATGTCGGCTATAACATGGGCGCAGAGTCTTTTAGAGCGTTGGCGCCTCGAGTGACGCATCCATGTATGCGTCACTCGGCGCCCCCTAAAACCCTGCTCCCGTGTGCGCTGCACACCCTGGACTACTTATAGGTAAAGACGCCCCTGGACAGAGCTCAAACTTTATTTCATTGAACATCGTGAATAGCAGAAATACAATGAATTTTGAATTTGGAAGCAACCTGGCACCAACTGCTCCCCCATCTCTCCAACCGCTAATCAAAAGAGGTCCAACTCCTCTTTTCTTGTTCTGATCGGTAGATAAAGAAGAAGGGAAAATATGCCTAGCAACTAAAACGAGACTGAGACCACACATTTATTTTGACAGTAACACACTAATAAATGTATTTTAAAATTTAAAAAAAATATGAATGTACTATTGTATTATTTCAATTATGATCCAATTAGATAGTACCATTTAGAGGATGTCCTAGCGGTATTATATACAAACGTTTTTTTTTTCTACCTAGCTAACGCTGTTGACTGGAAGGGCCTTTACAGCTTCACCGTGACTTTGGGGGCGAGTGCTGAAGGCACTCAGCCGCAAAAGGTGACTAGCTCAAGGGCTACCAAAATGGTACGAACCTCGGCTTGGCCGTCACCTGAGTGTAAAACTCTCTCGCGAGTTTGAACCTAGCTATTCCCTACATTTTTTTTATTTATTAATAAAAAGAAAAAAAAAAGGTTCCTTACAGGACCTATGTACCTGCATGTTATGTGCAAGAGTGTGTTTGCAGTGTTGTGCGTGTATTGCTCAATGCATGGGCAGTGTGACTGTATCGCGCTGGCGGCGACGTCAAGAGCCTCCCCAGTTGGGGAACGAAGCACGTCTTGTGTCACCGCCTGAGGGGGACCCGGAGAGTGTGCGGGAGCAAAATTAGCCGCCTGTCCCCGGCGGCGGGAACGGCGGTTACGCGGGCGTGGGCGCTGGCACGCATACTGAATCGGTTGAAAAGGAAAGATCCTATTATCGAACGTGATATCATCATCGGGATCGGTGAGAACGTTACGAGGTCTCCGAAGCGGTTTCGGAGCTAGCGGGTCGGAGGAGTTCGCGACGGCTTTCCTTATGAGTGGATTCGGGTGTGTCTCTGCGCGATCGAAAAATGCGCGAAACTGGGACTTGATAACAGAGTGAATGGATGGTAGGTTGAAGTCTCTGTGGATATCCACATTCCTCTCGTACCAACGGGCACCTACGGCTCTTCTGGTGCAGCGATTCTGAACCACTTGGAAGGAGGCCCGATTTGTGTAAGCGAAGGCAGGGGCGCAATAGGTGAGAATGGGCCTAACTATCGTTTTATATAATGTAATTTTATGGCGGACGGCCATCTTACTGCGAGCGTTGTAAAGAGGGAAAAGACGTCCCATAACCATGTTGGCACGGTTTCTGACTTTCAAAACATGAGGTTTGAAAGTCATGTGGGCGTCTAGTGTGACACCGAGGTACTTGACCTCGGTCGCCCATGGGATCTCTACTCCTAGGTAAGTAACTGGACGAGGAGGGTGAGATTTCTCTACGGAGAACATAATCGCGGTGCTTTTTTCCGGGTTATCGTTATCGTTGAACGCAGGATCTGAGAACGTCTCTACGTCTGTACGAAAAATAAATGACCGTGTCATCGGCATAGAGGCCTAAATGAACCTTACTAGCCGCCACTCCTTCGAGCGGGTCGTCTTTCGGGTTCGGATTTAGGTCTGGTAAGTCCGCTGTGTAAAGGTTGAAGAGGACATGCGCCAGAATGGAGCCCTGGGGGACTCCTGCGCGGATCGGGCGGGATATACAAACGTAGTCCCCTATTTCCGCCCTGGATAATAGCATTATGGTCTCAGTACCAAAAACATTTTTAGGAAAATAATTAGGATTCCGAATAAAAAAATTAAAACGCAATGAAGAATATATGAAACGCGGACGCAACCGCGGGTACACAACTAGTTTATGCTAAAAACGAAATTGTTTTTACATGCTAATTTTACAAATCACAAAATATCATACGTCGTCGTCGTGGTGATATCAACAAAATGTACTATTTAGAAACGAGTTTGGAAGACGGCGTATTCGAATCGCCATCTATCAACAAAATGTAAGACTTTAAGTACATTCATATGCGTATGCACATCACATTCACAACATGCGACAATTAGTAACAATATAAACCAGACAGTAAAAAAATAAATATATATCTCTACCCATATAAAAAGCGTCACTCGTGAGAATCTCTTATTTCCCCTATTATTTCTAGATGGCGCTCATTCGTAGCCTGTGAACTTTTTACAATTATTTGTTTGAGTATTATGATATACTTACTCTCGAAAATGTAACTCCATTAATAAAACAAGAACATCTATTTTCAAACAATTTATTTCCCTTTAGTATAACAAAATAGTACAATCGCTTATAAATCTATATCAACGTTCCAATAATACTAAAAGGCGACTTCTTTATGTTTATCCGTCCGATAGTTGGCTTAAAACCCATTAACCGATTTTCTATTATTATTTATACTAACAATAAAATTGTAAATTCCACGTGTCTGTACGTTTTGATTTTTTTTTTAAGAATTATTGCACGGGGCTAAAAATAGGTAATCAAACAAATTTCTTTCATTTTTAGAAATGTCTGTCTGTTTACCTGTGCAGGTATCAATTAGAAAGATAATTATAGATAATTAAAGATATAAATAGATAATTATAAAGCATATTCCGATGTAAGATCAAAACTTTATTTCATTAAAATCGGTCCACTCTATCAAAAGTTATAGTAATTTGAATGAGACGCGGCGTCTTTAGTATAAAATAATAGTTTGTAAATAAATGCGACTTATTCGAGAACAAAACAAATGATTGGTTGATAGAATTATACAAAATGGCATAATATAAAATATATGGATAGTAAATAAATAATATATACGTAAGACATAGTAAATGAGAAAAACAATATTTTGATATTTTATACTATCTAGGGATTTTATTACGAAGTAATTTTATGGAAGTCGTGAACTGAACTTCAATTATAATGTCATTAGGTAAAAATATAACGCGGAACATAATATTTATTTTGTTTTAAATATAATTGGACGGTTCAAATTTTGTTTATTTCTGATGACATGAGGGACGAAGTGTTATAAATGGTGATTACGTAAGCAAATTATATATATGTATTTCTGACGATTATTCATAGATGGCTCTATACTATTTTTTTAATAATTTGGACTGTTCTGGAAGATTCATAGATAACCTATACATATAACAAAGGCCAACGGGACAAAATCTACAGATTGGAGATTGAAGATTTTTTATGTATATTGATGTCGTTGGAGAAAAAAACTATGTAAGGATTGAATTGAAAAAACTATTTAAATAATTCTCAGATCTATTACAGGACACATTTTGTTTGTTTGTTTGTTCGAAATCATGCAAAAAAAACTACTGACCCGATTTCGGTGAATTTTGGTACGGGATGGGATATAGTTAATTATGTAATAAAACAAATAATCTCTTGCAGATTTTAATATATATTTCACTACATAACGTAGCGTCCGCTTTAGCAGTTACGTCGCCCCGGACAAAAAAATAACAAATTGGCTCCCCTTAAATATACATCTATTTTAGGTAACGGTAGACAATTTTTGTAAAAAAAAAATAGACATTCATGGGAACTCCCGATAAAAATGAAAGGCCGAAACGTTGGAAAAACTGTTTATTAATGTTTTTTTTTTTTTTTTATTAAAATAAAACATATTCCGAAGACTCTGGGTCCACATCTTTTTTCATGTTGGAGGTTTAATTCGACTTGCGTCAGAAAAAATTGCCTATAATATTTCATGCAACTATGCAGTTACCTTCTTAGTAGACCTAAATAGTTACCTAAGTAACGATATATCTAATATAAAATAATAATATATCTAAAATAATAAACTATACGTAATGTATGGGTATATATAAAAAAGGCGACAACAAAATACATAAATAAAATAAAAACAACCATGAAAAATGTAACGCAAAGTAAATTATTGTCAAATAAATTAAATATCAAAATGTCCTTTATAAATATTCCATTGTCAAAGGAAAAACACTTAATAATTAATGAGGTTTTAATTTAACATGTAAATTTTCGATCGAAATCGATACAGCCGTATCAGAGAAACTAATTACATGTGTCTATAAATGTACATAGATTTGGCTACTTAATACCGTTAGATTATAAGCGGACCTCCAGGCAAAGCTAGTTATAAATAAATTAACTAAAACATAAAATCACATTAAGTTTATATAAGTTTGTTGAGAGCAAATGAGCTCAAATTCACTATAATTTTACTAAAAAAAAACGACATTATTTTTAATAACGTGGCTTATTATATATAACTATCATCTAGTCCTTCCTAACCTATAACCTGAACACCGTTTAACCCGATTCCCCATTCTTTCACTTTTGCTCCCAAATTTGCAAGAATTCATTTATTGTCGTCATTAATGAATTTTAACGAAGTCCCTGGAATAAAAAATCCACACTATATACTTAGGCCATAGTTTTGTTTATAGTCCAAATTATGAACAAAACAACTTAGAGGATTTATGAGAATTTGTCTCAGAGTGGCCGTTTTAAATTTTGACGTGAAACTATAAAGTGTGTAGGTATTTGATATCAGAATCATCCAAAATATGTGTCGTTCGTTGTATTCAAGTGATACAACCCCATAATTATTCATTTTTGAATAACAAAATCAAGCTTAGATTTATCTATCAAAAAAAAAAAAAATCATAACATGGACTATAATTACGTGCTTCCTGAAGAACACGCGTTTTGCACTCATCATTTTAATTATATGTGCAGTGGGAAGTGCGGACTGATTCAGCTTCAATGGGTGCGGGGTTCGATCCCACCGATATAACTCTGACATCAGCCTGAGCTTGAGCAGGTGAAGGAAAACATCGCGAGGAAACCATATAGCATACCACTCTCAAGTTTGAAAAACTGTCGCCGAAATACCAACAGGTGTGTTCCGGCAGCATCACTGGAGAACCAGTAACTCTAGGCTTAGTGTGTTTATCATCCTGGACCACATCGTTATTTAACATCAGGCAAGATTGTGATCAAAGCACTCACAGAATTAAACTTTTTTTTTTGTAATGGATACAGTGGGAGTGTAGTGTGCCGAAATATCTTAAGACGAGGGTAGTTTCAAATAATTACTGACAAAGACACCACAACACCTCAGTCGACTCCTGACCACGGCCTGTGCAACCAGGTCAAAGGGTCGAAAATATAAAAACTGTAATTAAGTACGCCTTCTAGGCTTAATATTACTAAAATTACATTGTCACAAGCATGAAGACGATAACTGCCTCTGGACCCTACACCCCCTACAGTTAATTATTTTAAATACGCTTCAAATAAAGCCATATTGTGACCGTGATTCTGTACTCCATAAAACACAAGATAATATTCACCCAACAACATCAGCGAGGTCCCGGGCGTGACATATCCACTTGTGTCCCAATTTCTCGTTCTTTTCGTAAACGTGAAACTTTAACGTAGCCCCACCGTCTGACCGCGACTGCAATATCGATCTGTACAACTATAGAAAATATTGTCGTCTTAGGATGGCGAATACCATCACAAAAACCCAATCATAATCCATGTATACGACCGAGGAAGCATTCGAAATGGGATAGTTCGGTATAGAAACGTCAGAACGAGACATAGTGACTGGCTTCGTCGCGTCACGTTCCGGTATCAACTGTCAAACTAGTCAACCCTAGGAACCGGATTGACAAGTTATTCTTAATGGTTATTCCATCATCGACAGCCTTCAAAGTTTCGCATTGCTTCTTTCTCCCGCGGGGAGGATAGATCTATATTTTACGATAAAAGTAGAAGAATTGCTCTAAACTGCATCTATCTGAATAAACGATTCGAACGATACTTGTCAAATAAATAGTAAGAGACTTGTACTAATTTCGACTGCTTAGTCATACCAACTAACCATAGTGAGACATTGGTATGTCCAATTATCAGCTGGATATAAAGTAGTCACTTTTTATGTTAAAAGAAATTGACAATAGCATTGTATCACAGTTGGTTGTAAGGCGTTAATGCCCGATTGTGTATGACGATCATGCACACGGTATAAACACATGTATCAGCAGGTGTACATATCTCCTACTAATCTAAAAGTTTAAGACGTGGTAAATGTATTCCAGCAAATGTATCAAAAGATTCTAATCAATCAGTTGTCGACATCGTTCTTGCGCTATACTTTATTTAACATCAGCATGAGTTGCAGTCAATTTGCCGAGCTCGAATCAAAAAAGTCAAACAAATTCAAGTTTGGGTTTAGTCGTGTGGTGCCGGCTAAGAATAATACCATCCCATTATCTTCACCCTTTCTCGTGAGGGTGTCGTAAAAGGCAATAACCAGTTAATGTGCATTAGCATCCTCTGAGTACCACTAACAACTGACTCCGATCGCCAACTCGCCTGCCAAGCATGCCGATTATGGTAATCCATACTTTTAGGGATGAATTAAAAGAACATGTTATGGACAAACAAGCAATTTTCGATATATACTTTATGCGACATTTGATTTGTTTTAACT
Organism: Samia ricini; assembly: GCA_014132275.2. Lineage (NCBI taxonomy): Eukaryota > Metazoa > Arthropoda > Insecta > Lepidoptera > Saturniidae > Samia > Samia ricini. The sequence continues at coordinate 15,587,502 of AP028163.1, forward strand.
GCCTCTGTAGTGCACATGTTATTTATAAAATTGGTTTTAGTGCGGATAGTTTTTGTAAAATTGTTGTAAACCTACTTTTACTTATGATTAAATCGAATTTGATTAATTGTCGATGCCAGTTAATAATAGTTTAATAATTCATATTATATTTTAGTTACTATATTATATTGTTATGGGCCCAACTGAAAATTAGCGCTATGACATATTTGTTGCAGCCCGTGCAGAGTTAGTACGTATTATGACATTATTATACTTTATTTATTACTGTATATATACATATATATCTTATGTTCCGTCGTTCAGTGTCGAATAAATGTTTCTTTCTTTTTTTTGGACGAGACCTATTTCTAGTAGCTCCTACCTTAAGTCCAACGATGAAGGGCACGATGACATCGTCCTTAGCGTGAAGCAAGAGGATCGGCAGAGAGGTGACCCGCTGCAAGTGCAGGTCAGTTTGGAACCTCTGTTCCCCTTCACCGCTGAACGGGATTATGAACGTGCGATGGTAATACGGCAACCAAGATACCAGCTGCAAAAACTCCATCATCAACAGAACTCTAGAGATAACTCTAAAAGTTTGCAACACCAAACGATAACGATAGAAACTCAACGCCAAAACCATCTCACGGTGACAATATTTGTAAAAATATAAGAATGGTGAACGTACCTTTTTTTTTTTTTTTCGAGGGGAATGCATTTACGCACTATGCGTCCAGCCAGATATGGTGAACGTACCTACTCATACTACGTGACCTGTTTAATAGGGAGAGGGCGGTCTTCAAAATACTACGTACAGAAATGGGGTGGGAGTGGTAATGGGATTAAGACTTTTGTTACGTAGTCTGATCTACTGCCCTCGTGATCAATGATGTATCCGAGTGGATTCATGCTGGGATTAATTGAAGACGTGTGAGACGGATATTAATGTAATTAAACAGAAAACCATTGATGTTCTCGTAAATTAGCTACGGTAGCAATGTTTTTTACACAAGTTTTTCTTCATTTAACCCCTTAATCACTTACCTGGCGTTTACGCCAACTTTCCATTGTTTTCCTATTGTCTTATTTGTATGGGTACTCGACACATCAATTTGCTTATAATGTAATTATAAGCACGCGTGCAGTCTTATGCAAGAAACGCCGTATTAATAAAGACGAATATGAGTCGAATTATTTTCATTTGTTTCACTTTTTGCCTGTGTACCAATCAACCATTCAACCGAAAGACGTCCACTGCTGGACATAAGTCTCCCCCAAAGATCTCCACGACGACCGGTCTTGCGGCACCCGCATCCAACGGACTCACGCGACTTTCACCAGGTCGTCGGTACTACTTGTGGGGGGCTTACCCACGCTACGTCTTCCAGTTCGTGGCAGCCATTTGAGCCCCATCGGGCATCGGTTCTACGAGCAATGTGGTCAGCCCAAAATTACACTTGTCAATAGTATGAAAAAACTTTAGAGGGGCGGGAGGGGGGGGGGGTTGTCTTGGCATTTACTACGAGTGGTCACCGAAGATGGAGGGGTGTCGAAAATTCACGTATTATGGGTATTTCCCCTAATGGAGTTAGATAAATTATTTGGTAATGATCAAATGAAATCAGAGGTTGATGGAAACTCACGATCAACACTAGACACGAAACGCGTAGTTTACCCGCGTATTTAATATGTACCTGATATCCGGCAAACGGAAAAGTGGGTAACCGGTTATTCTACTTGTAGTTAACGCATGCAGTATTTATTTATAGTGAGAAATGAATTTGGTTTTTTACCGCCAAATGCAAATGTGTAGTAATTAATTAATCTTTACTAATTACCGGTTGGCAATTCCTCGAGCAATGTCGGTTAGTTTTGTTCTTTTATAGACCATCTTATTTTTGATCCTATCACGCAGTGAAACTCTAAGCATAGCCCTCTCTATTACAAAAGGTTCTAGGGGTGTCGCGATGTGCCGCAATAAAGTTCGGCGATGCGAAGCGATACGATTCGACGCGACACGACGTGATGCGATACAATGCGATATGCCGCAATAAAATTCGGCGATGCGAAGCGATACGATTTAACGCGACGCGACGCGATGCGATACAACGCGATGTACCACAATAAAATTCGGCGATGCGAAGCGATACGATTCGACGCGACGCGACGCGATGCGATACAACGCGATGTACCACAATAAAATTCAGCGATGCGAAGCGATACGATTCGACGCGACGCGACACGATGTACCACAATAAAATTCGGCGATGCGAAGCGATACGATTTAACGCGACGCGACGCTATGCGATACAACGCGATGAGACACGAAGCGACCAAACACCTAATTATTTTTTCACGCGATAGTATAACTACATGCGAAAAGACGCAGCAGACGTAAAACACCCCCCTTATATAAAAATGGCAAAACACTTTCACATTAATTAGTTATTTGGGTTTTAAGTACCAGTTCACCTTAGATAATGGAATCTCGGCAACTTCATCAGCTAAATTGTTGAAAGGAGCTTCAAGTATCAGACCATTAGGGAGAGGCAATGGTGTGGTTCGGTCTAATATCGTTGTCGATAATTCCGTTAGGTTACCCAACATGCGAGACGATATCCCCGTACCTGAAAGTATGATAATTTTCTTTTCTTTATTTATTTGTCGGAAGACCAACACCTATATCTTATATTAGTTAGTTAACAGCTACATTAGAAATAAAAAGCCATTTACAGGTCCTCGCCGTTAAGTAGCAAATTAAAAATCAAGTAATACATAAATAAGGTAAATAAATTCAAAATGGATTCACGTCTCTGATTACTTTTTTTTTGATAGGTATTTCCATTAAAATATATCTTTTGTTTTTATCATATTATACATTTGCTGTAATTTAATTGAATATCCATCACAATACGAGTGTTCAAAATTGATCGAAAGGAGCAATTATTATGGTAAAATCTTTGTTACTCATTATGGTTTTAGCTTAATAACCCAACGCTCAGACGTATCAGAGCATGTTCCAATGCACATCTGGTAACTTACCACTTTTTATCTGAAAAGTAATCAGTGTAATATCAAAGCCAGCCTTTTATGGGCATGTTATGCCTTGAGCCATTACATTAAGTTTAATTTTATGAAACTCTAGTTAGCGAATCCCAAATCAACAAAGATGGAAAAAAATCCCTAAACAACAAACCTAGAGAATGTCCCCATATAAATATTGCTGGATTTCTTCCAGACTTTTCCACGACCGACTGGAGCCAATCGTATACGACGAGCGTATCTTCCACAACTCCTTCTTCCGTTGGACGTAGGTTTGTCGAATCACCATAACCTTATGAAGGTAGAAATACATTAAAATCGTATGGACAAGGGATAGAGAATTCGCATTCAGCTGTTTCCTATCATCCATTAAAAAAATCGTGTTTGACCTTTTTAGTTTACCAAACTTTTGCCAGCGTTAATGTAAATTTTGCATATGAATTCATAAACGTACTCTGTACCTCTAGTAACCGTCCATTCAGCCGAAAAGCGTCCCCTACTGGACATAGACGCTGCTGCCTTCTGATAACGTTTATGCAAAATTTCACAATAATTGGTTGGGTTAGTTAAGGCATGAATGCGTAACAAATATACACACATTCACATTTCCAATGTTATGTCTTACAATTAAAATGAAATATAAAAAAATGGTTACTGTGAGTCAAGTCAACTGTAAAAGATGGAAATAAGCCATCGCAAAATTCTATGTAAGATTTTTGGAAAAATCACACTTGTCTAGTAATTTCATTGTAATGTATGTATTAAGTTTTAACCTATGCTATACATGAAAATTGATATTTTGGTCACTCGGTTACAAACTTATTTTTCATTTTTTTTACTCTTACTTTAAATATGATCGCCCGATATTCCGAAGCAGTACTAACCTTGTCACCAGAATGTATTAGTTCATTTATTGTAGAGGACATTAACAAAATAAAATGTGAAATTTAATGGATTAGATTTAAAATAATTTGTTTTTGTAACATTCATTATATTATTATTATTCATATTCAATTCATTAAGAAAACTCGAAGGTTTTCTATTAGTTAATTCATGTCAACTGTCAGTATATTTTACACACGTGCGCTCTGCTAATGTAACATGAGTTTTAATGGATTCATTAAAGAGACTGTCTAAGAAAAAACATTTAAAATTTGAAAATTTGGAACGTCGAAAAACAATAGAATTTTACTAGATTAAAAAAGGAAAGGATAACGTCAGCGTCAAAATTTCAAGTGAAAATATTATAAAATATAATAAATAGATTTAACACGATGCAGTGTTAGAGGAAGTGAGACAATGGATAGTGGAGCGATCTTTAGACCAATTCTTACAATATGATGTAAAGATGATGTGTTATGTAAATGTAATCAGACTGAATGTAATATATAAATGTAATGGGTGATGAAGAACAAACGACACTCGACGGGGAATTTATTGAATATTGTTACCGACGCTTCAAGAATTTAGTATTTTTTTTTTTTTTTTTTTTTTTTTTTTTTATATTTATGTGCCCCCTAACATAATCAGGGTCTTTGTTATTGCTTAAGTCTCTAAAATAAATTTACATCCCCCAGTCGCTCTTTTAATTTATTTTTATTTATGATTGGCGTGTTCTTTTGCCAATGTTTAATTTAATTGTGCTCTTTTGTATTCCCTTAACTGGACGTGTTCTTTTGCCAGTATCTTTATTTTTATTTTGCTCTTTTATTCTTTATTCCTTATTACATTTCTTACTATATCTTACATCTATACATGTTTTTTAATTTCGTCATTCTGTACGTCACTTATCTTTAATAAATATAAACATTTACAAAACAGAGACAAACACTATAAATACTAAATTAGACGGTTTTGTCGCAAACCTCAGTCATTGCGGTCCATATCTAGCAATTCTTAACTTTCCCGAGTCCACCCACCCCCAGGGCCACCAGCATTTGACCACCTTTACTTATTTCGTATCCCAGCACCCCTTGCAACACGATCCATGTATTGCAAGAGGGCTGGGCGGTGGTCTTCGTCCAGCAGCATCTCAGCCAGAGCGTCCGCTCTCACCCTGGCCCCTGTTCGGCACTCGAGTTCGTACCTGGACGAGCCGAACCTAGGACAGTCCTCTAGAAGATGTAGGACTGTCTCGGCGGTATCCGGATCACAGGCGCACGCGGGACTATCTTTGATTTTGAATCGATGCAGGTACGCTGCGAAGCCTCCGTGACCCGTTAAGATCTGCACGTGGGTCGGTGACAAACGGGTCTTCTTCAACACCCTATGGGCCACCTCTACCTCTGGGAAGAAGACCCGCGTCACCGCCCCCGTGTCGGAGGCCTCGTAGCGCACCTGCCACTGCCTAACAGTGTCCCGCCTTATCGCCTGTTTCGCGTAGGATCGCGGATACCGATCGTAGTCTGCCGCGGTCTTTTTGTGTGCGGCCCTTTTTGCCAGTTCGTCGGCTCTCTCATTTCCTGAGGTGCCGACGTGTGCTCTCACCCAGTGTAGACGAACCGAGCGTCCCTCTGCACGCATTTCCCGGAGCATCTGCTGCGCTCCCAGGGCCAGGCGGTGTGGGGGTGCCGGGTTGGCCAGCATCTCCAGCGACGATTTTGAGTCGCTAAAGATGCCGACCTCCCGGTCCCGTGATTTTTCAACCGCCTGAACCGCCCTATAGAGCGCATACAGTTCAGCCTGGAATACCGTGCAGAAGGGCTCTAGGCGAAACGTAGAGTACCTGAACTCTTTGCCCCCCTTCCACCAAGTAAAAGCGGCTCCCACTCCACCGGCGATCTTGGAACCGTCGGTGAAGATCTGGGAGCCGCCCTGTTCCAGGGGGGCTTCTAGGCTCTCGTACGCTTCGCCCTCGCATAGCGCTGGGTGAGGATACTGGCAAAATGAAACGGGCCGCTCCAACTCACGGTCGACCACGATCTCGTCCAGTTGCTCGCCACGTTTTATACGGTACAGTCTCTCCACCTCCCCTGCCCGGAGGTCCAGCGGGAGCAAGTCTGCCAGCACGATTGCCGCCGTCAGAGAGACCGTGCGGTACGCCCTGCAAATTTTCTGCGCAAAGCCCCTCTGCAGCGAGTCCAACCTCTTTCGAAGCGATAGCTTCGCTGCAGATGGGCCCCAGACATTCGCGGCGTACAACACGATCGGCTCGATGACGGCTACGTATATCGTTCTGATGATGTCCGAGTTCAAGCCCCAGCTCACTCTTGCAGCACACGCCAGTTGTTTGTAGATGTCCGCAGCCTTTTTACAGGCTGCGGTGACGTGTGCTTCAAAAGTGAGCTTGCTATCGAGGGTCAGACCAAGCAGGCGGATCTCACTCTCAAGCGAAATCGGAACTCCGCCCATGATAAGGACTGGTGTGTCAAACTTAAGCTTCCTCGTCAGCACCATCGCCTTAGTTTTGCGTGGTGCGAAAGAAAGCTTAAATTTGACACCCCAGTCCATCACAGTCTGCAGAGTCCGATTCGCGAGCTCCTGCATTGGTCCGACCTCCTTCCCGGAAAACACCAGAACGACATCGTCGGCAAAAGCCTGACAGTACACTCCCGCGGAGTCGAGCTCCACCAAAAGGGAGTCTAGGATAACGTTCCAAAAGGACGGTCCAGCTATAGAACCCTGGACACATCCCTTGGAACTTTCCCGACTCACCTTTATACCGGCGTAATTGAGCTCTACTCTCCGGTCCTCTAGGTATGAAGAGACTATACCGTACAAATTCCTTGGGCACTCCTTGGCTATGAGTTGGGACTTCAAGCCCGGCCACCAAGCGTTATCAAAGGCTCCCTCTATGTCTAGCGATACCAGGGTAACGACCTCCTTGGCCACCACACGGGTCCTGATATGCTTCACCAGATCATAGAGCGAGTCCTCTGTCCCACGCTGGGGCATGAACCCATATTGACGCACGCTGAGTTTTGGCAGCAGATGCCAGCGTAAACGTCGGACGAAGAGCTTTTCGACGACGAATTTACGAAGAATTTAGTATTAAGAACTAATTGTAAATAAAATAAGAACTATACGATATGAAAATGTGTAAGATGATAACAAAGATATTAATTCTTTAGTTAGGTTAATGTGTACAAACGTAGTGCGCTGTACTATTAAGATAGCAATTATTGAGATAAATAAATAAATAACAACGTGCATAATAATAATATTTGAGCATACAGCGCGCTACAGTAGGGGTACGCCAATGAAAGAGCTTCTCGCGTACGGGGTGCCGAACTAGCCGGCACAATATGAATGGGCCATATGGGCCGAGAAAGGGTAGTCGCCGCGTTATTAGAAGTAGTAAACTCCGAAAAGACCCCCCCAAGCCCATACAGTACGCGGGTACTGAAATCCCATATAGCTCCGAAGTCAGGTACCTAGGAGTTCAGTTAGATGACAGACTCTCTTTCAAATCTCACATTAAGAAAGTGAAGCGCCAGACCTCCATGGTGCTAGGTCGTCTCTATCCGCTCTATAACAGCAAGAGCAAAATGGCACTTCGCCATAAGATTACCCTATACAAGATGGTGGTCAGACCCATCATCACGTATTGCGCACCTGTCTTCGGTCACATCACTCGTTCACGTATGCACGCCTTACAAAGGATTCAGAATCGCTTTGTAAGGAAGGCAGTAGGTGCCCAATGGTTCGAGAGAACTGTGGATTTACACAGGGATCTCAACCTGCCCTCCATTAGGTCCGTTTTTAAGACCCAGTGTCGCGCATTCTACGAACGCGCAGAGACACACTCGAACCCCCTCATCGTGCGAGCCGTCTCGTACTTGCCAGGACGTAAGCCGCGTCGTATACGTCGGCCGCAGAGAATCTTATCGTGCCGCGACGATACCATAACTCTTAGTAATAAGATATTCCCTCCTTTACCTCGTACGAATGCGTGCCAGCGCCCACGCCCGCGAAACCGCCGTTCCCGCCGCCGGGGACAGGCGGCTAACTTTGCTCCCGCACACACTCCGGGTCCCCCTCAGGCGGCGACCCAAGACGTGTCTCGTTCCCCAACTGGGGAGGCTCTTGACGTCGCCGCCAGCGCGATACAGTAACACTGCCCACGCATTGAGCAATTACACGCACAACACTCCATACACACTCATGCATAACATGCAAGGTACATAGGTCCTGTAAGGAACCTTTTTTTTTTTTTATATTAATAAAAAAAAAATGTAGGGATAGCTAGGATACAACTCGCGAGTGAGTTTTTGAATAACTCAGGTGACGGCCAAGCCGAGGTTCGTACCACTTTGGTAGCCCTTGAGCTAGTCACCTTTTTGCGGCTGAGTGCCTTCAGAACTCGCCCCCAAAGTTCGGTGAAGCTGTAAAGGCCCTTCCGGTCAACAGCATTAGCTAGGTCAAAAAAAAAAAAAAAACGAGAAAGGGTAGTCTCGTCGCGATCGTCAAAGTGAAAGTTAAGTTCAAGACAAGTGATTTCATTCTAATAGTTTAGTGAGAGAATAAAAACAGCGTGCACAATAGAAAGTATACTGCGTTGTTGAATTTTTCCCGCCAACGACCCGGCCCACGTGCTCTACTGCGTCCCTTTCGGCATACAGAATTGTCAAACTTATACCATCCTGTTTCTATGCTGATAGGGCGTGGCAGAGCACTCTACGTAATAGTATAAACGGACGCTCATACTCGTGTGTCCGTCCGTTACAAATATAGTAAATCGATGGACAATAGAAGATGCGGCAATACTATTACATTATATCGGGCAGATATTCGGAGAAGGTAAGCGTATAGAGGCGTACTGTTCAACAAATTCTGGTATAAATATTGCTATATGGGACGGGATTCTTTGCTGACCAGGTTTATTATTTTTTTTATACATATTTTATATTAGGAAGAACCTTCGGTTTTTTTATATATATTATATTATTTTCATATTTTTATTACGTTTTTAATTTATTGCTTTATTCAAATTTAATTCAATTGTCCTCGTGATAATACCCCAAATAAAATATGCACTAACCTCTGTAATCAAAAGTGATAGTGTGGAAATCCATACTTTGGAAGAATTGATACAAATGCAAACGGTGTTCAGCTGCGCGGGAATTAGAGTTACCTGCAAATGTATAAATTAAAAGTATCAAGATAATATCACTTGCATAAGATGCATGTTCACACACAGGTATAGGTTCAGTGCTTTGGCCACAATCTCACCTGATGTTAAGTGACGACGACGTCCAGGATAGTAAACACACTAAGCCAAGGTACAGGTTTTCAAGCGATGCTATCGGAACACAGCTATTGGTGTTAGGCGACAGGTTTTCTAACTAGAATGTGGTAGCTACTCATGCGGGGATTATTAGAAGATCCCCTACCACCATACTACGGTTTCCTCCGACGTGTTCCTTCAACGAAAGCTCAGGCCGATTTTAGTATTGAATAGGTGGGTTTGAACTCGCGTCCATTGATCCGAAATCCGACCGCACCACCAACTAAACCATGATCTTTTAAGCTTTTCTAATTCTAAAACCACATTAAAACATGCAAGTCGCGACCACCATACAAGACCATGCATATTGTAACGTGACAAACCCGCCATAGCAACACGCTTAAGCGCGTCACGTTCTGTGCTCAACCAATGTTTTTTTATAGGATATAAGCTAGAGGTACTGGTACTAGAGACATACTAGGTTGCTATTAATCTTACACTGTATTTTATTAATGATAGATGACATACAGCCACCGCTGCTCAAAGCTTAAAGAAACATCTTACGATTATTAATATGTGTAATTACAAAACGAAAGTTGTTTTTTTTTTTTTTTTTTTTTTAATCAAAATTTTACTTATCTGATCAAGAGAACCGAAGTAAAGTTAAAAATATTATACTCAGAATATAAGTCCATTGTATGTAAGACTTTAAAACGTTCAAAATGAGCGTAATAAAAGTGTACCCTAAAATAAAGAAAGCTGTTTTGTGTGAAAAAAAAAATGCTACCACTTGAATAGATAAAAACTTCCCAATCATTCTACAGAAACTAATTACCCCTTATCATTTTGTCCCAATTGAGTATAATTTATAGACTAAGGGTTCATGCATTTGTTAAAACAATGTTTGTGCATAAATTATTTTATTGTATATCTGATGTAAAAAAAATACGCTTTAAATTGGACTCCCATTTCGACAAACAAATGCGTTTAAATATGTCGGAGATCATGAGGTAAAGGTTCTTATCACTGATAAAACTACCGTAGTTATGTTCAAAAAATACTATCGTAATAATTTAATGTTAATAATTCGGTCAAGGGGTACGGTAAACTCGATTGAAACTTTACCTGAATAATAAATCATAAAAAAATAATGATTTCGAGTCGACAACATATATTCGCAAAATTCGGATTGTCGAGTATTTTGTAAAATTCTAGTGGTGCAAATGGCAGTCGCCATATTGGCTTGAATTCGTTAAGGCCGATTCACACGTATCAGTGCCGATTCACACTTATCAATGAAGTTGCAGTTCCTATCTATCTACAATTTGTAAAATATTGCGTATTATGAGTCACAATTCACCCGAGCGAAGCCGAGTTTTCATCTAATTTGATAAAATATTTAATATATCAGTGAAAATTATTGTCAGCAGCTCGTAATTTGTTTACATTTCTGTAATTACATAAACCAATATAGTATAGTTTCCATAAAATGTCTATTACAAATCATTTTTCTTAGGTATTAATAGCAATAAACTAGGCATTATCCTTAATAGTTACCATGGCAATATAAAACAATAGGTGTCGTCGCATTGGTCAGTTCTGTATCTAGGAGTTTATCCAGCTCTTCCTTGTCGGAGATCTTGTCAAGACTTTCTTTTAGCCTCTCGTAACCAGTCTTCGGTAGTATATGCCATACACCTGTGACAAGATTTCTTTCTTAAATAACACAAAGTAAATGCCACCTGTCGTCAAACGATCGCTGTAAATTACTTAACTTCTTTCAATCTTTAGGCCTCAATAAGTGTATAAATATATATTAAATGAAACGTTGCGACTACAGGCGTAAATTTTACTAGAAAACTTTTATAAGTACTCTCTCCTTATAGGTTTTGCATTACCATTTTTATGAGCAGATCTTCAATCACGAAAAAACAAATAAAAGAAATCTCTGAAAGCTGACGATAACGGTATTTAGTTGATACCAAAAAGTAAACAGCTAAACCAAGTAACCATTATTTGAATCCATTAACTTACAAACAAACATTACAAACTTACAATTAACATACGATACATACACTACCTATACATAAAGCATAAGCTCAAGCCTGTTTTCCCCGAAGGGTTAGGCAGAGGTGAAATAGCGAACTACACCACTCTACCTACGATACCTATACGAAAAATACAAATTTTAAAACTTTTTCTGTCTGTTTGTTCCGGGTAATCTCCGAAACAACTCAACCGATTTTGATGAGACTTTTTTGGCAGATAGCTAAAGTTACTCCTCGTACGTTAGGCAACTTTATTTTTTGGAAAATAATTAGTGTTCCGCGTAAAAAAAAAAACTCCTAAAATTGTGAATAAAATCCGATATAGTTTTACTGACAGGTATTTGAATTTGTGAAAAATAACTTTCCTTTAATGTCAGTAGCAAATAATATTTTTTTTAATTATTAGAGTTCCGTATAAAAAAATTCAAAACTATATTATGCAATGAATGCGCAGCTTGGAGACACAGCTAGTCTTAACTGTCAATGATGGATTTTGTAATACCTTACCAATCTTAACTTGGCATCTGTCCACTTTGGAGTGGTATTCTATACTGATGTTGCGACCCCCTTTGACACCGCTTGTTGAAGGATCCTCGTGATCGATGTTCAAAGGCCATTGTACTGTAATCAGTTGAAAATTATAATGATACAAATATTTTGACATGTAAACAGACTAATCCTTTATTTCACCTTATAATATTGTAGTTTCAACTACTGGTATCAAGAAGTCAATGTCTTAGAACATCTATGCATTTTATTGGAGTTACACAATATCAAAATCAAAATCAAATTTTATTTATTCAATTTAGGCCCTAAGAAGGCGCTTATGAACGTCTAAAACACTACCACCGGTTCGGAAAACAACCCAGTCGAGAAGAGCGCAGGCAAGAAAATCGATCTGGTGCTTTTTTTTTATAAATATAATATAAAATCATTTTTTTTTGTCATATTTAAAACCATACAATTCGTAGTCTTAATAATGTTAGTGGAAGCACAAAGATGTGGGTTAATTCCAGACATCACTATCGTTCACATAATGCTCCGCCCTGTAATAACCTTTTGAGATTAAAACTTGCTCGACATAATACTTGAACTTATTAAGAGTGGATTACACTAAAGTTGCAGTTATAGCAAATTATGTGATATGCATTTAAGAAAGAACTATTTTCGGATTTGCACAGGAATTCTCGTAGCAACGATATTATTACCCATAAACATTAAGTTACATTTTTGTACATTACTCTTAAAACAGCTGTTTAAAAAAATTTAGAATAACAATAACCGGTCAAAAATAAAACACATGGTTTAACATCAAATATTGACGTCGTTTCGACCAAGATCAAGTCGTGTAACACGTTTCTCACCAAACAGCTACACTGATGGACTTTGACTAGCGCAACTCATCCAAACAAGGTTATTTAGTGGTCTTTTTAACTAGGTATTTTCATTCTTCGTAATACATATTATAACAATATCTAATAATAATGTTTGAAATTTTAAAGAAACGTCAAAACAAACTTAGAACGTTTGTTCAATCAAAATTCAAAAAAAATCTTTATTCAATTTAGGCAAAGAGTCATTATGAACGTCAAAACATTACCACCGGTTCGGAAAACAACCCAGTTGAGAAGAGCGCAGGCAAGAAACTCGATCTGGTTCTTTTTACATATTTCTTTAAGTTATTAAAACTATATAATTCATAATAATTTTATTAATTATATTTAACACTGTTTACGGAAAATAGTATCAAATTAATAAAAACAAGTTCTAAGGAACTGCAGTGTTCCAAAAAGACTAAGGTTTTACTTTATATTTAATTTATGTAACTTCTAATTTTAAAAAGAGTACATTTCTATGTCAATCTAAAAATAAATGAAGTAATAAAATATACAATTCAATAATAAGATGCTTTTAATTTTATAAAGTAAAATGACCTTAAATATTTAAATAAATAAACGTTCCCAAAGCCCCACAACGTGGCGACCGTGATAATAAAAGAGCCTGAAAATAATAAATATGGAAAAACACAGGTCAGTTTTAAGAGGTCAGTTTACAAAGAAAGCAAATATATTGGAGACATTATTAATCACTGAAATGAATTCTCCAACTGAAATTGAATTGAAAGCAACATATAAAGGACTCATCAATATTAAAGAGAAAATTGATAAATTAGATGAGGAAATTAAAAACAAAATATTACTCGAAGAAGACGAGAGTTTAATTGAAAAAGAATTTGACGAAGTTGAAAAATATGAGTGTAGATGGCTCCTCTTAGTTGAAAAATATAATTCACTATTAAAAGAAAATATAAAAGATGAAAAGAAAGAAGATCAAAATAACTTACAATTGATGAGATTACCGAGATTTGAAGTTCCCAAATTCGACGGCAATAGTAAAAATTGGTTACCATTTTGGGGGCAGTTCCAGAAAATTCACGAAAATGTCCATTTGGACACAGAAGATAAATTTGTTTATTTATTACAGTCCATCACACCCAATACTGAGGCTCGCAATCTAGTTAAAAGCTATCCGATAAATGGAGATAATTATCAAAAGTGTATCGACCATCTAAAATCAAGGTATGCACGAGAAGATCTTTTAATACAACTGTATGTGCGAGAACTGTTGTCGTTAATTTTACAACAAACTAACGGCGAGGACTTAGATTTAGCAACTTTATATGATAAGGTTAGTGGTCATTTACGCGCTCTTGAAACACTTGGTGTTACTAAAAAAACATGCAGCATTCATCCTTCCGATGGTTGAATCAGCTTTACCTCAACAAGTATTAAAAACTTGGCAGCGTACAGGTGCACATGATAATAAGATGGAAGATGAGCTCGGAAACCTACTCATATTTTTACAAAAAGAAGTAGAAAGTGACCAGCGTATTAAAATTGTGAGTACCACATTTTCTATGAAAGAACCAGAACAAAAAAATAGAAACAATGTCACCATCTACAGCTCAATGTTTAACGTCTACGTCTAATAAAAAAGATTTTAAGAAATCATGTATCTGGTGTGATAAAGATAATCATACTAGTTTAAAGTGTTACAAGCTAAATGAATTGACTATAAATGAAAGAAAGGATGTACTAACTAAAAAGAAAGCATGCACAATTTGTTTAAGAAAAGGCCATAACTATAAAATATGTAGAGCCTACAACATCAGATGCTTAATATGTGGGAAAAGGCATTCTACCACAATATGTTATGGCCAAAACTTACTACCAAAAACCATGGAGGCTACAAAGGAAATCACCACTACCACAGCATCTTCAACACATAGCTGGAATTCTAAAAACTATACCACTCTTCTACAAACAGCAGTTATTCAAATAGAGTACAAAGGGAAGAAACTACCCATCAGAGCTCTATTTGACAGCGGCTCACAAAGATCATATATTAGAAAGCAAATTATAGAAGAGTTAAATATTCCAGAAGCTGATGAACAGATATTAACACATAGTTTGTTCGGTGGTACTGAAACCAATTCTCAAGCATACAAACTATTTAATTTAAATATTTCTAGTTTAGATAGTTCGTATACTACAAATTTATTAGCATTAGGACAAAGTATTATTTGTAAAAATGTTCCTAGATTTAGACCTAATAATGTATTAAGACAGGTTTTAGAAAATAACCAAATATCTCTGACAGATCAACAACATTACGAAAATGAAATATCTCTATTAATTGGTGCGGATTATTTAGGCTTTTATTTGACAGGAGAGGTAAAACAACTGCAGAATGGGTTAGTAGCCATAAATACTAAATTCGGATGGACCTTACAAGGAAAACAGGTGAGTGAAAATTTCAATTTTACCACTTCTTTATTTATCTCTCAGAATGACAATTTAAGTTTAACGGATTATTGGTCACTGGAGATGATGGGGATACAGGATCCAGCAGAAACGAAGTTAAAAGAAGAAAAAACAGCTAAAATAATGGCAGCTTTTCAGGAAAATATCGAATGCAGTGAAGAAGGCAGGTATGAAGTAAATCTTCCTTTCAAAGTAGGCCATGAAGATTTATTATCAAATTACGAAAAAGCAAAAGTAAGACTTTATTCAAGCACAAATAAAATAATTTCTAATAGCAAGTTTCGAGAGTATCATGAATGCTTTCAAAAGTGGCATAGTTTAGGTATTATAGAAGAAGTACCACCAATAGATATAAAACATAATACCGGTCATTATTTGCCACATAAAGCTATTATTAAAGAGTCGAGTCTTACATGTACTCTGAGACCAGTTTTCGATGTGTCAGCAGAAGATAAAAATGGACTGAGTCTCAACTCCTGTTTGGAAAAAGGTTATAATTTTATTTCTTTAATACCTAATTTACTAATAAGTTTTAGAACAGGAGCTATAGGAATAACAGCTGATATTGAAGAATTTTTACAAAACAGTTTACCTCCGTACTGTTTAAAATTTTTATGGTGGGAAAAAGATATTTTTCTTAGTAGAAAAACTTACAGACATTGTCAGGTGGTATTTGGCCTTACATCCAGTCCTTTTCTATTGGCAGCGACTCACTTTAAATACGATGTTTATATATAATTTATTTCATATGGCTTTATTGAAAATATGACAGAGAAATTGTCGCAAATAATTTTAATTTAATTTATGTGTATGTTTGTTGTTTCGTGTCTGGTTTGGAGGATGTTCCAAAAAGACTAAGGTTTTACTTTATATTTAATTTATGTAACTTCTAATTTTAAAAAGAGTACATTTCTATGTCAATCTAAAAATAAATGAAGTAATAAAATATACAATTCAATAATAAGATGCTTTTAATTTTATAAAGTAAAATGACCTTAAATATTTAAATAAATAAACGTTCCCAAAGCCCCACATGCAGTATGACAAAAACAGATTTCCTTATTACGCGTAGTTAAGTTGTCAATTCTTTTTGTAGACTGCCGGGTTAGATATTATTTTATTGTAATCTATCTTCTATATATATAAAAGGAAAATAGGGTCCTTTGGGATGTCCATCACCTCAAAACTACTGAACATATCGTGATGTCACTATTACCATTCGACAATTTATTTTTTGGATTCCATTGTATTTTCAATTTACTCTTATGTACATTTTTTCCTTCGAATTACCCTTATGTACAATTTTTTCGCTATTAAAAACAAAAGACTCATTTCTTTCATTCATTTGTTTTTTTTTTTAGATCCGCAGCGAAGAACATATGAAATGCGGCCAAAGCCGTGGAGACCAACTAGTAAACTTATAAAATAAAGAACATTATTGAAGCAATCTTCATTATGGAAGAAACTTAAAGTGACATGTATTCACCTTATCTAAATATAAACAAACATTTTATCTATGATATGAATAGGCACAGATTAAAACTTATTTTATAACATACTCATTAAAAAAAGATTCTAATTACATATTATGCTTATTTCCATGTTTCTCGTTAGATCAAAATGTTAACTTTATTAGACAATCAAGCACATTTTACTCATCTGTAAACGCTACAAGACCCCAAAGTAACCAGGGAGAGATTCGCAAATAAACATTTAAAAAAAAATACTTACCAAAGTTAGCAAAAATCAGTCCTCTTCGGAACGTCTTGGAATATTTAAATATAAGTGGTACGGCAATTACGTGAAAGACAAATATGCTAGCGGTAATTGTTCCACCGAGTATTAGTAATCTGAAACAATATGTGAGTTATCACTACATAGATACCATGATTGAAATTTGATGAATTACTCCAATTGACCACTACCAATTAGTGACACACGAAAACATTCCATTATCATTAAGAGGATATGCGGTCGGCGACAAAGTTCAAAAGTAGGTACGTCAGAAATCTATTGCTATCACGTTGCTTCCTGAAGAAAAAGTTATAAAACACGCAAGAGACAACTGTAGTACGTGCTGAATTTTACCTATGCAAAATAGACGAAAACATCACTTCGTAGTACCATGTTTCCTTTTTCAAAAGTAAACCGATTTTTAATTTTCTTTAGACTTTGGTTATGCCTCTTCGTTTTTTCTTTTTTTTGTTTTTATTTATCAAATAAGTTTGACGAATGTCTGTAAATGATGATACAAATCGAGAATTTTATTCATATACATGGCGGTGATGGATACATATATATTATTTGGTATAAAAATATTTACCATAATGCTATTATTCAGGGAGGAAACAGGGGTTACGTTTTTACAGAATAAACGCCGCTCACATATTTTTGAAGTGAAAACTTCTTTAGAATCGTTGTGATTTGAAAGACGATAAAACCAAAAAGCGACAGCACGTTTCTGGAGGTCGGATTTGTTCATCAAATTTTTGAGAGTGTAGTTAACCCGGTTGACTAATCCATGTCTCATAGACGGTACGACTGAAAGGTCGGAGGTTCGAACCCAGAATGGGTAACACATTCTTTTCTTTTTTGGAAGTTTTTCTTCTTCTACTACTTGTGAATTGCACACATTAATTTTTTTATTACGCAAAGTTTTAAACTGTAGTAAGAGACAGGTTGACGGCTAATGGCGGACTAGCAGTTTCCATTAAATGTTGTCCTACTTTCTTGTTCCGCTGCCTGAGGATCCATTAAAATATAGAGCCAGATGTGTAGTATGTGGTCTTAACAACATCCGTCATATCCGCTTGGGGATTGTCCATTAATCACGCGATGATCGCGAAGGGGGAAGGGATTTCGGAAAACCTACCTACCTACCTAGCCGTTGCCAAATAACGATTTATAATAATTCCAGAATTAGATTATATCTGTATTTAAAGAAAATATATTCTACATTTTCTATTTAACAATTATACTAAAGAAAATGCACATAATCTTTTGAGGGTTTGGTGCTAAAAAACTTCACGATTAATGGACGACGTTTTTGAATGGTGCTAACATAGCCTGCGTTGTCTGGAAAATTGTGAAGCATCTCGATGCAAAACGCATGCTGAATGAACCCGGGATGTTTTAGTCAGTGAAAATTATTTTTATATTGGCACAAAGGGACACCTTTCTGCACACCCTGCAGGGAGCTGTCAGTATTAGCGTATGAAGATTTATTGTCTACAAAAATATCTAGAAGGTACATAAGTAATAAGTTAAGAAGATTACTCTGAGCCAATTCATTAAATTTTATTACATCATCTAGTGGTCGAAATTCGAATTATGCATTTCTTTTTTGCAAGTTTTTCTCATATATAGCTATAAAACAAAAAAATAAAAGGAAATCAGTTGACAAACAGGAAAAAAGACACAAAATTAGACTCTGTCCTTTGTGAGAAACAACAAGCATAAAAAACAGTTACATCTCTACTTATTATTACGCATGCATATCAAGCAAACACCATCCTCCAATGAACATTATATGTAGACGCATACCTCAGCCACCAACTTATTTTAAAGTCATCCAATAAACTTTAATAAGAGTCGATGCAAATTGTCATTGAAATAAATGTGAGCAATAGAATATAAAGCGTAAGTCATACCCAACATTCGAGCAGTGAATTTATACATTCATACTGAAATTATACTTAAGTGGAAAAGCATATTTCCCTGTTCCCTCCCTGGATAATGACATTACAGTAAATACTTTTATACCTTATAATATACATATATATGCACAACACCCACACTCATGTTTTTTCCTAAATTTATTACTACAGAAACTAGAAGCTTTTGAAAACGATTTTTTTATTTTTTACACTTTCAGGCATTCATAAAACAAATTTGATGTATAAAAAAAAACAAAACATACAGGTATAGCCACTCTTTTTTTTATATAATTGAATCTAAAAATTAAAATTGACCCAGTTTTGGAGGAAAAAAACTCTAAAATAGGAAATGATGATTTCATCTATTTTGCGTAGGTATAATCAGCCCAAACTCAAACTGCAGTTGTAAAACTTTTTGCACTTTATAACTCTTTCATTGAGGCACTACACAATGGGAATAGATTTCTGCAATAACTATACTTTAAATTTGTTGCTGACCCTGTTGTCTCTTAACATTAACTATATCCATAAACTACCTTCATTAAACATTTTTTTACATGTATTTAGAAAAACCCGACATGTGTATTTAACAGTAATTATTGACATATTTCCTAAAATATTAAGATATTACATAGAAGTTATTAATTTTATATATTAGTTATAACAGTAAACCCTCAATATATTCAATATTTTAGGTATATTTCATAATTATTATGTTTTTTTAAGAATTAACCATATGTAAATTTAAATTAACATAACATTAATCTAATATATACATATTTTTGTTCACATATATATAAAATTACCTTGAAATTATCATTATTGCATGTTATTTAATCATTTATACATTTAGTTGATTTCACCTTGCAAGTGGAGTAACATATATTACTTACTTAATTAATTAGAAATTAGTAGCAAAGAAAAAGTATGTTAGGAGGTTACATTTTGTTAAAGATTTTAGTGAAAATTAATAAATCATTTACTATAGCTATAATAAAGATTAGTGAAAATCCATTTCTTTCACACACATCACATATCTTATTACTTCTTTAATATGTTGATTGCACATAAAAATGAGACAATGGAAGACAATAGGAAAGCAATAGAAAGCTGGTGTAAACACCAGGTCAGTGCTCAAGGGGTTTTTTAAGGAGCTTTATGTTTGTTCTATATGTTTATCTAGAATTTTTGGAGAAATTTTTTTCTTGGAATATGTAATGAAAAATTTTACTATGAGACTACTATAGTTTGGTAGATATAGTAGGAATTATTATGATAACAAATTAAATATCTAACACACATTGACATAAATATTCGGTACTGTAATCATCAATGTACTAAGCCTTTGATTTGATAATACCTTCATGGATGGTGTTGCAAATTTCTCATATTTACAGACTGGATATTCTATTTATAGGATTAGTATACATCCTATTTACAGATACAATGGTTATATAACCTATATTACTGTGTGAACATGCTATAAGCACAGGCATTCATAAATAATAAAGCTAAGTCTAATAATTAGAAGATCATAAAAATTCAGAAAATAATAGACATATAGATTCCTTATGCAGATATTTACATATCCAACCGCATACATTCCTACATACTTATTTATTTCCTTTTGTAAAGGTCAGATTTTACAAAAACCGCGCAAAAATAAGTTTTGTAATTGAACATATAATAATTCAAAATTAACTTTTTGTTTTAAAGTGTGTAAGCCAACATCAAGCTACAGTAACTTTTCAATAATGGTAACGAAAATGATTCTACCAAATTTTTAACCCGTTGGCTATTGACCTTGCCCAATTGGGCAACTTTTTTGAAAATGACAGATTGGAAAATATGACTTACGGACATTTAACTTTTGGCGCTCAATTTATTGACAAATGGCACTTGACACTTTGTTTTTTTATACACAGCACTTGAAACTTAGATTCATAACGCACAATCCTACACTGATACAACAATTATTTCCCATAAAACGGTGGTCCATTACGTTGAAATATGGACAGCGAAATTCACAGAAGTGAAATCCATAGATAATGTAAACAAAGCCATTGTTTGCTTATAAAAATATTTTTAGAAAAACCAGAAACAATTTTTTCTACAATTCAAATTTAATTACAAAAATTAAATTTAATTCAATTTGTTTTTAAAAGAAATATTTTTTTATTCATAAATTTGGTACGTAAGTTATTTTTCAATAAGTTATCCAGCCCATATATGGCACTACAATAAAATTACACTTTTATTAGAAAAAATTTCTAGTAAGCAAAAATATATAAGAACTGAAATAAAATAATCCTAATAAGTTTATGTTCTTATTTTATTTATTTATGTCCTGAAATACGACAAAGATTGTATCTTATTTTTCTTTTTCTTTGGTTCAATTTATTCCTTTTTAAGGAAAAGGCAAAGGTACTAGACAATGCAGCCAAGTCAGACGCTAGGAACACTATCAACAAATGAATGGGGGAACAAAATGGTGGCCTTCTGTTACAACCACAACGGGAATTATTGGGACATTTCATGCTAAGTGTCATTGTTTTCACTTCACTTCACTTGTGTATCATAAAAACAGTATATCACATAAACTGCCACCGAAATTACATAATATATGGACAAATACTGTAAAATAATTAATTGAAAATGAAAACGACAATATGACAGACCAAAATCGTGCCAAGCACCCATCTAACATATCTACGTATAAAAAGATTTTTTTTATTTACCGCAGAATAATAAAACTCCTTGCAGGAGCTTGGCCTATCGCAAATAGGCGCCTCGCTGTGTACACGTTAAACAAATTCTCGCGCGATAAATATCTATTGTGACGTAGTGAAGTTAAAATTTAATTTATAAAATAATCTATAGCTTATCCTTGCCATTTCTTTCTCCTTCTTGTATATTTGTCTGTACTGTAAATTGTTAGCGTAACACAAACCATTTTTTACTTTTTAAGATTAAGATTAAGATTTTAAATGGTCAAATTTTGACATAATCAAGTGCAATTTCTAAGAACATTTTTAAAACAAATTACATACATTGTACGAAGACCAAGGTTCATCGAAGACTGATTTTTAATCAAAAAACATGTGGCAATTTAGACCCGGCCTTATGACTATGATATGATAAATATGAGTTATTTTTATATTTTACAATAATTACAGAAACATTTTAAAACAACAATACATCATAACAGAAAGTCCTGCTGAATTAGTTCTTACTCCTTAGTAAATTAAAACGGAAATCAACAGACATCTACATGAAACCAATAATGGCGCACCCACTTTTCTACATTATAAAATAATGAAAATAAAGCATTGAATATAGAATAAATCAGAGTAAAACAAATTAATTTAACAAAATTATATTCGAAATAAAATATACAGAATTTATCATAATTTATAGTCTTACACATTGTCTCAAGATTTATAAGTAAAATTTAACAGAATAATGATAATTTATATAATACATGAAACAATTTTCATGTCGAGAAGTACATAAAAATATTTTTGTATTTATTTTTACACTCATTGTAAAATAGCTTATTGTTATTATTGTTTCATTACAAATTAGTTGTACTCGACATTGCATTCGACATACGAAAGTTTGATCACAATCGAATATACAGTTTGGGAATAGCAAACATACTTTACATTCATGTATTACTTACATTACTGTAATATTATATTGTAAAAATATAAAAATATTTCTTGTATGTTATCGCTACTGCCTAGAAACAGTATATTTAAAATAGTAAAATTAATAAATATTTTATAAATTTAATAATAAAATTAATATAAATAAGTTGAACTGTTAAATACATTATTCTGAATTTTGTTATAAAAAATTCTTTAACAAAATTGGCCACAACACAGAAGCACACCTTTTGCCTTAAAAGACACGTATGAATGGCCGTAACAAATTATCTACGTAAGGTCATACATCTGAAACAAAAGACTATCAACAAACCTTATTTGGTGTTCATAAGGTTCATTTTCGCTTGGCATTTTTTGACAGATGGTTTGTTATGAGTGTCAAAGGGTTAAATACAAACAGTGTGAGATAATATAAATTTTAAATGTAAAACTTACCCCGCCAAATATAAAACCGCTAAAACACACAACACGTAAAAATCAACCATTTTGGAAACGTGCAAATGAAATAACTAACCCTTGTTAAAACTATAAAAATATTATTAGCAAAACAACACAATATATGATAAAAATAAAAAACTTTTACTTTGTATTAGAAATATAAATTAACAACAGGAACTCAATAATAAATGAAAGTTATTCTAACACATTGAAAATTTTAATAAATATGATAGGGAAAAATAATGTCAATACAAATTTAATTTATACTATTATGCATAATTAAAACGGACCTTAGCACTCTTGACAACATTTAAAAAATTTAAATGACGTTCCATACCGAGTATTAGGTTACCTACAACGATCAATAATAAAAAGTACGTATTCCGAACATCACTTCATTTCTTAGCAGTGTGAACAATAAATTTACAGCAAATCTACTAAACAGATCGCTGAAAATTACTAAAACCTACTAATACATTTTATAAATGTACTAAGTTCATATTTATTAGACAGACAGTTTCATATAACATAAAAATCAAATTCGTAAGCAAAATGGTTTATTTATTGATAATTTACAATATTCTAAACGTCTCTATCGATTTTTTTTTTTTTCCATTTTTGAAGTGAAACATCATTGTAGCGTACAAATAACATATTATATATTGTAATAATTTAATTATATCATAGCAAGTTTTTCATAGATGACGAGGAAGAGAAGAGAGAGAACATCATTCAAGTTCGACGACTTTATTTAACAGGAGATAGTAAGAGAGTCAAATACAATTTCACAGCGCCGGATCGAACCAGTATATCCCAACGTGGGGTGGAAGTATACGTGAACGATAACGGTTTTCTAGTTCAACTACACTAAAACGTCTCAACATAGGTGAAAGCGCATAGCGTGCATTGAACTAGTCCCTAGAGGGATGTTGTTTCACACATTAACGTTATTACAATTTGAAGGTCCTTGTTTCAAGTTGATGTTCCGATAGCGGCATCTAAAATACTTGTGACGCCGACTCTTGGCGATCAAGGCACACTCTTCTAAAATACTCATGCTAAATATAAGTGGCGACATCTCTTGACGACTGCTGTTATTACTTGTGGTGTTACAATATTTATTATTGAATAAATTCGTATGTACGGACTTATGCAGCAGGGCGACACTAAACCTGGTTTCTGCAATGAACAAGCGAGACAGTGCGTCTCGGATAGCCAATAGGTAACACTGCATGCATTCGTCGTAAAAAAATAAGTTGTTCTTTTATTTAAGAATATTAGTATATAGTACTACAAATCATTAATCTACTATAATCATTATGCACGATGTTAATGTCGCATCGCAATGCGTCGGCGACCTTAGCGTCTACGGAGACTGACTCTGAAGTAAATAAAGGTAAAACAGTTCGGTTGCAGGCGGTCCTGTTCCTTCTACCTTCTTTTTTTTTAATTTTTTATTATTGAAATTAAACTATCTGCAGACTCTGGGTCCGCATCGTTTTTTATATTGGAGATTTAAATCGACTTGCGTCGGTAAAAATTGCCTATAATAGCAATTCAAGCAGCTATGCAGTTAGTAATCTTCTTTCGCATATGTGAGCTTAAATCTACTTCTATTAATTTTTTTATATCTATATGTTAGATTATTTTGTAGACAACTTATTTTATTATTATTAATTAATTAATTACATACCCCCAGTGAGTGAGTGGACCCCAGGGGTCCACTCACTCGTGGGTATTGCTTCGGTGCATTCCACTGCCGTAGTGTTGAGGACCCTCGATACGGTTTCCACCTTCTCGATGATCCTCTCATCAGCATGATCTGAGTGCACCGGGCCACCACGACGATGGGGTCAACCAAAGGTGTTCTGAACCTGAGCTGGGGGCTAGGTTCCTGCGACTCCTCCTCCTCCCTGAGCACGAAACCGCTGGTGGAACTGAAAGCGGCCATGTAACTGCCCGACATGCTCCCTGCGATGACCTGGGCAGTATCGTTGTTGTAGATGGCCGCTTCTGCTTCCTCGAGTCTTGCCTTCAAGGAGTCCACGATACCCAGACGATGGTCTTCTAGGATCATAGTACATGTCAATTTATTGACTTTTATCGTGGCCTCCAAGACTGCTTTAAATTCCAGGATCGCATTCTCCATTTGGTCCAGCGGTCCCACTACTGGGGTTTTGAGGGGTGCGTTCACCTGTCCCATGTAAGCTCTGGTCCTTTTCCGCTGTGGGTCCGGTCTCGGGATCCAAACTCTTCTTTGAAGGCGGTCTATAGCGGTCTGCTGTGGGTCATGAAGGGTCGTGTGTGTTCGAAAATCAAAAAATCAAAATCAAAATCAAAATTTATTTATTCAATTTAGGCCCTAAGAAGGCAATTATGAACGTCTAGAACACTACCACCGGTTCGGAAAACAACCCAGTCGAGAAGAGCGCAGGCAAGAAACTCGATCTGGTTCTTTTTTTTTCATAAATGTAATATATATAATTTTTTTATGTCATATAAAAAACTATACAAATCGTAGTTTTTAGTGGAAGCACAGAGATGTGGGTTATTTCCAGACATCACTATCGTTCACGTAATGATCCACCCTGTAATAACCTTTTGAGATTAAAACTTGCTTGACATAATACTTGAACTTATTGTCAGGTAAATCGGTAATTTTACTTGGGATCTTATTGTAAAACCGAATACTATTACCTATAAAGCTTTTATTACACTTACTTAACCTAAAGCGTGGGACGGCCAACTTGTCTTTACTTCTAGTATTAAAATTATGACGATCATTCACTAGATCTAGCTTGTCTAAATTTTTACGAATATGCATTAAGTTATCGAAGATGTATTGGGAGGGCAAAGTTAAGATATCATATTCTTGAAACTTGTTCTTTAGAGATTCGCGAGGTCCCATATTATATATTGCTCGAACAGCTCTCTTTTGTAACGTAAAAATGGTGTCTACCTCTGCTGCTGTACCCCACAGCAAAATACCGTAAAACATTAAGCTGTGAAAGTAAGCAAAGTAGACTAACCTAGCAGTAGCAATATCCGTCAACTGGCGAATTTTCCGAACCGCAAAAGCAGCGGAACTAAGCCTTCCTGCCAAAGTTTTAATATGCGGACCCCATTGTAACTTATTATCAAGTGTGATACCTAAAAACAGAGTTTTGTCAACTAAGCCTACTAAATTCCCTTCTATCTCTAACTTACAATCAATATGTTGCACATTGGGCAACATAAATTTTATGCATTTCGTTTTCTTAGTGTTAAGAAGTAAATTATTTAAGGCAAACCATTTGGAAATGTTTGCTAGTGTATTATTTAAGTGCCTAATCTCTGAATTTTTTCTTTTTACTTTAAATATAAGTGAAGTATCGTCTGCAAATAGAACCATATCAGCTGAGTTATTAACCATTAGCGGTAAGTCATTAATATAAACCAGGAATAAAAACGGTCCCAAAATCGACCCCTGCGGCACACCGATTCTAACTAATGATCCAGTGGAGGTAACCCCATTAACATTTACTTTCTGACATCGGTTTGTTAAGTAAGAGGCCAGGAAGGAGACAGAGGTTTCAGAAACACCATAATGTTTTAGTTTCAGTATAAGTGTAATGTGATCAACGCAGTCAAAGGCCTTTGAGAGATCGCAGAATACACCTATTGCATCCTGCCAAATCTCCCAAGCTCCCAATATGTGACTTATTAACGTTGCACCAGCGTCAGTGGTAGATTTGGATTTCGTGAAACCAAACTGCCGATCATCTAAAATCTTTTCTGCTCTAAAGTATTCAACTAACTGATTAAGCATAATCTTTTCGAAAATCTTACTAATCGATGGAAGTACTGAAATTGGTCTATAATTTTCAAGACTACTTCTGCAACCTGATTTAAATAAGGGTACCACTTTACTTATTTTCATTAAATTAGGAAAAGTGCCTGTTGCTATGCATCCGTTAAATATGTTAGCCAAATATGGTGAAATATTAACAATCATGGTTTGAAGAACCATTACCGACATTCCCCATATGTCTTGTGTATGTTTTAAATTTAATTGCTTGAAGGCTTTTAATATGTCACCTGCAGTAATAGATGTAAAGTAGAATTTTGAATTTATAGGAGCACTTAAGTTATTAAGGAGCAATGCGGCACCTTGGGGTGATGAAGTTATATGTTTTGTAACTTCAAGAGGTATGTTAGTGAAGTAGTCCTGAAAAACAGTTGCTACCTCTGAACTGTTTGAAATATGTACTCCGTCAACGTTCAGATTAAGTGTATTATTATTTATTTTACTATTTCCTGTTTCTTTATTTATGATGTGCCAGACGGTTTTGACCTTATTTTTAGACACGAGAACTTTATTTCCCAAAAATTTTGCTTTAGCTTCTATACATACACGTTTAAAAGTTTTTGAATACTCCCTGACATGAGCATGAAATCATGAATTAGTAGTTAGTGATTTTCTATGATATAATTCATATAAACACTCTCTACTTTTTCTTATTCCTTTAGTTGCCCAATCACTGAATGCAATTTTTTTCCTGTCAATAACAACCTTTATTGGGCATTGTTTATTAAATTCATTACTTATAATCTTAAACAAGTTTTCGTAGTCGTTATTTGGATCTCGATTGTTAAAATTCTTAGTAGACAATTGCTGGCGAATATTATTATTTAAACTATCTAATCTACTTTTGGATATAAGTCTAGTCGTTTTCATACATTCATCATTAGGTTAATGACAGCTAATTTTAACGAGCTGACCTTTGTGATCAGATCGTATTCCAGATATTATACCACCGCCAATGGTTTTAAAATTAGTAAAAATATTGTCTATACAAGATGCAGTGTGAGCCGTAGTTCTTGTTGGTTCATTAAAGAGTGGATTAAAATTATATGATCTAAACAACGACATGAACATAGTGACCTCTGGCGTGGAGCTTAAAATATCTATATTAAAATCGCCACAAACTAACACTCGCTTTACCGAATTAAACATTTTTACTAAAATAACCTCCATTGTTTGTAAGAATTGAAGAACATTTGAGGCTGGAGGTCTATAAACACATAATATAATTAAATCTACCATCTCTGCACAAGCCACTTCACAAACACGATCTATAGAGAGACTACATATATCTTTTCGGTTTTTAAAGTTTAATTTATTTTTAGATAGTATAATGCAACCACCACCGGTTGTTAAAGTTTATGTTATGGCCCAAGAAGGTCCTCTCTCTGGACTGCCGTCTACAGATTTTTTGCAGCTTTTTTTTAGGCTGCTACCTTTAATTGCAGTCGTTCGGCTCCACTTAGCTCGACGTTGGGGTCGGAGAGGGCAGGCTTCCTTGTTGGTTTATCGCGCACCAAAAAACCAAGGTCTGCACCCCTGTCCTCGTACACGACTACCTCATGGAGTTTAGAGGCTGATAGACATCCGAAAAAGTCCGCCACCTCTCCCTTCTCATAGTCGACCACCATCGCATCGACGCTAATCCTGCATGGTGTTGTTTCCGCCTCCGACCCAGCTTCACCGATGCGGGACAGCAATGTACTTGCCTGCGCTAATGGCGTCCTGGTACCCCATGCAAGCAGTGCTATGACCTTGTTTATCCTTCTACCTTCACAGCCTCTGGGTTGGAAGGTTCAGCATAACCTTCCAAAGCCCTTAGGTAGAGGAGGTTACAGAGGAGGCAGAACCAGTAAGACAGACGGAATCCAACCTCGAGGTGGACTTACTAGTCTCCAGACAGGCAGGACAGCCACGGGCCGGAAACCTTTAGGCAAAAAAACAATAGCACAAATCGGTGGTCATGCGAGGTTCCTCCAGGTTCACCACCATCATGCTGCAGGAACAGCGGCACTGGAGAAATGCTTCTCAGGGAGCATTGTGGACCTCGCTCTTATATAAAAACCCAGGGTACACAATAATACAATTACGGGATTGAACACCGCTGGTAACGTTTTTGCACACATATGCGGGACTAAGCCCAGAGCTGGTATAGTTTTTAGTAAAAGAACTAACTTTCAGCTTCCAGAGCTTTGCTCAGATGACCTGGTAACAGCGTATATAATCCTTGACGGATGGAAGGGCTCCAAACTATTAGTTCGTTCAGCCTATTTACCCGGAGAGTATAGTAACCCCACAGAAGAGCTTATACGGGTTGTGTACTTTGCGAAGAACACAACGCTGAGCTGCTGAACTTGGGGTAGCAGTGACGTCAACGAAAGGGGATAGTTACTTTTTGATTTTATTTCTACTAGTAACCTTTTTTTTTGACGAGGGGTATGCATTCGATGAAGGGAATGCATTACAACTAGTAACCTAACTATTTTAAACAAAGAATGTAAACCAACCTTTGTTACACGAGCTAAAAATAACATTCGCCACTAAAAATGTAGCTATGATATTATAAACTGGTGTGTAAGTGACGAAAAAACTCTATGTCTAATCACAGACATATTAATTTTGAGCTCTTCTTTTCAATAAAGATTCAGAACGTTGTTTATAGGGATCCCAGGAATACCTCCTGGGATACCTACAGGGATACCCTAAGGTCGAATCTGGAAGTACTCCCTAAAAATATGAAGACAATTGATAGTGTAGAGTTCACAACTAATTCTCTAACGGCATCCATCATTGATGCTTATGAGTAGAGTTACCCTGTAAAATAAAAGACTACAATAATACAAGTTCCCCGGTGGAACTCTAAGCTTAAAAAGTTTAGGGAAAAAACTAGGCGGCTCTTTAATAGGCCATAAACACAAAGGAGTAAGTATACCAACTGGCCCTAACCAAATACAATTAAGAAAGCTAAGAGAGGGCTCCCTGGAGGAGGAAATCAAAGATACGCCTCATGGAACAAGAATTCACAGGGTGCTCGCTAAGGATAAACCTAAACAAATAGGACTCCTTAAAATTCAACATGGGACCTTCACTTACAGTGAAAAGGAAATAATGGAGCTCCTTACTTCAGTTCATTTTCCAGGTTTTGAGAGACTTACATTTAGAAGACTGTCCTCCTCAATAAAACCTCAATTAGAGAGAGTAGCTCTGAATGGCGTAGAGCGGCAAGCATTATAATACCACAGAGTGTGAAATAGGCTATAAAGTCATTTAAACCATATAAAACAGGTGGAGAGGATGGAATTCAGCCGGTGTTATTACAACGAGGTCTTGACATCCTGACACCTGTGATAGTTAAGATTTTCAGGGCAAGCCTTGCTTGGGGATATATACCTGAACTATGGATAAAAGTACGATTACTTTTTACAGAACAACAGAATTTACATTACATTTTACAGCAGAATTATTTTCTTGTTTTTTGATCTTTTAAA
Source organism: Samia ricini (assembly GCA_014132275.2). NCBI lineage: Eukaryota > Metazoa > Arthropoda > Insecta > Lepidoptera > Saturniidae > Samia > Samia ricini. The sequence goes on from AP028163.1 coordinate 15,617,655, forward strand.
TTCTCTTTCTGTAGTATTGAAAATTTAAAACATTTTGATATTTGAATTAAGTAAAGCTATGATCGTGACGACCGTAACGTGACGTTCTTCACGTTCTAAGTTTTGTATCATCTCCATCAGATTAAGAGACATAGATAAGATTCTAAACAATGTAAAACAACGTATGTATATCAATTTGACTAAAATGTAGCTAGTTTTTACAGGAATAAAATATATTATACTTACGTATTAAACGGTCTGTAAAGTATTAGATCCTTAAAGTCTTTAACCATTCATTTTATTCCATTAGTTTTCATGCACTAAATTTTGCAACACAACGAACACTAAAATTTAAGTAAATTCGTCTTTGGAGTGTTAAATTGAACTTCCGAAATTAATTCCAAATTTTATGAAGAGATTCAATAACACAAACTTCAATAATCATTAAGAACATACATTGAAGCAAGAACTACAAGGAAATAAATAATTACGTTACATAATATATCTATACTAATAATAAAATTGCAAACTTCACGTGTACAGAACAGACACATGCACATTTTCAGTTTTTGTTTCATTTTTAGAAATGTCTGTCTGTCTGTTTGTATCAAAAGTCCTAAGAATATTTTTAAAAATCAAGAAGATAATTATAAAACATATTCCGGAGTAGCAACAAAACTTTATTTTATTAAAATCGGTCCATTCGTTCAAAAGTTATAGTAATTTGAACGACATTAGGCGACTTTAGTATGAAAGAAAATTTTGTAAGTAAAAATACGTTTTAGTCTTATTCGAGAACAAAAAATTTATGGATTGATTGAAATTGATCAAAATGACATAATATAAAATTTATGTATAATATGTAAATAATAAATCTCTAAGACATAGTAAATGAGAAAACAATATTTTGATATTTTATATAATATCTAGGAATTCTAGGCGTTGTATTAAGTGGGCATTTTATGGTAGTAGTAAAGTGACTTTCAATTGTGATACCAATAGGTATAAATATGACGTGGAATATAATATTACTTTTTTATAACTATAATTGGACGGTTCAAGTTTTGTTTATTTTTTTGACATATTATGTATGGTGATTACGTAAAAAATTATATATGTATTTCTGGCGATTATTCATAGATGCCGCTATACTTATTTTTTTTTTAATAATTAGGACTGTTCTGGACGATTACAAGACATAGATAACTTATACATATTACAAAAGACTGACGGGACAAAATCTACAGATTGGAGATTTATGATTTATGTACATTGATGATGTTTGAGAAAAAAAACTATTATGTAGGAATTCAAAATCTATTACAAGACACATTTTGTCTGTTTGTTCGAAATCACGCAAAAACTACTGACCCGTATTCGGTGAATTTTGATATGATAGGCGAGACGGGACGGGACGAAACGGGACAGGCTGGATTGTACGGTTGTCTATTAGAAAATAAATGCCTGTGTGCCTGTGCACGCGAGCGAAGTCGCAGGCACAGCCACTCTAAATTAATTTTGAGAATATCAATAATACAATAAGGTTTAATAATGATATTCCGTAACATAACGAATATCTGACATATCTCTAGCTTTATAATTGAAATTGGGAAATCTGTAAATCATAATAAGGAATACAAAAGATACGTCTAATGAAGATTAATAAAAAAAAAACTAGGCAACCATGGCTTCCCATGGTTCTTCTGTTGACAGAAGGGAAAACTCAAAACTTTAGATAAACTGTTTCTTTAATGTTTATATTATAGCAAAAGTAGTTAATTAAATTGCAATTTTTATTTTATTGAAATTATTACCATAACCTAATATTTAGCATATAACGTTTGTTTACATCTGTTACCGCTTAGAGCAGTAATTATGTCCATTTTCATATAGTTTAGTCATAATTAAAACGCGTACAAACGTTACAATTTTTTTATTATTTATCTTTGAGCACCAGCAATTAATCGTCATCATATTATTTACATACTGACGGCTGACATTATAGCACTGGTAAAGCAAATCTAAAAAAATTCCCCTACTGACAATCGCTCAACGCCGTTAAAGAAGTTTGTGGTTAAAAAGTATCGTGACATTTACACATAGAGTCACGAGTAGGGATTGTCATAGTTTTCATCTGAATAAAATCATGTTTTAAAAAGTAGAATTTTGCGTGCAATTATATAATGCGCTAATACAAAGAAAAAACTATAAAAAATCATACAAATCTTATTTCACTTGTAAATCTTACAACACTGAGTTTGACAACTCTTTTTTTTTAGTTTCATTTAAAGGAAATGCAATGATTCTAGATCGTGCAGCCAAGGCTGACGTTTATTACACTGGAACTGATGAACTATGCCCTGATCCACACAACACGACCAGGTCTTACTTATATATATTTTTCCCTCAAGCGTTAGTAAACTTATACATACATATCATCACGCCTTTCTCGCGTTGAGGTAGACAGAGATAACGTCCTTCCACTTGCTATGGATCTTGACACACCTCTTTCGATTCCTCTACTTTCATGAGCGTTTTATATATGCTCGTTGGTTACGAGTATTTTTATTTGGTATTTATTTAAGATGTGATCGATAATTCTAGATACGTTCACCTAGGTCGGCCCTTACCGGCTTGCCCATTCACCCTTGCCTTATAAATTCGTTTCGTTAACCTTCTGTCATCCATCCTATACCACACCACAGCATTCCCTTATCATACTATTCCTGCGGGTCCATACTTATGCGGGTTCATAATAATATAACTACGTACTATAAATTATTTATGTTAAAGACGAGATAAAAACACTATCTGTAGATTCACATTGACCTATTTTATCTTTTTAGAAGGTCATTGTCAACCACTGTTATCAAAATAAACGTAATCCAGAACTCAGTCAATAAATAATCACATTTTATAATTGTTCTAACCTCAAAACAGCGCGGTTACTTATAATTAAAATCACTCGATATTCAAAGAATAAAAATTACAATATTTTATTTTATTCATTTGTAAATTAAATCTGAAATGTTTTATATAATTTAAATAATGATGAAATATTTTCTGTGTTTGTTACTTTTAAAAGGAATCGAATCAAAAATAGTGCTGAACATAAATAACGATGTTAATAATCGTGATATATCGATAAAATATGCGGGAATGGAAGTGAATCTCGTAACAGAGAACGAAGTGAAATTATTTAAAATTACCAGAAATAATTTAAAAGAAGCAGTTAGGAAACATTACGGGCAACGTCCTACAAATGTATATCTAACGAGCCCCACACCATGGGGCGACATTTACAAAAATTACAAATGGGAGCAAATTTCGAGAGTTCTCTCTATAAAATCGGCAAGTTTGAGGAGCATCAATAAAAATCCAGTTATTGTTTTGACGCAAGATTTTGAAAATTACTCAAACGAAACCATCAAAGTCAATACCGGTATAAGTCACAGCGTAGAGAATTCACTTACAACGATTTGGTCGAAAGACAATGAATTTAGTGTGACGCAAAGAAATCGAATACGATATCAATATGATTTTCGAGAAATTATCCGGTAAAACCGGTTTCTCGTATACATCGACGTGGGGCCGGAGTGAAGAGAAAACCGAAACTGTCACAATCGGCAGCACTAGTGCCGTAGAAACCGAATTGAAACCGGGCGAAGCTGTAACAGCCATTTTAACGGCAAACGCCGGTTATTTAGAAATCGAAGTCGTTCACAAAGCGTCATTGAGGGGAAATCTGGCAGTAAATTACAAAAATGGACACAACGGACACCATTTCTGGGGTCCTCCGATTGAGAATGTCATGAAGAGTGGCGGTATAGATAATGAGCTGACAACAACAGAGATAATTAAATTCGGGTTCCATATAGACGCCTCCTTAAAATTATATGACAAAGTAACTAAAGAACCGTTATAAAACGAAACTATGAAGTAATGCATTTATTAAAAGAGTAAAACATATTACATTAAAATAGTAGAGCAACATTTTTTTTTTAACCTATTAAATAATATAGCTGTAAATCTATTGATTTTTATAGGAAACTTTTCTTAGCGGCGATGAGCGATTCTCAGTCTCAATTCTCAAAAACTTAAAGATTCGCATTACCAATGCTATAACGTAACATGTCAACATGCTACACTATGCCAAGTATAACATGGTGTATAAGTGATGTCGCTCAAAGATGTATACTAAAATGTATACTTACGCAGCCTATCGTATGTTTTGAATATAAATAAACTCTATGACAATGTATATAATTATTGCTCGGAGCGCCAATAGATATAAAAACTTGACAAATGGTATAAATGTTAAATATTAGGTTATATCAATAATTTCAATTAACTGGTTATGGAATTTAAACATTTAAAAAAACAGTTTTACCAAATGTTTTCACTTCGGTCGGCAGTTCATGGCTGCCTAGTTTTTTTTTAATGTATCCAAACCCCAACTATAGCATTTAAATGATGATTTAAAGAGTTTAAATATTCGTTACTAAATTTTTTTGAAAATGTTAGAATACTTCTGAGCTCGCGGCTTCGCAGGCCGGGGCCCCATCGGATAGTTACCCGTGGCATTTCGGCACCTCTGCAACCCTATAGTTTCGTCACTGGTTAGAATATAATGTATTTTTAATCCACACATGTATTCCGTTAAGAACTAAGGATTTCTTTTCTTTCTTGGTCTAAAAATTGCTGTGGCGATTGAATATTCTTTAATTTAGTCCCCCTGTGTAACTACATTCCCCAAGTTTGAAAATCTGTCAAAAAGTACCGTCAAGAGATTTTCCCTTAGAAACGATAAGAAACTAAGTAACTTACCCCACAGCAGATAAATACTTCGTGGATTATTATTATTAAGATTTTATTCAGTGCTAATTAAGAACAAGTGTCGATGTTGTACAGGACTAAGAGCTTTGCATTTCCTTTTTGAAACGTGGGTCGGATCGTACAAAGTTTAGGTTAAAAAGAATTTTAAACCTTAGTTTATTGGTTTTAATTAACTGAAGTTAATATATCTTATAATACTATCCAGTAAATGTCACAATGTTGTTTTTCTTTTTGCTGATGTAGAAAGTATGACTTTGTAGTTGCTTTATAGGTACAGATTAATAATTACGTAAATACCATTACCAAGATCATGGAAACATGGAGGTACGTGTCGTCCCGAAATAGAGCGGAAAATCTCAGCAGGACACGACGCGGCAGAGAGGCGCCGGCACCCTGTTGTCGTTTATTGCAAGCAACACAAGAGATTGTCGCGACGTCCTGTGAGGAGTTTCCGCTCTTTTTCGGGACGACGCGTACCTCTTTGTTTGTATACGATCTTGGTAATGGTATTTAAGTCATTATTAATACGTAGCTATAGAGCAGCTACAAGTTTATTTATCACTAACGGGTAGTAGCAACTTCGCCGTGTCTTGATTAAATGTGAAATGTGGATTAAATGTGGTTGTTACCAAACGGCACCTTCAAATCAAGACCTTTCGAGTTTTTAAAGATATTTTTTTATGAATTCTAGAAATTATATTGATAGCCTATCTATCACTCATACTCATATACATCATACACACATAGTTTTATCTAACTTGGTCAACCCGTTTTGTCCAGCGAAACCCGTTAAGTTAAAACCGAACATGATTTTGTCAAAATTATTTTATTTCTAAAAATAAAATTTCTTATTACTTCTTGATAATTATAAACTTCTTGTGTAGAAAGTTCAATTTATAGTTTTCGAGTTAAATCTGGTCATACATAACGAAATACATATTTTTTCATTTCAAATTTAAAATTAGTATCACAAAAAAAATTATTGTATAATCCTGTTTGTATGATCCATAATGTTGATTGAAATAAATGATTTATTGTTATTATTACATAATAAACTTCTTAGAATCTAACACAAAAAAATGTAGAAACAAAGCCTACAGATTTATTATAAGTATAGTTTACATTTCTCCACAAGGTATTTAATAATTATTTTAACTGAAATATCTAGGTAGTGTATTATTTTTTATATTTTCTGTTTTTCACTACGGGATAAATTTTAGTATGAAAGTTTAAAAGTGTTAGATATTTTTTAACAATATCTATCTTCATATCAACCATTTGTCATGTATATGGTAGTCATTTATTCAAAAAGTACATAAATTTATACACGAAAATTTAAAATTAAAATAAAATAAAATAAAATAATGAATGCCGTCCAGCTCGCCGCCAGACGGGAAGGTTCCCAGGAGGCTGGCCATATTGCCACGTTGGATGGCAATGCTAATTCGCTGTGCCAAATATTGGCCAGCCCTCTGGTCGCGAGACTTGTCGACTAGACGACCCGCGAGATCCTTAAAAAGGCAATGAGCACTCGGGCCCCATGGTCCCAGAGTTTCGACCCCAAACGGGACAAATATGTAACTCTCACCAAGGGTAGCATATTTGCGCCGCTTGAGATCCTCCGCTGATGTAGCTGCTGCACCTGCCTTCAAAGAGGTAATTGGAAGATGTGACGGTGCCAAAGTATCGACGCAAGTAGCATCCCATACCAAGGGCCGCCCCATCTTCCAAGGCAGAAGCGTAATCCCATCGGGTCTTTTGCCATCGTCACGCACCAAACCAATAGGTTTCAAGCTGGCTGGTACATTAGCACTGGCAAAAGCCCGACGTAAAACGTCATTGAGGGTGGCGTGACGCGAAATACGACCAGCGCTTTTACTACAAGCCAGACCGTGATGCCCGAGCGAGTCGACAATAGTTCCGCATTGGCAGCGATGTGGAGACACCCATGAAATCCCTAAACGCAGGTAGACGGACAGCCTGAATGTGGTGTTATCTAATTTAGTAACCATTTGTCTATTATTAAATTGAAATTAGTAAGTCTACATTAAGTCTACATTGCTAAATAAAAGTAGAGGATTGTACCAACGAATATTATTTGGAATAGTAATTCGTCCTAATATTTTATAGTAACTTGTATTTCAATAATATATTCATTATTTATTAGTTTACCTTATTTTATAAAGTTGTGTTGACGTCTCGAGTATTAAATACTAGTTACTAAATATCCAGCATAGCATATGAATCCCGCATATCCAAGCTGACGATGGATAAACCTTAGATCAAATCATTAAACTGTTATCAGTGTAACCCGGCATTGTAAATCACCAGCTGCGCTAATAAGTGGTCACACACTACCATGAATCTTCTCAGAGGTATACGTATCTTGCAAAAGTGCAAACCAGAATCACTTTTATACTAAACAGTTATAAAGACTAAGCTTGCACAACATTCATTCAAAAATCAAAATCAAAATTTATTTATTCAATTTAGGCCCTAAGAAGGCGCTTATGAACGTCTAAAACACTACCACCGGTTCGGAAAACAACCCAGTCGAGAAGAGCCGGCAAGAAACTCGATCTGGTTCTTTTTTTTTTTTCATAAATATAATATATATAATTTTTTTATGTCATATAAAAAACTATACAAATCGTAGTTTTTAGTGGAAGCACAGAGATGTGGGGTTATTTCCAGACATCACTATCGTTCACGTAATGATCCACCCTGTAATAACCTTTTAAGATTAAAACTTGCTTGACATAATACTTGAACTTATTGTCAGGTAAATCGGTAATTTTACTTGGGATCTTATTGTAAAACCGAATACTATTACCTATAAAGCTTTTATTACACTTACTTAACCTAAAGCGTGGGACGGCCAACTTGTCTTTACTTCTAGTATTAAAATAATGACGATCATTCACTAGATCTAGCTTGTCTAAATTTTTACGAATATGCATTAAGTTATCGAAGATGTATTGGGAGGGCAAAGTTAAGATATCATATTCTTGAAACTTGTTCTTTAGAGATTCGCGAGGTCCCATATTATATATTGCTCGAACAGCTCTCTTTTGTAACGTAAAAATGGTGTCTACCTCTGCTGCTGTACCCCACAGCAAAATACCGTAAGACATTGAGCTGTGAAAGTAAGCAAAGTAGACTAACCTAGCAGTAGCAATATCCGTCAACTGGCGAATTTTCCGAACCGCAAAAGCAGCGGAACTAAGCCTTCCTGCCAAAGTTTTAATATGCGGACCCCATTGTAACTTATTATCAAGTGCGATACCTAAAAACAGAGTTTTGTCAACTAAGCCTACTAAATTCCCTTCTATCTCTAACTTACAATCAATATGTTGCACATTGGGCAACATAAATTTTATGCATTTCGTTTTCTTAGTGTTAAGAAGTAAATTATTTAAGGCAAACCATTTGGAAATGTTTGCTAGTGTATTATTTAAGTGCCTAATCTCTGAATTTTTTCTTTTTACTTTAAATATAAGTGAAGTATCGTCTGCAAATAGAACCATATCAGCTGAGTTATTAACCATTAGCGGTAAGTCATTAATATAAACCAGGAATAAAAACGGTCCCAAAATCGACCCCTGCGGCACACCGATTCTAACTAATGACCCAGTGGAGGTAACCCCATTAACATTTACTTTCTGACATCGGTTTGTTAAGTAAGAGGCCAGGAAGGAGACAGAGGTTTCAGAAAACACCATAATGTTTTAGTTTCAGTATAAGTGTACTGTGATCAACGCAGTCAAAGGCCTTTGAGAGATCGCAGAATACACCTATTGCATCCTGCCAAATCTCCCAAGCTCCCAATATGTGACTTATTAACGTTGCACCAGCGTCAGTGGTAGATTTGGATTTCGTGAAACCAAACTGCCGATCATCTAAAATCTTTTCTGCTCTAAAGTATTCAACTAACTGATTAAGCATAATCTTTTCGAAAATCTTACTAATCGATGGAAGTACTGAAATTGGTCTATAATTTTCAAGACTACTTCTGCAACCTGATTTAAATAAGGGTACCACTTTACTTATTTTCATTAAATTAGGAAAAGTGCCTGTTGCTATTCATCCGTTAAATATGTTAGCCAAATATGGTGAAATATTAACAATCATGGTTTGAAGAACCATTACCGACATTCCCCATATGTCTTGTGTATGTTTTAAATTTAATTGCTTGAAGGCTTTTAATATGTCACCTGCAGTAATAGATGTAAAGTAGAATTTTGAATTTATAGGAGCACTTAAGTTATTAAGGAGCAATGCGGCACCTTGGGGTGATGAAGTTATATGTTTTGTAACTTCAAGAGGTATGTTAGTGAAGTAGTCCTGAAAAACAGTTGCTACCTCTGAACTGTTTGAAATATGTACTCCGTCAACGTTCAGATTAAGTGTATTATTATTTATTTTACTATTTCCTGTTTCTTTATTTATGATGTGCCAGACGGTTTTGACCTTATTTTTAGACACGAGAACTTTATTTCCCAAAAATTTTGCTTTAGCTTCTATACATACACGTTTAAAAGTTTTTGAATACTCCCTGACATGAGCATGAAATCATGAATTAGTAGTTAGTGATTTTCTATGATATAATTCATATAAACACTCTCTACTTTTTCTTATTCCTTTAGTTGCCCAATCACTGAATGCAATTTTTTTCCTGTCAATAACAACCTTTATTGGGCATTGTTTATTAAATTTCATTACTTATAATCTTAAACAAGTTTTCGTAGTCGTTATTTGGATCTCGATTGTTAAAATTCTTAGTAGACAATTGCTGGCGAATATTATTATTTAAACTATCTAATCTACTTTTGGATATAAGTCTAGTCGTTTTCATACATTCATCATTAGGTTAATGACAGCTAATTTTAACGAGCTGACCTTTGTGATCAGATCGTATTCCAGATATTATACCACCGCCAATGGTTTTAAAATTAGTAAAAATATTTTCTATACAAGATGCAGTGTGAGCCGTAGTTCTTGTTGGTTCATTAAAGAGTGGATTAAAATTATATGATCTAAACAACGACATGAACATAGTGACCTCTGGCGTGGAGCTTAAAATATCTATATTAAAATCGCCACAAAACTAACACTTGCTTTTTCGAATTAAACATTTTTACTAAAATAACCTCCATTGTTTGTAAGAATTGAAGAACATTTGAGGCTGGAGGTCTATAAACACATAATATAATTAAATCTACCATCTCTGCACAAGCCACTTCACAAACACGATCTATAGAGAGACTACATACATATATCTTTTCGGTTTTTAAAGTTTAATTTATTTTTAGATAGTATAATGCAACCACCACCGGCAGCGATTGTTCTATTAAATACACTAGCAACTGAAAAGTGTGGCACATCAAATAACATCCTATCCGGTTTAAGCCAAGTTTCTGTAAAACATAATATATCTAGTCTCTCTCTATCTAATAATAGGTCTATATCTAATATTTTGCCGGAGAAGCGATTAATGTTTTGATGATAAACTGTAATGTAACACTGCTCCTTTGTCTTATCTATTGGTTTAAAATAGTAATATTAGCAGTATCATTAGTTGAACTAGATGATACTGCCGTGTCACTTAACCTATTTGTATTATATGCTATCAATGTAGCTATGTCTTATTTATACTTATTGGAAAGATACATCCTTTCCTGGGTTAATATAAAGTTATTAATAAATTTATTAATGTCAAAAAATATAAATTTGTCACTATGACGACATGTTAAATTGTAATTTTTTAAGTTTTCGCGTTCCATATTTAAATTCAGTTAATTTTAACGGGAGTTTTATCCACTGATCGCCAATACTATCGCAGAATGGCTCGCGAAGCGATTGAAATTAAAAAACATCCAAATTTCAATCGCGAGGATGGGTATAGACTTTCCTCAGCGTGGAATCCGGTGCTAGAAAATCTTAAGGTTCGTGATTTATCGTCACAGGCATCGTCGATGGACACTGTTAGTGTTGTGTGTTGTGACTATAATAAATATAAAGACCAAACGGGGGTAGTTCATCAAAAATACCCCTCAACGCTGCAGGCGAAGCCGCGCACCGCCAGTCAGCCCGTGACCACGGTTGGTGAAACCCAGCCGAAACGTCGGGATAGAAAAAAGCAAAGGTAACGTGTGAAAACCCGTTAAAATTAACTGAATTTAAATGTTAAATTGTATAAACAGTTATTTAACATGTGAATATTATTATTTTTTTCTTTAAAGTTTATTGAATATGGGAAAGCACATAGCATTATTTTCCCAACTGTGAAATGTAACAGTTTTTCTAAAGATTTCTGTAAATCAATTTTTTTTACCCCTAAACTGTTACCTATTAAAATTAAAATATTACAATTTTTGTCCAAGTCTGTGTTTAATATACTATCAATTATTTTTTTAAAAGTAGCACCTGGCATGCAGTAATTAATAATATTATGGTTTAAATTCCGTGCTAACATCAACCCTATGCCCTTACCAATTCCGTCACTGAATACTAATGTTTTTTTTTACAGTACTGACATCAGCACCTGCATGCAACAGTGTAGGATGGTTTTTCATATTTTTTTCTAAGTTAGGTGTAATCAACTTAGGTAAGAATTTAATTACTTCAGATGACTGAGTCATTACAGGAATAGTTCTTCGAACTACAACAGACCCTGGTGACTGCATGTCACACAGGAACCCAGAGCGATTGCAATCACTCAACACACAAGGGTTGCTATGTGACTCAACCCCAACAAGTTTATCTGTAACTGACTCTATCAACTCATCTGCTGATACCATGTGTTCATATAATTTATTCTGTGAACACTCATATTTTGAAGATAATGACAGTATATAATCTTCTTTACTTTTTAACTCAGCCTGCAAGCGCTGTATGTCACCACTATAAACATCCTGACTTTTCAACAATTTAGAATTTAATTTATTTAGTTTTTCTCGTAATAACAACTTTTCTTTAGCCAAAACAGCAAATGATTTATTTGTTTTCCTAGATTTAATATTTTTATTATATTTTTTTATGAACTTATTTATCTTTATATATTTTTTTAATTTATTATGGCTAGTCATGACAGGTTGGACTGAGCTCAAAGTAACTTGTTGGTGAATGTGAGACTGTACAGGAGTGTACTCAATCAATTCATCAAAAAAAATTTGTGATTCAGAGGCTTTTTGATAATTTACCTGCAACTCTAAGTCACTTATAACTTTTTGGGAATTATTTAAGTCATATTCTAGTTTACTGATATGATTGAGAGCATGTTCATGAGTCTCACTACAGTGGTTTAGTGACAATAATACATTCTGCAGTTCATCACGCTCAGCAATAGTGTCCATTAATTCAATATGTTGTTCAGCTAGTTCACTTTTTAATTTTGTATTTTTGTCAATAATAATTTTCAGTTCCACTTCACTGTCTTCTCGTTCCTGCAACAACTGGTTACAGAGCTCTTTTGATGCTTTAAGTTCTTCTAGTGCTATCCTAAGCTTCTGTTCAGTCTCCTGTGCTGTGGCCTTGCGAGTCATCATATTATGTTTTGTTTGTCGCAGTAACTCCACAACACCTAGAATCAAGCACAAAAGCTGAGCTATGAGGTAACTCAATGTGGTCTTCAACAGGAATGAAAAGACAAATTAAAACTATTTCTGTAACTGAAATAAATTACTAATATTGATTGCAATGAAGGTACTTAAGAATAAAAAAAAAAAAAAAGCTAATTTGTACAAAATATAAAGGCAAAGTATGTGTCTTTGTATTGTAGAGTGCTTATAGTAGTAGGATGTATGTATGTATGTAGGCAAAAGGAATTAGTCTTCAAATTTGCTTCCACAAATTGTCAAGCAAATTGAGACAAGTACGGTGCCTGTAATATACGTGACGTTGTTCACAATGTGAACGATGAATAGTGGATGATTCGGTGACTGTGTGGTTTCAGATATGGCAATGTACGTGTATATTATAATATTTCCACAAATACTCCCCCGGGTTAACGAAGTTTTTGATATTTGTAGCTGTCGTGAAGCCGTTGATAAGGTCCAATTTTGTCACTTTTTCTCCGTATAATTTATATTAATTTGTATATATACTTGTTATTATGTTGAAAACTTAAGATAATTGTAACTAACACAGACTGGACTTATAAAAAAAATCATTTTACTGTCAACCTTGACTTTAACAAAGTTACTTTTGCTATCATGGCTAGTTAATTTTGAATAAAATGTTCTATTTGCATTGTTTTACAACGGCAATAATAACTTTGTCAATGGAGAGATCGACAAAACATTCGTGTGGTAGTAAGACATTTCTTTTGTTCGTATTTTATTAATGTATAAAGTCGGCCTTGCCCCGAATTGTTTACAATTGTTGACAAAGCTTAATGACTAGTGGATATCCATTGATTGGATTTTTAAATAACCTGAATATAGCTTAAAGAGAATCCTTATATTCATAAATTCAAAGTACTTTAAATTTGTCGATAGTATTATAAAGAGTGCCATCTAACGTTGGACTTAATTAACATTAAAGAATGATATAATTAATAGGTTATAATACCCAACAGGCATGAAAACCAGACATAAAAATAATAAAATGAATGTTAACCAATGAGTTAAATCCAAGTTATTTGGTCGATTTTTTTAAGAAATTAGCTTCACCACTCGCTACCCATTAGCGCCTAAAATTCATAAGTTATATTTTAGACCATTTACTTTGAATTAAACCAGAAAGTTTTATTATTAATTTCACTTAGGCGCTACAGATTATTGTTGTACTTTTTCTGATTCGACTGATAAGTTCAAGGGGGACCCTTGAACTTCACACAAATAAACAAGGTCTATTTATCTATATGGTAATAACATTGAAGTATCAATATGAGGAAGTGCTTTTGTGGAAACACTTTAAACCATTGGTGAATTCGCAAACATACGCAATAAAAGGTTCATTTGTTTATGCACCGTATCTCTTCACCGCGTGCAGTGTAACTATAGGACAAAAAGAGAAGAACACTCGTGAAATTAATTGAAATAATGACTCCGTTTTCACAAGAGTCACAATGTTTTAAAGACCATTTAAACAAATCCCATTGACTAACTTCCTAAGGAGAAAAAACGCTTTTCGCATCGGGGAACCCTCCATCCGTGCATTTCACTCCTTGATTAGGCAATGTCCTACTGCCATACTAAAGTTAGTTAAGACTCGAGCAAGTTTGTTTCACAGCAAAAAATTTATTGCAAAACAACAATATCAGACGCATGCGTGATGCACAAATAAAACCTTTCGATTAACATTGCCAAACCGATGCGCACAATGTGTGGCGTTGTACAATGCTTCACACTCGACTCCCCGTGTGTTTTACTTCAAATTAAATTATTTGTTACATGCCTTTTTATACCTTTTTGATGCCCTAAATAGGTTTCATTAAAAAGGCTAACAGCCAGCATTGCGAATAATACAGACGTATTATCTATATCTATACTAATATTATATATAATATTTGTATTTTTTTATGTAACGAATAAACTTAAAAACTACTGGACCGATTTGAATGTAATTTGGTATGGAGATAGCTGGAAATCCAGGAAGTAACATAGAGTAATTTTTTTTTTCCGAAAAACCCTCGGGAACGGGAAATACTGCCCTAGTCCTGCTTAAGCTACAAAATTCAAATTATGCCAACGGATGCCTTTGATGATGAGAACACCAGTTACATACAAAACTAAAAATTTAATATAAATCCTTCTGGTTAGAAATAAACAAATCACTTAAACCACTCAATAGATTTCGATAAAATTTGATAATGAGATAGATTTCATCCAGAGGAAGAATATTATAGAGCTGTAAATTGACTGTATAAACACAGCATAAGTGATGATGGCTCAGTTACTAGGGTAATCGGATTCTGCAGCAATGGATGTAGGTTCAGCCCCATATATCGAACACTATTAAAAGTCTTTTTTTTTTCGAGGGGAATGCATTAACGCACTTGCTGTCCAGTCAGACCCAAAGGGGACGTACCCAATCAGGAGAGACTGGAACCGACCGATTATGTGTGACGGTCTCTCACACGCAAGTGTGAGTGGCTGTCACACAGAATTCGTGTGGGACTCGCGGCGAGAAGCACCGTTGACCACTACCCACTAAACCCCCCGGTTCCTCCCGCCACCTTGATGGAGCAACACGGGATCGCAAAGCATTCAACCGCGTGAAACACTATGAAAAGCCTGAGCTTTCGATGAATGAAAACATCGTAAGGATTGCATAGCTGTAGGGGATTTTCTAATAATGGGCGCCTTCCTCTAATTTTACAACCCATCGCCAACCACCAGCGGGCAGAGCTGTGGTCACACGTCTAGTATATCTATATAAAAAAGAGTAAAAATTTAAGGCTATGATGGCGCAGTGGATAATACGGCCAGATTCTACCTCAGTGGACGCGGGTCAGCCTGAGCTTTCGGTGAAGGAAAACATCGTGAGGAAACCATAAAATGTTGGTAGTGCATTTCCTAATAATGCCCGTCTGGGTAGTTACCACCCTCAGGTTTGAAAACCTGTCGCCAAATACCAATAGGTGTGTTCCGGCAGCATCACTTGAGAACCATTACCTCTAGGTTACTGTGTTTACCATCCTGGACGACATCTTCACTTAACATCAGGTGATATTTTGGTCAAACCACTGAGCCTATATCCTGTATAAAAAAAGGATATAACAGATCCAGTTTCCAATCAAAGATATTACGTATTAATATGTTACCAACTTAAAATTTTTATTTCATTATATCTAGCAATATCTATATACCTATAATACTCGGCTAACGAAACGAAATCTGTACATTGAAGATGTTTAAGAAAAAATACTATGCGGGGCTTCATAATCGACTACACAACACATTGCGACAGTTTTAATTTTTTTTCTCTGTCTGTTTGTATGTCTATTAAGTTTTTCGTCAATCAGGCAAAATCTACTAATCCGAATTCGATGAAATTTGGTAATAACGTATATTGCATCCAGGTGGAGAATATAAGATGCTAATTACCTGAATTCCAAGCTGGTGAAGCTGCGGGCACTACTAGTTTTAAATAAAACGATACTTCAATAACTGTTATGAAACAACAACAAAACCAGTTAAAATGTCTATGGTAACTAATAATGTTCTACATTATTTAAAAGACGTCGTTGAATGTTTAACCGCCTTTTTCACGAAATGGTGAGTGCAAAGGTTAGCACTGTATTGCTTCTCATGTTTCATTTAATATTTTCATTTTTATCCCGTGCAGTCGCTTCGATTGCAGTCACATTTTATGCTTTAAACAGGTCTGGTGTGTGTGTGTTTTTTTAATAACCTTCCAACTCTAAGTTAACAAACCAAGCGGGAACTAAAAGTAACCAACTGTTATATTTAATGTTCATATTTAATACTAGCTGTGTGCCCGCGGCTGCGCCCGCTTATTATATGCTCCTCAATGTGTTTTAATTTTTTATACGGAACCCTAATTATTTTCCTAAATGTTTTTGTACTAAGATAAATTTAAAAAAATCCCATAAATTTAAACACTTGCCTCTAAAAACTGTGCATTGAATCGGATTTTATTCAATTTATTCAATTTTTTTACACGGAACCCCTAATTATTTTCGAAAATCAAAAGTGCTCTAAGTTTGCGCGGAGTAACTTCAGCTAATTTACCAAAACATGTTCCATCGAAATCGGTCTAGCCGTCCTGGAGCTTGCCCTAAACAAACGACAGACAGACAAAAATTTTAAAACTTGTATTTTTGGTATAGGTATCGTATATACATTCATGTCTATTTAGTAAAAAATATTATCATGTTACAAACAGACACTTCAATTTTATTTTTTAGTATAGATCAGTGGTCCAAAGAATATAGGAATCACATTGTGTCAACCACTCCATGAATAAATACGCTATGAGATTCAAAAGTAAAGGATATTCTAAGAAAAAATTGTTTCACCTTCCATATGCAACTAGAGGAGATGAATATGTTCCTTCGTCCATTTGAATATAAATTTCTTTTCACAGGTGAACCAGTAACATTCCTTCAATCATATGAAATTAAAAAAAAAACCACTATGCAAGCTTACCTTAAATCCATGGACATATTGATAAGTGCCTTCAGATTAGAATCTATTGTGTGGAACAAGTTCGTTTATGTCATCACATACACTCTGTGGAGACTATCAAGCCACAATGAAACTATTAACAACCATCGAAGTGCATTCACGTTAAAATTTACCACACCTCTAACATCACACACATAAGTTTAAATCTCTCTTAACTAAAACGCTAGTTTTACGAATGTAAAAGTTAGTTTTGCAAACTATTGTCATGTGCCTCAGATCTGTATAAATAGTTGAAATGATTTCGAGATGTCACCACTTGAATTTCATCTCGGAATCTACGGGTCGTTTTAAAGGTTTGTATTAGTTTAACTATTTAAAACTTAATACGGTCTCCAATTTCATTCTGTAATTGTCTATATACCATCAACGACCTAATAAACATAGTTCCTTAAAGTATTCAATCATGCTTAAGAAATTCAGTAAAAGTCAGTTTGATATTTTCTTTTATTTTATTTAAAACAACATAACTACCGTTCAAATTACTTTATACATTTTTTTTTTTTTTTTTCATAATTATATATTATAATAATCATCCACAATCATGAAATTACATTACCATATAATTAAATTAATATATAATTATCAGGAACTTATTATCTGCGGTTACAAAGGTTACGATTAAATGGATAAGCAGAATATTAACAATTTATGACATATTTTACATTCATACTAGATAATCAAGTCACTGAAGTGCGTAAAAATAACCAATATTTTCAAAATTATTTTATTCGGGACAACTATGTAGGACTCTTCTATAGCAGAATTTAATACAAGATCAAGTATATACATGCATTGACATTAAAAATTATTAACATAATGTTTTTAATTCCTTTTATAAATAGTACTCGATTTATCACGATATTCTGATTTTTTTTTTTGCAGGCACACACGAAGCGTCTATATCCTCGAAACAAAATGAAGGTAAATTATAACATTAATAATTAAACTGAATTGTTGGTTTGATTATTACTTCTTAATCAGCTCAAATTCTCATTCGCTTTTATATTAAACATTAATACCTCCAAATTGCAAGGTTAAGATTTTGCTATTAATAGGATATGCGAGCGGCATTGAATCCATACAAATGTAGTCCCCTGTTTCCTCCCTTGATAATAGTATTGTGCTGAATATTTTTATATTAAATATTATATATCCACCACTGTCATACGTGTACGTTTCGATTTCTTCCTTAAATTAGTTATTGTAGAATCTAGAAGCCTTTAAAAATGAAAAAATGCTCGATTTTTACCGTCATTTTCAGACGTTGACCAAACAAATTTGATGGATAAAATTTAAAAAAGCAAAACGTACAGGTATAGCTGAAGTCTTTCTTATTATATAATTGAAAGAATATTCAAAATCAGTTCAATTTTGGAAGATGAAAAAAGGTACTAGGAAGTGATGTTTTCGTTTATTTGCATAGGTAAAATCAGCCCGAGCTGCAGTTGTCCTTTTCGTGTTTTATAACTCTTTATATGAGTTACAACGCCATAGCAATAGATTTCTGAAATACCTAATTTTGAAATCTACCGCCGACCACATGTACTCTTAATATCAACATGTAAGTCGAACTCGATCGACCAACATTTCAACTTCTAGAAACCTTTGCATGGTATTTTTTTAAATTTTTACTCGTTAAAATAAACGAAGGCCATATTAATGGTAGTGAGAACAATTTAAATATACTCAAAGTTTTTATTATATATTAAGTCGGAATAAAGTGCTTGACAGCACCCTCAAGGCTTTAGATTCACCTATATTACCATGTAATTTAATAAATACGGTCAAATTTATTATACTTACCTATTTTCCTTCTTAGGTATTCTTAGATATATTGCCATAACTAAGTAAACATATGCTACATATCTTTTATCTTTTTCAGTTTGTGATTGTAATTTGCCTTCTATCGATGGTCTTGGCTGAACCTCCTGTGAAGTAAGTAATTCTTCTTTTAAGTAAGTTTTAGTTTTAGCATTCTAAAAAAATGTATTTATAATTTAAAGGTCGTTTTGAGGTTGTGTCAATAAACCATATTTTATAAAAAAAAAACTTATCTGTATAAATATAAAATTGTTTCATATTCTTTGCTAATCACCTTTTAAGACTTTATAAGGTTGTGATACTTCACTTAACATCTGAACATTATCTTATTTGTTTTAAGAATTTGTGTTGTTTTTTTTTTCAGTGAAAATTACTCTCCAACGAAGTCCAATTTTAACAATGACCATGGCTACAACTCTGGTTCCCACAGATCTCTTTCGCAAGAATACGGGCTACCTCAACCGGTCAGCAGAATACGTAATACCCCTACCGCAGAATACGGTCTTCCATCAGTTAAATCTGGTTTAAAACTCTCTTCATCATACGGTTTGCCATCATCACAAATTTCTCAAGAGTACGGCGTACCAAATACTAGATCTTCTCTTTCGGACAGTTTGTCGAAAGATTCATATGGTTCCCCACAATTGCGAAAGTCTACGTCTGATATTTATGGGGTTCCTAACTCAAGAAGTGGACTATATCAAGACGTTCAATCTTACGCGCCTAATCGTTCTCCATCTTCTCAATATGGAGCGCCAGAATTCCGTACTCCTTCGGAGAAATATGGACTTCCTTCCCGAAGCTTTAGTTTGTCCAGATCATCTCAAAAGCAAAGACCTTCACAAGAATACGGATTAGGATCTAGAAAAACTAACGATATTTCTCAAACTTATAGTGCACCGAAGACTTCTCTAAAGTCATATTCTTCACGGGACTTACTACAAACCTATGGCGCTCCTAAAACGAGTGAAATTCAACCTAACGCTCCATTGGCCGATTCTTATGGAGTGCCTGATAGTATAGTAACCTCAGATTATTCCCAAGATGTTAAATCAGTTGCCCAAACCTATGGAAGTCCAAGTGAAAAGGATTTGTCAGAAACCTATGGTACACCGCCTGAAGGAAATTTTGAACAATATAAAGCACCAAGTAAATCCAATAGCTTAAAAACGAGTGCGGTCTCTTCATCATTTAACTTTGGCAGGTATGTGAAAGTTGTGCGTGGTTTTATTTTATTTAGAACTCGACAAGAACCTAAAGAAAGAACCTAGTTCATACAAACAAGGAGTAATGTTCTTATTTCATAATTTAGTTTTGGATTGAACATATATTAAAGTGTAAATATTTCATCTACTATTGAACCTTTTCCTAAATACATCTGATGGTTAAGAGAATGCGACTATTTATCAAACACTTTCTATTCAGTTTTTATCATCTATACTAGAAACACACGGCTCGATTTTTAACAGTTTTTTTTAGGAAAATTTACGTTTTTCCTTTATAATTGAAGTTTTGGTCATTGTATTATTTGCAAGCTGGAATTCTGCTGCTATACATTACAAAATTGGAACGAATGTTCGCTATCATGTAAATAAGTAAGATACTAAATTTTAAGATAAGATAAGATATTTTACATAGCTTGTATAACCTATGTAATATTTAAATGCAAAATAAAATTTTCACACTATCTAACAGCTCTACTTCTAAAAAATTGCTTTTCCAGTCGTCTCTTTTTTCGAAATACGGTGCCCCTTCTGTTAGAGACTCAATGCCCTCAGACCATTATGGAGTACCTGAGCAATACAATACATTATCAAACGATGGCTACGGATACGCTAGAAACGGTTTAGATGACCATGACGAAGTAAGTTTGTAGAGAATAAAGTAGGGAATAGAGCTCCGATTTATCTCGATGATAACTTCGTGATAGTTTAGTCAGGTACAACATCAATGAACGTGGATTCGAACATATCGAGCTTTCGGCGAAGGAAAACATTGTAATGAAACCAATGCATGGTTGAACATAATACTAACATGATTATTTTTAAGGCCCGCTAAGCTAGTCACCAATCCTCAAGTTGGAAAATCTATTACCAAGCATTTATAGGTTTATTCCGGCAGCATTACTTGACAGTCAGTATCTTTGTGTTTAAACTGTTTACCATCCTGGACCACATTTTCAATAGAAATGAGAAAGTTTTTAACTTTAAGTAAAAGTACTTTTATAAAAAATAGTCACGTTAAAGAAAATTAACTCCATAATACATTATTTTTAATTACAGGAGCCCGCAAGCTATGATTTCGGATATAAAGTCAATGATTACATATCCGGCAGCGATTTTGGACACACCGAATCGAGACAAGAGAACAGGGCTGAGGGCACATACTTTGTAGTACTTCCAGATGGAAACAAACAGGTTCATTATAATCTATTTTGTTTACTTAAAATTTTCGGTGAGGAAAAACATCGCAATGAAACCATAGCACTGTATTCCCTAATTATTTCCTCGCTAGCTACCATCATCAATCCGATCCTTTAATCAGGCTAGCGTGTTACTATTTTAGACGACATTTTAACAACAGGTGTAAATGTAGTCAAATACTAAAATAAAATAAAATATTAAACTAAAGTACATATCAACACGGTTAAGAAAAATATTGTACGCATTCTAATTTATTGGAGAGTGTTCTTATAAAACAACCATTTAATGAAACAACATTTTACGGGTTTAGTATATGATTAAACTCTTCATGTTATTTCATATTGCTCTAGTGCGGGGGTTGTCAATAAGCCATATTTCGAATATGTTCATTTTATATATTAGTTCGAATCTTATTGTAATTTTATATTTCAATTAAATTATTATTGTTATTATAGGACAGTAGTAATTTAGAGACAAAAAAGTACATCGACAGTCAATACTATTGAAAGGCTAACAAGATCTTCAATCTCCAACCAATATACACTGTGTCATTTCGCAGCCAGTCACTATGGCGATTTTTTTACCACTCCCGTAATTGTATGTTTAAAATTATGGTAGTGTGAAGTTCGATTCCTACGAGCTTGAGCTTTCGATGAACGAAAATGTAGTGATATAGTCATAGCATTATGGTAATTCATTAATCTATCCAGGTTGTGGAATATGAGGCAGATGAACGTGGCTTCAAGCCAAGGATATCGGTGGAACCAGTAGAAGGCTCTGCAGCAGAAGGGTACGATGATGATAACGCTGCGGATCTCGTCAAATCTCAAAACGGACCTTATTAAACTTTTAACTATGCTTTCCGATCAAAGTTTGTTCACACCTCATCGTTACTATTTGAATACAAGAAAAACAAGAAGTAAAATGTAGTAATGTTGCATAATATTTATGAAAATTGTAATTCTTTGAACAACCATATCAATAAAAATGGTTTTATAACTACTTATTTAAAAAAAAACATAAATAAGCTATTTTTCTTTGTTTTGTTGGTGATATAAGAACAAAATTTTCATGCTAAATGATAAACATACAAAAAATAAGGTGCAGGATGAACGGACTTTACAATGATTAAAAATATACGCTCTCTATGAAACGGTGCAAAGCTAGGTATTTTAATACTAAATTATTTATTAATATATGAAGCAAGATTGTAAAAATTTAAAAAAAGTTAGCCGCTATAAATATTTAGCAATGTTAGTGGTAAATAAATATACTTGTCAATTTGAATTTTTTATTTTATTTTTTTTATTTCTTAGCATATGATACATATGTCTTGATCATAGAAAACTTAGTAACCGATTTTTGATTCAATATTTTTTTGTTCAATAATATATAACCAAGTAAACATCAATAAAAAAATTCTATTAAATTATTTATTTTACAATTTACATCGACAAAGTAATTAATACCATTAGAATAATTCTTGGACAACCCGAAAGCAATGAGCAAACTCAATGGCAAAAGTATAGGGTGATAGAGCTGGCAAAATACCACGGGCTCCGGTCCGGTGGGGCACCGGCCCTCGAAGCCACGAGGTCAAAACTATCCAAACATTTTTAACAAAATTTAATCAAAATTATAAGTACAATTAAAGTTAGAAATCGACTAAACATTTAGTCTAGACTAAACGCTTTAGTGATTTATTAACCAACGAGTTTGTCACGGTCCTCGGATGGTATAGTTACGCCACTGCTCCCTGTTAGAACATAATGCATTTACTTAAGGCCGTAAAATACCTATTTTTTTGTCTACAATCTTTCGAAAATGAGCCTCGAGTTTGCTGAATAGGAATTTGGTAGTATATATATCAAGTTTTCATTATTTATTATACTTGCACTATGGTCATAGTCTCTAAAACTTTTACTTGAATAATTATAATTAGTTATATGTGAAACAATTTTTCAGATTAACTAATTAATAAATGTATGTACACATTTTTGTTTATGATAGATAGATAATATTTGTCATCATTATACATTTTTTTTTATATTAGCTAATATAATACTTTGTTATTGTTATCGCTATTATTATTGCAAATGCAAAAACGTGGACAATATTAATGACATGTAAAAAAAAACTAGAGAACGGAAATTAGTTTTAAGGATAAACTAAACAATACTGCACAACTAGAATTAAAGCAAACTAAAAATGGTAAATTATATATTTAAGTTAAACGAAATAAACATTCTTGGGGATGTTTAGAACAGAATTAGAAATAAGAATTATTAAAAGCCATAAATAAAGAGAATAGGATACACTAGTCGGGAAAAAACAGTAGAAATTAGACCAAGAAAGTTGATAGTGTCGTGGGTTCAATCAATGGACGCAGCTTCGAACCAGCCTATCGAAATCTAAAAAGTCAATGAAGGAAAATATTGCAAGAAAGCTATAGTATGGTGGTTGGGCCTAATAATGCCCGCCTGGGTGTCTACCAACCTCAAGTTTGAAAACATGTCGCCACGTACCAATAGGTGTGTTCCGGTAGCATATTTTATTAACATTAACAGTGTTTACCATCACTTAACATTAGGTGAGATTGTTGTGAAAACAATGGGCCTGTACAGAGTAAAAACAATCAAGTTATTGGGATGACAGTGAATTAAGTTGTCTAAAATCACGTGATTCACTAATTTGAAAGTGGTAATGGCTCAGGTGGTATTGCGGTCCGTTTCCGCGTCGATTGTACGTATGCAGGTTCGAACTTACCAAACCACCTTTGTAATGGGCCTGAGCTTTTATGTGAAGGAAGGAAAACATCATAAATAATAGTTTGGTGGCATTTTCTAATAATTTCATCATGGTCAGTTACCACCCTAAGGTTTACAAACCTATTGTTAACACCAATACGTATTTCGGGAGTATCAATTGAGAGCTCTAGGCTCAGTGTGTTTAACATCCTGAACCAAGTTCTTTTAACATAAGGTGAGATCGTAGTCAAAGCACTGAGCCTAACCATTATTACAAAAAATCACATCTTTCCATTCCAAAGTATTGCACTTTAAAGAAACCAATGATATTAAAAAATATTATTGGTACATTATTTATAAATAATCTTGAAGAAATAACATTTTTTACATAAATAATTTCATTACATTATTTTTGGGTGTTAAGAAACAACAAATAATTATTAAGTAGCGTATTTTATTGGTGGCACATTCTATAGATTTAAGATTTTATTATGAAGCTGATGTTGACTACATGACAAAAGTTAATCTCCAATAATCAATAACTATAATCGCAAATAAATTTTAGGTATAAAATGTAGCAAGTAGTTTTGATGTTTTATTAATCTGTTTAAAAAAAGCCAGTCTCTGTTTTCTTAGTACGTTACTATGTGCGTAATTTATTCAGTTAACGTTTGTATATTGATGTATGGTTTTATGGGTTTATGGTATAAAGTAGGCTGATCTCTACCTCACGTAATGTGATAGTGTCTGAGTTCTTAGTATCAAGACACTACGACATCATCACTTAAAAGGATATACGGTCGGCGACAGATTTCAAAAGCAGGTATTTTAGAAATCTATTGCTATCGCGTTGCGCCCCAAAGAAAGAGTTATAAAACACGAAAGGGACAACTGCAGCTCGGGCTGATTTTACCGTATGCAAAATAGATGAAAAAATCTCTTCGTAGTACCCTATTTCCTCCTTCAAAACTGAACTTATTTTTAATTTTATTTCAGTTATAGAATAAGAAATACTTTGGCTATGCGTCTACGTTTTGCTTCTTTGTTTTTATTCATCAAATCTGTTTGGCGAACGTCTGAAAATGACGGTAAAATCGAACAATTTTTTTCAGTTTGCAAGGCTCGTACAATAACTAATTTAGGAAAAAATCAAAAGGCACGGGCCTGGCTGCGATAGATATATATTATTTAGTATAAAATATTTTCCATAATGTTATTATCCAGGGAGGAAACAGGGAACTACGTTTGTATGGAATACAGGACGCGCTAGCATATCCTCTTAACACAGTGGCGTAGCTTGGCCTAGAGGGACCCAGTATCAAAATTTGTCGAGAGGTCCTTATACTCGCATGTGAGCTTCCAAATGGAGAGTAAAGATTTTCAACAAAAGAAACAAATACGTTCATTGAAATAAATATTAATTGATTATGAATAACGAAAAAACACTCTACAATTTGTTAATAATTATATATCTGTACTAATAAAAAACCTGTCTCTTCATTTTTTTTATTTTTATTTTGTAACAGATTGTATTTTACCGTTACTG
The DNA here is from genome assembly GCA_014132275.2 of Samia ricini. Classification (NCBI taxonomy): domain Eukaryota; kingdom Metazoa; phylum Arthropoda; class Insecta; order Lepidoptera; family Saturniidae; genus Samia; species Samia ricini. The sequence continues at coordinate 15,643,162 of AP028163.1, forward strand.
ATGTCGAATATTACATTAAAATATATTGGCTGTCTGTGTGAATATCCGGATTTAACTCAAAAACGACTTGTCAGATTTTGATGAAACTTTGTACAAAGGAAGTGTATATCAAGGAGCCATTGATAGGCTATAAAGATTAAAATAATATTTTTTTAGAATTTTTCTTTAATACAAAAAACGAGTTGTCCGATTTCGATAAAATTTTGTGTACATAAATTTTATATAAATTCGCAATTGATATTTTATACAATATATCTCATCATTGTTAGAAGTTAGAAAGGTATATATTTAGAAATATAAATATATTTTAATGAACTTTGGTGTACGGTAACTGATTGGCTATGAAAAACAAAACAAAACAAGAACATTCCATATTTAATCAAGATAAAACATGTAGAGGAAGTCGAGAGCATTATAAATAAATATAAGTTGTTACTAATCAAGTTAGCCAAACAAATTAAATATATTTTTCTAAACTTTTCTCAGGAAACTTAATATATCGATTACCCATAAAAATGAGACAATAGGAAAATAATGGAAAGCTGGCGTAAACGCCAGGTTAGTGCTCAAGGGGTTTTATAAAATCAATCATAGATGAAGACGATATTTTTTTGTTTTTCCAGAGTGTCTGCCTTTAATGTCAGTCTAAGATGAGATATACTCAAAACTTTAGAGAGTAAATTTAACTGGTATATTAATTTCATTTCTTTTTACTTAAATACGTCGGAGCCCATGTAACCTCGGTGCCCTGTATCATTGATATGGGTGTAGCTAAGCTCTTGTGTTAAATTAGGTGATATAATGGCTAAATTGCAGCGCCAATACAATATAAAAAATGATCATCGCTCGACAACCATTTCTTCGCGATAATTTTTAAATTTAATTACAGAAACACTGATAAATTCTACCCTTTATCTTAAGTTTTTGGATTAAGTCTAAACAAAATAATGTCTCAACTGCCTCGGTAGCGCAGTTGTATTACATACGACTGCCGCTCTGAGGTCTCGGGTTCGATCCCCGGGTCGGGTCAAGTGATATTGGGTTTTTTCTACTCAGTATCATCCCGGAGTTTGGAATTTGTGCCCGATAGGCGACAGGCTCGCCCCCTGTCACATCTGGGACGGAACTAAGCTCGGCGAAATGTGGGTGGTTGTAGTTCGCTACTTCACCTCTGCCTAACCCTTCGGGGATACAGGCGTGAGCATATGTATGTATGTATGTATGTAAAATAATGTCAAATCTATACATGTATCGAATATAATAAGGCCAGTCAAACTTACAATTAAATAAGGAAGATGCGTGCTTTACCTTCTAAGCTTATAATAGGTATCCTTGAGTGAGATTTTAGCGGATATAGAAATCCATAGAGACTTCCAAATGATAATGATTTTTTTTTTAAATCACAGTATAGAAACAATTAGTGGACTTAATTTAAAAATACTTCTTTACTTTATTTTATTTTTAATGACACTTTGGATATTTCTTTGGTAAATAGTATTGAATGCTGTGTAGTATGGTGATGACTATGAAAGTTAAGAGATGGAGGGCTGAGGACCGCCAAAGAAAAGTTACTTATCTAACTGTGATAAATGCCACAGAGTTGAAGATATGCATGACGTGTTGATGGAATGTATCCGAAATAAATCAGAGAGCTTGTAGCACACCTGAATATGGGATCCTAATATGATTTTCATAAGATATCATCAGAACTTGACAGTGCTTATGGTTATCTGGTTACCCTGTTCTTCTAAGTAAAATTCTAGTGTGCAATTAAACTAGAGTAACCCAAACAGTTAATGGGCATAAAACATCAGAGATTTACAATAAATCCTCTGAACCTTCGAATGTTGAATCGATATTATTGTGTTAAAAAATAAATGTCAACAAAACTTTTACAAATTATTTCGACTCTAAAGCTTTGATTTTCCAACCACACCTTGAGAGCTTGAGAGCTTATCTTTTGTTCAGTTGATGACAGGTAATTCTTCAACCCCCTACTTCTTTGTAGCTATATAAAAAGCTGTATTATTTGTGTCAGTTGTATTATTTGATATTTGTACGTCGTGTTACTAGGTACAATGACTAGAAAGATGAAGGTAAATTGATTTTTTGATAAACTACAATCTTAAGGTCGACTTAGACCATTTTTTATTTTCTTATGTTAAATAACTGATGATTGACTCTTCGTTTTTTTTTTGTTTTTTTTTTGAAATCCTAAGTAATCTATGCAATATTTCTTTATAGTACCTACTCACTATTATATTTAGTCAGTTGCTATATTATTGTTTTCTTTCAGTTTATAATAACTGGTGTAACAGTGCTATTTTTTTTACCACAGCGGATCTTCCACTATCGAAGAGGTAAGTGTTTTTGATTTATTAAAATCTCCACTTTAAAACTAGATATAATATAAAACTATAACTATAAGTGTCAAACTTATGTATTACTTAATCTGAAGATTTAGATTAATTATTTACAACAATTAAGATCGGTTAGATTAAATATTTTACAATAAAAATAGACGTGGCCTTTCTGACGATGATTATACATCACGTTCAGGACATTTCTTACTGAAGTTTATTCAAAAGAGTGAATCTTAATGAAAAAACTTCGTGTTCTTAAAAAGTCTCTCATTGGGTAATGCTCGTGATGTAGGTTGATTTTTGAATACAACAACACCCATGCCACCAATCACAACTGACGCAAAAAAAACTTTTACCTTGTCTGTAAACATCTTTGTTGACCAATACGAGAATAACCATGGTTTTGGTTTGTGTATAAACTAACCATTTATTTAATATGTTACATTTATTTATTAATAGTTCGAATATTTGATTGTTACTTATTAACAACACACATAACACTTCTGATATTTCGCTGTTTTAACCAAAAATTTATACAGCCAGCTTATGCTGCGTTGTCCACATCTTTACAGTACTTTGCAGCACAATTTGCTTTGAAACATCGTTAGAATAATAGATACCAACTGCATTGTAATTACATATAGTATAAATTACGAATTACGAATTTTATAAAGTTGTTAATGGCATAACTGTACCGTCTAAGGGCCGTACCATATTCGTTGGATGAAGCCCCAATAAAAATTGGCACATTGTAATTTGATTTTAATAAATCACTAAAGCGTTCAAATATTTAGTCGTGTCTAACTTTAATTGTTTTTATAATTTGTACTACATTTTGTTAAAAATGTTAGGATAGTTCTGAGCTCGCGGCTTCGTCGGCGGGTCGGGGCCCCATCGGGCCGGGGCCCGTGCCATTTTGACAGCTCAGCCACCCTATAGTTTCGCCGCTGAAAGTTGTGTACATCAAATCAAGTTATTTAATACTATTTTGTTATATTTTACCACTTTTCAGTGAAATTAATTTTACAAGCTATTTACAATGGGACTAATTAATAAATATTTTACATACACAGAAAGAAAATGTAGTTAAAATTAAAAACAAAGGAAATTAATTTGTTGATTACAATTACAATGAAAGGTAATATTTTAGGGTGTCTGTATTTATAAATAGTTGCGTAAATTACTATCCAAACGATAAAACGATAGCCTAAAACTTACATACTTATATACATAAAAATGAACCTTCTCCTAGTAATGAATACAGATAGTGATCAATTGTTTAATAAATAAGAATGATTATTAGAATTGATTTGCATTTTATTAACTGTAAAATTTACTGATGCTCTTCTCGACTGGGTTATTTTTGAACAGTTGACGTCACAAGCGCCTTATTAAGACTTAAATTAAGAAAATCATTTTTTTATTTTGATGTTTGACTTTATTCAAGATTACTATAACTGCTTAAAAACTGTGCATTTCAAAAACAGATATCACAACGCCGATTAGAATATTCCTATGTATTCTATCATATAACTTCAATGTCATATGTAACGTGACGTATGCATTGGTTTGCTTCATACAGAAATTAGCCTTATTTAATTAATGGTTTGCTTACTTCAAGCAGTTCAACTACTTCCTGATATTATAAAAGTTAATTTAGATGTTGCTATATCTTACAGTTATCTACCTCCTGCTCCTTCTGCTAGCAGAAAATGGATATCCTCAAGCACAAAAGGGGCACGACTTCGATGTTGTTCCAGAAGTGATAGCTGCTAAGAACCTCGAAACAAATGCTGCGCAGTTTGATACAACTAGTACATCGTTTGCCACGAATATTGGACATGATTTACAAAATGCTTATGATGCATTGGAGACTATAAATAACAATGGATACACGAGGTAAATTTTCACTTTTTCCAACTACTTCCACTATAATTCATATTGAAGTAGGTATTAAAAATAATGGGCAGATGTCAATTTTCACTTCAAGCACCAGTGATTATGCTAGCTATTTTTATTTTATTAGAACTTCTCTTCTTCACAGCCATGTAAATAGTGGGATACTAAGCAATAATCATTACCAAGCAGAACCAAGTTACGGTCAGAACTCAGGCAATGTTTTTGAAAAACATCTTTTGGAAGATGATAATGTAAGTATTATGTAATGTGTTACTAATGATTTATCGTATACTCGTACTGTGTTCAGTAATTTCTTAACGAATCGTGGTATTCATTTACATCGTCTGATGCGGTTCCTTTTCTGAAAGCTATATGTTTACAAATCATTCCAATGTAACAGTGTCGTTACCTAATTTCTACCATCGTATGCCTCACCATCGGCAGAGATTTCGTCCTCATATCATGAAGACAAAATGGTCCCAGACAGCGCGCTTGCAGAGGTGGATTGGTCTTGCAGTGGCCGTATTTTCCGGGGAATAGAGTTTTTGTTATTTTAAAAGGGGCGTAAGAATGTTTTTTAAAGAGTTGGCAACGCGCACGTGATAACTCTGGTGTTGCAGGCTATGGTGACAGATTACCATCAGACAAATTGTATGCTGTTTTTCACCTTAGCGGTATAAAAAAATTTAAACCTCCGAACCTTTACTAAGCAATAGATTTTCGTCCAGTAATGGAATTATTTAATATTTTTGCATAGTTTGAATTCGTTAGATCGCTGGTCAATTTTAAGGACACCTTACATCTGGTTGAGAGAAGCTCTAGTCAGCGTGAATGTACAAACATTAACTTCCTGCAAGGTACCTTACATCAAGATTGATTATGTAATTTAAATTTTCGTTATGATTGGGTCGGGTCATTTGTATAACAGGTAATATACCAAAATATAATATAATGAATGTTCTAAACTCTGGATCTAGGGAATAGTACATTAATCATAAGTTTAAGCGAATTTAAACAGGAGCCAGTGAACTACAACTTTGGGTACATGGTGAATGATTATCAGGAGGGTACTGACTTTGGTCATCACGAGGAGAGGTTGGAGGAGAAGGCGCAGGGAGAGTATCACGTCGTCTTACCTGACGGACGAAAGCAGGTATTTTTATTTTATACTAGCTGTGCCCGCGACTTCGCTCGCGTGGAATTTAAGCGTTCTGTCCCGTTTCGTCCCAGTACCCTATATATAATATAGCTTTCTGACAGTAAAAGATTTTCCAAAATCGGATCAGATGTACCGGAGATTACCCCGAACATCCAAACTCACAAACTTTACCTCTTTATAATAATGGTATAGATGTTCTTACGTATACACTTCATTATTATGGTAATTATTATATCACCCGTGTCATCAAAAATAAACAAAACATTAACCGTCTAAATATAATTAGAATTACACAATATTCTATTGATATTATAATTGAAATTCAGTCCATAAAATGACTCCTTCGCCTAAAATACTTAAATATTGTATAAAAATATCAAAATATTTTTTTCTTATTTACTATGTGTTAGATATTTATTTTTTGTATACTATACATATATTTTACATTATATCATTTTATTCAATTTTAATCATTCCATCAATTTTTTCGTTCTCGAATAAGACTAAAACGCATTGATTTACAAATTCTTTCATACTGATGACGCCGCGTTTCATTTAAATTACTATAACTTTTGATAGAGTAGACCTATTATAATACAATTAATTAACATCAAAATGTTACACCGGAATATGCTTTATAATAGTCATTATGAATTTTTAAAATATAACTAGTACTTTCTCATTGATACCTGCACAGACAAACATTTCTAAAAATTATAGAAATGTGTTAATTACCTATTTTTAGCCCTTTGCAATAATTCTTTGCACAAAAATCGAAAATGTACAGACACGTGAAATTTACAATTTTATTATTAGTATAGATTGTATAGGTTCAGTGTACAGACAGGCATAATTAGAAACCCGACTACCGGCTATGGTTTCCTAAAAATGTTTGCCTTCACCGAAAGCGGGCACGACCCAGGCTCGTAAACAGATAGCTATCTGTTATAATAATTGATATCTTATCTGTCTTTTTTGACACATTACGTAACAATATTCGTCGTAAGCAAAGATATAACAAAACCTCATAGTTTGAATATATATAAAAAACATACACTATTGTCGTCCTGCTTCTAATTTGTATTTGTGGTCGGCGTAGTTTGTCTTCTTCTTCTTCCATACATCTCTATCAATCGCCAGTATTCTTTCACCTCTTTTGTTTACATATCTTCACTCACACACTCCATCCACCATTTCTTCATTCATTACTACTGAAAAGTTACGGCAGAGATTAAAACGCCGGCCGCCTGCCTGACGCCAACCTTCCTTATGAACGCCTTATGACCTATACCAGTAACAAAAAAGATACGTAAAAACAATTGTATAATAATATCAGAATTTTAGACATTTTGAGCCGAAAAGACATTCATATCTATCATATGCCCTTTAAAATGTAACCAGGTGTCATTCTCAGACTTGATATTTATTTACCGCGTGGACGGAATATTTACTTTTGAGAAGGTTTACTTTAAACAATAGAAATGATACAAGAAAATTTGCGGCATTTAAAAAAATAATTATTACTCTTTTTGATAAAAAAAACCAAACACTTTAATGAATGATGGTTAAATTTCGATCACTAGCATAGATACATATTGGTTACGTAATTACCATTCAGACCACCCCGTCCTCTGCCATAAAAAAAACAGGCAAAACATAGGCTCCCTGTGCCTACGTAAATCCTAAATAAACCCCTAACGTTGTTTTTTACAGTGTGTATATAAAATAAATAAAGGAAAATTAAAATAAACGATGTGTTGCTTTTTAATAAAGAAACGACATTTTAAGTCCAAATTGAAAATACAACTATATTTTAAAACATATTTGACATTTAAGAAAATATCATAACGGCCAGCATTGGCAACAGCAAAAGTTGAATCATATAAATCGGTTCCACTGAAGCACTGTTCTCGTATAGCCAACTAACTGATAAACAGATAGATTTATAAACTTTTAAATAATGTAAGTACTCTAAACTCAAATACATTCCGATGTTATTTCCTACACAACAAATTTATATCTTTCAGACAGTGAGTTATCAAGCGGACGTACGTGGTTTTAAGCCTCAAATCTCGTATGAGAACACTGAAGAGATCGATCGATCAGGATATGATAGTAATGCGAACAATCTAAGCAATAACGGTTACCATAGCAACGGATACGATGCCGCCAGCCACAATGGTAATCATGACAATGGTGGCGTTAGCCATCTTGGAAACGGCGATTACAACAAAGCTAATTCCGGTGGCTACTACTAAGATTATACTAATCATTGTACTAATTTTTTTTATTCTATAAACATTACAATTATATTTTTTTGTGTACAATTATAATTTGCTTAATTCAATAAAAATATACATTATTTTATTGTATTTTTAAACACGATAGCTTCTTCGTTTATTCTTCTATAGTTACACTTTGTATGGTTTCTACTACCTTGAAGCTCATTGTACTGGTTATAAAAAAATATTAAAATTAAAACAAATATTATTTAATATTATGGTTGAAAATTAAGCTCAAGTATTATTGTAATCATAAACGGGATATGTGAAAAAATATAACATGTTATGAGAATATGATTTCGATGTTTTTGTATTTTTTTTTTATTACATATGTGGCAAAATAGGTGAATGACTGTCGCTGTAGTTTATAGACACCTCGATCGTCGCCTTATTAATATTCTTTCACTCCACTCTTAAAATGCCCTTGAATTAATAGGAATTCTTGAAAAACCCATAGTAAGGAGCTTGGAATCCCAAGATCCATGGTCTAAATATGCTTCAATCCGGTTGTTTTTTTTATCAATTTTTTTTATAACTAGCTAATGTTTTGACCGGAAGGTCCTTTACAACATGACCATGACTTAGGGGGCGGTTGTTGAAGGCACTCAGCTGCAGAGACGATAGCACTCAGCCGCTGAACTGAAGGCGATCAACCACATTTTGGATTGTAAAGTCTTGATTCGATATGGGCATCATCAATTCCATATTCTGAAGATCGACTCATAGGATCAAATGAAAAGAAAATAACAATAAATAGTTGTAATTGCTACAATAATAAATCTTCTAAAAGAACGAATCAGTTTGGTGAACCCTAATTTAGCTTCCAAGATAGGAGAACGAACTCCTTGCCTGTTGTGGATTACAGTTTGTCGGTCGATTGAATGAATAAAAAGCCATTTCTGTATATTACTGTGATTTTATATAACAGACACGTTACATGGTTTTTTCTAATAGTTCTGACAGTTTTTTTTACAATGATTTAAATTACGATGGGTTTTAAACATGGCGTAAATATAAAATAGCTGAATCAATTCACCCGTTCTCGAAGCAACCGCATTAATTTTTTGACATAGGTATACAGGATTCCTATCAAATTTCTCTATAAATCAGTGGAATATAATTTTTACTCACATGATCATTCCCGAATATTCTGTAAATCATCTTGTACTATATCTAGAAACCTAATCACTAGACCATTTGCACTGTATACGAGTGTAAGCAATTAGTGCCGTATCCAAGGTCGTCACGCGCGACACTCCACAAACATGATTAATAAATATAATTCATCTATAAATATTTATTAATTTTTCGATTCATAACAATGTTTGATCAATTGCGTAAATAATTGAATAACTTATATTTTTAATCGAAAATAAAACTTATATTAAGGCATCAAAATACGTTTTTGGATTATAAATGCTAGAACACTTTATTTCGCTGCTATTTCATACGACTTCGGTAAAAAACATCTACCTTTCTCTCTGTCTTTATCTGATAGTGGTAAAATAATGGCCACAAACAGTGTTTAATTTAGAGATAATATGTAAAGGTCTGAAATACGTGATTATGATAATTAAATTCATAGATATTATTTAATGTTACAAAATACAGTATACTAAAATCTTACCAAATAAGATACAATAAAAAAAAATGAAAATCGATTTATTAGTTTTGGAGTTATCTAGGAAACTAGGAGTCAGATAAAGATACATAGCCTTTTATATATACCATGTTATAGGAATAACGCATTTATAGCCAACATATATTCAATTTGAAGGCAAACCAACCAAACATATAAAAGTACTTTACATCGTGATATAGTGGAAGTAAAGGTACCGTAAAAACACTTCATACTCCCTAGCCAAATAGATGAAATATAAAGCACCTTGAGGTTTTGGTTTAGTAAGAATCTGACGTAATCCATACTTTGTTGCTCGGCGAATGTGTGTATCTTATATCGTAGATTTCTCCACGTACAAAACAAAAAAAACAAACCATTATACCGTTACTAAGCAATAATCGCTTGAAGATGATGATACCGATACTAAAACGACAGTGGCTGTTGTAATCCTTATTACAATAGTATTCTTAAAGTAAAAGTCACTAATTACGAATAAATCACTACATAGAGTAAATTCCGATATGCTACAAAAAGAAAGTTCAGCAATACTATTATGGATTGTTCATGATGTATGAGGCAATTCTAATCCAGATGGAGTTGAATACTATTCACAAACAAAAAAAAAGTAAAAGTCACCGACTAATCTACTGGTTCCATTTGATAAATAGCTCGATCCGCTTTTAAAGACCCTTTGAAATTTGCATATCATAAAACATAAATTATATTTGAGATAAAATCAAATATTGACGAAACAAATCAAGGCCTACTAATTGTTTGATCTAATTTAATGGCGGGGTATAAAAAACTGAATTAATTGTACACGGACCATCACACTCATCGCGAGATCTCAACAAAATCAAGATGAAGGTAAATCATATTATATTACTTAAAGCCAAAAATGTTCTATTTCATTACGGTTAACCAAGATATCAATATGCAAAATCATAAAATAACAGAACATTTAGAGTCATATTTTGTGGACTTATTTTTTATATTTCCTTATATAAAGCCACTCATACGAGTATGTCACTAATCCTGAAGATTGACATTGTTGTTATTATGTTTAATTGAAATTTATTTAAACATGGTATTGTGAAGTAATATAAACAGGTATACACGCTAGTATTTCGAAATGGTTTCATGTTCACTGTTTACTTACAGGGTATTATCGCTGCCATTTTGGCTATTGGATCGGTAGCAGCTTTAGGATCTGGACCGTACCTGCCGAGTGGTTGGAGGCCAGAGGGTCCAGCATTTTACCTGCCTACCGAAACTCAAGTATGGATAATGATAAAATTATTTTCCAAGGAATTATTAGCGGTTGTCGAATGGTATGATTAGAATGTTAAATCGATGAGGGTAAATTCGGTTTTTACTACTTCCTAATTTTCTTTTAAATTATGGATAATATCAAATGATTTTTTTACCCGAGGTCAGTAAGATGGTTACACTTCATGTGATGTTAAATGAAGTACAGTTGACAACAATTGCCGATAGATGAGGATCTATTGATAATCACCACAATCATGGTGACCTACATCTACCACGACTAAAACCTTTACGTAGATCTTTATATACAGTTGCGAATCCCGAAATGTTTCCCGCTTGTAATATCTTTATGACGGATTTTTTCATAAGAGTAAGGTTTTCGCTATCTTTTTTATTACCACACCACTTTGAAAAAGCACCACTTTGAAAAGCACCACTTTTACCACCAAAATCTAGTGAGGAAACAAAACACTGTGGATTACTTGGTGTCGCGAGAAGATTTTGGTGATCAGGACCGTTTTTGCCTGTAAAAAAAGACATTCTTTAATCCAGTATTAAGAAATGCACAAGATTTACACACTAGCTATAATATCTACGGATTGAAGTCCGAACGAACATTCATTTAAAACTCGTAATTTTTTTACACAAGTTAAAACTTTCTTAAATTTGTAATATAGCTAAATTTGTATTTGCTAAAAGGACTTTCTGTTAGCAAAGGCATTTTAAATATAGTGTAAGGGGGTTTGTAACTCTTCAGCGGACATTTTCTTATTTAACTGTAATGTACCATCACTAACACACTCATACAATAATATATTTACTTATAGAGAAAACCTGCTGATAATCCAGTAAAAGTAACTATATTCCAAGAGAACGAAGCATCTGGCTCTGACAGCCTTAGAGAATATGGTCCTCCAAAACTGCAAGAAGTCACTAACAACTTTGGAAACCAAGGATTACCTGATATTTTTTCTGAACAGACATTCCTAACTGTGGATGTAACCTCTGATCAAAAAGTTGAAGCTGAACAAAAACTTAATATCTGAGGGTAATTTTTTTAAAACTATATTTTCAAGTAGTAATTTCAAGGTTTAATTTCTGAAAGAATGTTCTTTATTTCATTAAATCTTACAACATAGTCTAATCTAATATACTAACCGAATATATTATAAATCTGATTATAAATATAGACTAAATCAGTTAAGTTATTCTTATTTTGATCATAAGTATTTTAGTTTAGTAATTACAAAAGAAGAACCTGCTGTTGTTGTAACCGTTGCAGCTAACGAATCAAATATAGTCGCAGAAGAAAAAAAACTGTTGTAGACTCTGAACCTGAAAAAGATTTCGCAGTTACGGAAAAAAAGATATATTCGAAGACGTAGCAGTTACACAGACAACCAGTAGTGAAGATATACCAGACACACAATCAACTGTAGCCGCAGAGAATACAGCTCCTGTGGTATCAGAATCTGAGTTTGAAGGAAAATCATTAGATGTCAATATCCAAACTGATTTTGAAGAAACAACACCAATATCTGTAAGTGTATGTAATTGATAAACGTAAAGCCTTTATGGTTAAGTTTAACATGCAACTGAAATTGGCTCCTTATCGTCATGTAATCCATTCATCCCTTCAATCAAAAGGCGTCTACTGTTGGACATAGGCTTCAATCATTAAGGGAGGGATTGACATAATCGCCATGCTTGGCTGGCAATTAATTTTCTGCGGTGCTCAGAGAATGCTGCTGCCCCATTCCCTACTTTATCCCTTTGTCACCTTTTACAACGCCCCTGGGCAGATATAGAGTGGTACTATTCTTAGCCGGTACCACACAGTACTAGAATACACCAGGTAGAAACTCAAAAATGTTTAATAAAAATAACACACGTATTATTCAAGCAAATGAAATGATAAATATAGTATAAAAATAACTCTCACGATCATTCACCAGACTTTAAAAATCACTGAAGACTTAATATATTATATAGATAATTTGTTTATCTTTATATTAATATGAATTATTTTAAAATTAATTTTAAGCAGCATTTATTGAATTTACAAAAAAAATCAAATTAAATAAAGTAATATGCGTGATGGCGCATGCGATGAAAACGATGAGGGCGAAGTGAGCAGTGCAGCCAGATTCCGCGTCAACCGACGCGGGTTCCATCCCACCTATCCAACTCCAAAATCGCCCTGAGCTGTCAGTGAAGTAAAACATTATGGGGAAACCGTAGTATGGTGGTAGGGCATTTTCTAATGATGCCCGCCTAAGTAGCTACCACCCTTAACTTTGAACGCCTGGCGCCAAATACCAATAGTGTGTTCCGGTAGCATCACTTAAGAACCAGTACCTAGGCTTAGTGTGTTTACCATCCTGGACCACATCGTCACTTAACATCAGTTGAGATTGTGGTAAAAACACTGAACCTATATTGTGTAAAAAAAAATCTTATATAAAATAATAACAACAGTTTATGAATATTTAATATATTACTATTATATTAAATTTTGTATTTGCGTCTCTGTTGGTATAAATGATGATTTGTTTTATAAATTATTTTAATAAACAGGGATTCAAAATTTATTTACGCATTGATTTGTCTAATATCTGTGTAATATACCTCTCTCTTTTGCGTACCTTATTTTATAAATATTTAATTATGTAGTGTTTGACACTTTATAAGTTTCAGTGCAGCAATCAAGCTGAGGTTGGACCTTGTTTGCATAAGCGCAACACTTTTGTTTTATATTATAATATGTATTTTTATGTGTTTAAATTTGTGTTGCGTTTTGTGCAAATAAAAAGTATTCTATTCTATTTTATCTTTACAATAAAGGTAGAGAAAAGTAGTATTATATATATTTCTGGCTGCATAATTTATAATATATGGGTATATTAAAACCTACTACTTGCAAGTGAATTAACTCGATATTTAATTTAAATATTTACAGACTAATGCGGAAGAAATTTCCCAAGCAACTTTACAAGAAGTAGAAGTCACAGACAAAGTGACAGAACTGGAACAAGGAAACGAAGAAACAATCATATCAACAGAATCGAACGTCGAAGTCAAGCAATCTGAAGTAACTACTCCTCTCACTGTGTTTGAAAACAGTATCGTGGAAACCGGTGTAGAGAAGGAAATAAACGCAGAGAACACATTTGAAGAAAAAACTGAACATCTCGACAATGTCGAAGAGAAACTTGTTGCAGAGGTAATAACAGATTTAAAAGAAATCAAAAACGATGCCGTTGAGGGTGTGCATAATATAGCTGATGCATTGGTTAAATTGGAAAATGAAATTCGAGCTGAACAGGTAAGGCCGTAAGATTTTTAAATTAAGGCCAATAAAGTTATATACCGCTATTTTTCTATAACATTGCTAATAACATAATGTTTTTTTTTCTAATTACAGGTGTTTACAGAAGTGACGGAGAATTCCGGGTAAGCGATTAAAATTTACTTGTAGCAAAACAAATAATGTGATAGTTCTTTCTTATTAAGCGCACTTGAAAATTACTGAACTGATTCCAATGCCGCTTTTGGTTTAATACAATACTGACGTCGACAAAAATGATATAGGAGTTTATCTAGCTCTAGCAATCTTTATATTAGTAAAAGTCAGTGACCATGCGATTCAAATGAAACATACTTTTAGTGGTATATCAAAGGCATATGAATACGAATACCGATGAGAGTGCGAGCAAGTTTGATTGAACTTTATTGAATGTAATTGAAACAAATAGTAACAGATCCAGCTGCAAGATTACAACGTTCATTTAGTGAAAGTTTAATTTTTATATATTATTATGATTATATATACTTGTAAAATTGGAAATCGCCACCCTCGTCTAACAAGATATTCAGTGCACTAACTTTCTATGTCTTACTCTAATATGTGAAGAGCTAGAAACCCCTATTTTAGTTAACATAAGTATTAACGACAATAGTATAATAGTATAATTTAATATAAAAAATTAGAATACACGTCATGAACGCGTCATAAATATGGCAAAGTGACACCTGTTTTACAAAGGATGCGAAGAGGTTGCGGGAAATTACAGAACAGGAACTAAAATGCTCGCTGCACATATAGCTGAGAAGTGGATTACAATTTTTTTTAAAAACAGTTAATTTATTTTAACTAGGTGAGCATAGTAATCTTGCAGTAGGATATTAGACTAAAAGAAAGTTGCCATATATGGAAGTGACATTTTTCCTTGGAATCCAAAAATCATCTTCAAAATAAATTGAAACAAGTACAATATATTTTTGGCCTTATCCTTGTAATGCGTATCGATCTCTAACGTTTATTATATAACAGGACAACTGTGAATCAATCTATTAAGCAATACCATTCATCGAATTCAATAATTTCATTCAAGACATTGCTCAAATTAGCTCTGGGTGAATCCCGTTTACTACACAGGACTCGATATCGTTATTTCCTCAACATTCCCATCCACTCATCCAAACACCCAAACACTCATCTCTAAATGAGTATCAATGAAACAAATTAGCATTCATGACTGGACATCCGTCCTTATCAAATTGGAATAAATTGCAATTAGTCTAGGGTTTCTAATAACAACATTGTAACTGCAGGGTTTAATTTTATAAGTTTTTCACAAAGTTTATTACTTTCATTTTTTTTCTTTTTGATGAAAATCAATATCATTTTTAAATGAATGTGTACTGTTTCTTTATTATTAGATATGTCACTAGTATCTTTTGTTATTAATAGTACAATTGCTTTTGATATAAATTTTAACTATTTTGATGAGTTAAAATAGTTTATGTTATAGTCGTCTTAATATTTTAGAAAAAAAAAATGTAATATAGCTGATGTACTTTTTTGTATTCATTTAAAGCGACGTAATAATTAAGTTATTACATTCCTAATGTATTTAAAATTTACAATACATAGTTTGTTTTTCTTGAAATATTTGACTAACAAACAAGCAAAGTTTATGATTAATTTCTTAATAATAAATTTTTAAATTATAAATAAATTAATTAATTTCATTGTGTTGTTATGAATTTAAAATGTTATGTATTTATTCCATCAATGCCTCGGTGTCGCAGTTGTATTATTGTACGACTGTCGTTCTGAGGTCTCGGATTCGATCCCCGGGATGGGTCAAGTGGTATTAGGTTTTTCTACTCAGTATCATCCCGGAGTCTGGTTTTTGTGCCCCATATGACGACAGGCTCGCCCCCTGTCACATCTGGGATGCAACTAAGCTCGGCGAAATAGGATGACCCCATCATCATCATGATCATCCCTACCCATTTCCCATTTTTTATTTGGGGTCGGCGCGATATGTCTTCCTCTTCCATTCCTCTCTATTTGTTGTCATCTCCACATTCACTCCTTTCCTAAGCATATCATCTTTCACACAGTCCATCCATCTTTTCTTTGGTCTTCCCCTTCCCATGTAACCGTCCTCCCATGTTACAACATCCTCTTTCTCCTTGCACATCACATGTCCATATCAGGACAAACGACCGCCTCTTAACTTGTCTGTTATTGGTGCCACTTTCAAACTTGTACAAACTTTTTATTGTGGGTGTAGTTCGCTATTTCACCTCTGCTTAACCGTTCGGGGATAACAGGCGTTATAACAGGGATAACAGAGCTTATGTTATGTTTTGTTATGTATTCCATATTTCTGAATTGTTTATACCACATAGGACGTACTTGATATAAGCAACCATCATTATATAGTTAAGTTATTGGAAATGAAATAAGATTGGTTTTAACAAATGATTGCTTAGTAACCTTTCTATGTGTGTTTTAATCACTAATTTGAAAATAAATGATTATTGTGAATTGTAATAGATTAGATGTGTGCCCGTGGTTACGGCCCGCGTTTCATATTTTCTTCACTGCGTTTTAGTTTTTTTTTATACGGAACCCTAATTATTTTCCCAAAAAAATAATTAATGCTAATGCTAGATAAAGTAATAATATTTCTCATATATATTCAAGCACTTGTCCGTAAAACAGTGCATTGAATCGGATTTTATTCTCTTTTTATGAGTTTTAATTTTTTTTACGCGGCATCCTAATTATTTTCGAATATTAAAAGTATCCTAAGTTACGCAGAGTAACTTCAGCTATCTACCAAAAAAGTCCCGTCAAAATCCGTAAAGCTGTTCCGGAGATTAACCGGAGCAAACAGTCGCAGCGACAAAATTTTTAAAAATTGTAATTTTGGTACAGGTATCTTATATACACTCATATCTATTTAGTATCAGACACTTCAATTTTATCTGAGTTGAAGACTTGTAAGTTGTTTGTATTAATTTGTAATAGTTTTCGCAGAGCACGGCGCATAATACCTTTATAAGCAAATTTTATTAATATCTTAGAAATACATTATTGTAATTTCCATGGGAAGCTGTAATTTAAAATAAAGTGGCTTTTTAGATGTGAATACGTTTTTAAATCGGTAGAGTAGTTTTTGACTTTATGAATAACAAACAAAAAATTACATCTTTACATTATATTACAGTATAGACAGAGATAAAGAATTTGAATAATTTTTGAGAGAAAAACGGCGGATTACTAATGGCGGCTTCAGAAAATAGCCAATACATTATTATAAATTGTCGACAACATAAACCTTTTGATTTTTTCCACAGATCTCTGGAACAAGCTCCCGAAGGATTTCTCGAATACGGCCCTCCAGGTTTCAAAGAGTACGGCCCACCAAAGGGAGACGATCTCCTAAATGTCTTAGATCAGGTAAAGTTGACAATTCATAAATAAACAGTAAAGTTCGGAACGTGGTTTACAAATTGTTCTCTAAACGGTCCTAAGATATAAGGTAAAGAAAGATTCATCCATAAGGCCTATTTATTTTTATCGATTATTTTTGAGTTGTACCAGTGTTAGAATTTAATTTAACAATTATAAAAATGTACTTTTCCTACGTATTTATTGGTACGCACTCTTCTTTGAAAAATTGCTCATCTCATTTATACTTATGCGATATTAATAATGTTCGCGCCCGGATCGGGTGGAGGATAAGGCGAAGGACATGATGTGGAGCGGGGGTGCGGAGCACGCTTCACTTCACAACAAAACATCATCTTGATTACTCGTGTTACACTATTTAAAACCCATTGCAATAAACATTTTTTCTCATTCTCAACAATAATATTTCTTTTTTGCGAATACTAAATTTCATGCTTATTCTATAATAAGATATTCTACATCCTTATTACAGAATATGATATAAAAAATTGTGATCAGACCAATGAAATCGATCAAAAATTAATATTTAATTCTAGGATATAACAGCAGCCAGTGGGGTTGCTACGAATGAACTCAGAAGGAGGCGTTTCTCTCCAAAATTCAGGTAATATTTTTTTTGTTGGTCACACCAACAATTTGGTTTAAATAGACAAAAAAATGTCAAGAGACAATCTTGTATTATGTACTAACAATTACTACGAAGAAATAATCAGTCTGATCTCGTTGAAGTAAGCAATTCTAGTAACTAAACGGTGCAAACCAGTTTTCTTCTCTTTACCTTCAAAAGCTTTGAACTTACTGTACAAATGTCGAGCACTTTGGCACTCAAAAACAATTGTACTAAAAATAACATGGAGAATTTACTTAAAGTTACAGTACATTCATACAAAATAGCATCTGCGAAAAAAAATTTTTTCACAAACATAAAAAATAATTTATTATTCCAGATCTACAAAGAAGAATCATTGAGATTCCAACCAGCGAACGATTAATATTCGGCTACTTACTTAATAACATAGCAAGCATTTTATTAGTGTATAAAAAATCATAATAATAATTGAAACATGCATATGTACGTACTACTCAAGTTATTTGATCAAACTAATCGTTTAAAAATAAGTCACCATAGTACGCGTCTGTGCTCGCTAACATGGAACCGAAGAGCATGGACTGTTCCATAATCATGTTAATGTCCCATTGAATACTACGACACTGTAACAGTCTAATCATCAATTTTACCGCATACCCCGCACCTCCGGACATACCGCCAAACAGATAAATTAAAGGAATCGGCTTACGATGTAAATAAATATTAAAATGCTCCCGATTGTAATCAATTTTTATTATATTATTATTTAATCAAAGAAATGGAATAAATAAATTAAAGAGAATTAACTGCTTTGTTTTTTTTTTCCAACGTTTATTGTAGTTTATTAACTAAGTTTCTAACTATGGCATTAAATAAACCTATCTTATACTGTCCAGATGCATTCAGCATAACTCTAATTTCATTACATTCCACCAAAATGTGGCACATCGTCGACCTGTTCACACAATAGCCAATTTTGATAAGGGAAATTCTCCAGTCCAAGAAACGAATAAAAAAAAATCATCCAAATCAATCACTCGCAAAATATCATCAAAAGTCCCGTTCCATACAACCTGTATAAAAAAATGAACTTCTTTCATAATATTTTCCCCGAATGCTTAGACATTCTGCTATTTTGGGTAGAGACAACTTCAATAGATCAAAGATCATAAAAAATGGATCCAGCCCTTCTTGAGTTATAAATGGTGTAATTACCCGGACTTTGATTTATATAATTGACTAGGTGTGCCCGTGACTTCGCTCGCGTGAAATTCTAATAGGCAGCCTATATTCTCCCTACATTTCCGTCCCGGTCCGCCCCGTCTAATATGTTACATATCTTACATATTTATTATTTATATCCTATAAGCATATATTATATTATGTCATTTTGTTCAATTTCAATCAACCCATCAATTTTGTGTTCTCGAATAAGACTAAAACGCATTTACTTACCAACTCTTTCTATGGTTTCTATTGGGTCTCGTCACCCCGTTTCTTACCTCGTTACAGATTTTTTTTATAATGTAGACACAACAATTAATCTCCAAACCAGTTAGTCATTTTTTTTAATTTAAACAACATTTTCAAGAATTAAAATTTCGTGTAAATATTTTATGAGTTAACTGGTAGAGGAAATAAGGTAATGAAATTTTCAGTTTTTGTGTAGGATATGAACAAGCTAAAATATAATATTAAAAAAAAATTGAAAATTAGGCAGACGAGACGATTGACAATCTACGTTAATTTAAAGCTATATGTATAATAAAGTATAATGTTGTAAATCCTCAACAAATAAACCATTTTGCCTGTTAGGTAGAAATTTAGTAGATTTTTTTTGAAATGTGTTTAGTAGATTTAAGCAGTTTCTACCGATACTTTTAGTAGAATTGCTGGGCGCGTTGGTGAACTACACTTCAGTCGGTCATAATCGATTAGTCATACAGTCGTTAAAATAATAGAACTATAAAGATAACACTCGGCGTGCGTTTATAAATGCACAGTTATGTACGCGCGGACGCGTTCGCTTTTCATATACCCTTCACTGAGTTTTAATTTTTATATTAAAGTAAAAAAAAAATGTAGTACTTTATTTACGTTAAAAAACTGTGCATTGAATCAAATTTTATTCAAAATCAAAATAATCTTTATTCATTTTAGGCCCTAAGAAGGCACTTATGAACGTCTAAAATACTACCACCGGTTCGGAAAACAACCCAGTCGAGAAGAGCGCAGGCAAGATACTCGATCTGGTTCTTTTTTTTTATAAATATAATATATATAATTTTTTTAAGTATAAAACTATACTAATCCACAAAGATGTGGGTTAATTCCAGACATCACAATCATTCACGTAATGATCCCCCCTGTAATAACCTACTGAGATTAAAACTTGTCTGACATACTTGAACTTATTGGTATTTCTATATTATTGGTAAATCAGTAATGTTACTTGGGATCTTATTGTAAAACCGAATACTATTACCTATAAAGCTTTTATTAGACTTACTTAGCCTAAAGCATGGGACAGCCAACTTGTCTTTATATCTAATATTAAAATTATGACAATAATTCACTAGATCGAGCTTGTCTAAATTTTTACGAATATATATATATATTTTTATGAGAAATAATTTTTTTACGCGAGTTATTTTTGTCAATTAAAAGTACCCTAAGTTACGCGTAGTAACTTCAGCTATCTACCAAAAAAAGACTCGTCGAAATCGAACCGAGCCTTTTAATATAGATAAATAAATATCAATATCGAGCTATGCTATTTCACATTCACCCAATTACACTTCAAGCTTCATTTTGTTTGTTCAAGTTTTTTATTTTATTAGACGGTAAGAAATTCATCAATCATACCCGTGATGTGGTAAAATGCACAGCCAAACTAATCGTCTAATATCCCCCTTATACTTAACTTACTGTAGCATGTTGTTGACACTGTTGACAGCTGTTGTCATAGCATTGGTAAGGCTTCCTCTACCGAGAATCGCACAACGCGGCAAAAAAGTTTTCAATTCAAAAATATA
The DNA here is from genome assembly GCA_014132275.2 of Samia ricini. Classification (NCBI taxonomy): domain Eukaryota; kingdom Metazoa; phylum Arthropoda; class Insecta; order Lepidoptera; family Saturniidae; genus Samia; species Samia ricini. The sequence goes on from AP028163.1 coordinate 15,664,151, forward strand.
GGTATTTAATCAAAAATCCTGAAAATTTCATTCGTTCATCTCTAACTGTTGACTCGGAAAATACCTGCTAGAAATTTACATTGTGAAAAAAATTATTGATGAAATCAATATTTTCAAGAACTGGTTTGAGGATTAATTGTTGATAGAGACTACTTTATAAAAATCATAAATCTAAATTCTGTGATCAAGTAGAAAATCTACTTGATGTGATCTTATCCTTATGGTAATTAATTACCATCTTTGGCATGTGAAAACTTAGGTAAAGCTATCTACTGGGCAATCTATTCGAAATGTAATATGAAGTATCAAACAAGATCGCACTTCACCTGATTTTAAGTGGTCACTACAGACGTATTCTTCGGGTTGGGACACGTTAGTACGAAAGCCGCTGCCTTGAGACAGCATTTTCATATGGATTGACCTCGTTTAGTTCGCAGTGCGTCTGCCAAGGCTGGAATGAGCCACCAGCCCGCCAGCCGCTGCCTGAAACCGAGCCCTTGGGGTTCAGATTGAACCCTCATTGGCCCCGGCCCAGTGCTGAGTGCGCTGCTCACACGCCACACTCAGGAGTAATTATTAGCAGTTCTCCAGTGATTTTTAACGACGTAGAAGTCGGTCAGACTCTCAGTCGTCGGTCCCCTGACCGCCGTTACCCAGTATCCTGGGCATATCTGCCACATGCGGCAGGTAAAAAAAAAATCATAGAAATAAAAAAAGGGACAATAAAATGATAACGGATCTATTAGAGATAGTCCATTAGTCTCGTGAGCCTCGAAAGGGGGAAGAAGTGCAGGGAGATTTTATTTGTATTTTTTTGTGTGGGACGCACGAAATCTAAACCAAGAAGCTGCGCGTAACCTTGATTAGGCGTTTCCAGGTAACCATTTCCAAAATTATCCAGAGTTAAATTAGGTTACACCTGCATTTCAAGATAATATTTTTTTTAGCTGATAATAATTTGAACTGTGTTTTGCTTATTTTTTGTTCTTAGTTTTTATAATTATTTTTATTTTGTAAATATTAGTTTTACTTTTTTATATTTTTTAATACGTCGCTTTGTTTTAATTATAGAAAGGTGTGTCTACGCCAACAAGGGGTAATTTAAATAAAGTTATTGTAAAACTAGCCTGTGGTAAAACTATTATAAATAATTGTATCCAGTTTTGTGGACCAATAAAAAATATATAATAAAACCTTCTTGTCCAAAATACCGCAGTGCCTCAAGACGAAAGTCTTCGAGCAGTAATGGTATATAGCACTGAGATGTGGTCGCTTACAGTGGGCCTAATAACAAAGCTCAAAGGGCAATGGAGAATGCTATCCTTGGAGTTTAACTGCGTGATCGAATCAATAAAAAGGAAAATCCCCACAAGAATCAAAGTAACCAGACCGAAGAATTGTTAGACTTAAGTCGCTTCCCTGTCTAACATATGGCTCACAAACCTGGATATACACAAAGCAGGTAAAAGAAAAAATTCGAATCGTCAAGCAGCTATGGAAAGATCTGGAAGATATGGAAAAATAGGTAAAGTACGTCACACCAAATTAAGATATATTTTCTATTTTCTAATCCATTCTATTAAACTAAAGTGGATATGGGCAGGACACCTAGCAAGAGTTGAAGATACCCGGTGGACAAGTTGTGCCGTAAAATGGAAAGGACCACTAGGAAAAAGTAAAAAAAGGACCACCGCGAAAATGGGTCGATAACATCACAGACATTTGCTTTAGACAATTGGTTAACAAAAGTGAAAGACAGAAAATATTGGATACACGTGAAGGAGGCCTTTACCTTACAGAGAGAGCCTCATTAAAATTATTACACATAAATTTAAATTTTCTTTTATATAACAAATTAATAATTACAAACATTAAATTAAAAAATATATTGAAATAAAATGAATAAATATACTAAATTAATAAATAATGAAATACTAATAAACATATTATTATTTATAAATTAATATTGCTGATATTCTTTGTAAATCTACCTACTATAAATATATAATCTTTCTTATGGTGTTAACATACGTGTGGAACGGACTGCGGACATAGCACAGCGGGCGGCCGTCGTTATCAGCCCCCTAAGTAGTGATGGAATCCTTTCCGAAAAATATCGATTTTTGAATCAATATGAATATAAATTTGATGAGTCGATTCACAAAAGATCATTCTTACAAACTAATAAAGTATCAATTATTAGTGTCCTTTTTGTTTTCTATGATGTGATAATTATAAATAGGCAAAAATAAAACATTTCAGTATCATTTTTCCTTAGTACGTTAGGCATTCTTCTTTTTTTGTTTAGTTACTTTTAACGACCTTTAGTGCCGTTTAAATAATAATGGCAACAACTTTTGCAATAAATGATGATTATAACCTAATTTCGACCACTGGAAGAATACTATTTACGAACAAAAAGTTAAACAAAACAAATTAAAAAGAGATTAATCGATTTTTTGAAAGTAAATTAAAGAAATCGATCTTTTTGAAAAATCTTATTCCCTATCTTTACTTAGACGACTGATGACCTCGGCCGCTCGATATACTATGTCCGCGGTCCGGTTCGTACGTGTATTAACAGCATTATAACTAATTGTAAACGCATGCAAATGAGAAACAATAAAAGCCATATTCTTATTATTTTATATGTCAAGCATGATTTAATTAGCAAAGGTTATTATTGGGTTTATCATTATGTGAACGATGGTGATGTCTGGAAATGATACCATTTCCATAATATTTATATATTAATAAATATGTAACAATGTGTTATTTAGTTCTACAAAAAACATATATTAGCAAAAAAAAAACAGATCGAGCTTCTTGACGGTTCTTCTCGATAACTGGACTGTTTTCCGAACCAGTGGTAGTGTTTTGACGGCCTTATCAGGCCATAAATTGAATAAAGAATTTTTCAACTAGAATTTGATGGAAAGATAATATTCTGAAGTTTTTTTATGATACTTTTTACCACAAAAATACGCGTGATGTTTGTTAGCCGAGGAAGGGGGTTAATTTAAAATCTTATGACGTGTGACACGTGTTATAAAGTTACTAAATAGCATCACTTGATTGAAATGGACATACTCTTAGGTATAATCTCACTCCATTTCACACGGCTACGAGACGAGACGTTAGTTGACACCCAATGAATATTTAATGAACATCAATTATTATAATTTATTCTTCACGTTTTACCGTCTTTTGAATGAATACATCGCTCCTGTGTGATTTCATGTTATATCATTCAGTGCCAATTGTCGATTAGGGACATGCAAAATGTTCACACTCCTCGTAAAAATTTTCGTGTTCATCGCGTGTGGAGTCCTGTGAGTAAAATTTCTTACTTTATTTTTTTATAGTAAGATGTAGTTAACAAAACGTCGACGTGTTTTCACGTAGCTGTTATAATTTTATTGCAATGCTTGGTTGATGAGTGAGTCCGTTAAAAAACCGTCTACATAAAATAAACGCTTCGACGGTTTCGCTAAACAGAGATTTTATTATCAAATCGTGTCGTAACAATAACTTATTTATAAATATATCCTCTACACGGATACAAAACTTCCGTCGTTCGTTTATCGTTGGTTGAAATAATATTGCCAGCGACGTTTAAATCAGTTTGACCTTAAAGGGCAATATGAAAAGAATTGAAACAATATACAAATGATGTGAAGGTTGTTTAATTGATATTTTCATTTTATCATTTATACTAGCTGTATTTTTTTTTACACTGCTCAGTGCTTTGATCACAGTCTCACCTAATGTTAAGCCACAATTTGATCCAGGATGGTTATAAGTAAACACACTAAACCTAGAGGTACTGGTTCTCAAGTGATGCTCCCGGAACACACTAATTGGTGTTCGGCGACAGGTTTTCAAGCTTAAGAGTGGTGCGTCACTTACCATCAGGTGATTATGTTCCAAGCACTGAGCTTATGTGTACAAGAAAAAAAAGAAACAAATATTTTTACATGTCTGTATTTTATATAATCTGCAGCTGAAAATGTGTGCGTTTCACAGAAGTTCACTCCGAAGACGATCGACGTAAAATGGCTTATGTCAGTGCAACATAAAAAGTCTAGTCAAAACTTCTAAGAGTGAAAAAGACCAACACAGCGATATCTTAGTATGGGAACACGATATCGACAAAAATCTTAGATTGGCTGATATACAGAGCGTTCAAACAATTCTGGCCTTTTGAATATCGCCTTTTGGACCTAAATCTGAATCGGTCAGTCTATTGTCAAGCGTGCGATATATACCTAATAAATTGGTAAATTTTGCGTATCTGTACATCTTCGGTTTTTGTGAAAACAAGTACGGATACAAAATACGTAATTAAATATATTTTAACCCCTTGAGCACTACCCTGGCGTATACGCCAGCTTTGCAACATTTTCCTATTGTCTCATTTTTATGGGTAATCGTCATATTAATCTAATTGTAAAGACAAAAAAAAATTATAACACTTGAGAGACAATACCTCTAGGTTTAGTTTATATCACTTCTTGCCATAACAAGTAAGATATGATATAAACATTACTAACGGTTTAATAGACTGTCCTGAACTTCTTAGCGAGAGATACTCTTTGGGAAAAATCAGAACATTCTAAGAAAACGTCCGGGAGTAACTGCACTGTTTGCAGCGACACATTACTGGCGTATTGCATTCTGCATACGTAGTGTTGAATCCTTTAACTGCTAACCGCGTCATCTGGACATTGATTTGTTTTCCACTAGATCATTTCCAATAAAAAATATGCTTAAAAAGAAATACTTTGGCGACGATCGCAAGCAGTATAAAAAGCGATATAATTTATTTCAGTTCTTATTATAAACTAGCTGTGTGCCCGCGGCTGCGCCCGCTTTGCATAGATTCCTCGCTGCGTTTTATTTATTTTTTATACGGAACCCTAATCATTTTCCTAAAAAACTGTTAGTACTAAGATAAAGTAAAAATATTTCTCATAAATTATAGCACTTGCCCGTAAAACTGTGCATTGAATCGGATTTTATTCAAATTTTTATAACTTTTTTTTACGCAGTTAGTTGTATTTTTGAGAATTAAAAGTACCCTGAGATACCCGGGATACTATCAATGAAAAAAAAAAAAGTCCCGTCCATATCGATCACAGACAGACAGCCAAAAATTTTAGAAATTGAATTTTTGGTATAGTTGTCGTATATACAATCATATTTATTTATTAAAAAAATAATAATTTTGAAATTACAAACAGACAGTTCAATTTTATAACTTGTATTGCACGACGAAACATAAACTCTTCTTTTGTTTTGTTGTATCATTCTCTCTCATTTTTGACTCTACTATTTTACTTCTGCATCTCGTCATGTAATAATCTTGATATTTACTCGTAGAAGCTTTTTATTCGCTATAGTTGACAAATATATGTTTATGTATTGTAAAATTGGTCTGTAAACTAATGAAATAAAACAACGTCACGGGAGTTAATTCTTTATGATGTCATTTTATCGCTTATATTATCGAAAGATGACTCATCGCTGTGATACTGGGTTGCTAGTTTATCTGACATATATCTGACATCTGCTAGTCTGTGTGTACCTGCACATACAGATATTTCTAAAAATGACAGAAACGTGTTTAATTGTCTATTTTTGGCCCCTTGTAATAACTATTTTCACAAAAATCGAAAATGTACAGACACGTGAAATTTACAATTTCATTATTAGTATAGATTACTCATTATGTCAGCATAGACTAGCAACCCAGTATCACAGCGATGAGTCATCTTTAAATTATCAATTATCAATTAACGAGTACTAACATAGATAAAGTACTAAGCATAATTTAAGTGTGTGTGTGTGTGACATCTATACTATTATTATAAAGAGGTAAAGTTTGTGAGTTTGGATGTTCGGGGTGATCTCCGGTACCACTGAACCGATTTTGGAAATTGTTTCATTATTAGAAAGCTATATTATAATATTTTTACGGGATTGGACGGGATTTCATTCAAACGAAGTCACCGGCACAGCTAGTTGTAAATAAATGGTCATTTTAAATTAATACATGCGCATCGTATTCTCGATTCGTATTTGAGATAAATAAAAATCTAACTTTACTAAGAAATTTTAGGTTCACTTTTTTATCTACCACGTAGTAGGTAAATGGTATACAGCCCGCCTGAAGGTAAACAGTCGCCGTAGCCTATGTACATTTGCAACACGAGTAACATAATATGCGATTTGCCTTCCCAATTGAAAATCTTTTCACTCCAATTGTTAACATCCACTTTCTGTGGAATACGAAACTGCATTTATATTATAGCATCCAATTTATCATGAATAAGAGATTCCTAAAATCTATCCTATTCAATGTTGTTATTTTTTTCGCGAAACACCTATTAACATCCTGAGCAAAACAGTTAAAAAAAACTAGACGCAGGAACTACAATTTATATTGATGATAAATTTCTCAACCATAAATCACAAGAGACAATTCTAACAGACAGTTGTATGTATATAATATACTATAATACTGTATGTAGCGCTTTTACCACAATCCCATCTGTGGGCTTAGGCCAAGTTAACTTCCTACAAATTAAACTGATATAAATCTAAACATTTAAATTAAACCACGTTGAAAATCGGAGAGAAAAAAATCGTAAGCAAATTTACAAAATTTGAAGAACGAAAGGAGAAAGATTAAATAGAACGTATAGGTTCGATTATTAACCTGATCGCCTTGATTATTGTTTTGATTTCGAATTAGCTTCTGGCGGTTCACCAGGGAACTGTCGAATGTGTAATTTGTATCTGTTTCAGGTCTATTGGCGGGGTGCGCGCGAATGATTCAATACTCGTGAACCGAATCGTTGAGATTTTCAACCCACCCGGAAGCAGTCCGTCTGTTGAGTAAGCGTTTCAGAATTGTACTATTGTATTAATTATATTTAATTATAATTATCGAAGCGATGATGGCTCAGTTGTTAGAGTGGTCAGATTCCGCGGCAACGGATGCAGGTTTGCAGCCAATCATCCAATTTTACAAAAAGCCTGAGTTTTCAGTGACGAAAAATATCGTAAGAAAACCATATCACAGTGGTAGTGGTAGGTAGCGCATTTTCTATTGTTCGCCTGGGTAGTTATCGTATAAAGTACAGTATACAAATATTTCTTATAAAGTTGAAACACATGTCAGTAAAACTGACTCTTCATTTAAATTTTGTTTAAAATTTCATGTTTTTTTTTTTAATCTTAATTGTTACTAAAAAACATTTTTATGTAAAAACAAAACTGACTTCAAAATAACATATTTTAAATACAATAAAAAGTAAGATTAATAATTACTTTATTGATCTACTTCTATTTACTTCGATAAATTCTTTATTTTAATACCATTCGTTTTTTTTTATCGCTGCCAGCTTAACAAAGTGGTATAAATGTATGTCGTTAATTATATTCGATTTTGATTAATTGTTCCTTAAAATCACATTATTCCTTACGATACGTTTATTTAAGCTTATATGTAATTGTTATGTAGTTTACGCAGTTATTTCCATTTATAAATGACTGCATTTGTTAACTCTAGCTGGCACCGACTCCAATATTATTAATGGTATTAAAACAAAGGATAAATCGAAATAAACATAAGTATAGTAATAAAGTAATTATTTAGAGCATTTTTCTAGTGTATTTGTTTTGAAGTCGATTTTGTTTTTAAATTAAAAACAAATGTTTTCTACTTTTTAGTAAGTATGTACTTTTAGGTATAGTTTAAAAGCCAGTTTTTGTTTTTTCTTTTTTTTTCTTGTTAAACTTTTTTATTCACTATCAGTCTACATAAATAAAGTAAACCATTTACAAAAACAAATATTTCTCAACCGCTACCCGTTAAAACGTTGTATCTTCCATCATCAGATCAGAAAAAAAAGATGGTGACAACAATACGCAAACACTTGTATAATTTTATAAACAAACTAGCTGTGCCCGCAACTTCGTCCGCGTGGAATAGTGACTTAGATCAGCATTTTTTGGATGTATCTTTTGGTTTATTTTGAATTTTAATCACCGTCGTTACATCGTATAGCCATTGGGGAACATACAGCATACAGGCTGCTAGGATTATTAACATGTGACAAAGCCACATAAAGCTGACCGTGCGGAAAACAGCTAATACTTAGATCCACATCCACAACTTTTAGCGTCTGACCATGGGCTTTATTAATTGTCATCGCGAAACTGGTCATAAGCTCACTGGAAACTGGACTCGTTTAAAACTAAACGGAAAATTGTTTGGAATGAGAGGAACCCATTATCACCTGTTAAAATTTCTGCTTCTATCAGGTTTCGCAGGATCAGAAATTTAAAAGTGCAAATTTCACTTAATGTATGTTTCACTCATGTATGTATGTTTCACTCATGTATGTATGTTTCACTCATGTATGTATGTTTCACTCATGTATGTATGTTTTACTCATGTATTAATTAATCGCAAATTACCAAATTGTTTTTTAAATATAAAATTTAAATATAAAAATTAAGAACTTGTATAAACTTGTATTTACAGTTTAACTAATAAGACGTGTTTACCTAACTTGAAAACAAATTAAACTATAGTATAATATATACATATAATATGTATTTACAAACCCTAAAATATAAATAAATGAAATATGCAAACAGTCAGTGTAATCGAATGCAACGAAAAGCCAGCTCTCGGCGTACTTTATATATACATATATAAACAACCCACAAATATCAGCCTAACCTGAACCCTATTTCATATGAATGATGATATAAATCTGAGGTCAACTTAAATTGGAATTTAAAAATTTCCAAAACTGATTATTTTTAACTTCTATTTATTATCATATTATTATTATTATATAATCATACTTTTATATAGACCATTATTATGGAGTTTAGTAAAGTTTCAGTCAATGCATCTGAATAGAGAAAGAATTTAGATAGAATAAATGTTCGACGTGATTCTTTAAATTGACATAACTTTTTTTATTTATGTACCGATTGACATGAAACAAACACTAAATGTTAAGTGAAGCTTACTAGAATATATTAGTGTAAACTACATCTAAATCGGATAAGCCGTTTCTGAGATTAGCGTGCACAAACGCACAGACAAACAGACAAAAAATTTAAGAATCATTGTTTTGGGTGTATTTGCGTTTATAAAGGTCCTAATAATATTTTTTCTCATATATCTTCCAAGTACAGACAGCGATCCGTTACATTTTTATTATATGTATAGATATATTAAACATCGAGGATTTCTCTCGATTTCCCTGAGATCCACTGATCAAATCGTGACTCGGTGACAATGGAACTACTTTGAGAGTGAACCCCTCGAATAAAAAAAACGAATATTTTTGAGTAGGCCGATTTGTAGATCCACAAATGACGGAGAAAACGCGTAACAAACTACGAAAACCAAAAAAAAATACACATACGGAAGAATGGAGAATACTTTTACCCTAAGTTAGAGCTTTTAGCTTCAGCTAGCAAACGGACAATTCAAAAATTGAAATTTGTATTTATTTAAATTTTTTTATTTATTTTGTATAGATGTTTTAATGTTAATTGTGTTAATTAGTTTTATGTTTGAGTATTCGTCAATTATAATTACATAGCCATATCATTATCAAATCGATGTGAGCCGCACAGTTCTGAGTGTCGTTAGCTCGAGTTATGTTATTTGCTCAGTAGTCAGTCGCAATAAACTTTATTAGTGAGCGGACGTTGCTAATTTTCTTTAGAGAAATGAATCACTCATATTATGTCGCAAATATCGTTTTGGAATGTTCGGTGAATGAATCACGAATGTGTTTTTACAAATGTCGGTTAATCAGGAAGAAAAAGGCGAGTTGTTGTACCAAGTGATTCAAGTTCAGCGGAAGAGTAGAAATTAGAAGGTACTAAAAACATTTTACGTTGCAAAATTATATTTATTATATTATATTTATTTTGTTGATTTTTTCACTATAATAAATCAGTCTGTCGTTTACTACTAAGATTCTTTTTGTCGGTTTTCGATTATGATGGATCATTTAAAATTATTAATAAAACGCCTATAGAAAAAAAGGAGCCATTTAGTTTAAGTTTTTAAATAACGACCGGCACGTATTCATGTTAAAACCTTTGTTTATATTTCAATTTACGGCTGGCTATTATACAATATTATATTCTTATATTTGAATGTTTTTATAAGTATTCTAAAAACAAGAGTTGTCATATATTATACATTGTCAATGAATCTCTTAAGGAATATATACCGAAGTCTCTTTAACAGGTTATGGGCCCAGATTATGCTTTTTATTATAAGTAATGGGTAATGTAAAGATCGAATTGTTAAATGGCAACAATTATGAGACGTGGAAAATTCAAGTCCAAGCCCTGTTAATAAAAAACGAATATTGGAAGTATGTGAATGGCTCTATAACAAAGCCGATCGATAAGGAGGCGGCAGAGAAATGGTCAGGTTGTGATGACAAGGCTAAGGCTGATCTGATTATGTCTATGGAACCAAAGGAGCTGAAGAACATACGATGGTGTGCTACATCACACGATATTTGGGTGAAACTTGAAAAGATATATGCTTCTAAAGGACCGGTAAGAAAAGCGAGTTTGCTTAAACGACTAATATTGAGCCGAATGAAAGAAAGTGATGATGTAAAAGGTCATTTGGACATTTTCTTTGAAGCGGCGAATATGTTAAATGACATGGGTGTCATAATACATGAAGATATGTTGTCAATTTTGTTGTTGTGTAGCCTACCAAGTAGCTATGAAAACTTCAGATGTGCAATGGAGAGTCGTGATGAATTACCTGGTATAGAAACATTAAAAATAAAGATTTTAGAACAAAAACTGTTCAAGGAAAGACAATGTTGGTAAAAATCATACAGATGGTGTCATGTACGTCAAACGTCCTATTGTAAAGAAGAAGTCGAAATTCAACCAAGATAAATTGGTGGCTAATGAACAGAAGATTCATAAATATAGATGTTACAAATGTCATATTTTGGGACATAAGGCTTCGGAATGTACAATGAAACAAATTAAAGGACGTGTTACATCTCAATGTGTGATGGAACCAGAAGCTGAGGACAGTTCTTTTGATATTTTATTGAATTGTGTAGACAATATTGATATTTTCAAAAATTACTGGATCTTAGATAGTGGTTGTACTTCACATTTATGTAATGATCGAGATAAATTTAACATTCATTTTTCTAATTTACAGGCCAAATTGAACCTGGCATCAGATTTGTCGACAGACGTTAAAGGTAAAGGTGATATTAGATTGTCAGCATCAGGCAGAGGGCAGGTAACTTTTAAAAATGCTTTATATGTACCTAAGTTACGAAGTAACTTAATTTCTGTAGCTAAAATTACGGATAACGGTTATAAAGTTATTTTTGAGAAAGGGGAAGCTTTAATTGTAGATAAAGCGAATAAGGTCCTACTAACTGCTGAGCGAAAGGGCAATCTCTATCATGTTAATGAATTTAATGATCAAGCAGGTATTGCTCAAAGTCAGGTTGATATTCGCTTATGGCATGAGCGGATGGGCCATTTGAACAATAGGGATCTTCAAAAACTATTGAGTTCACATAACTTTCACGTGAAGGATACAGATGTACAAGAATTAAAAGATTGTGATATATGTATCAAGGCAAAGATGAGCGCATTACCTTTTACAAAGGCAGGTGGCCCATGTGATGAAAAATTGAGAATAATTTATTCCGACGTCGTAGGACCAATCAAAAGTCAGTCTATTGGTGGCGCGAAATATTTCGTGACATTTATAGATGACAGTACACGGTGGTGTGAAGTGTATTTGCTCACACAAAAAGGTCAAGTACTTAATGCCTTCAAAGAGTATAAAAATTACGTAGAAAAGTTGACTGGCAAGAAAATAAAATTTCTTCAGACAGACAACGGAGGTGAGTACTGTAATCACGATTTTAATATTTTTCTACGGAATGAAGGCATTCAAAGGAGATTAACTGTTGCACGTACACCACAAATGAATGGTGTTGCCGAACGTATGAACAGAAGTATAGTTGAAATGGCAAGATGCATGTTATTATCTTCTGGTTTGTCAGTAGGTTTTTGGGCAGAGGCCGTTATGACTGCGTGTTATATTCGCAATCGCTGTCCAACTAGTAGTCTTAATGGTAGTATCCCTTTTGAAAAGTGGACACAGAGAAGGTTAGAATTAAGTAATCTACACACTTTTGGAGCTAAGGCGTTTGTATTGGATAAGAAACCATTAAAAGGTAAATTTAATGATCGTACAGTAGAGGGCGTATTTATTGGTTATCCTAGAACAACTAAAGGCTATCGAGTTTGGATTCCTGATGAACACAGAGTTATAGTAGCTCGAGACGTAAGGTTTCAAGACGAAATAAAGCATTTATCTAACAAAATGGATAATCCTGTAATTGTTTCTACAGAATGCCAAAAAGAGCCACGTGTTCAAACAATAGATTCATCTGTAGAGTTAGTTGACAGGTCACATGTACAGAACGTTGGTGATCATACTAACGAATGTTCAAGTCGAAGTAAAAAGACTACGTTATGGTTGAACATTTGAATGAGTCTGAGAATCGGAATGAAAGTGAACTTTCGGAAAGTCATTATAATAATAATAATGATTCTATCAAAAATGTTATTGTCAAACGTGCTCCAGGTAGACCAAAGTTAATTAAAGGACAACGTGGTAGACCAAGAAAAATTTACAAAACAGTCGAAGTATGTACTGATGAAAAAGAGATAGAAAAAAATGAGCAAGATGCTAATGATGATTGTGATGATGAGAGTTCTGTTCAGCTGCCCCTGAGATTTCATTGAAAGATGCTCTATCAAACGATGAAAGTGAAGAATGGCAGAATGCAATTTTATCTGAAGTCAGAAGTCTGATTAAGAATGATACTTGGGATATCGTAAAGAAACCAGTGGGACGAAATACAGTTGGTTGTCGTTATGTTTTAACGACTAAAGTAAATGTTGACAAAACAGAGAAGAAGAAGGCACGCTTGGTCGCCAAAGGTTTTAGTCAACACTACGGATTAGATTATCACAGAACATATGCTCCCGTGGCAAGACTTGAGACAGTAAGATTATTGCTAGCTTTAGCTGTAGAACTAGATCTTAAAATTCATCATTTGGATGTAAATACGACTTATCTAAATGGTAATTTAGATGAAGAAATTTATATGCAGGTTCCAAAATTGTTAAAGGAAACTTTATGTACTTTGATTAATGACCAAATTGAGAAAACAGAGATTCGTAATCGATCAAAATTAATGATACAGAATCTTAAAGCTGGTGGAAATGCATGCCTTTTAAAGTGATCTTTATATGGTTTAAAGCAGGCTGGTCGTCAATGGTATTTAAGGTTGGATGAAAAACTTAGATCAATGAAATTGAGACCTACAGTTAATGAACCATGTATGTACCACATGCGTAGAGAAGATAATACTATTTTATTAGTTATTATTTATGTAGATGACATATTGATTGCTTCTCAAGATGAGGATTTGATTAAGGAATTTAAAACAGTTTTAGCTAAAGAGTTTGATTTGAAAGACTTCGGTCCTGCTAAATACTGTTTAGGTTTTGAGATCGAAAGAAAAGGCAATAAAATATTTTTGTCACAACAAAAGTATATACAAGATACGTTGAAGAAATTCCGTATGGAAGACTGTAAAACTGTTCAAACCCCGTTAGAAGTCGGCTTAAAGTTTGAAGAACGTAAAGAACATGAACAATTGCAGTTGCCGTATCGAGAACTGATTGGCACGTTAATGTATCTGAGTGTTGGAACGAGACCTGATATAAGTAATACTGTATCAAAATTAGCACAGTTTACGTCGAATCCTTCACATGCGCATTGGATTTCTGCTAAAAGAGTATTACGATATTTAAAGAAAACTATTGATTATCGTCTTGTTTTTGAAAATAATGGTAAACCATTGATAGGTTACTCTGATGCTGATTGGGGCAATTGTTTGGTAGATCGACGATCGTATTCGGGATATGTTTTTCTTTTGGGTGGAGCTGCAATCTCTTGGAGATCTCAAAAGCAAAGAACTGTCGCTACTTCCTCTACAGAAGCCGAATATGTCAGTATGTCTGAAGCTATGAAAGAAGCTTTATATTTAGGTAGTTTATTAAAAGAGTTAGGCGAATTTACAATGTCTAAAACTACTGTCTATGCTGACAATCAGGGGGCGATATATCTCGCAGGTGATACCGTTTGCCACAATCGTAGTAAACATATAGATATTAAATTTCATTTCATCAGAGAACTAATTAACAACAAAGCGGTCAACTTAAAGTATGTGTCGACAAGTTTGATGCTTGCTGATGGTTTTACTAAGGCTTTACCTATTGTCAAACATAATGATTTTTGTAATGGCTTAGGGTTGAAGCAGCTGTAAATTGAGGGGGCGTGTTAAAAACCTTTGTTTATATTTCAATTTACGGCTGGCTATTATACAATATTATATTCTTATATTTGAATGTTTTTATAAGTATTCTAAAAACAAGAGTTGTCATATATTATACATTGTCAATGAATCTCTTAAGGAATATATACCGAAGTCTCTTTAACAATTCATCCAATTAATTTTGGCACTAAGTTATCTTTCACGCCATTGACTATTTCAAGAAAATATCAATAATTTAATGACATATTATAATCGATATATTTACAAAAAAGTACACGATTAAAAAAAAATATTGTTAGGTATAAATAATTGTACAAAATTTTATATCCAAATTTAAATGTTCTAGAAGGTAATATCACTTAGTTTGTGTATGCTGTGTGTACTCCATTATTCCATTAGTTAGCTTCTAACTACCGATTTACAGGAACCTTTTTTGAAAACATGTAATCTCTTACCCGTTTTTAGTATATTTTATGTATTTTATTAGATTACAGAATCAAATATGCATAAAAGGTCAACTATTAATTACGTGACGTTTTTAGCAACTTTTTTGCATCCCTTCCGCTACCTTCCACGCCCTAAAAATATATTTAGATACAAGTATAATAATAGATTCAACGGCGAACCTCCATTTTGCTTAGCAGCCGAACCCTACGTTAAAGAACTACATTCCAAGAACGATGATGAAACTAAATCAATAAGAATATATCGACAGTCATCGACTATCATCATGCCGGACTACATTTACCTCAACTAAAGCCTCTAGATTGGCTGGTTGACTGACCATGAACCCAACAAACCGAATTTAACTGTAGCATTAAACTGTAAGGATCCGGGTTTGTCGAGGAGGAGAATGAGTTAGACAGACTTAAGTTTTAACATAGCATAGGCTCACGCCTGTTATCCCTGAAGGGTTAGGCAGAGATGAAATAGCGAACTACTCCACTCCACATTTCGCCGAGCTTTCCGTTCCAGAGAGGGGGCGAGCCTGTCGCCTTATCGGGCACAAATTCTAGACTCCGGGATGATACTGAGTAGAAAAACCCAATATCACTTAACGCCACCCGGGGATCGAGACCTCAGAATGACAGTCGTAGTAATACAACTGCGCCACCGAGGCAGAGAGTTTTAGCAAGAGATTTATTATGATACTTTCTTATATCCAAGAACAGATAAGAGCGTTTCCAAAAACTGTATTGAAATACAATATAATGATGATGAATAATGAATGAATGATGGGGACTTATAAATCTACATACTATTACTACTTATATCCTGTTAATTTTTATTACTTATCTACTCGCTCCGTGTCACGCTCAATTCAACATAAACAACACAATTTATATAAACGTGCTCATATTTCAACATCAATAAAATATTAAATCCTGTGATTTTGAAATAATACCATTAGTACATATTCAGTTTTTTCCGTTATATCTCCTCATACTAAATAATGACACCAAAGATCAATAAAGACATTTAGAACACAAGAAACCAGTCTACAAGCGACATCCATTGTTGAACAGTAACATTAAATCGTTACAAAATAATCGTTGTATTACAATTTTGAGTATAAAACGCTAGTGGTAACTAGCTGAGCTTTTGAATTCGACAATTATGAAGAATAGACGATCATCAATTCATCATATCGCTTGCAGACAGCGACAAACCAACCAGTGACCGTCCTCGGAGTAACCGATGTAAGAATGATACTGAGAGACAAGATGTACCGACTAAATGTTATAGTAGCTAATTTAATGGACGTCTGCACGATTGAATCGGACTTCTTAAGATCGCAGCAATGTGTGGTTGCCGTCGTTAAGAGAGTTCTCAAGTTCTCTTCAATTTCCCAGAACAAGAAGTTACCTTAGATACCTAGTTTAAGTCAGGTTTTTTGAAGAGATGACGCCTTAGTGTAAATAAGTGACTATAATCAAGTAGTACTTATATGATTTTATTATAAAATAAATTAAAAACTACTAAGACAATGAAACACCATGAACGAGAACCGGCCTTGCTGTCTGGCGGAATTTGAAAGCGTCTCCATACGCTTGAACAGTGGCGGGACAAGACTATAATTTGATGTGGGCGAAGTACATTTCGTGAGGCCACACCTCCCCCCCCCCCCCCTTCTTCCACCAACGATAGCAACGCAATGAAAATGCAATATATTTAACGCGAGTGGAGCAGCGCTCACTCATCTAGTATTATATATATATATATATATATATATATATATATATATATATAATTGGGCTCTGGCGCGCGGTCCCACGTTCTGCGAGGCCGTAGGCAGTCGCCCACGCCTTACGCCGCTTCTGCGCCGGAACAAACCATCTGTCGTAACAGCTGGGAATTTTAGCTTATTAAGAAAGATCCCTCATTTCGTCCGTTCATCTCCCAGGGCCTACTCAGTCTTTGTAAAGATTTCACACCTTAAAATAAAGCATTGCAATAGCAGCGTAAAATGTTTTAACTGAATCTTTTGGGTGCTATGAGAGTACATTTTCAGAGGATCTACTATAGTATATTCGACACAGCAATAATGTGTTTGAATTAGCCTAACACCGTATTAATGGTATAGGGTCTCCGGGCTACAGAGACCTTGATGTATTAAGGCAAAAAATAAATAAATAACAAAACAAATATTTAAGCTGCACGCTAAATGTAAAGTTTGCAGTTTCTATCGGACTAGACAGTCTGGAAAAACTAAAGTCGTTTATAGCTAAAATCACTTAACCATTAAAGGACAAATAAAAAAACATAGTGGGAGAGAAAGAGACAAAAAAACTAATAAGTACGCTATACTTTTTGAAAGTAAATTTTCTTCTCTTTGTGCTATATTCGTTCTCGAGGAAACGTACCCATGACTGAACTTTAGAAAGTTGCTATGTATATTTTTACCTCTTTCTCGATCTCTGATATCTTAAAGATTTCAAATAGAGATCCCACAGAGGTTTCATTTCTGACACGTATACTATTTACACACCCTCCTTTTTAATAGTAGTAACTCCTTGTGGTTATTTTACAGAAGGCTAGTGATCGTTAGTTATGACAACACGCATGAGGAAGTCATATTCAATCCACCATTGGAGAACCCTACTGCTGCCGATGAAGGTAGAGACAGAAGCCTATTCCTTCAGGATCGACAGAAAAATGGTAAGTTTTTATTTGAAACTAGCTAATACCCGTCAAGTATGTAGCACGTATTACAGTGTGACGTCATGCAACTCTTTATCTTGAGTATAATATTAAAATGTTTGGAAGTACCTTATTTTTGACCAGATTTTAATTTTGTTTTCACTGGTCCTTTAATGACTATTTTTTTATGAGACAATTAAAAATAATCAGCAAACGTGCCTTTTGGGGTAAAGCAATTCGGTTCTACGAAACTGTTGATTGATTATATGTACAGAGTTTTCATTACGTAAATTATGCACTTATGTGCTAATCCGTAATGGAAAAAGTACAAGTGTCAAAAGTTAAATTTCTTCGGCAATCTGTAGTTTAAATCTATTACAAATTATCAGTAAGGGAATTAGATATTAAGAGACTGAAAAGATGTAAAAAATATATATGTCCTCTTTCTACGATGCAGTAATGCGCACGCGTTCTCGTTAAGGTATACGAGTATAGCGCGCAAAAACGATATAATAATCAAAAAGTATAGTCTGCATATTGTTTTGTCTCTTTCTTTCTCGTTGCGAGCTTCTATTCGACCTTTGATATTGAAAATCGTAACGCTAATACTTAGGTTTATATTCTGTGTCCGCGGCTTCACGTTCAGAATTTGCAGCCTATATTCTCCCTCTGGATGTAATCTATAGCATTACCAAATTTTATCGAAATCTATTAAATGGTTTATGGGTGAAAAAATTAACAGGTAGACAGACAGAGCTAGCTGGTGCACGCGACTTCGTCTGTGTAGTTTCGAAAGCCTATGTCTTAATCCAAGGTGTCGGCTATCTTCATATCAAATTTCATCAAAAGTGATCAAGCCGTATAAGCGTGAAGAAGGAACAAACATATAAACTCAAAAACTTTCGCCATTATAATATTATTAAATTATATAGTAGGGTATTTCCCACCATAATAGGTGGATTAGATATTGGCAGGTCGCGGGAGTCCACTGGATGCGGATGGCGCAAAACCGGTCGTCGTGGAGATGTTTGGGGGAGACCTAGGTCCAGCAGTGGACGTCTTTCGGTTAAATGGATCATATTCGTTTCGGATTCGGCATTTATCTGTATGCGGTAAAATATTCAAGCCATTTTCAAAGTTTTCTTTGTACTACCGTGTACTATGATCACGATTAAAAAGTTCCATTTCAAAATTACAAATATCCACTTTGAGACATAGTTTTTTTTTGCAAGAAATATCAGTATGATGTGTTAGTATATTTTTATTTTTTATTTTTCAGGCTGAATCCACATGTAGGTGACTGAACATTAAAGAGAATCATACGCAGTTTATTAAGGCAATACTGGATACGCCTGACCAAAGAATTCTTCTAGTCGTAATTTTATATTATTGGTATTAAGTCCATACTGTTAAGTTAGGATTGAACGCTTTGAGCACAATCTGATATTAGGTGACTATGATTCCCGAGACAACAAACACATTAAAAGTACTAACTCCCCAGGGGTGCCAACAGAATATAAACGATAATCATTGCTCGGCACAAAAGCGAGGGTATTTATTAGCCAGGCTTCACTACCATACTATGGCTTTATTACGATGTTATATGCTATTATAATCACGCCTTAAAATATAGCATTGTTTTAAGAGGGAAAATTTTAAGGGTGCCTTGAGCGTTTTTTGGGTGGCTAGAAACACATTGTTATTGTAAACCCGCCACATGCGACTGGCATTGCACTTGCGCAAATACGTAAAACATATCTATAGGCGTACATATATACAAATTGGTCACTATCATTGGTAACACAGACATTTGCTATATGCGAACGTGTCCCGGATGTGTAAACAATAATTGTTACTGGACTAATAACGCGACTAGTTGACTGTATGTTCACAGAGACACGTTCACATTTATACTACAGTTTCCAGTGGCAAAACTATACGGTGGCAGATCTGGCAAAATCCTTTGGTCTGATGGGGCCTCGGCCCCCGAAGCCGCAAGCTCAGAAGTATCTTAACATTTGTAATCGGGCCTCAGATATTATAGTTACGCCACTGATATTTGCCACACACACGACTAAAATATTACAATAAGTATTTGCTCTCACATTTTGTAAAATTACATGAGTCAAGAGACGCGCACTTTAATTAAGACGGTCTATATGATGTACGTCAGACTCAGAGCGATATTGAATAAGCTAATCTGTTGCCCGGTGACCGCAGTGATAATAAAAACCACGCTTAATTCAATCGAACTATATCTGAAAGCTATAAATATGATGACTTGCGCGTATGACGCGCGCGTGACTTCACTCAGGTAACGGCCAAGCCGAGGTTCGTACCACTTTGGTGCCCTTGTGCTAGTTACCTTTTGCAGGATCGGCCTCGCGACATTAGCGCTCGAGGAAGTGTTGTGAAACAGTGTAGGGAACCAACAGGTGTTTGCTAGTGCATGTAGGAGATGTGATCGCGCGGACAAGAGCGGCGAGGAGAATGCTGCGTCCAGTGCTCACCTCAAGGCTACCCTTGAGAACGAGGCTTGGTTTATATAAAACCTATTTGAGGTCACGATTTACCTATGCCGCCCCTGCATGGTTCAGTCGCTTATCGGAAACGAACAAGAGACGGCTTAGAGCCCAACAGAGCATCACGCTTCGCATGATCGCGGGGGCACCGCGATACGTTAGCAACCACGTACTTGCGCGTGACTTACGTGTAGAGAGCCTGGATGCGTTCATAAGCAGCCTTGCAACCAACATGTTCCGAAGAGCGGACACGTCGGCGCACGTTCACCTCCAGAACATCGCGCCGTTGCACGCCAGACCTCCCGACAGTCGGAGAGGAAGAGGTGATCGCTTGTCATTAATACATAGGCCTCAGGCGCGCGATCTCATACGCCGGTCCTCGCCTAGCTGAGTAGGTAGTTGAAGGAGGACCGTGTCTATGACCCGTATAGATCGGGTGCATCTCCCTGACCCCTCAGAGTCCGATCGACAGCAGGATTAGCTCCCAGAACTCAGAAGATTACTCCACGAGGGACGCACCTGTGTGCCTCACCCAGTTGACTTGTCCGTAGGCGCGGACAAAGGAGAGGCCACCGTCGAAGGGAATAGCCCTGATGCGGTTTCCCCGTGTCCCCTATTAGTTTGTAGTTTAGTTAGTAAGTGTAGCGTGTGTAGTTTTCTGATTGTGTTTTCTTTGTTTTGTTTTGTTTTTATTTTGTAATTGTTATTATAGTATGTAATTTAGGTTAAGTTACATGATGTAATAATTTTTTTGAAATAAAGATAAAAAGAAAAAAAAAAAAAAAAATACGGTTAGGGAAAGACACACGACACGCCGCTGCTAAACTGCTCGAACATAAGGAGGAGACGAGAAGAATTGCTATATATATACCTTTTGCAGAGAGTGCCTTCAGCACGTGCCCCAAAGTTACGGTGAAGCTGTAAAGGCCCATCCGGCAACAGGTTAAAAAATAAATATGACGCGCGCGTTTGATACCATTCGTATATTGATAAAATATAATTTTAGTTTTGTTTAAATTAATGATGGAAACAACGAATGTGGAAAATTTTGTTAATTGAATTTCATGTAAATACAAATATAAATGATGTATAAATAATATCAAATAATTTTAGTAACTAAGTGTGTCAAATTAGCCGTATTTCTATTTTGTACTGAGCTTGCTTGCTGGTCGTAGTGAGATAGACTTGAAAATCATACTTCAAGTCAAGCGGTTTTAATTTATAAATTATAACATTTCAGTTTTTGTTGCCTACTATATTTAATAATTATAAGACTCATAGAAAACAACTTAGTTTCAAGTTTTCACTACAATCGAGGATTTAATATGGACTCCATCGATTGCTAATTGTTTTTTTTTTTTATTTTTAAGATCTTATGTAATTTGACTTGTCGTACATGTTAGTAATTTTTCTGAGGTGTTATTTCTTCGGTCTCGGGCTTCCCATTTCCAAAACTTCCGTCTTTTTTTATTACATAATGAGACAGTTTTTTCTAGTCAACAATAAACTCTTTATTATAATTATAGGTAAATAAATAGAATGAGAGTGTGGATGGATGTTTAGAAGAATGGTATATGTATGTATAAAAGATCTAAGTATTGAAGGAGATGAAGAGAGAAGAAAACGTGTAGGGCAGGTTAAAGAAGATTATATTGTTCTATTACTAGTTGTTTCCCGGCTCCGCTCGCGTATCAATTTCCTATTTCGCACAATTATTCACTGCATAGTACTCGTGTAGTTTTTAAAACATTCAATGGTAAATAATATTTTCATAGGCACTATTTTTGACTTCATTTATCAATACATTCCTATGTATGCCGAAGAATGAAAAAGTTGCAGATAAGAATCATGTACCTATGTAAATTTTATTAAAGTAGAGCGTTCATACACTCAAGTGTTAAGTAATAATTAATAAGAAAAACTTACTCCATAATTTGATTTTTTTTTGTACAAAACTATACTAGGTACTAATAGAAAGCTTTTATTTCTAACAATTTAAAACACTTGCCTTCAAAACTGACAATTGAATCGGATTTTGTACACAATGTCTTGACTTTCAATGTTGCACTCGTAGCCCTATTTGTTTTCATGAAATAAAAGTAACCAAAGTGATTATTTATAACTTCAGCTATCTACCAAAGAAAGTCCCATCAAAATCAGTCAAGCTATTTCTGAAATTATTCCTAATAAACTGACATAAAAAAATATAATATAAAAAAATTGTTTTTTGTTATAAGGACCGTACATACATTCATTTTTTACACGTATTAGGCTCAGTGCTTTGACCACAATCTCACCTGATGTTAAGTGACGATGTGATCCAGGATGGTAAACACAATACGCCTAGAGGTACTGTTTCTCAAGTGATGTTGCCGGAACACACATATAGGTTTTTGGCGACATGTTTTCACACTTGAAGGTGGTAGCTAACTAGGCGGGCATCATTAGAAAATGCCCTATCACCATGCTATGGTTTCCTCACGATGTTTTCCTTAATCGAAAGCTCAGGCCGATTTTAGAGTCGGACCGGTGGAGATCGAACCTGCGGCGGTATTTAATAAAAAGCTGCTATTTTTATATTACCAATTTTATTTATTTGCTTAGTAGACAAAATTATGTAACTAATATGAAATATTTTGTATAAACTATTAAAATATTTGTAACAAGTGTTGAAGATTTTTCTTTAATTAAAATGAAATGACCGATAACAGCACAGCATAGGTCAAAGTCAAGTTGGTTGTATGCTGGTATCGAACCTACGGTACGTACGTTATTATATAACGTGTAAATTACATACACAATACTCAGAGGCGAATCAACACTCGCTTGGGCTCCCTATGGGAAGAGAAATTTGAGGTTCAATAATTACAGACAATGTTAATAATAAAATTAAGTAATTAACATCTTAAACTGACAATTCTGCATTTTGAAGTTGCAAAATTGTGAATTCGATTATCAATTCGAAGAATTCGATTAACTAGTTGAATATTTTAAAATAGAAAAGATTTTGATTAAACGGGAATTTGGTTTCATGCAATCGAAATCCACCACTGACGCTGGTCTAACGCTTATTTTTGTACCTTTAAGAGTAAGAATCTACATGATGCTATCGGTGTCTAATTTGATCTTTCTAAAGCCCTTGACTGCGTTTAACACAGCACTCAAATATTAAAACTAAAACATTATGGTATTTCTGGAACTTCTCTTGCCGTCCTCATGTCTTACCTAAGAAATCTAGCGTAAATGGAGCTATCCCCAGGGATTCATTAACTCAAATCGGAATCCCTCAGGGTTCGATTTTGGAACCGTTTTAGTTCCCAGTATATACTAATATTAACGATCTACCACAAATAGTTGAAAGGAGTGCTGAAATGGTGCCTTTTGCAGACGACACTTCAAGGGTGGTACCTTTAGCCGGCATCACATGGCGAAAACTTTACAATAAAATATGCAAATATATTTTTTTAATTAAACGATTTTATTGTATAGAAACAATAATGATGCAAATAATTTACAAAAAACAATAATTCTTATGTAGCTACGAGGTACCAGTCATCACAACACTCTCCTTATCAAATTAGGGCATTGAGCAAACTAATGCTGTTACGGACTGGAGCGCGGACATGGTGTGTCGAGTCCCCTAAGTTCCTACTTAGGAATGGGGAATAATATTTTTACAAAAAGATCGATTTTTTTATTCGTGTTGCAAAACATATCTAAGAGATCAATCTTTTTTCTGTTTGTTTTATTTGACAGTTTATTCGTAAATAGTATTTTTCCAGTGGTTGAAATTAGACTATAATTATCATTAATTACAAAAACTGTTTCCATTTTTTTTTATTAACAACAGTAAAGGTCAGCAATAGCAACTAAACAAAACAAAAGAAGAATGCCTAATCTACTAAGGAAAAATGACACTGAACGGTTTCGGTACGGAAAGGATCCTTCCCTATTTAGGGCACTGATAACATCGGCCGCCTGCCGTACTATGTCCGCGGTCCGGTTCGTACATGTGTTAACATCATAAAATAAAATCGTTGGGCGCGTCGAATTTCTCATACCTACAGTCAACCGCATTCTATGCTTTGGACGCATCTTCTGAACATACTCGTATAACTAATGCAAAATATGTGTAAATGGCGTGCCGCATCACAGTGTTGGCTAGTACGTGGTACCTACCTAGTTAAAAAATTTTGGATTTAACATAAAGAAATGAAGAAAAGGAGAATTTCTATTGTACATATGTTTAGATCTTTAAATATTCTCAATGAATGAGATGTCATCTACGATAATATAAAGGGATGATCAAGCGAAAGGAAACGATAAAACACTTTGAGAAATAATTTATTAATGAATATAGTGAGCTTACATTAATCTCAGATCAGTTATTATCAATTGTTCATATACTCGTATAAATTCTAAATTGTAAATATTAGATTAATAATAATTGGGACGATTCATCACTGATATACAAGAAAATCGCAATGCATTCTTTAATCCCTCGTTGATCTGAAAAAATAAGGTAAATATTAAAACTAGTAGCAAGTACCGGACAATAACATACAGAAACTCTTTTATGTCGTTGATGGTATTTATTTATTTGTGATAGATTAATTAAAAATACTCTTTAAACTTAATGTTTCGCATGTTAAAGATTGATCAGTCTATAATTTTTTTAATACGTTTTACTAATAGTGGGTACTTTTCACTGTCGATATTATTGTAAAAGAGCGCTTAAGCTTCTTGTTTTTGAGGGATATGAGGAGATATGGGAAAGCACAAAACATTCTGTTTCACACATCCAACAGTAACAATTTCTTTATATGACTCACATAAATCATTCTTTTTTACAACTTAACTGTTCCCTATTCAAATTACAATATTAGAATTTTTATCTTTATAGCTTAGTTATTGGTTTGATGCGATGATGGTGCAGTGTCAATCGACGCGGGTATGTTCCCCTATCCGACTCTTAAATCGGCCTGAGCTTTCGGTGAAGCAAAACATCGCAAGGAAACCAAAGCATGGTAGTAGGGCATTTCTTAATGATGCCCACCAGGGTTGCTACCACCCTCAAGTTTGAAAACCTGTCGTCAAATAACAATAGGTTTGTTCCGGCAACATCACTTGAGAACCAGTACCTCTAGGCTTAGTGTTTTTACCATCCTAGACCACACACTACTTAACATCAGGTGAGATTGTGCTGAAAGACTGAGCCTATTTCGTGTAAAAAAAATTAAAAGAAATCACGTGAATTATTATATACTCGTACGAATCTACGGTGTGCCATCGGGAGTTTATTCTCATATTTTGGCACCTAAATAATCACGGGCATAACGGTTCCAGACGAGTTTCCTTCTGCGAACGATTGGGATGTGGACCTGGATGTGAATGTGGATCTCTACTGCGTTTTTTATTATGAAATACAGCATGGGATGCATCAAGAGGTGCGTGAATTCTCTGGTGTCGTACGCGTCCATATGATACGGTGACAGCTTATCATCAAACGAATAGTGTGCCTGTTTTTCACTCTATTTTAATTTTTTATACGTAACTCTAATTATTGGTCAAAGTTATTTGCCACTAACATGACGCAAAGATATTTCTCACAAATTCAACTACCTGCCAGTAAAACTCTGCAAATTAAACTAGCTTAAGTTCCGTGGAGTATCTTCAGGTATTTAAGAAAAATAGACCCGTCATAATCGGTCAAGCTGTTCCGGAGATAACCCGGAACAAACAGACATACAGACAACAATATTAAAAATTGTATGGTACAGGTATAGTATATACACATTCATATCTATTTAGTAAAAAAATACATATTATGACACTACAAAGAGACACTTCAATTTTAATTATTAGTATAGATTATAGATTTTCTTTTAATAAAGCCAAAACTTCATTCAAGACGGTTCGCACTGAATGTTGGCGTAATTCGACTGCGATGTCACGCGATTTCAATTCGCTAGATTAATTATGTATAAGTGTTAGAGAACATTCGCTTACTCTTGTTAACATCTGCTTTTTAATTTCACTGAATGGCGATAAATTTCCTGTTTCTGGAGGCTGGTAAGCTTTTTCACCACGGTCTTCATTCCAAGACTTGATTGGACCATTAACCGTAACACTAATAATTACAAATTAAATTAGAGACAGATAAATATACGTCTTACCAATTTAATAGTTTATTAATCACTTAATAATAAATTTTATCTTAAACAAATCGCAATTGAAATTTGATCATTTACCATTTGTCGGCATAAACCTAGGCAAGCTTGATTTTGTAAATTACTGGCACAATTTTCCGGAGATTACCCGGAACAAACAGACAAAGAAGCATTTTAAAAACTGTATTTTTGGTATTAGCTCTAGAGCCCACGACAGCCAGACCTTCGTCATTTTATAAAGGCTGTGTTTTTTCCATATTTGTTATTTTCAGGAACTTTTATTATCACGGTCGCCACGTTGTGGGGCTTTGGGAACGTTTATTTATTTTAAATATTTACGGTCATTTTACATTATTAATAAAAAGCTTCTTACTATTGCATTGTATATTTTATTACTTCATTTATTTTAGATTGACATAGAATGTCATGTTTTTAAAATTAGAAGTTACATATTTTTAACATATCAAGTAAAACCTCTGTCTTTTTGGAACATCCTCCAAACCAGACACGAAACAACAAACATACACATAAATTAAATTAATTTGCGACAATTTCTCTGCCATATTTCCAAATAAAGCCGTATGAAATAAATTATATATAAACATCGTATTTACTCGGCATTTTTACCTTTCTACTACTGCAAGTAAATTGTTCAGGTCTAACATTCTGCTCTGGTGTTTGCTTTATATAAAAACATGTATAAAATAATTTAAAATTACAGTTTCTACAACAATAAACCAATACAAAACATTCATATTTATAGATTTCAATTCAGTTCAAAAAATCTGTTACATAATTTTATGACTACCATATTTGATAAGCTAGTAGAGGACAGCTATGGATAGTCTGACAATATTTGTGCTAGGATCATATTCACCATTATTAGTTTCAGACGCGTCTTATGTATCTGTACCTGTCAATCATTATTTTATAATAGCTCAACACTCCATAGACCAGAGAGATTTATTATTTAATTATTTATTTAGATTCAAATCTCTCAACTTCTTTAATAACTAGTCATTCTTAACTTTTGGTAGGTGCCCAACATCATAAATCAGACTGTTCTGATGCTCTGATACGAGAATATCACAGCATTTAATACTTTACCACAGACTGTTTTACACCTCCAAAATAATATATATATATATGACCTTATTTTTTTTTTCTCCTGTGCCACTCTGCTGCAGCTCCCAACACCGTGGTGAGTGCAGCTTTTACTGCGACCTTTAAAACCCGCTGTCTAAAAAAAAACTTTCATTTACCTACTTAATCTTATATTTGTAGGTGACATTAAGAATCAGCGTCTGTAACAAAGTAGCAGTTATATTCTGACACAGAGGACACATTTCATTTCAGATTATCCCACTATATTCATTATCGTGGATATCTGAATTATATAACTATATTTATGTGCCCTTTTCTTAAATATATGTAGCAAAAACCACGTTTTTCTTTATTCACTCTATTTTCTAGAAGAGACATCTTGTTGGCTTTGCTACACCAAAGTGTTGAGTCTATTTTACAGAATTGACATATGGTCTACCAAGCTACGTCTGTTTACAGTTAGTATCCCTGTGAATCATATTAACAATACTTTTATTACATATAAGTCAGACTTGCCATACCAATATGGTCCTCTGTTTCTACCTTCCATTTTTAATAACTCTGATAGTCAAATCTACTTCAACAGAAAATATTTCTTCTTTGAACACTTTTTATCTTTTATATTTTCTTTTAATAGGGAATTATATTTCTCAACTAAGAGGAACCATCTACACTCATATTTTTCAATTTCGTCAAATTCTTTTTCAATTAAACTCTCGTCTTCTTCGAGTAATATTTTATTTTTAATTTCCTCATCTAATTTATCAATTATTCTTTAATATTGATGAGTCCTTTATATGTTGATTCAATTCAATTTCAGTTGGAGAATTCTTTTCTGCGTTTAATAATGTCGCCAATATATTTGCTTTCTTTGTAAATTGACCTCTTACTGACCTGTGTTTTTCCATATTTATTTTTCAGGCACTTTTAATATCACGGTCGCCACGTTGTGTTTTTTCCATATTTGTTATTTTCAGGAACTTTTATTATCACGGTCGCCACGTTGTGGGGCTTTGGGAACGTTTATTTATTTTAAATATTTACGGTCATTTTACATTATTAATAAAAAGCTTCTTACTATTGCATTGTATATTTTATTACTTCATTTATTTTAGATTGACATAGAATGTCATGTTTTTAAAATTAGAAGTTACATATTTTTAACATATCAAGTAAAACCTCTGTCTTTTTGGAACAAAGGCTGAAAGTTTTTCTATGTACGTCTCCAACACAGGTAAGAAAAAACCCAGGTTATGAAACTTGAGTAGTGGTGGCTTTGGCAGATAACAAGTACTGAAAGGTGTAAAAAATTCACCTTAAATTCATTATAGTATAAAGCTCAGTTTTTATACATTTTATTCGAAATAATATTAGAATTGACGTGGTTCATTACCAAACACTTAGCACGGTTCCTTCCCCTGCCACTATAGTACTACCCTTGAACTATAGTAATTTGTAAGTATACTTTCGTTTTAGTATAAAAGCTGATTTTTATATATGTTACTTAGGGAACTATCAATAGACGTTTTATCAGTTGCCAGATAGTTTCGACGGTTTCTTCATCTTGCCAGACACATTAAAAAACTGCCGTAGGTGCGAGTATGTACTACTCGTATATGCAAGCGGGTGCGAATGAAACTGTAGGTTCGGTGAAGCGATGATGGCGCAGTTGATAGTGCGACCGGACTCCGCGTCAATGGACTGGTTCGAACGGTTCGAGCTCACCTATTCAACTCTAAAATGAGCCTGAACTTTTCGGTGAAGGAAAATATCGTGAGAAAGCCATAGGATGGTGGTAGGACATTTGCTAATAATGCTTACTACTCTCTAGTTTGAAACCTGTCCCCAAATAGCAACAGGTTTGTTCCGGAAGCATCACTTGAAAACCAGTACTTCAATGCTTAATGTGTTTATCATACTGCTGGACCACATCGTTTCTTATCATCAGGCGAAATTGTGGTCAAAGCACGAATGTGAATGGACTATAAGTTCAGGGACCATGTCAAGCAAGTTTTAATTTTTTAAATCATTATGTTGTTAACATAATCTGCGGATATCTGGAAGTGACTTACTTCGCTAAAACGGCCTTGTAATTATGAATTGTATAGATTTATCTCAAAAAAAAAAATATTCAAAAAATCAGATCGAATTTCTTGCCGGCTCTACTCGACTGGATGGTTTTCCGAACTGATGGCAGTTCGATGGTATTTTTGACGTTTTATTAGCGCATTATCACTGCCTAAACTGAATAATAATGTAATCTTAGTAATAATTTGTGAACAAACAAACTAATTTTGGTAAATATTTTATGTATTGTTAATGTTCCGAACGGGGCTATGCAGGTTAGAACAATCGCATATCACTACGACCTAGATCAGTTTATTTTGATCGCCTTACACTAATAATGCTCACTACCTGGACCTACTCAGTCTGGAAATACTGTAAAATCCTTTTAACAGAGATCGTCTGTATCTCCTCCGGGATAACACCTGCTTACCCAGAATTCGGTTGCGTATGTTTATTAACTAATGGATCACATTCACATAATATTTGCAATGACGCCACGTCTGCAGTTTTTTTGAACCTTCACTCTTTTGTGTTCTAGACAACAACATTATGGACGTATTTGTTCAAACAACAATGCCCAGTTATAGGTTTACAGTCATAGTGGTCCCATATTTTCCATAGAACTAGTTTTTTTTCGAATACCACAAAACGGTAATTCAATTAGGCAGTGTGTCATTGTACTTCGGATTAAAAGGTTGTCAACTCCCACGAACATGGTAATGTATAACACATCAAGCCCGTCAAGCAACAAGAACATATAAATATAACTCTGAACGAGTCTTCGTAGTTTAAAATATATCGTATAAGTTTTATTAGAAAAACCCAAACATCCACAAACCAAAACAAAGGCCTTTTTGAAGCTGAAAAATCGGAAAAATGAAATAGCAGTGAGTTATTGACTCATAATTATAAAATATACCCACGGTTTTTTGTTTAAATTGGTTCCTTCAGGTTTAAAAACTTCTACATCGCTGCAGTCATCACACGACTGGGCTCCATCGATCACACTGAAATAAATAATAAAATATAACATCACAACGCGCTGTACTACTTATTTTGTAAGTAAGTTAAGTTTCGTGTCAATTAGGAAATACTTTTTGAAACGGAATTCCTTATCGCGTGTTTAGCGAAAGGGAAAAAGTGTCCGACACTTCTTTTTCCTTCTTTTTAAGGGGCTTCTTTTGAGACATACCAGTCCTATTGTAACTTAGCTAAATATAACACTAAATAAATTTCTATAAATTATAAACTAAATTTAAAAGAACTACACAGCATTCTGGCAGATTCCGATGTTGAACCTGCCAGAATACTGTGATACACGCCTACATCCCAGATATTAAACTTAGTAACAAGTGTCATCCTATTATTATAATTACTAGAACATTCCATCAAGAAATGATGGAGATCATCAATGTTATTATATTTGCTACATAACGGAGAATCTGTAGTATTCATGAGATATTCAAACTTTCTTTATGAAATGTGTCCGGGCCTTAACTTTAGCATTGTAACGACATAATTTCGGTCCGAGTTGGTTTGTTTAAACTAGTGGAGGCTGACACTGAATAGTTCGATACCAAACTCCCTTCTCTTTAGTTTTTTACTCAATCAAAATATTCTTCCCACATGTTACGACAGTATTTTCCTATTATTTTTTTATTACTATTTGTCTAATTTACGTATTGGAACTCTGTAAAGTAATATTTTGATTATCTCTGTAACTTTTCATTGATTGATTCAACTGAAAGAAGGCCACCGCTGGAAATAGGTATCCCCAAAAAAGGGGAAATTGATATAATCGCCACGCTTGGCAGTCGAGTTGGCGATCACAGTCAGGTGTTTGTAGTACTCAGAGGATGCTGCTGCCCATCCCCTAATTTATCCCTTAGTCACCTTTTAAAACACCCACGGAAAGAGATGGAGTGGTACTATTCTTAGCCGGCACCACACGGCACAATTTCTGTAATTTTTTATTCCAAACTAGCTAAAACGCTGTTGACTGGAAAGATCTTTACAGCTTTATGCTTTACGCATTAAAAACTGTGTTTTTATTTTTGTTTCACTGTTTGTTTACGAATCGCACAAGGCGAATTTTAAACAACTCTGGAGCATAAAAACAAGACAAATTAAAACAAAAGACTTAAATAACATTAAAGGAATTGAGGATTCAATAGAATAATAGGAAAAATTAATTAAGCACATTTGTAACATTTGATAATAGTTATTGAATTAAAGCTTGTCCCCCTCTAACCATACATATGAATAATAATCCCGATACAAAGCACAGAAACGAACATCGATAAAGTAAATTATGATACAACCAAAACCTGTTTAACTCAAACTCTCGCTAAGTTAAAAAATATGTACCATTTTCTCTGGTCTTTAAGTTAGCGAGGTTACACCGTATTATTAATATCACAGTACAATGGAAGAATGTTCTGTTCCTTTGAGCTAAGAAACGATAAAACATCTACGTAACCATTTTGGGTTATCTCCATGTAAAGCTTTAATTTTAAGGGGTATTTTGTAAGGTTCAATTTCTATCGTACCCTTTTCACTGACCTTATATTGTTTTCGAACTCAAGCAAGAAACAGAAAATGATTTTATAGAAATAGAAATTAATTATTGTTACAGATTTCTATACACGTACGTCGAAATGGTCTTCACAAAAGTACAAAGGACTTTTGATAAATGAATATGGATCGTATCCTGCAAATTTTTACCAAGTCTGTCTTATATGTAGTAAGTACTTTATTATTGGTGTTTTTAAGCTAATGTTTTTACATACAGGAACGACGATAGGTATTGCATCTCATTTAAGAAATATACAATACTTATATTTTTCCTTATTTTCAAAATGCTAAGCACACATAATGTTGTTTATTGTTAGTCGTTTATCAGTTTCTGTTGATTATTCAGTCACGCTACGAACTAAAGCAGTTTGACTGCAAGCGCATCGAAATTTAATAATATATAAAATTTAAATGACTATTTAGGGCACTTATCCTTATAAAAAAAACTAGTAGCTTATTGTTATCGAAGTATCAAAAAAGACACAAATTAAAGAATGATTTTTGCAGAAGCTTTGATATGCTTGTAAACAATTAACTCTAATTTTCACGATAAATGATATGTTTGTGAACAGTTTTAATTTACTTTCTTGGTTAGTTGCTATTAGCGAGGTTTAATATTGTCAAAAGATTTTTTTTGTTAAATAAATATTCCTGAAATCTTCAAGTAATGGCGATTATATCGTAATTTAGAAAACTGAACGAATACTTGTTACAATAAATACTTCAAACAAAACAAGTCAAAAAAGCTGATTGTTTAGAAAAGGCTGTTTTGGACTTCGATTTACGATTTACTTAAATGATATCACCTTCAAATTATTTGTACGACAGGTAAAAAATATTGAGAGTTATCACATCAAGTTTTTCCTACAGCGAAACTGCCTTCTTCGGATTAAGTTTGTCTACAAAAAATTGCACGAGGATCAAATATCAACTTACGCCGCGAATGAATGAATACAGTAGAAATTTATTGCACCAGCTGCTCATTTTATGGGGAGACTCTGGAATGCTTAGTACGTTGTATACCGAGTATTCTTAAAGTGATGTTCAAAGATGAACCGCTCACTAACGAAATACAGATATCGTTTTATCTTCATTGCAGAATTAGGCAGCCAATAGCAACCTAGAATGACCTTTTTTCGCCTGTTCAAAAGAACTTAGACGATTGGTGAATAGCTACCTCAAAGAATTAAAGGTGACGATGAGCTACACCGGAGGATCGTTCTCCAAACAAACATCTAAAGGATGTGGACAAGGATCAATAGGTAGCCCCGCATTCTAGAACTTAATAATCTATCCATTACTAAAGATATTTATAGACATGGGCACGTATTGCCCAGGCCAGTATTCTCCGGATACAATATCACTGAATTGGAACAATACGCAAACAGCATCCTTGAACAGATTTTAGAATAGGGAATATCACAGAAATTAAAATTCGCACCAAATAAAACAACAGTCATGATTATTAGATAAAAAAATTAAAATTTTTAAAAACTGTATTAAAAAATTGATAACAATAGAATACAATTGTATTACGGATTAAATTCAATTATTAGGTCTAACAATTGATCAAAAATTAAACGTTTCACAAACATGTAGTAAATGTATGTAAGAAGACTACAAATTTATATGAAGCTATGGCTAACAGCCATAACTAATTGGGGACTGGGCCTAGAGGTGACAATGTAGAACAATGTAGCAGACAGGTACAGAACCGACGATGCTGTATACAGCAAGGGTGTGGCACAAATCGACGGGCAAGATCATAGTGAAAAAACAGGGGCCGTACAAAGGGGCTTTGCTCAAAAAATTACAAAAACGTACAGAACAGTCTCACTGTTCGCGGCTCTGCTACTGTCGGAACTGCTCCCACTAGACATTAGAATCAAAGAAATAGCTATATTATACGACATAAAGATGGGGAAGCCATAGGTGGAGGAAATAGGCGATAGAGAAATAAAAAGAAAAATATTCTTTTTGGAAATACCTCACACAGAGAAGGAACAAAATTTAGAATTGAAGTATGTACAAAACGAAGACGAAATTCAAAATTTAGAAGGAAATTACAATACGCTAATCTTTACCGACGGAAGTAAAATAGTAGGGAAGAGTGGGAATAACCCTGACAGTTTGGAATGGCCGCGGAGAAAAAAAGACTGCCAAATTCAAACTTGACAGTGTACCAAGCAGAATTGTACCCAATCCATAAAGCAGTCAAATTTGCGCAGGACAATACAGCAATCTTCAGTGATTCAAGACCTACATTAGAAGCGATTACGAATCAAGAAGATCTATATACCCTTCGAAGTCAGAGAAGAAGCTCGGGTGTCCGGAAAGCGTGGATATGTTATCAACATGTACTGGATCAAAGCCCACACCGTACTTAACGGCAACGAAAGAGTTGTTAACCATCTAGTGAAAGAAACAGTGCTGAAAAAAAAAATGACTAGAGCTGACTACAACAAATGTCCGATCTCCTTTGTTAAAGGAAAATCAGGCATTTATCTGTAAAAAACTTGAACATAAGTTCACGCACAAAGACACCGCAGTGGTCAACAAAGCATTCTATGATAAGACCTGACGCCTTACATAGCTTATAAAAGATACCTCCGACTCCTAAGGTTTCACAGATAGTAACAGGCCACGGTGCCTTCGCGGCGTACCTCCACCGCCTTAAAATGAAAGACGATGCGACAAAATAACAGAACAAAGATCCACGATTTCCTAGACTGCCCTATATTTGATAAACATAGATACGAATTTGAAGTTAAAACAGATACCATATTAATGAAGGAAAATTAAAAAGAAATAATAAAAAGTGTAAAGAACTAAATAAAAATGAAAAGTTCGCTTAACAAAAAACGTTGCAACTTTAAAAAACAACAAGAGAAACAAAAAACCAGACAAAAAAAACTGAGCACAGGACAAGTCTCTGATTGAAGTCAGAGGAGAACCGGGAAAAAATCAAACCAACTAGAGACACTTGTTGATTGTTCATGGCCGAAAGTAGCATGGCGGCTAGCATTTTCGCGCGAAAAATTATAATTGAAAATTTAAATGAATTTTTAGAGCACGACACGTTACCAAAAAAAAAATCTCGTACCTAATTACCATCGAAGGATAAAAATGAGGCATAATTTAAAAAATTGCAGAATTCCCTATTACTTAGAATAATTTTAACTAAATATGTATATCAGAAAGAAAGAAAGAAAATCTTTATTCAAAAATGAGATACAAAACACATACTGACAAAATTAAAAAAATAATAATAACAATGAAAAAATGATACCCAAAAAAAATCACATTATCAGGGTAACTATGTGTCACCCACCAGCGCATCTCATTAGATGAAAGGGTCTCCAGCTCAGCGTATGCTGAAGTACCAAGAGATACCATGAGATTTCCACATACATCATAATAATATGCACGTATGACGTTCATACAAAAACTGTAAAAGCGTATCAAAACTACACCTACCTACATAGTTATAGGTATGACATAAACATGTTTTTAAAAATTCAACCTTACGTGTCCGAATTATAACTATATTTAAAAAGTAATGTCCAAAAATGCATTATAATAACTTTACTCACTGGCAGGATAATATAAAGTTTGTTATCTGTCGTATTATCTCCTTTATTTTACAAAGCGTTATTGTTTTTTCCTTATTGCATTTGCCTCAGTATCAGGTCGAATCCAAAGACTACAAAATAGTAACAATCTTTTGCGAAATAATAAAAATAACAAAAATTCAAACGCATATAATAAGAATAATAAAAAATAGCTAGACAGAGTCAGTACCCATAATTAGAATGAGTTAGACTACCTAGTAGAAGTGAAAACTCGAGATTTTGTAAATACTGTTTTTGTAATATATAAACATCATAATTTGTTTATTGAAATTATTAGCATAATCTAAAATTTGTCTACTTTTCACATATATTATGTAGGTACATTCGATCCGAGCAATAATTATGCGCATTTTTATAAACATATGATAGGCTGCGTAAGCATACATTTTATTATTTATTTCTGAGCACTAGCACTTAAACGCCATCTTATCCCCATTTGACATACTGTAGCATGTTGAGGGCTGACGTCATAGCATTGGTAACGCGAATCTATGAGTTTTCTCACTTTTGAGAAAACACTTCAATGATGTTAATTTCAATTTCATTTCAAATGGCGTAGAAGAAACAATACAAATTACCGATAGTTTAGTAGTACTGAACTGTTTTGAATCGTAACTAGATATTTTAAAAGATATTCTCAGATATACAATGAAGGAATGTAAAAAAAAAGTAGAAAAAAGGTTAATTATTGTAATTTATCTCTTCCTTTAAACTTTTTTATTGTGATTGACCACTATACACACACTCGTAATAATAAACATTTTACTGCTAATAAATCCCTTTTAGGATGAGCGTAGTTTTGTGAATTGTGAGTCCGCGTAACTTCGGTTAGATCGCCAACCGGGCATTTTCAATTCAATCGCAATTCCGATTACGATGTTACGATTGGATATAAAGCTGTGATTCAAAACACAGTTAAATAATTTTCTATAGAAATTTAAATCAGTTATTATGCTTGAAATATTACCTACAAACACTTACCTATATTTATCGTCAATACTGTTACTGGCTTCATTGTTGTTCTTTGACATCGTGTATCTGCAACGCATATATTGTTGTCGGTTCACAAGCTGTTTTATTGTGTACTGAAAAGGAAAGGGAATGATCTATATTTAATTCTACATTTTAACAGGTTTTGTTTTTTTTTTTATAATCGCGATTGACGTATAATTTCATTTAAAACATTGTAGTAAATACAATGAAATAAAAACGTTAAAGTATATGTCATGCTAATACTTACTAATAATAAGATGTCTTTGAACGGAGGCTGGTTATGTTTTAATATATTTTGATATTTTTTAATGGAAATATGTGATCTGACATTTGACATCTAAACTGCGATTTTTTTTTTGTTATTGTTTTTTAATGCAACACTATTGCTTGTAATACATAGAATTGTATGTACTGTACCTAAACCGAATAGAAATCATAATTCATGAAGTCAACATCATCACTAATCCGGTTTTACCTATGTATAGGCAGGGGTGGGGAATAATCGACGCGGTGCTTGCGAAAGCCACCCCGTGTCGCCCCCATCCCAAATGCAGTGGACGGCCCCGAGGGGTTTTAGTGGGTATTTCCGGAGCGTTTCACGCCCGGGCGAGTCCCACACTGGCACGGAGTTCGTCCCTCCGTGCCCCCTTACCTATTGTATTGGGGGACTTCGGTCTCACTAATACAATAGGTAAGGGTAGTGCGTAAATGTATTTCCCCCCGTCAAAAAAAAAAAGGGGTGGGAAAAATATGTGTTTAAAAAAATATAATTTAGCAAGTTTTCGTAGTAAAACCTTAATATATCACTCGTAGAAATACAGACATTATATTGATTTCTGTAGTAAAATTATTTTATTGTAATACTTAGTAAAACATTTCTAAAATGGATTTATAATAATCGCATTAGAAAACATATTTGTATCAAATCTTGTTATCGAATTTGGTGATAGGTATAAAGTTTAATACATTTGAATTGCAAACAATAGTCTTTTCTACGTTTACACAACTCAGTCACAGATCTAGCTCGGTATCTGTGCCATTACATAAAACGTAAATACCTAATGCTTATTTATTATCATATAATGTAATTCGTTTATTAATATTTGTGTCCTCTAACCTTTCTTATTTCTTTATCTCAATACAATACTTAATTAATTTCACCGTGCCGTATTCATATTAAAATACGGCACTAAATAACCTTGAACTTCACTTTTTTTTACTCTCGTATAATATACTATTTTACTATTAATGTAAAAAACATTAGAAACATATTATTGAAGTACTTTTCATCGTTACTAATTGAAATAAGTTAATTCTAATTCATAAAGTTACGAAATAAACTTTATATTTGATTTTAAAGATTCATTATTTTTAACGTGACATCACGAACTAAAGCAGAATGGACGCTAGCGTTTTCGCGCGGAAATTTAAAATTGAACTTACTTAGGCTAAGGCTTTTTACGTAAGGCTTTTTTTAAATTTATCCAACAAAGTTTGCCAAACGTCTAAAAATTACGGTAAACATCGAGCATATTTTTCTTTTGCAAAGGCTTCTAGTTTCTACAATAACTAATTTATGGAAAAAATCAAAACGGTTTAAAAATATTTATCATAATGCTAATATTCAGGGAGGAAACAGGGATGTATAAATGTCGCTAGGATATCCTCTTAACGCTATCGAAATAAAAATCTAGTAGTATATTGTCATCGAAAGAGCAAAATAAAGCACAATAAAAATTATGGTGAAATTACCTAATATGTTCTTTTTGGTTAAATTCAAAACCGGTGTTCTTTGAAACTCAATTTAGATAAATGTGTTCTTATCAAGTCTACAAAAAAAACACCCTTATAATAAGCTGAAAATTTCGATGACAAAAAATATACGGGATTTGAGCGGGGAGAAGGTTTGTTAGTGTAAAACTTTACCACACGTTATCAACTTGTCAAATTTTTTTATTAATTTCCAATTATTGATTAGTGGACAACCCTAAAGACTTGCAACAGTGGCGGTGCGGTGCCTATCAACATCCAAATAAACTTTATAATATTGTTATGATTAGCAATGCTTTACCTCATCGTTTTCTATTAGTGATATTTAAACTTTTGTTATATTTATACATATTCAAACAATGAGGTTTACAGAACATTGTTTTTTTGGCAACTTCAATATTAAATTAAACGTACATTTAATTAACTTTATTCTTTATACTAAATGTTTATTTGTTTTATTAATTTAACCTTATTTTTTTGACGGGGTTTTTTTATTAATTTAACCTAAAAATTTGAACCGTGGCAAACATTAACAAAGAAATAAAAATAATTCTAAAGCAATCAAGAAAATTTATTTTCGATAAATTCCAGTTTTATTTTTTTTTAATGAAATAAAATTACAAATGTAAAAAATTACATATGTGTTCCCGCTCGTCTAAAATAGCTCTTTTTAGCTCCCCGATGATTTGTGTAACAGGTTGCACTGATTTTACTCGTCTCTTTAGAACATCTCAGACATGTTCAATTGGGTCAGGACTTCGAGCTACCCAATCTAAAAAATGAATCCCGACTTTTTACGCATCCACGATGTGATAGATTGTCGTCCATAAAAATGGAATTTTCCTCAAGAGC
Source organism: Samia ricini (assembly GCA_014132275.2). Taxonomy (NCBI): domain Eukaryota; kingdom Metazoa; phylum Arthropoda; class Insecta; order Lepidoptera; family Saturniidae; genus Samia; species Samia ricini. The sequence goes on from AP028163.1 coordinate 15,703,438, forward strand.
TATCAATCCGGGTCTGTGCATGTGGAATTAGGACTTCCGTTATGTACCGGTTTGGATTTAATGTTCTACGAAAACTAACTCTGTAGGCTCTGTCGAATTAATTGTTGTCCAAAACATAACGGAGCCTCCACCATATGGAGAGGTTTCTTCAAAACACACTTTCCGCATAGCGTACCCGTGATCTGCGTAGCACTACCCGGCGTCGGTCCTCTCCAGACAAAGAGATTCTAGCTTCATTAGGAAACAATACTTTGTTCCAGTCCTCTAGAGTTCCTGAAGCACAGTTTCGAGTAAACTGAAGTTGAGCAGAACTGTGTAATTTAGGGCCCCGGGTCGAATGGTAACAAACTGATATTGGCAGCTAAAAGCCTCCTCCTGACCGTCCACAAGCTAACTTCAACACTTCTTACTTATTCAAGGCTCTTTTTCTTCTTTCTTGACGATTTACGATTCTGCAACGCCTGCCTTACTGAAAACCAGTCATCTCGTGGTTCTGTAAATCGTCTTCTTCCCGAACCTGGTAAGATTTTGACCGAAACGCTCTCTTGATACCGTTGCTAAGTCCTCTAAATAGTTAGCCATTGAGCCACATAAGTATGCAAAGAACTTTCTTCAAGTAGGGCTATAATTTTAACGGTACTTATCGGTTTATTAGTCATATCAGAAACCAATATTTAATGTCAAAAGAAAGATTAAATTGTTTAATTTGCAGAAAATATTCAAAAAGTTTAGTAATCCGCAAAAAAGAGTTTCACCAATATTTTTTTATTATGATTCTTCCATGATAATATGGCACTAGATTTTTTATTATTTTTTTTCGATAACGTTAAATGTCCCAAAAGTCATTTCAATTTGAAATTATAAATTGTCGCCCAAAATTGGTAGCTCCCATGCTGCTTTAGTTCATGACGTCACGTTTTAATCAACATCCTGGGGATGTCATTCTTTCCTAAAAAGATCGATTTGAATCTAAAAATGGATTGAAATACCTATTAAGAATTCTTTTCTCTATCTCTGTCACTACATCCTCTAACACACCTCAACGTTCCCTTATCACACTATTACTTCACTATCTATTCTTCTCAAACAAGTTATACTTCTTAGACTTCTCAACTCCACTACATTAATACTACTAAACTACTTACTACAAACATACAAACTAGAGATGACCCGAACATGGGTTTCATCGAATACGAATATTTGGCCGAATGTTCGGTAAAACTTTAATCGAACCATACTAAAACTCTACCTTGTTTAATTGTTAGAATTTGGAAAGCGTATAGACTGATTTCGTAAACCATAATTCATAAAAACGTTAACAATTTCTTTTTCATTGCCAATCGCTTAAAGTAAAACCATCTCAAAAGTCAATATTCTGTCTACACGGTCAATAAATATCAAGTCTGACATTGACATGTGATTTATAATGCATTGGTAATCGTAAGGGATAATGAGAGATGTGTGTCTCTGTCAAACTAATGGTAGTGTGTGAGCTGTATTATTTTATTAAGTTAATGTGTTTTTTTATGCATAGTACTATATATTTTTTAGCATTCTGCATTCCTTCTTTATACAAACTAAAAATGTGTGAAATTTCCGCGCAATTTTTGTTAAAATGGGTACAAAGTTGTTGCTTCACGTATTAATATTATGATGAAACGAGTATTCGTCTCATCTCTAATATAAAAATATGTTCAAATTTTAAGATTTTCTTACTAAAATTAGAAACCGTAGAAAGATCCGTTACGTGGTTAAAAGTTAGCGCTGATAAACAAAGAGACAGACGCCGAAAACGAATTTTTATATAGACAGTATTTTAAAGCTTTGAACATTAATAATAATAATAGAAAATAATTAATGACACAAATGTGAAATCAAGTTAATATTGAATCACTACAAACTGCGTAAAATAAGTACGCAATGATTGTTTTTATGGTTTCGTCCGCGGCTTCGCTCGTGGTTATTTATATTTAGTACCTACATCAATTGAAGATTATGTTCCATGCCAATTTCTGGCCTCCTGACATGTTGTATGCAAAATTCCACACAATCCGTTGAGCAGTTAAGTCGTGAAAGCAATAATAAGTAAGTAATAAACGGGAAAACTCGTATTCACATGTAATTCAATTTTCAAGTACAACAAAAACCATTTCAGAGTTTAAGCATTTATTTAACCGAAAGACGTCAACTGCTGGACATAGGTCTCCCTCAGAGATCTCCACGGCAACAGGTCTTGCACTACCCACATCCAGCGGTCCTAAGCAATGTCGTCGGCCAACCTTGTAGAGGCCTACCCACGGTGCGTCATATAAGATTTTAATGTGTCGAGTACCCATAAAAATAAAACAATAGGAAAACAATGGAAAGCTGGCGTAAACGCTAGGTAAGTGCTCAAGAGGTTAATAATGAAATCGATTTTAATTTACTATGCTTATAGAATCCATAAACTTTCAAGCGATGATGGCGCAGTGGATAGTGCGATCGGATTCTGGGTCAATGGACGTGGGTTCGAGCCTGAGCTTTCAGTAAAGGAAAACATTGTGAGGAAACATAGTATTGGTGATAGGACATTTTCTAATAATGCCAGCCTGGGTAGCTACTATCCTCAAGTTTAAAAAACCAGTCGACAAATACCAATAGGTGTTCCGGCAGCATCACTTGAGAACCAATATCTCTAGGCATGGTGTATTTACCATCTTAGAACACATTGTCACTTAACATCAGGTGAGATTCTGGTCATAGCACCGAGCCTATAACGTGTAAAAAAGAGAATATTTGCGGCATGAGTCTCATGGGTACTAAATAATAAAAAATATTTGATGGGCAAAATTTCTGAATACGCTTGAGAAATATTCACAGCCTGTATGTACAAAGAAGCAAAAGAGGTGTGTCAAGATCGTAGCAAATGGAAGGACGTAGTCCCTGCCTACCCCCACGGGAGAAAGGCGTGATAATATGTCTGTCGGTATGTACGAATGTACCTCATACACAATCATACAAAGGTACGATTTATATTATATCTATATATATATCTAATATATAAAATTCTCATGTCACAGTTTTCGTTGCCATACTCCTCCGAAACGGCTTGACTGATTTTGATGAAATTTTTTGTGCTTATCCGGTATCTATGAGAATCGGCCAACATCTATTTTTCATCCCCCCCTAAATGTTAGGGGTAGTCCACCCCTAAATTTTTTATTTTATTTTTTAGACAAAATTTTTAATTTCTATTTTTTTATTATACAACATACAAAAATACATACAATCCTTAATTTTCACCTTTCTACGATCAACCCTTATTTTTTAATAGCCATTTTAGTAATTTAATCATTTTTCCTCTCCGGTCGAAAACTGATCAATCGTCATTTAATTAGTTATCCCCGCCAGATGTCTACAGGTGTCACTTCTGACCCAGTAAACAGCACGGAGTAGGGATGAGAACGAAGCCGGTCTCCTTTCTTTCTCACTCCCTACACAGTTGTCGGCCATCATTATTGTTTATGCATCAAGTGTAGTAGTAACGTTGACAATTTTTATTTTGCTATCTCAGTGTAACTCTCATATTAACTTTTAATCATTCCTATTTTATCAATAATAATTAAATTATCAATTTTGAGTGTATTTTGCACGATTAGTTAATCAAGTGATTTTATAACCTCAAAAGTACTCAACACGTGACACGAGCTTCCAATAACAACGGATTTTGTGTTGTAAGTATACTTTTTTTATTTATATCGAAAATGTTGTTGATCTTATAAAAATGTAATTTTAATTTAATTTTATTAAAAAAATGTAATTGAACAATTAAGATTTTCATAGTTTCCAAAAAATCAATCATTATGAATCTTTATTTTGAAATGTCAATGGAAATATTGGTTGTATGAAAAAATTATAAGAGACAATGTTTTCATAAAATTTAATTTTTTACTTTTGTTTGAAAATTTTTTCCATAAAACTTATAATTTTGTTATAATTTCATAAATTAAAACTAATCATTTCAAAACTGCGGCAAAAATCCTGGCCCTAATTATACTTTTAACATTTTTTATCATTAAATAATTTCATTCATTCTGTTTATGTATGTTTTGTACAGTGAGCAATGCCAAGAAAACTCAAAGGGGCTGATTTGAGCCGCAGTACAAGTAAAGCTCGAAACTAGTGAAATAGCAGATCCGAAAGAACAGAAGAACAAATCCAGCAACAAAATACTGATGCACGTGTCAGAATGGCGCAATTGCATCAAGAAGAGCCAGAAGATACACGAGCTGAACGCAATGAAGTCAGAAGATTAGAACAACGACAATCACGCCGTTTCACAGTCAATAGACGAAGAACAAATGACCAACAACGACAACAGGTACATCGAGCATTTATATCTGATTCATTCCTGCGTCTAGCATTCCAGTATGAGCCCAATATTGAATATTATGCTCATTCAAAAGTGGTAATTGGTGCTATGGACAAGGAATGTTCGCATTGTCATGCTCTGAAATTCAAAAATGAGCCAGCTGGGATGTGTTGCGCGTCAGGAAAAGTGCAACTACCTGAAATTGAAACACCACCTGAACCATTGAACGGCTTACTTATCGGCACGGATCCAGATTCTAACGTGTTTCTGAAGTCAATTCGAAGATTCAATTCATGCTTTCAAATGACATCGTTCGGAGCAACAGAAATAGTTCGAAATACTAATGCAAATGGTCAACAATTCAATTTTACATTCAAAATCAGAGGCCAAGTTTATCATAAAATGGGCTCAGGGCTCACTGCTGCCAATGCCAAACGAACCACATAAATTCTTACAAATCTACTTTATGGGCGGCGAGGATTCCGGAAGCGCACTTGCCAATCGCGTGAATGCACGTTGTGATTATAATAACCTTGATTCACTTTATGCCAGGCGCATCGTCAGCGAGCTAGATGCTCTTTTTAACGAGCACAACGAGTTGTTGAAAATATTCAAATCACATATGCACCAATTACAAAGCGATAATCACGCTATCGTCATTAATCCTGATAAAACACCAGCTGGAGAGCATATTCGTAGATTCAATGCACCCGTTGTTGATGATGTTGCTGGAATCATGGTTGGCGATTGTACAGCTGCACGAGAAATTGTGATTCGTAAAAGAAATAATAATCTTCAGTTCATTGCTGACACACATCGTTCATATGACGCTCTCCAATATCCGCTAATATTCTGGAAGGGACAAGACGGATATTGCATAAACATAAAACAACGAGATCCCGTATCAGGTACTTCATTGATTATTAATTTGATCACTAATCATTTAACAAAACAATTAAATTATTGAACGTAATAAATTTAAATTAATTTTTATGAACAAAAATTACAGGAGCTGAAACAAACAAGAACGTTAGCTCAAAGGATTATTATGCGTACCGATTAATGATTAGACGTGGCCTGGACAACGTCATTTTACGATGTCGTGAGCTTTGTCAACAATTCATGGTCGACATGTACGCGAAGATTGAGAGCGAACGACTACGATACTTACGATATAATCAACAAAAGCTGCGCGCGGAAGAGTACATTCATTTGCGAGACGCTATCAACAACAACGCCGACGTCGCCGAAATTGGTAACCATGTCATTTTACCATCATCGTACGTAGGCAGTCCACGTCATATGCAAGAATATATACAGGATGCTTTGACTTTCGTGCGCGAATATGGACGACCATGTTTATTTAACACGTTCACATGTAATCCAAAATGGCCAGAGATTACATCTTTGCTACTGCCTGGCCAAAATGCAATACATCGCCATGACATTACAGCACGTGTGTTCAGACAAAAGTTGAAGTCTTTAATAAGTTTCATTACTAAATCACGTGTATTTGGTCCCACACGTTGCTGGATGTATTCGGTTGAGTGGCAAAAGCGAGGATTACCTCTTGCACACATTTTGGTTTGGTTCATCGACAAAATCCGTCCTGAAGAAATCGATAGTATCATTTCTGCGGAAATTCCATATCCATCCACTGACCAACTGCTGTTTGATATTGTTACAACAAACATGATTCATGGTCCATGTGGTACTCTTAATAGTTCATCGCCTTGCATGGCTGATGGAAAATGTACTAAAAATTTCCTTAAAGATTTTACCAATGATACGGTCACAAATATCGACGGATACCCAATATATCGTCGAAGAAATCCTGAAAATGGCGGACAATCATTTATTAAAAATATCATCAACACAGACATTGATATTGACAATCGTTAGGTGGTGCCATATTCGCCTCTGCTGAGCAAGACATATAATGCTCATATTAATGTTGAGTTCTGCAGTTCTGTGAAGAGCATCAAATACATTTGCAAGTATGTCCATAAAGGCAGTGATATGGCTGTGTTTAGAGTGGAAAATACTAATGTGAATGCTCCTCCAGTGAATAAAAACGATGAAATAACGCTCTACCAAATTGGTCGGTACATCAGCTCCAATGAAGCTGCTTGGCGTATCTTTGGTTAGCCATCCATTTTGAAAACGGTCAGCGTGTATTTTTCACGAATGAGACAGCGATTGATCGTGCAATAAATCCACCTAAAACTACACTCACTGCATTTTTTGAATTGTGTAATCGTGCGGATGATTTTGGTGCCTTTGCACGAACATTACTCTATTCACAAGTACCACGCTATTTCACATGGACTCAAACAAAAACATGGATGCCCCGCAAGCAAGGCTCACCAGTTGCTGCATGTCTCAATTTATTTAAATCAAACGCCTTGGGGCGATTATTTACAGTCAATCTAAGACACACGGAGTGCTTTTATCTTCGACTGTTGTTGGTTAATGTTACTGGCCCATTATCATTTCAAGATATACGTAAAGTGAATGGGCAACAATATCCAACGTATAAAGATGCATGCCTTGCACTCGGCTTGCTGGAAGACGACAACCAGTGGAAATGCATGCTTGCTGAAGCTGCATTGAACTGTACAGCAATACAAATTCGTCTACTATTCGCTATAGTGTTGACTACATGTTTCCCAGCCCGAGCACAGATATTATGGGAAAATCACAAAGATTCAATGACTGATGATATATTGCATCAACATCATATACGGTGCCACGATCTAACCATAACATTCAGCGACGAAATGTACAATGAAGCATTGATTGCTATTGAGGATCTTTGCATTGTCATTGCCAACTTACCACTTAGTAATTTCGGTATGAATTCGCCTAATCGAACTGCATCTGATTTAATGAATACTGAAATGAATCGTGAACTGCAGTACAGTACTGTAGAAATGGCAGCGATTGTTGCCCGAAATGTCCCACTAATGAATGAGGAACAAAGAACCATGTATGATCGCATTATGCTCGCAGTTTCAGCTGGACAAGGTGGGTTCTTCTTTTTGGATGCACCGGGTGGAACTGGCAAAACATTCGTTATTTCGCTAATTCTTGCTGAAATACGATCAAATAATGGCATCGCATTGGCCGTTGCATCATCGGGCATTGCAGCAACTTTATTGGATGGAGGTAGAACATTCAGTATTTAAGCTGCCACTAAATATTCAGAATAACCCTGACGCAGTATGCAACATTAAGAAACAATCGTCCATGGCCACTGTGCTGAAACGGTGTAAAATTATTATTTGGGATGAATGTACTATGGCACACAAACATTCACTTGAGGCGTTGAACAGGATATTGAAATATATTAAAAAACAGTGACAAACTATTTGGCGGAACTCTGTTGGTCCTTTCAGGTGATTTCAGACAAACACTTCCAGTCATTCCACGTTCAAAATACGCTGATGAGATCAACGCTTGCTTAAAATCATCTCCATTGTGGCGTAATGTTGAAAAATTACAGCTAAAAATAAATATGCGCGTTCAAATGCTTCAAGATCCATCCGCTGAAACATTTTCAAAACAACTCTTAGATATCGGTGATGGAAAAGTTGCTATAGATGAAACTGGATACGTAAAATTACCGACCGATTTCTGCACAATCGCTGATTCGCAAGATACTCTCATTGAACAAATATTTCCCGATGTACACACACAGTACATAAATCATGAGTGGCTTGCAGAAAGAGCGATTTTAGCGGCAAAAAATGTAGACGTTGACAATTTAAATCTGAAGATACAAATGTTGTTGCCAGGGAACTTGGTATCATATAAATCTATTGATACAGTTTGCGACGACAGCGTAGCAGTAAATTTTCCCACAGAGTTTTTGAACTCACTGGATTTGCCAGGCATGCCACCGCATAATTTACAATTAAAGGTTGGATCTCCAATTATCTTGCTTCGTAATTTGAACCCGCCCCGGCTGTGCAACGGTACGCGATTAGTCATTCAAAAATTAATGAAAAACGTGATCGAAACCAGGATTTTAAATGGCAAGTTCAAAGGTGAAAATATACTCATACCACGGATTCCTATTATACCTACAGATGTGCCAATTCAATTCAAACGTATTCAGTTTCCAATTAGATTGGCATTTGCAATGACTATCAACAAATCCCAAGGTCAAACGATGTCTGTTTGTAGATTAGATTTGAGAACACCATGTTTTTCACAGGGACAATTATACGTGGCATGCTCTCGAGTGGGTAAACCATCCAGTTTGTTTGTGTTAGCTAAAGATGGACTAACAAAAAATATTGTTCACGCTATAGCATTAAGAGATTGATATTCTTTAATAGTGTTACTGTCGTAATTGTTTAATTAATGTTATATAATTTTAAGGAATAAATTATAATAACTTAAAAATAATGTTTGCCTTTTGTTATTTTTATATTCCATCATCGTTCACAGCGCTCCATGCTTATTTCACGCATATACCACATTCTTACACACATACAATATACACATTCTAACACACATACATACTTACAATAAGTAAGCTATTTTTTGTCTACACTAGAAATTACTAGGAAATTATTTATATGGCAAAACAACGTTTGCCGGGTCAGCTAGTCTATATATATATATATATTCCAAAGGATAATACATAAACGTCGCATTTAAATATTGATAAAAATATATTGTGTGACACGAAAAAAAATGTGAATAATTTTGTGAGATAAAAATAAAATATATTGCAGTATTCACTACCTTTAGACATAGAGTCCAACGATACATAAAGGATCGTATATGTAAACAATAACCTAACAACTAAATACTGCGACATAATTTATTTCATTTTTAAATAAACAAAATAAACGTAAACCATTCACATATTTACAAGCACTTACCTGCAGTACAACTTGCATATTGTACTCGATGTATTGTATTCTATGGTTGCAACTAAAAGCTGTAACACCAACTATCGATATATCGATATTTTTTTTTTTAAATAAGTGATAAATATCGGCGATTATTTTTTAAATTTCGTAATATCGATATTAGATATTGATTTCTAAATATTGAGTTCGATATTTTTTTAAGTGCTTTATTATATTTTGTAATAATTGTTATGTATTCCACTTATGATTGTAATATTTTTAGTTCGTTCCATCCTTATTCATAATATAAAACACAAAATATATATGTATGTTTGTTAATTGGCTTATAACTTGAGAACTACTGAACCGATTAGCGTGGTTCTTTTTTAGATTGTAGATATTTTATCTGGCTTGGTTTTAGTTATGTTACGTTATATAGTATAAATATGAGTGTATAACAAAAAATAATGGAAACTGTTTGTTAGTTAGCTTATAACACGAGATCTGCTGAACCGATTTACATAATTATTTTATTATATCATAGATATATTATATGTCTAGGTTTTAATTTATATTATATTACGATACATATAGTATGTCTATGAATTTACAACAAATGTAATCTGAATGATAGATCATCCTATATATATCGTAAAAAAATGTATACTTAAACCTGGACATATAATATATCTATGATCTGAAAAAAGAATTATGTAAATCGGTTTAGTACTTATAAACAAATTAACGAACAGAAAGAGACAGATAGATGTTGCGCTTTACATGTTGTAAGAATAAAGATATGAATAACAAAAAGAAACTTTATAAAAATCACCATTATTAATTATTCCTTTTTAGGAAATTATCCAAAATGAAGGTTATTTTACTTTGTTATTTGATGTAATGTTTTGTATGTACTAATTTTATTTAAATAACATACGTAAGGAATCGTCCAATAATCACGTAAAGTTCAAAAAAGTGGGAAGAGGATTTGGAAGAAATTACGGAACATTACGTCTACTTATTCGTTTATTGAGCGCGCAAAATGCGATACCAAAAAGATGTGCATGACCTTAATTCGCTGTTGCCAAAATTCCAAAATTTTTCATTGGTAAATAAGACTATCTTTAAACAGTATATTATATTATATCGCATATTAATATAATAATCTGAAAATTTTGATAATACTGTGTATCAAAAAATGTGTGGTGGTAGTGAAGAGAGGATTTGTTAGTCTAGCATTTGACTACGTATCACCAGGAGGGAAGGTGGTCTAAAAAAGAATATTACGTGATTAAAGAACAATCCCAAATACTTGCTGGGGTAGCGGCGGCACTGTGCTTCGAAACTTGATAACATTGTTATGATTAACAATGCTTAATAAAATACACCGCATCATTTTTGTTAGTGATATTAGAACTTTTGTTTATACATATTCAAACGAAAGGGTTTTTTGTTATATTTATTTGATCTAGAATTACGACCAACAGAACATTGGTATTTTGGCAACTTCGATAAGTTAAACATACATTTAATTAACTTTATTATAAAGAATAAGTAATTATTTCTTATTTCAAATATAGATGAAAGTTTGAACAATGACATAAAAATAAAAATAAAGTTCTAAAGCGAATAAGATTCTTATGTTATTTGCAACGAAATAAATCATTTGGTTTCGTATTACAATATTTTTTCTTTTTTTGATTAGTTTGTTTATCTATTTTTATTATGATAATATTACCTATTTATTTTTAAATTACAAAGATGTAGCAGTGCCACACATACGATAACAAATAGTTCGTTTGTGCTGAGTTTGCACGACCAACATTCGGACCAGCGCTAGGACATATAAATATATCACTTTAAAGTGATAAATATAGGAGTATATTTCTAGCTAAAAATTTCTTAATTCTTGATAGAAAAAGATAAAGAAAAGGAGTAAACACTGAAACAAAGAGAATGCATTTCCGCTTGATATGATCCGATCTTATTTTTGTAATGGTTAAAATATATAGCGATGGATACACAAATTCATGAGAAGAGATTATTATCCTTTAAATCAGAGTAAAATCATGTTTTTTTAAGGTACGATTTGTTAATGCTTTGTGTAATACGAATAGTAAAAAGGTGACAATATGAAAAATCAAGCATCACGTCGGACTCGTTGTCCTCGGGCGCCGAGTCCGGCCCGCCGGTCGTGAGGAGGCGGTGCCCGCTCGCCCCCAAAAGGGGCAGGGGTCGACGTCCGACGACCGGAAAGTACGTCGGCTTGGCGGAAGCTAAGGCTGAGTACTCCAAGAGGAGGGAGGATGAGCTTCTACTCTCCGCTGAGGAGGAGCTCGCCGAAGTGGCGGCACGCGTCAGGCGCCAGCGGACTTCCAGGCCACTGGAGTCCTCGCTTCCGGAAAAGCTCTCCTACGAGTTGAACCGGATCGTGCAGGACAAAGTGACCGTCATTCTTGACGTCACGAAGAGGTCGGGACACCTCAAGAGCACATTCCAGTGTGTCCTTAAGGAGGCAACGGCATCCTTGCGGAAGCCACCGTCGAGTACGGTAGGAGAACCACCTCCGAGGAGCTGGAGATGGCGAAGGATGCCCACTCCAAGCTGAAGGAGGAGTACGTCAATCAGGCGGGCGAGCGAGCTTATGGCTCCGAAAGGAGTTCGAGGAGGGCGGGGCGGCAACTCCCCCTACAGAGGACGACAGGCTCACGCGGATCGCGGATGCCCGATTCGAGGGCCTACAGGACAGGCTTCTCCCGGAGAAGCGTCTACGTCCTCCACTCGTGGCCGATAGGAGGGCTGCGTCAGGGACCGGCAACGCGTCGGCCCCTGAAGCGAGCCCACCTAAGCTCCCCGCGTCCCGGCAACCCGCCGGGAAGAAGGGGAGCGGGAAGGCCAAGCCTGCTGCCTCTGTTCCCGAGGCGAGGCCGTTCAAACTCCCACCGTCCCAGCAATCTGCCGGGAAGACTGGGAAGAAGGGTGGCCAAAAGGCTAAGAAGGCGCCTGCAAAGGCGAACAAGCCTAGCCCTCTTACTTACAGTGAGACACTCGCGTCAGCGAAGCCCCGATCGGCGGTAAAGCCGAAGAGGGCAGCAGCCATGCGACGCGCCCTAAACAGGCGGCCCCCAATTTCCGAGAGGCCAAATCGACTGCAGTCGTATTGATACTGCAGCCGGAGGTGGCGGATAAGGGGGTCTCCTATACGGACGTGCTGTCCAAGGCATGGGCGGCAATTGACCTTAGCTCCCTTGGCGTGAAGCAGATGAGGTACCACAAGGCGAGGACGGGAGCGATCCTCTTGGAGTTGCCGGGTGCGGAGACCGGACCCAAGGCGGACGCCCTAGCCGCCAAAGTTAGGGAGGCGATACCGGCTGACGTCGACAATGTCACCAGGCCCACGAGGTGCGCAGATCTGCGCATCGCAGGCTCGATGAAACTGTCACGGCAGAAAAGCTCATCGCCGCAGTGGTCAGGGCTGGGGACTGTTCTCCGGACCAGGTGAAGACTGCTGGCCCGCGTCCCGCTTACGACAGGACGGGATCAGCGATCGTCACTTGTCCCGTGGCAACTGCAAAGAGGTTGGTTGACGCCGGGCATCTTCTGGTCGGATGGGTGTCGGCGAGGGTGAAAGTCCCCCCGCCCCGTCCCCAGAGATGTTTCCGGTGTCTCCGCGGTGGCCACGTCGATGCAAAGTGCCCGGCGGGAATCGATTGCAGTCGGATGTGTTTCCGCTGCAGTCAGGAAGGCCACACCTCTGGAGAGTGTTCCACTGATCTGCACTGCGCGATCTGCGCGACGAAAGAATCTTCATTTAGGAGTTGGTGGAAACAGTCTGAGCACGGATACAGTAAGGCGGTGTCTGGCTGAAGCAAATTTAAAGTCATTAAAACTTGCAAATAAGCCCTGAACTAGAAAGACACCACAGAAACTCAAGTAGAGAACACGAGAATTGGACTGGTCAAGAGTTATCTTTTGAGACGAGTCTAGATTCTGATTATACAAACACAATGGGAGGAAAAGAGTGTACAGAAGACCGGGAGAGTGATATAACTAAGCCTGTATATAAGAAAAAGTACCATACGGCGTAGGTTCTCTCCACCTGTGGGCTGGGATTTCTTGCGCAAACCACACTGGGCTAGTGGTGATAGGAAATGGAACTGTAACTGGAGAAAATCTGAATGACTACCATTTTTAGTGGAAATGGGCAAAAATGTCGTTTTTATTCAAGACAATGCCTACCCGCACATAGCTTCGATATGATTTGCCTATTTTCAAGAAGTCGGTATCACACACATGGAGTGGCCAACACGCAGCCTCTACTTAAACCCCATTGACCATGCATGGGGCGAAATGGAATAACGTAGACGTCAGCGGAATCTGCCGCCAATCACGCTACGTGAAATGAAAGAAGCTCTAATCATTTTTTTATTTAAACATATTAAAATATTGTTTAATTTAGTTTTTATTTCATAAAGCTAGGTCAGTATTTTTGAAGATATTCTAAATGACACTTTTTCTTTGCAGTGTTAGTTATTTTTTCACTTTCGACTACTTTTCAGGTAATCGCTTCTTGAGATAAAACTATGGTTAAATCGATATATTTTTTACATTTGTCCATCCCTAATTGTAACAGAAAATTAGTGTTGCCAATGCCGGTTTAGTAGAATTTGACAATGGCTAGTGCATAAAAATACAAAAGTACAAAAGTTTATAAGCTTAAATATACTCTATTTTACAGTAAATAAAATACACATGATTTCCAAAAATCTCTTTAATTTCTTAAAAAAAAAGGTTTACTATCTGTATTAATCGAAGACGGTTTATTTATATTAATTTCCGTAACTAGTTAATTTTATTTGCATTCCAAATAGTTGTTAATTCTACAAAAATGTAGGAACGTGTAACAAAATTAAATAACTGGGCTATCGTCTATAAATTGATAAAATACAAAAAGAATATGCAAAATACTTGATAGATTTGGTTCCTGGCCAAACATGTTTTTGCAGCAGATATTTAATATACACATAAATAAACATCTATTATGATTGTTTAACATTACCATCTGGTTGGATTGATAGAAGAAAAACTCTTGTTGGAACTCTTCGCTACGTTACTCCGTTATATGTGAAACAGCGGTGTAACTATAGAATGGCAAACCTGGCAAAACAGTCCCGATCCTATGGGGCCCCAGCCCGCGAAGCTGCGAGCTCAGAAGAATCCTAAGATTTTTAACAAGATTCCGTAAAAATCTATACTAATAAATAAAACTGAAGTGTCTGTTTGTAATTTCAAAAAGACAATTTTTACTAAGTACGCATTAATCTATAATGATACCTGTAACAAAAATACAATTTTAAAAATTTTTGCCTGTCTCTCTGTCTGGGCCGATTTTGACGGGACTTTTTTGGTAGATAGTTGAAGTTACTCCGGGTAACTTAGGGTACTTTGAATATTCGAAAATAATTAGTGTTCCGCGTATAAAAAATAAAACTCATGAAAGTTTGAATAACATACGATTCAATGCAGTTTTACGGGTAAGTGATATAATTTATGAGAAATATTTTTACGTTATCTTAGTACTAAAAAAATTTAAAGAATATAAATAGGGTTCCGTATAAAAAAAAATAAAACGCCGTGAAGAATATATGAAAAGCGGGCGCAGTCGCGGGCAGACAGCTAGCTTTAAATACAATTAAAATTAGACACGACTAAATATTTAAACGGCTTAGGGATCGATCACCCTAGTGATTTATGAAAATCAAGTTACAACATGATGATTTTTACTGGGGCCCCTACCAATGTATTATCCTCAGGTATAACTATAAGTCACTGATGACGAAATTTGAGTTTTGAGTGTCGTTGTACTCGTACAGTCGCAGAATATGAAGTTTTATAAATTAATTTCTTGTTTGTAGTGATCTAGCGCCATCAACATTACAGAAAGTTCATCGTCGAAAATGCTTGTACGACCGCGTTTGAACTCGGCCACCCAATGATTTACGGTTGTAAATGAGGGCGACGATTCACCATACACGGAGTCTAACCCTTCATTCAGTTTTAAATACACTACTTTATCACCGCACGATACTTGATTTTATCCATTGTCGTTAACAAACGTCACCTGTCAACTTTGGAAGGGTACCATGTGTTTTGTACTGATCGGAATGACATTAAATTTTTATGGCATATCTAAGGCTATTTATTGGTTGGCAAGAAAACCTGAATACGCCATGACTTTTTGTCGATTAGGCCGAAAACTTTTCGAATGACCCCCGTAGAATATATTGGTAATGAGATATACTGCATCTAGTGGGAGAATATAGGCTGTCTATTAGAATATTATTATCTAAATGGCACGCGAGCGAAGCCGCGGCCAAACCTAGTATCACAATAAAAGACTCATAACTTTCGAATAAATAAACAATGTAGCGCTCTATTTAAAATAAAAACATGAGTTAGTTTTATTTAAATAAGAGTAATGGTGATTATTACTTGGCTAAGAATTCTAGATATAGAGGTAACTTCCTTGAGTTTCTTAAATATAAAATAAAATTCGTTAATTTAGATTACTCAAGATATCAGACTTTAGCTTAAGTATAGTAATTACTTTGTCTTAACTATAAATACGAGGGCAGAAGTATCGTAAATGGCAACAATTTGTAAAGTCAAAGGCAGAGATAAATATTAAATAGTCACAGTATTGTAGGGTTCCCAACTTAGACGTTTCCCTCCGAAATTTAGGGGTATTTTATTAGCCTGAAATTCATTGAGAGGTGTGACTTTGATTTTTTAATAAAAAATTGTTTTTTCTGTAGGAACTCGATCTTACCATTGAAATTATTTGTTGGCAGTGATTAAGTATAATTCCACCTTTTAAAGAATGCGAAATAAAACAAATGTCACCAGTTAACCATACACGTAGAATTCAAATTTACAATGCAAGTGTATTGCATACATTTCCTGTGTATAAGATTAGTATACAAAAAAAAAGATGCGGAATAGATTGTCTATTGAAATTGTACAATGTATGATGATTGTCCCATTTCCATTACAAATAAATCGTGGATCTAGGATGATAATTAATTTGGCCAATAAAAGTTACTTTAGTAATGTTTTATGTGCCTTTAGTTGGGCTAAAGGAGAAGACAATGAAATCTCGCCTAAAATTTTACAAATTTATGAACAAAGAACGTTTGAAAACTTAAATTGTTCTTTATTTTGTTTAGGGTACTTTTCTAGTGATTTTTATGATATAGAGGGTTTTTTATTTCATAGTATAGGTAACAATATTTTTCGTAGTTGGTAGCACTGTCGGATTGTCATTTCACCCCACAATGAATGAAATGATGGTTTATATTAAAATATCAGTTCGAAGGTTGGCTGCGTGTAGTTGGAGTGTTTTGTTTATGTTATATTTTATTACTTTATACCTATTTTTTTGCGAATAATAATAATAGTAACTTCCAGTATTACTTAACTCATTTATTTAGTGCGTTGTGTGACTCTGTGATATTGTGTTGTGATTAATTAATATTCCGTGAGAGTAGTTAGTCATCCTTCTGACATAAGTTTGTTTTTAATTTCACGACAGTTGTGTTTTTATGTAGAATAAAATCCGATTAAATTAAATGTAATCAAGTATTGTGGTGAGTATTTCTTTTTTTATTTTCTTGTATTTACATTTATGTATAAAAGTATCTTTTAAAACCAGTGTTTCGTAAACTTAGCGATTAAGATGTTTTACCTTATTTGTTTGTGATTGCAAAATTATGTTGGTCTACTCTCTCAGTAGTTGACCTCGTTGTAGAGCAACCTTGTATGTATTTAAAATTTTTTTTTGAACTATGTACAATGTGCATAAAAGTAGTCAAAATAAGTTTTACAAAGAATTACGATTATCATTGGTTCGAATAATTAAAGAATTATTTCATACTCTCATTAATCAAATGATTATTGTCAAAAGTGTACAAAAAATTTCATTACTAAATTGTAAAAGTTTAAAGTCTTATAATGCTCTATCTATGCTGTGAAACAACATTAATAGGTACAGAATGGTTTAATAATGTGAATTTTGGTCATATGGTACATTGAAGTTGTATATTTAGTTACCAAATAACTACATAAATATTATTGTAATATACAATTGTGTGTCAAAACATATAAAATACTTAATTTTAGAAATATAGTAAAGTAAAGAATCCTTTTTTGAGTTCTTCAGCAACGGCCAATATGATATTATTGTTTTACCTTACCCATATATTTCATGGCTAATTGGGCAATCAACGTAATCTGTGTTCCTCTATGCATCATTTAATTTCATGAATTAATATTTGTTATGATGTTTCTTAAAGTTCACTAATCATAAGGTATGTTATGTTTCCTATAAGATCTGTATAAGTCAGTAATAACTTCTACTTCTTAACATATTACTTTATTGCTCAACTCATCAGCTTAGAATTAGTTGTCTGTAAAAAGTTGTTTTTCATACAAATATGCATTCTTCTATTAACCAAATTTCAAAAAGCATAGAAATGTTTTGTAGAATTTAATCCTACTAAGCATATTAAAAAAAAATGTAGTGTAAATATTTCATTTCTTTACAGTTTTATTTAAGTATATATTTAAAGTACTTATGAAAACATTTGTTAGTGTTTCAATACTGAAATTTTCACCCATTTAGAGGTTGTGTTTTTTTAAAAAGATTGAAATATTCTTTCTTTATTATAACTGGACCCTATATGCAAAGTTTAATAGTTCTACCTTAAAACTGATTTAACTCTCAAGCAAAAAATGTGTCTCCTTTTTAACCCACTTTTGTGTGAGTTTAAACACAAATAACCTGTCTGTTACTCTGGGATATAGAGTATTTCTGTACTGAAATTCATCAAAATCCATCAAGTAGTGTTTGGGTATTGCATAAACAGACAGACAAAAATTTGAAAAAATTTGTATCAGCATTGAATTGTTGGCTTAAAGTGTTTTTTTTTTTATTTATTTTATTGACTAAATTTATGGCCTTATATAATATATTATTTGAAGGTTTTGTTCTTGTACTGTTTTATTTCATATATAACTGTGTGGCCGGCACCTACTTAATTAAGTATGCATGTATGTAAATAAGATACATGAGGCAAGATGAGCATGTCCTGTATGTGCAGTGAATGTTGAATCAATATAATATATCAAACTTTAGGCAAATTTCCAGTTTAAGTTTAATAAATTTGACCAAAGAGAAAACTAAAAGTCAATGAACAAAAATTATTAAATTATAATAGTAAGTAGTAAGGTTTCAATAGGAAACTTCAATATATATAAGTGTAGTTTTAAATCAAATTAGGTAGTGGTAAGTATACAAGAAAGATAATTAATTGACTAAATATTTTGTGTTTTTTTTTATTTTTCAATAAGGGAAAATTTAACGAGAGGAACTTATAAGTATTTTTATTTTCATACTAGAGAGGGAGCATACTATACTAACACTTGATTTGCAGGATAGAGATAGAGCATCCTCTCTTGATCCCTATCCCTAAACTTGAAATATATTTTATTTTATATTTAATTAAGTAAGTATGTTACTTACTAAATTGTTTTCAAATACCTTATCATTGTTAATATTAGAAAATTAACAATATTTTTATCAGATATTTAGGAACAGTGTAATTGATAACAATATGATAATGTGAGAGATGAAGTTGGTTCTTTGAGGTGTTCAAGATTGACTGTTGTAATCCACCTGTATGTGATAAGAAAACATATTTCAAAATTTAATAACAGAATCTAACCTGATGAGGTCTAGAAACTCACTGATTTTATGATGTTTTTTTCTAAATTCTCATGTCTATAATATGATTTTCAAATATAGTAAATTCCATTCGTGATTAAGGACCAAAAGCTATCAAATTGCATCAGTTCACTCAATAATGTGTGAGTAGGATATTTATTACCACATGGCTGTTGCTACATTCTCACAATTCCCGTAATGATGTCTACAGTTAAGAGCAATTTAAAATGATTTTGATAGCTGGAACATGTGTGAAACTGGGACATAGTGCGTGATGCTGCGTCGTGCGGCTTCCAATTTGTAAATTATGTCACACTCTATTGTCCGCTGTTCTATTCATTTTATTAACTTCTGGTGTAAATATTGACGAGTATTTTTCAGTGGTAGTAATAGAAATAACGCGATATCTATCACGTGTGTTGTTTTCTTGTCGAATGCCCTATGCGTTAACGGATATTTGCTTTGCTCATGACATAGACTGGCGAGGTTACGATTTCTCAAATTATCGAGAATTTTCGAGGTTGTACATATATTTAAAGACTACCTGTGTGCCCGCGGTTGCACCCGCATTTCTTACGTTCTTTACTGCGGTTAAATTTTTTTATAAGGAACCCTAATTATTTTCCTAAAAATTCTTTAGCATTAAGATAAAGTAAATATATTTCTCATAATTTCAAGTACTTGCCCGTAAAACTGTGCATTGAATCGGATTTTATTCAATTTTTTATGAGTTTTAATTTTTTTACGCAGAACCCTAATTTTTTTTTTTAACATTAAAAATACTCTAAGTTACCCGGCGTAACTTCAGCTATCTATCAAAAAAAAATCCGTCCAGCCGTTCCATAGATTACCCGGAACAAACAGACAGACACACAGACAAGAAATTTTAAAAATTGTATTTTTGGTATTGGTATCGTATATACATTCATATCTATTTAATAAAAAAAAAGATTCTGTAAAACTTTATGGTATTTAGTACCAAAAATACACATGATTTTTTGTAAAACGTCACGTACCGCCAGGGATGAAAAGGGTAACAAATTTACAAAAACAAAAAGAAACTTGATTAATGGAGGAACCCTAAAGGGACAGTGCGAGGTCGCGCAAACGAACTGTCGCCGCAGCCTATTTACCGTACCCCCGGCGTTTAAGGGAGACAGTTAAGCACACCTAGACTGCTAATCCGATGCAATGAGATCGAAATACTTTTTTTTTAACGTCGGAAATCTGCTTATTCAAACTCTGAAAGCGTTCACGACGCCAGGGAAAGAGATAGCAAACCTAACCTAGTATAATTTTATTATGTGTATTAAAAACCATTTCATTCTTCATGATAACGGACCTAGTTTACTATTTAATGAGATCATTAACGGCTTTTGAGCTTTAACATAGATATCAGATAATAAAATGACGTGGTAACGTGTGGGTGGTAGAAAGGCGAGGATTAGGAAGCTTAAACGTTGAAAACTATAAAGCATTGTCAACGAGAATATTGGAGCAAGGATGGATGACCGATGTCGTCATTCTAGATTAATTGTGAATAGCAGTACCGTAGATTTGTGGGCTTAATTCACAATTTTTTTTTATTTACCATTACATTGGCAAACAGGCATACAATCCATCTGATGGTAAACAGTCACCGTAACCTATAGACACCTGCTACACCAGAGGAATCACGTGCGCGTTGCCAACTCTTTAAAAAAAATTCTCACGCCCTTTTTGAAGACCCCCATACTGTATTCCATGGGAAACACGGCCGCTGGGAGCTCATTCCACATCCGGATAGTTCGCGGTAGAAAACCGAATTGTCCGGGACTATTTTGGCTCCAAGATGTGAGGGTGAACTCCCTGCCAATGGCGAGCCGTACGATGATGAAATTAGGTGTCCTCAATATGTCGAATAACTCACCAGAACAACCCATTATACAATCGGTAGAACACACATAAGGAGGCAAAGTTTATCCTTAGACTGAAAGGTTGTAAATTGCATACGAGATTGGGATCGTCAACGATTCTCACAGCACATCTTTGAACCGAGTCATGTGGCTCGAGCTGGTATCCAGGTGCTTCCGCCCAGAGGTGATAGCAGTACTCCGTATGGGGCCGGACTTGGGACTTGTACAGCTGCAGTCTTTGCTCCGTCTTTGCTCTTTGCTTTTTGGATGCAAGCTTGACCTTTTCTTCTAAGGTAAGGTAAGGCGTAATTGAACATCGCTGGAGATATCGCCACCAAGGATCCCACTGCTCTTCGGGATAGTAAGGGGTGTATCCTGGAATTGTGGGGCTACAGTAAATGGGGTTTTCTTAGCGGTGAATGCGCAAATTTGTGTTTAGTCGGGTTAAATTGGACCAATTTATCTCGACTCCATTGAAATACTCCTGACACAGTGTTCTCAATTTCCAACAAAAGTTGTTCTCGATTTCTTTCCACAACGGAGCGAGGGATGTTTGCTCGGCTTGTGTATACAGCATCTCCGGTACTGTCCTCTACATAGAAATGAATGTCTTTGATGGACAGCATATTATTTATATGCAGCAGAAACAGAGTCGAAGAAAGTACAGAGCCCTGCGGAACGCCAGCGATTATACCCATGCTGTCGGAGCAGCATATCAATATTGCATTAGCTTGTACACTTTACAGTCTTTTATGATAGCTAAATTTTGAACTCGTACTTTCTTCATGACTTAACAATTTGAATTTATTTGCTAATCCCATACCTATCGTAAATTCTTTGAAAATGAATATTGTTACTTACAAGAAATATTTTTGAAAATTCTTTATAAAATATACTTACAAAATAAATATAAATTTATAATTAGACTGTATAAAATTTACCACCTTTTTTATAACTCTTTTAATTTTTTATGTAGATTCAATTGGAATGGGGTTTTCTGAACCTTGACTTGAAAATAATACACATAAGATAAAAATGGTATTTTGTAGAATCTTGTAGAATTGAGCTGTTAGGTAATTTTTGATCTACTGTTGAACTGTGATTTTTATATTTCAGGTCATATATGTTTAAAAAGCAATTGTTCAAATGTTTTTTGTTAATTGTATTAAAAAACCTTAATTCTTTCCTTTGTTATTATGTTGTGTTGCTTTTCACTTCGTTGATTCTTCTTACACAAGTTTGAACTTGGAGACATCTGATCGATATTGTATATAATATCTTACTTCAGCCACCACGATTTTTTCATACGTAATATTTAAAAGTGTACATACTCATGAGGCTAAAAGAATACTTCTTTATGTAGTATAATCGCACTTGGCTCAAGGTCGGTAACTCGACTAATTTCGACGAAAACCTAAACTGACACGTTTCTGCTTGAACGGTGACTTTATACTTGTCGATATGGCACTGTCCTGTGTGTGTGAGTCAGAGTGTGTTCATCCGTCTTATTCATGTTTCATATTAATATTCAAATCTAACATACAAATCAATACTAGTATAATATTATAAAGAGTAAAGATTTGATTGTTTCTAATCAATGAACTCTGAAATTAATGAACCGATATAAATAGTTCTTTCGCCATTAGAATGCTAAATTTTCAGTCAATATGAATAGTTGGATTATGTTTTATTTTAAAACTAGCTGGGTACCCGTGGCTGCGCCCGCGTTTTATATAAATTTTCCCTGCGCAATACAGTTATTAATATTTTTATACGTAACAATATTTATTCGCAAATTTTTTTTCGCTACTTACATTAAGTAAATATATTTCTCAGAAGTTGAAATACCTGTCAGTAAAACTGTGCTTTTAATGGGATTTTGTTTGCAATTTCATGAGTTTTATTTTTTTACGCGTAACAGAAGTCCCGTCAAAATCGGTCCAGCCTTTCCAGAGATTACTCGGAACAAGCAGACTGACAGACGGACAGAAATTTTAAATATTGTGTTTTATATACGTATCATACTTACATATATACATTTTATTAATAGTATAGATTGAGATTTCTGTATACCCGTGCGAAGCCGGAGCAAGTCGGTAGTATTAAATAATAAAAAATGGATTAAATAAATAGCAAAACCTAAAAAAAATGGGAAAAAGAAGAAAAAAGGTCGCATACAGAACATGCACCTTGTATTAATACAAGGTTGCTCAGCTTTTTTATCAGTTGGGCCAAATGGACGGTTCAGAAATTTTTAGTGGACCACTGACGGTGACGATCTAGCAAGACGATGACAATCCTCCCAGAAGTTTCCATGAATTTTCGTGGTACCTCAGAATAAATGTTCTGTGCTATTATTTCCAATACACTTCACCTGTACACAATAACCTTAGTATGTTAAGTACGTAAAACGCCACCAAAATTACATGATAAAGGGCCCAATAACACAAGTTATTGTATTAATAGATAACAACTACTACATGACAGACTGAGTTGTCGCCAAAAACTCCAAAATAAGTTCAATTAGTGGCGTGCGGAATTTGTTTTTGGACATAATTAAAATCTCAGATTTTTTTGTGCAGTGTGAAGCAAAGGCTCTATGATAGGAAACTTTTATGTTGCTGACCGAGTACGCTACACTCTCAACTTGGTGGGAATATACCGTATTACGCGGGCCATGTAAAAATCGAACACGGGCCACATTATGGCCCGCGGGCATAGGATTGAGTAGCCTTATATTAATACATATTTGGCATACAAGTATGTTATGTGCATTGCGTTATTTTTAGTGTATGAGGTGTGTATTCTTATGTGCGGAAAAGGAGAAATGTAAACTTTTTAAGTATCTAAAAAACTAGCTGGTGCCCGCGGTTCCGCCCGCGTTTCATATGTTCTGTGCATATAGTGGCGTAGTGAGGGTGATGGCCGCTCGGGGTGGAGGACAATTTTGCCGCCCTTTTATTACAATCAGTCCGAATTGTGAAACAACTTTGCCGCCCTCTAAAAAGTGCCGCCTTGGGCGGAGCGCTCTTGGCACCACCACTACGCTACGCTCATGTACGCATTTATACCTAACCTTAAAAACAACTGAATGAAGAAAAATGAGAGTCTTTTGTTTTTATTAGCGGAAAAAATGTACATAAGATTAAATCGAAAAAAAATGAGAAAGGGTCAATGGAATCCAAAAAATAAATAGCCTACCTACCTACTAATTCCGCGTCGAATGGTAGTATTTCCATCCCGATATGTTCAGTAGTTTGGAGGTGATGGTGCGTCAAAGGACCCCGATTTTCCTTTTATGTATATATTAAAGTTATTTCGTATAAATTATCGTGTTGCCAAATCAGAAGCCTAAAAACTCGAATTACAAAAAAGTAAAAAAAAAACGCGTTTAACCTCTTTTCATCATTGTGAGAAAATGACGGCAATTCGATACTCCCGGTGACAAAATACAATTACTGGATAGTGGGTCGTGCAACAAAATAATGCAATTTTATTTGATGCGTTCGGTAATGTGCATTTTGTATCGTAACGTCGAACTTTTTGAACACGATTTGACAAACCCCGCCGGATAATTATGTGCAAATTAAAAGTTTGTAGATCGATAAACTCTGTTTGAAAAAAAAAAAACGGGCTGTGGGAACAAAGTCTCGCGCCTCTGTGATCGGAAATGTTGCTTCTGCAGTAAAATTTTGTATAGTATAATAAAATCTATGTAAAATTGAGCGCATCTGAAAGATATAATTTAAGTGTCTTCTAAAAAATCAATGTACTAAAAAGTTATAAGGTCAAATCTTTCTGATACGAGGTTCTAAGGTTTGGCAAGTGACTATATTTTTTATTTATACCCAGTTTAATTTGGAATATAAACTGACAGATTCAAACTGTTTGATTTTATAGTACAGGTAGCGGAAGTGCAATACCATCGTATTATTATGATTCGACATTATTAATCGCACTAACAAAATTCTACTGTAGATTTATATTCCAATATATTTTCAAAATAAGTCAGAACTTTGATCTGTGTATACGTCAACTATGTATATCAAAAGCGTAATTTTCGGTTTTTAGAACGCAAATCATGTCGATATGACCTAATTTTTCAGATTCATGTAGGTCTGAAGACGAGAAATGATTTGGGTTGTGATCATTACACTTTTTTCATAAGAGAACACCCGCTTGGGTAATTATTGAAAATCTGTCACCAGACATCTATAGGCTTAGAGTAACAAAGTCTTTGTCATTCATTAATTCTATGTCTATAGATGATTTCCGGAAGCATCTCTCGACAGCCAGTCACTTTAGCTTTAGCGTGTTTATCTTATTGTGTCACATCGTCACTTAACATCAGATGAGATTGTAATCAAAGTGCCTAAACCATTAATACAGTACAACAAAAACTTCAAATCTCTCCACAACCGAATTAAAAGAATCGAATTGACGTACTTATTTTAATGTGAGACATTTTCCGTTTCGCTAACAAGAACAATGAAAACATTATACATTGAATTACTTATCTATATTTAAATAATCACAAAATAACTAAGTTAATTCAACCGTATCTTGTAAGGAATAAGGTCTTCAATCGATTAAAGATCATGTTAAAATCTACCTCGAAAGTGGACACTACACCGAGACTAGACTATCGGATAAATTGGCTGCGATAAAACGAAAGAAAACGTGAACAATGAAAGTTTCATTTTGGACCGGTTTTTAGAAACAGGTAATAGTGACACACACATATGCATAAGAGATCGTCCATACGTTCCGAATTAATTGCACGATTATTTAGTCGAATTACTTTCGAATCCCTATATATCTGCTAGGCTATTCTGTAAAAACACGAATACGAACTCGAATCTCGATTTCGAATTCACCTTCACTTCGATACTCACTTTAACTATCAAAGTTTCTGTATTCTGTAAAAAGTTCATGGTCAGGTGAAGTGAAGTGTGAGTATCGAAAACTCGAGTGATGATGTATAAGTGTGATTCGGTAAGTTACGATTTTCGATAAATATTTACGATTGCATTTTTCTCACAAAATAAATGAAAATTAAATTAATTTAGTCATATTCTATGTTTTTTGTAATGCGTTCAACGGTATTCACAATAAAATAATTTTTAACTAAGCGTTTCTTCAAATTTAAGAATTTAATTTTGGCTGAATGCCGATTTCCATTGCGCCACTTTATTAAAAAATCTCATCCAGTGTTGTCAAATTTGTAGTGGTAAACAGTGGTAATTTTTGTCAACATTTCTATTGTCGAGTGAAGTAAGAGTTTTGCCTGTATATTATAATAGTTTGAATCGAATATGGAGTAAGTATATTATTAAATTTGTTACATGTATATAGCTCTATCTGTAAAAATTGTAATACAAATTACTTGTTACAGACATACACCCCATTCTTCATCTGCTCAAATCGAGGCTTTGTTGGATCATTTAGCGCAAAAGCCATATCTCGCTAAAGGATTAAAAAAAATCAAAATGCGAAAGTCCAATCTCGTAGAGAATGGGATACAATAACTTTAAAATTAAATAGCATTGGTGGAGGCACACATAAAACCACTCAAAAATGGATGAAGGTGACCTTTTTTTTATCTATAAAACCACTTAATAACATAGTTGGGTATATGGTGTGGGTGAATTTTTTATGCTTATTAACTGCTTGTTTGCTATTCTTAGTATTGGGCTGATAAAAAAGTGCAGTAAAAAAAAGCAAGGGCTGCTGATAGGTGTCAGATGGGTGGTGGAATCCAGGATGGGCCTGAATTGAATGCAATTGAAGAGCGCATTCTGGCATTAATGGGTGGTGAGAAGTTTGCCACCGGTGATATACATCTAAGCTGCCAGTTTTTGTGTTAGTTTGCTTTTTAATATTAGATTTAAATAACTACTTAAATCTTTCAAAAGGGGTAATTTATGAAAATATTAATTTTAGTGTCTAGATGTATGCTAGGGACATTTAACAATGTTTTTAGAATGCATGTATATTAACTGAACCAAATAATAATCCTATTGGGTGTCATCAAGGGAAAGCATAGTGGTGAAAATTAATACAAAAAATTAAGTCTTGTGCCTTTTCTTAAAAATAATCATTTATTTGGTTCAGGATATTGATAGGCTGAGATTATTAAAATAAAAGACACATTGTAAATTTATAATTTTATTGTATATTTTATAAAGGAATCTACAGCAAGCTTAAATAGTAGCCCTTCAATATTAAATGAATATTCTAATGCAAGTACAAGCACGGATCACTTTCTAACTGCAACACCAGCCATATTAGCAATCCACACATATGATTGAAAGAAATGAACCCTCTGTTCAAGATAACACTAATGAATTATCAAGTAATTATACTCTTATATTTGTAAGGCAAATATATTTATTTGCATGTGGGGTATACTTGAACATGTTTGTGCCAAATATTTGTCTGCTTTGAAATATATTCAATTGTTTAAAAGTATATTTTCTATTCATAGGCCCTAGACGTCGAAGAGTTCGTATGATGAGGCAATCGACTCCATCACAGAGATGCTCACACTTCAACAGTGTTACTGAAAGATTTTTAAAGTTAGAAGAAAGTTGACTGGCTTTAGAAAATTGACTCGTAACAGTACTGGAGAGCAACACTAATCAAAATCGCTTGATTATGCAATCAAACATAGCATTGGTAGAGGGACTCCAAGCTGTAATAGAAATAATAAAAAAAAATTGAAATTAATTGGTATTTTATTCTTACTTCAGATACTATATACTATATTATTCTATTTTACTATAACCTATTAACTAAATTAGATCTAGAATTTCGCCCTGTTGTCCCTTAGATCTATTTGTGAGCCCTCTTCCTTTTGTTTAGTTGCGGGTAACAAAATTCGGGAATTCTTCTTCTAACTGGTTCCTCCGACAGCCTATAAAGGTTAACAAAGTCGTCGCCACGACTAATCAATGGGATGTTACTTAAAATACGGGCTTGCTGTCGCCTATCATCCATATCTAATTTGTTAGCCTCTTTAAGTATGTTTATCAATAGAAATGATCGAGACATCTGCAAAATATACATACATAAAAGTAAAAAATCCTTGTCATATATGTTTTCAGCGACGTATTTTGATATTCATACTTACTTTTGGATATGTTACTCTTAGATTTATCTTATTAGATTCAAGTAAAGAACACAAAATTATTATTTTATGTTTTCACCAAAGTTTTCACTTACTACAAACAAACTTTTGGTTTGACAGTAAAAATCGAAGACGATTTCGAAGTGAGCTTCGAAATTTTGTTTTCAGAATACCGTTTAATGTCAAATAGTACGTTTTCACCTGAAAATAGTTCATCTCACTTGCGTTCTCACTCCGCGGCGCTAATGTAGAATTCACTCGAGTTCAGAATACGAAGTAAAGATTTCACTGTGGATTCCGACGTGAGTTTAAAAGTGAGTTTTACAGAATAGCTCGGCTGACTTGACTATTCGTCTGGCCGTTATACTGTACGCTTATAACTCTAGAACTACATGATTCTTCTTGTAAACTGTTGATATACATACACTTTGGCTAGGTTTCATTTATTTGTCAGCTCGACTCACTTCGGTTTGCGCCGAGACGTACGAAATACGCAAGTAGTTTTAACACGCGAAAGTACACATTGGGGCCGTTCAAGAATCATGTTTAATTTGTATTTGTAATTTTTATTTTTCGACAGTAAATTGCATCTTTCTTTTCTTTCTTTCCTTCTTCAGATGCTTACATTGTCACAGGGTGGATGGACAAGCTTAACCGTTCCTTACATCCCTTCCTTTACCCATTTAAATCTCGCGGCCATAATGCTCCAATAGTAACGCGTGCTACCCGGGCGCTCGCTAGCCAATAGAACCAGTAGTGTGTGCCGTTTAACAACAAAAAACCGAAACTCGCGAGTGCTCCGTGAAAGAAAACAAAAAATACCAGAAAACAGTCAGAAAAACACCCAGTGGTACAGTGCGAGTGTGAGATCTCCAGGTGTTGGCCGTGACTCAATTATACCTTTTCTTTTTCTTGTAACCCTTATCCTGGTTAAGCATTAAACAGTGGATGTAAGAGTGTATACCGTGTAGGAGGGAGTCAAAATATTTAAAATTCTGCTTACGTAATACTTAAAGGCCCCCTAACAGTCATTCGAAGCCTCAATACCTATTTATTGATACAAAAACCCTATCATGAGCCTGTATGTCGTATGATATTACGGATGTATGAACTGATTTCTTTGTATCCAGATCGTGTTATATAGGCCGCCTTGTCGCCTACAATTCAACGAATCCATCATCTGTGTTCTAACAACACTAATACGGATCATGTTTATTTTAAAATTCCATTTCGTTTTCTCAGAATAATACAATAGTTCGGGCTGTTGTTTACATTACGAAACGATATACCTACTAAATAAGTATGCGTATGCTTATATGAAAACTAACTGTGCCTGCGGATCCGTTTGCCTGTAATATCTAACTCTTCGAAATAATTAACTGCATAATACATTTTTTAAATGTTCAGTGCTTTAGTAAAACAATCGCTAAATAACAATGTAATGTAAAACAGTACAGTGATTATCGAGTTGATAAGTTTTAACTAACGGAAAAGCTGACAGACAAACGTTGTAATTTATAATATCCATAACTATTCTTTAATTAATTTCAAAATCCAACAGCACACATTATTGTTGTGTTATAGTTCAACTTCAAATAATAATTCAACATAAATACTTAAAGAACCAATAAAGGGAAAACAGAATTTCGCAATTATAATAACACAATTGTATCTCACTTACTCTTCATAGGAATTACCTTTGTGTGAGCAGTACCGTGAGTTATCTATATAAATAAATATAATTTAAGGGTCTATCTAGGTAATTTCAAAATAATAGCTTTAAGTAAATACGTATGAATGTATATACATACGGTACCAATACTGAAAACTATTTTTGTCTGTCTGCCTGTTTGTTCCAGCTAATCTCCGGAACAGCGGCACCGTTTTTGAAATGGCAGATAGCTGAAATTATAAGGTGTATCTTAGTTTACTTTTATTTTTGGTAAATATTTTGGGCTCCGCGAAAAAAATAAAAATAAATTAGGGTTCAGCATAAATAAATTAAATTTCACAAATTTGTAACCAAAATCCGATTCTATGAACAGTTTTACTGGCAAGTGTTTGAATATGTAATAAAAAAATGTCTGTGTTCTCTGTTGGTACTAATTTAGAGCCTTTAGCAAAAAGTAGGTTCCCCTTATTTCCGTCGTTTATTATTTTAACAGTGACTATAAAATAGCGTAATAGAAAATATGATACGCGAGCAGGAACCTCTCTTCAACCGCACTCTAGAGAAACCCGTCGAATTCATAAGAGTTAAGGTTTCAAAATTGTTCATCAATTATAATTTATAAAGCCACACTGATCTAAGGTTTAAAAGACCTCTTAAAAGTTGCTTAACACACTACGGAATAATAGCAAACAATATTGTTTACCAAAATAAAAACTGTTACAAATCGGTTAGGAATCATTATTGAAATAATCTTTTTTTCTGTGGTATTTTCAAGGTCACTATGACGAAATTACCACAATCTAGGTGAAGTATGTATTTTGTATTGTAAACTATCAATAGTATTTTAAGAGTTTTTATCTGTTACAATCTTCACTTATACAAAATGTAAGGAACGAACGAAGGCATCGAGTTGGTATAATCTAATGTCAAAATGATAAAATGTTTGGATGTTTCGTGAAAATTGATTACGATGGTGATTGTGTGCTTGTTTTTATTAACATTTATTTTCTATCTATACTGTTGACAGTAATGACGTTTTCAGCTTCAATGTACTCAAATTGAAAGTAAGCAAAATGCACAAGTGCATAATTGGCTGAAATTGATCTTGGCGGTATACCTGGGTGGTCTGAAAAGTTTCCGACCTCAACATGAAGATAGCAGCACTAATAAACAAAAGCTAGTGAATTTCGTCGTTCATCTGTTGACAGTTATTCACTAAAGTTTCAGCCATTTTGGACGCACAGTTGTTAAGTAACAGTCGTTTGAATGAGTTGATGTGAGTATTTTTATGATAATGGACAAAATCGAGTATCGAGCTGTCATTAAATATTTGTTTTTGAAAGGCAATACGCCTACGCAAATAAAAGATGAGTTGGATTCTGTGTATGGGGACTCTGCACCATCATTTACCACAATTAAATTTTGGGCAGCTGAATTTAAACGTGGCCGTAAGAGCTTGGGAGACGATGAAGGTTCGGGATGTCCAAAAACTGCAACTACCGACGAAAACATCGCCAAAGTTCATCAAACGGTGCTAGACGACCGCCGAATTAAAGTGAGAGAGATAGCAGAGGTTATGAACATGTCAAAAGAACTCGTTTGTCACATATTAAATCAACATTTAGTCATAAGAAAACTGTCCGCGCGTTGGGTGCCGCGTTTGCTCACGTTAGACCAAAAACGTGTTCGAATGAACATTTCCAACCTCTTTTGGCGCAGTTTAGACGCAATAAATCCGAGTTTTGGCGTCGATTAATTATTGTAGATGAAACTAGGATACACCATTATACGCCCGAAACAAAAATACAGTCCAAACAGTGGACTGCAAAGGGTGAACCGGCTCCAAAAAAAAACAAAAAAACTGTTTTTTTCGGCTGGAAAAGTGATGGTGACTATTTTTTGGGATAGTCATGGAGTTATTTTGATCGACTATATTCAAAAAGGAAAAATCATTACAGGAGCATATTACACATCATTACTTGACAAGCTGAAGGCAGAATTTGCGGAAAAACGGCCACATTTGCAGAAAAAAAATCCTGTTTCACCAAGACAACGCACCGTCTCACACCTCAGCGGTTGCCATGGCGAAAATCCACGAATTACGGTTTCAACTGCTTGACCATTCGCCTTACTGACCAGATCTGGCCCCAAGCGACTTCTTTTTGTTCCCTCATCTAAAAATTTCGCTCGGAGGACAGAGATTTTCGACAAATGAAGAGGCAATCACCTTCGTGAACAATTATTTTACAGTGAAAAACGCCGAGTACTATTTGGATGGGTTACAGAGATGGGAGCATCGCCGGGACAAGTGTATAGAGTTACAAGGAGACTATGTTGAAAAATGAAAAAAATAATTCTGAAAAAATGTCTTGTATCTTTGTTAGGTCGGAAACTTTTCAGACCACCCACGTATGTATTCCTAAGAATGCTCCTACCTGAAACCTACCTGTTTGAACTTATTTATCCATCAGATAGTTTCGTGTATACGTACTTAGTCAATTTGGGCATGTATTAGGGGTCGTTCATGCATTACGTATGCAAAATTTTAGACATTTTTGAACGCCTATTACTAATTGTAAGCAGAGGTTATACCTCACATGATTACGTAAGGATTATCATAATTTTGAAAAAAAAAAAAAAAAAAGTTTTAGGTCCAAAGCTATAGGATAGTGAACACACAGAGCCTGGGGGTATGAGCTCTCAAGTGATGCTGCCGGAACACTCCTATTGGTGCTTGGCGATAGTTTTTCAAACTTAAGCTACTAAAGCGGGTATTATTAGAAAATGCCCTACATCCGAGCTATGGTTCCTTAATGATGTTTGATTTCACCGGAAGGTCAGTCTTATAGAGTAAAGATAGGTGGAACCAAGTTCCAACAACGTGAAATCTGTCCACATAACCAACTGATCCATCATCGCTTGAAAATTCAATCTCGACTAGATTTTTTGTAAAACGCTTAAGAACGTTTAAAATCTAACATAAGTGGGTGCCAGTCGCTTTCCATTTGAGTGGTAAATTTCATCACATAATATACATTAATGGTTATTAGTTAATGCCTCACTACGGATATAGTTTTTTTTGCCTTTCACATAGAAACACCATACGAATTATATTTTATTCACTTAGGTAATACCAAGTTTTATAAAGTTATATAAAAAATAAAATATATAAAAAGTAAAATAATAATATTGTATGAATATTGAAAACACAGTATTGCAAAACGTGTCGCTCATACAGATAAAACTTTGCAACTATAGTTTTGTTTACCTTTTTTGCGTTCAGTGCGTTCATGGAACCGGCTCCAGTTCTCTGACCAAAGCAACCGAGACTCGTAATAGGTAACAGGCTAACCGGGAACCTATAAACTTGATATTTCATACACTAACTCTTCCCTCGGCTCCGCCGGTGTATCGTATTTTCTCTTCAGGACATTTCTTCAATGCGTATGTAAGTAATATAGTTTTTAAATGACCATTGGAAAAAAATATATCCTATTTAATATTTTGCACTGGCCCTAAATTATTTTTGATACTAGCATAAAACATAAATATATCTGTCAAACATTCCAAACACTTGCTAGTTGAAGCAATGATGGCGCAGAGGGTTTTGTGACAGGATTCCGCGTCAATCGACGCGGGTTCGATCCTACCTATCCGACTCTAAAAGCGGCCTGAGCTTTCGGTGAAGGAAACCATAGCACCTATTGGTATTTGGCGACAGGTTTTCCAACTTGAGGGTGGTAGGCTACCCAGGCGGGCATCATTAGGAAATGCTTTACCACCATGCTATGCTTTCCTCAAGATGTTTTCCTTCACTAGAAGATCAGGACAATTTTAGAGTCGGATAAGCGAGGATCGAACCCGCGTCGATTGATGCGGAATCCGGTCGCACTTCCCGCTGCGCCATCACCGCTTCATTTTATTCTAGAAATAATTTTTGACGCAATTTTACACAGTTTTCTGCTAGAAAAAAAATTACTTGATATTTGCTAAGACCCCCACCCCCCCAAATGAGATTTGGAAAGATTTAACTTGATGCTTCCCCCCTCTAGAACACCTCACATAATTAATGGACTTTCCCTTACTTCAATTATATTTAAAATATAATACGCGGGTAGACCCACGGGTACACATATAGTATTGTATATATTCACATTTGTAGGAATTCCTCACAATATGACCGGGACACGCAACATAACATAAACGACATTCCAATAGTCGAATGACTTATTAAAAAATACTGATAGACCTAAGAAATAAAAATACAGTACTTAGCTAACATTAGAAGACATAAATATATTTGCTTAATGATTTGTTTACATTTTTGAAAACGAGATGGTGGTATACATCAATATTTACAATTATGAAATGTGAATCATAAAGTATCTTTAGGAAAATTATCAGTCAGTTTCGGAGCGAAACATGATAAGATTAGTTCAAACAAGATACATTAAACTAGATTCTTGAGGAATAGAGCCAATGACACGGTAAAAATGAAATCCACATTTAAGAGTAGTAAAACTGAAATTGATAAACGTATGTTTTTAACTTTAATTTTAACTATCTTTGCTTAATTTATTCACGGTGGGAATGATGATGGTCCGGTGCTCTAAGCGCTCGCTAAAAAGCCACAAATGAATGACATTAACCAGTTAAAAACAAAAAAATGCATACTGCTTTATTTGTAGTTATCTACAAAAGATCGATTTTTTTTTTGTTTATCGATAGTTGTTAATAGTATATCTGAAAATTTACTGGTATATCAAACTATGGCATTCAGGTTATACGATAACCATTTCAGAAAAGTGACAACGAAGCGATATTGGCGTAGTTGGTGGTGCGGTCGGATTCCTGGTCGATGGACGAATTGGTGGATGGACGTGGTCGCTTACAATGGGCCTAATCAGAAAGCTCACAGTTACTCAAAGGGCAATGGAGAGAACTATGCTCAGAGATCCGCAGAAGAACCAAAGTAACCGACATTGCCCGAACTATTGCTAAACTTAAATGACAGTGGTCTGGGCACATTGCTCGTAGAACAGATGCCCGATGGGGCCAACGGGTTCTCGAATGGCTGCCGCGCACTGGAACGCACAGCGTGTGTAGGTCCGCTACAAGGTGGACCGACGACCTGGTGAAGGTCGGGGGACTCCGCTGAATGCGGGAGGCGCAAGATCGGTCGTCGTGGATATCTTTGGGGGAGACCTATGTCCAGTAGTGGACATCTTTCGGTTGATTGCATGGATGGATGAAAGCAAGTTCGAAGCCACATGTTCATCTCTATAATGAGCTTGAGGTTTTGGTGAAAGAAAAACATCGTGTGGAAACTATAACATGATGGTAGATAATTTTCTAATCATGTCCGCCTGAGTAGCCGTCGACAAGTACCAATAGGTGTGTTCGGGCACTAACACTTGAGACTCAGTACTAAGCTTATTATATTAAATGAGGTTGTGGTCAAAACGTTGAATGTCTATCCGGTATAAAAAACGAGTTACTGTAACGTTTTTTCCACCATAGTTACAATCTACTCTAGTAAGATTGAGTCAGGACTCAGTACCACAGATATTACGAAATGGAGAATTACTTTGATATATAATAGGATATTATTTAAAATGATTCGCATAAGATTTTTTAAATCTATAATTAAAAAAAAAAATCTCGTTAACCTCTTATTAAGATTTCTGATACGATAGTCTGATACAAGTTTATTTAGATTCAGCTTGATTTAAACCTGCGATTGTCTTCGACGAAGTACTTACAGAGGCATTCCGCAAGGCCTGTACATTATTTCACCGAAATCTTTCCATAATTATCGCGATACGAAAGCACAAATTAAAATACAGATAAGGTTGCACCGTGGGCAGTGTGACCTCAAATGAAACATGGTTTTCTAGGTCAATGTTATTCAATATACCTCGTGCAACGTCGTCTGTACAAGCGATTCACACAATTATATTGCCGTACAAAAAAAAATACCTATATCTGTATGTTACATACAGTATGTACCGTTTTTTAAAGTTTGGTATTTAAGCGGTGCATGAAAAATCTGTGTCAGGTTAGTTACACCATTTATAACTCAAGAACGAGTGGACCCATTTTTATGGTGTTTAATTTATTAGCTTTGTTTCCACCCGAATAACAGAATAAACATTAAAACAACCAAGAACAATGAAGAAGATTCATTCTTCCATACAGTTTGTTTGGAACGGATTTTTTGATAATATCTCGAGAACAGATTGATTTATTTCTATGATATTGTTTCGTCCATCTTTCGGAATCGAAAAGATTCGTTCAATACCATAACATTTATTGATTCTAAGGCTGTACAAAGTTCGCCGGGATAGAGAAAAATATTGCTTAAAATATGATTTTATCAGAACTAGTTATTCGTTCAGTACCATATTGATATATTTTTTGGTTTGTAACATCGTTTATAAAAAAGGCGATAAAACTAAAATTTAATGATATGCATTAAGACATTTTCGAGCTATAAACCAATTAATTGTCAGTTAGAGGTTGCCTGCTACAGTGGGTTATAAAGGAATACCTAATATTAATGTTAAACAAAAATACGAAATAAAAGTTCTCGTGGTGGTCAAGCAAGTGATTCAACCGTATTCATTCATCTGTAACTCACTCGATCTATTATTGAATGTCATTGAAGCATCGCCGTCTACAGCGTGAATTGAACATAAATTACTAACAAGGTAAATTAATGATCAATGTTCGAACTCAGCTTTATACATGTCGATTGATATTTAAGTTAATTAGTATCTCACTTTTAATAGTCATCAAAGCGAGTTAGTTTCCATCCCTTTCTTTTACTCACAAGTTATGCTAACAAAAGAGGTAGTGGAAAAGGACGATTGTTCTTCATTCAAGTGGTCGACAAAGTGCATGGCGGTTTACGGTGTTAGAGGTAGAGATTGAGAGAGGATATCATCTAATATTCAAAATCTTGATTGAAAATTCTGACCCTAATCGAGTAACTTTGAAATTTTACTCGCAATGAAAGCAAGTTTCACTTCAAAAACACATTTTAATCATAAATTATATTAGCAAATTCATTTACGGGGTATTGCTATTTTATTATAATATTTCATACGCATTTATTTACTTACCTTGTTGGATAAGTACCTACCTAAGATATTAATCAATAGAGGTCAATTTTTTATTTGTAGTTAAATTTAAAGTCATTTGTAACTTAAGGATGTTAATAGATAATTAAATGCTCCAGATGTGTAGATAACGTGCTCTTGCAGGCAAGTTTTATGCGATAATAAAATTATAGTGGTAAGACACTTAAAGCGGACTGTTAAACTTCGAATAAGTACTTGACTACAGCTTACAATATAGGTTTGTATTTACAGCTGTGCATTCTCATAGTTGTAGCATGAATTACAACAATATAACTGTAGACTCCCTTTTATGTGCAGTACTAGAATCGGCTCAGGCTGACATAAATTGTTGACAGTTCTGACTGACTAAAGCTCCTTTGATCTTTTCAACATGCGTTTTACGAACAGCGTTAAATTGAAAATCAATATCGCTGAGTTGCTGAGTTATCGGAATTCAATGACAACGATCATTAAGGCGATGGCCGAGAGTGAGACGGAGCAGCCAACCAAGCTTTCCTTCCTATGTCATAGATCAGGTTGTATTTTATGATTTACGTCCGACGTAGAAAGGAGTCTGCGACTGTGGATACTGGCATGTACTCATACCCTTTACAATCAGTATACAAGCGAATTGAGGTGCAATAGTGTTAGATGAGATTATCCATTGGCTTTTAGAGTTGTCTCTATAACATCGAAAACATATTCTATAGTTTAAGCAAAAAAATCAAGTCATATACAGTGAGAATAAATAACTTAAAATTGGATCTCTTTCGAAATGTAGAGATTTCTTAGATATCATACTCTTATAAATTATTAATTTTAGAGTACCTAGTAGATTTCCTTGTCAAATTTAGCTCCCTCCTTACGAAAATCAATTCATGGGAGTAACTCACCCATGTCGAGAATGTGTAAATTGTATAATAGTGTAATTCTAACAACAGATATTCATGTGGATTTGCTATCAAAATATAGATAATGTATAACTGCGTCACTGTTGCAAGAATGACTGTTAATATAATTGTTATTTATTAGTCTAGTTGTAGAATTTATAATTATTTTGTGAATCACACAAGTAATCTATCTAATTAGAACATGTTGTGTTTGCCTTTAATTAGTTTGTACTTTTAGCATATTTTATTGTTTTATGTGTTATATATAGAAATCTTGTACAATATTGGCAAACGTGACCCTTCAGATCAGAGTAAGAAGGCTCCTACGTGCTAAGGAGTAGATTTAATGCGAAACCGTTTCCTAATCATCGGACAAATGATTTAACGAATTAGGGTTTTAATCATTAGGAATCCAAAATAACCACCGTTTCCTACCCGGCAGAGGAAGATATCTATCCAGAATTTTCCCGCGATAAAAAAAATATATCTCCAGTGTATATACAGTATTTTAATATATCAGTCCTCGTATTTAAGTAGGTTTATTTACATCATCAAAGTCGTGGAAATGTTTAAATATTGTATAACACAAACGACAAACACACACCTTTTCGCGTCATATCGTCATATATTCAGTATATGCAAAACACTCTAGAAACACTAAACGTCTATTATTACCTACCAATTTAAATTCACATCACGAATGATGACTTCATAACTTAACACGCATGTTATGACGAATTCAAGTTTTGTGAACTAAAGCCACGGAAATTTCTATGCTTGCATATTTTTACGTTAGTCTAGATATACATATTTTTAATAAAAGTGATGAAGTAATTGTACATATTCGGATATATTTGAAAAACAAAACACAACGAGAGATTTCAAATCAAGCAGAAAATAAATTTCGATGATTTTTGAAAATGTAACCCCTATTTTTTACTTATACACTCCCCAAAATGGCAAATTTTTATGCAATTTATTATAGTGTAGTTTATACTTTGTAGCGACGATACATGTTTACATTTGATTTTACATTTACATTTTCTAACGTCGTTCATTTTTGTACCTGTTAAATAGGTAAATAAACTAGGTTAATTTGAACAGTGTGAAAAAATGTTTAGCACATTACAAACGGTGCTTACATAGTTAGATAAATACAATTCAAGGGTTGTCCGTTTTGATTAAAAAAAAATATAAATACTATTGATCTTAGGGGTCCCGAGAGCTTGACCGAAAATTAGAGTGAGCGCTTAAGCCACTCAGATGAAATATTAGCGAATTGGGTAGTTAACGCAAGGACACCAAAATTGTACGAACTTCGGCTTGTTTTGCTATCTATTTCGATGTTTTCAATGAATTTGCCGTAGCTAACGAAAAAAGAAAAAAAAACGAAGCTTCTTACAGGACTTGCGTGTAGTGTGTAAGAGTGATACATGCGTCAGATGCTAGATTATGGTGTCAATAGCTTTCTCAGTTAGGGATCGCAGCATGTCATGAGGCGCTTGGCCCTAGAGGTCCGGTGTGAGTATAAAAGTTAAGATAGCAAATATTCTCATCCGTGTTTGGGGGAAACTAAAAGGTTGTAACTCTCGATCATCATCATCCTGCTCCCTGTTTGGATTTGGTGTCGGCGCAGTCAGTCTTCTTCCATACATCTCTGTCAGCCACCATATCTTCTTTCAGCCTTTCGCCTTCATATCTTTCCTCACACAATCCATCTATCTTTTCTTTGGCCGTCCTCTGTCTCTCCATCCCACAACTCACATAGTCATCACTTTCTTCGTCAAATGCGTTTCATCTCTTTTCAAAACATGTCCATACCAAGACAAACGATTCCCTTTCATCTATTCTATCACTGGAACCATAAACACTCATTTTTGAACCTATCCACTCTGGTGACGAGACACACACACTTATTCCATCTCAACATTCGCATCTCTGCTGCATGCAGTCGTTTTCATCTGTCTTCTTACTAGCCCAACATTCCGATCCGATCCGCAGTTGTTATTTTGCGATCTGAAGAGTATGGTGAGTGATATAAAGCGTTCCATGTACATTCTGATACATTTCTTATCGTCTTATTTATCATTCTTCCCGTTATAGCGTTTCTGTAGTAGGATTGTTTTAATTATAATGTGAAGATATTTTTTTCCTGCTGACCTTATCTGTAGACCTAATCTATCACGTACATGGTCGTTTAAATGTTTCTTGTTCAGTGATGACGTTATTTGTACGACATGAAGGTCATTCCTTCGATAGTTTGTTACATTAAAGATTCTGTTTCATTTTATCATGGCATTTGTTTATAGATTATCGTGTCACAAGGTTAGGGTTCTGTAAGGGATCTTGAGATCCGTAGTTTCCCTTAAGCACCGTAGGCTTAGTTTAGGTAAATTCCTCGAAATTTAGGTCTCGGGTAGAAGCCCAAGTCGAAATCTATACTGCTTTGGTGCTCTTGCGTTAACTACCACTCTCCCACCTGAGCGACCTTAGCCCTCGTCTTAAAAGTTTGGTGAAGCTGTCACAACCCTTCCGGTCAACAGCATTCAGTCAGTTCGAAAATAGAACATCTACCAACAACTTTGGTCAAATTACGATGACTCATAATGTTGCATAAGAAATAATCTTTGAGTTGTAGTGTAAATCAATTCTAAATTATGTTTCAAATTAAACGCAGACGGGTATATACGGCTTGATTTTACTATAACCATCCGCAACTAGATAGTATATCAATGTAATGAAAATAGGACTCAAAACCTTATGTGTATTTGTGAATATATTATAATATGGCACTACATGTGACATTAAGTCACGATTTCGTTAATACGAAATCAGCTTCAAAGAGAGAACATTTTTGGATAGCGCTCCTTTAGTAATAAACTTTGCGATATCGAATGAAATTAACATTCTCTGACGTGTATATTTCAACTGATCTCATAGTCCAAATTAGATAACACATTAGATATTGCAAACACTATTCACGTGTATTTCAATTGATTTTATTACATAAATTAGTAATGTTCTATTTTGTTTTTCTCGTCAGATTTATTTCATTTAAGCATACGTGATAAACGTAGAAGGGATTTTACATAATAAACATCGCTCGTTTGATATCATAATTTAGATGCCGTCTGTGACGTCAAATATAGTCTGTGCCTGTTCTAGATAACTTGTTAATTACGTTGTAGCAATTCGAGATATTTCTACTTGTGGCTTCTAAATTTGTTTCGTAATAACATTTAATTGACTATTACCCTTATTTTTGTAGGAAGTATGTTTTAAATTTTATTTGCATAAATTGTATTTGCAGCGATGTTGGCGCAGTTGGTAGTGCGATCGGATTGCACGTCAATAGAACATATTATAAGAATCATATTGAATTCTGACGATATATCATTACTAACATGCTCTCTTCCAATACTGTATCTGAGATATTAAATATTTTACTGATTTACAGTAGTAAATAATCGTGTAGGATAGAAATTGTATATACGGGTGCAATCTCAGACATAGCTCGTTTAAGAATAAAAATATGCATGGTCGTTATCACGTTGTCATCACTGTGGCGGCGGAGTCATCGACGACGTCGAGCACGCGTTGGTCGTGTGTCCCGCGTGGAGAGAGTCCTTCAGGGACTTGACGTCCGACGTGGGTAGGGTCCTCCCCTTGCCATCGCTCGTCAGAGCGATGGTCGGAAGCTCTAGGGTCTGGGCGGTTGTCTCCTCCTGTTGCGAGTCCGTTATGCTCGCAAAGGAGGAGGCAGAGAGGAAAAGGGAGCGGGCAGCGCTCCCGAGCCGTGTGAGGCGTGTCGCACGCCGTGGCGCCGGGCGCTCGCCAAGGTCGCCAAGCCTCGTAAAATAACTTGACGTAGGACCTCTCGCGAGGTTTGGCTCTGTCAGAGCCTCCGCAGAATACATATATATGTGCCTCCGGAGGCCCTGACATCGTTGCGCCGGTTAGGGACGTGGAGTGTTTAGTTAGTCGGTTTCAATGGTCGTTATCACTCCCGGCAAATTATTATGATACAATGATTTTATAGAAACTTGGTATTTGGTATATACTTGGCGTAAACATAAACGACGATTAAGAATATTGCGGCGTGATTCGTGCTCGATCGAGATACGACTCGCGAACGCCATACACATGATGAAAATCGCGCTATACCGACAAATTAGGGTGCATCTTGTTCTGGAATCAGCAAGTTTATATCCAGACTAGGATTTGTAATATTCGTTCAATTTTACTATTCGAATACTTCGAATAATATGGATTTATCGAATAATCAGGTTACTCCGTGTTTTACCAAAATGAACGTTAATTTTCCGAAAGTTTCAGTTAATATAAAAGTAGGTATTGTAAAAAAATTTTTTTTTTCTTAAACGTGTAGGTAGTTGAAAACAAATTAGACATACATAAATAGTTACTGGGTAAATAAAGATTTTTTTTTCTTAATATCTTACCTTGGAAATTATAGATTATCCTCTTGAAAGACGTCCACTGTTGGACATAGGTCTCCACCAAAGATTGAAGACCGGTCTTGCACATCGAGCGGACTTCTGTGACCTTCACCAGGTCGGACCGACCGGCCTTGTGGGAGGCGCACGCCTACGCTGTGTCTTCCAGTACGCGGTAGTCATGCGAGAACCCATTGCCATTTCAGTTTAGCAATTCTTCGGCACAATGTCGGTTACTTTGGTTCTTCTGCATCTCCTCATTTATGATTCGATACATACTCTAATATTTGAAACAACAACTTGCCCATGAGCGACACAGTAAACGTACATCATATACAAAGCGAAATAGTAGTATCGCGTGTCACTGGACCATTACGAACGCAGAGTTATTACCTACCAGTGATCACGTAACGAGCCTGAGAGTGTATTTTTAACCTGACGAAGCACGCCATTGCATTTCGTTTGTTTATTTTTATAATGTGGCTATTGACAGCGATAGATTCACATTTCAACACGTGCTACGGGTTCCGTTTTATCTTAATGAATATTTGTTGAAAACGAAGCATTCATCGGTCGAGTTATATTGGATAATTTATAAGGATTTTGAGTGTTTTTTTCTGGGGAATGCTTCTAAGTCGTAATAATATTTAAATACATAGTCGATTGTATAATATGTAGTAAAGACAAATAATAGAGAAATTAACTTCATCTGTTAGTTATCTCTTAACAGGGGTGCGAATTGGTCCTACCTCCACGTAAAGCCTAGTTCGACTGACCATAAGGGACCAATAAACCTATAAGGCTATATAATTCTGGAATAAATTGTCAGGACAAATTCATTCCAAAGAGCTCATCAAGGTATTCACTCAGCGCAAAGCTGAAGAAGCTCTGATGCTCAGTAAGAATCTGCTACGAGTATTAGTGCGAGCACTAACTGGGCACTGTTGTTTGGGCAAACATCGGTGTCCAGAACACAAGAGAGTACAGGTTCTGTGAAATCGCAGACGATACACCAAAGCACATCTTGTGTGAATGTGATCCATTAATACCCGTACGTAACCGAATTCTGGGTAAGCACGCGTTGCTCCCGGAGGAGGTACAAACACTCTCTGCCAAAAGATCCTACAGTTTATTCAGGTCGTAGGTCTAAGCTACTAAGCTTTAGCAATATACGGGCGATCACAATAGATTTGACTAAGAGCCGATTTTTTGATCCGTAGTCAAAGTTACTATATCCGTGTCAATTTTACTATTACTATTACACAAACCAATGGTTATAATCACAATGCGTTTTTTGATGACAAAATCTACTA
This sequence comes from Samia ricini, assembly GCA_014132275.2. Classification (NCBI taxonomy): domain Eukaryota; kingdom Metazoa; phylum Arthropoda; class Insecta; order Lepidoptera; family Saturniidae; genus Samia; species Samia ricini. Next base: position 15,746,909 of record AP028163.1, read on the forward strand.
TTGTTAAATTTAGCAATAGTTATTTATGTTGCCAGTAAAATGAACTGTATAATAGAATAGTTTTGATTCCGGTAATTTTTTTTGTATGATTATTCCGAGTAAAATGTGTCCGGGTCCATAACTCGAGTTGTCGAACAAACATTACAAAAAAAACAACATTACAATTTTTTTTTTTCGTTTTGTCTAAAATAAACTTTGATTTTATAATTTAATTCTTGAATTTAATATATTTTACAAGCCTAATAATTATTTGTACGAACTTGATATACTATACATAATGGAATACTGAATTCTTACGAAAAATAAAATTCATAAACAAAAATATTACGAAAAAGATAATAAATAGCAATACGTTGTAATTATTTAACAAATTATTTTATATAAATTAATATTATATAATGAAACTTCAAATTATCTACTTCAAATGTTACACAAAAGCAATGAAACAGCTGTTCGCACTAGAGTTAACCATCCGCCATCTTACTAACCCGACTGGGCTAAATGGTTAAATTTTTTAACAAATAGTCACATTTCTGACAAATGGTTAGCTTAACTATGTTTCAAAAAAAACGCATCAGGGCATTATTTTAACCATTTGTTACAAATCTGATAATTTCTCGAGTTGACTACGGATCAAAAAATTGGCCCTAAGTCGCAGTGATACAGGACTGTTTAAGCCTGGCATAGTCCCTTTCCGAATAATAACACCTCATAACACATAATGCACAAGGAAAAAATAGTAGTTTGAATTACTAATATAGTAATGCTCAGTGTGAATCAATGTTTTGTTTACATCAATTTAAAATTCTTGTTAATGTATACTTAGTCGGTCTCAATGAAATTGATAAAAGGAAACTTCTCTTATTCACCTATAAATTTTATATATTCTTTCCTAGTTTATCTTGTACCTCACGTAGACCATTTAATTTATTTAAATGTACCATCGGTTAAATTACGGTCAAGAAGCTCCACGGCACAGTGGATACGAACAATGCTAAGACGCCAAGTTATGCGATGCATGTAATCTCAAAAATCGTTCTACAATTTGGTAAAGCGTTCGCTAGTCCTCTGCTTTCCGCATCGAGGCTTTTTAATCGAGGAAGTTAATTGGTAGATTAAATTTTATTTTCAGTATTTGCATTATACGAGCCTCGTTAATAATTTCTTGTGCGTATGTTTTACTTAGTGCGTGACAAAAATCTTAGTTTTATACTTTGAGTGGTTTTCTGTGTTGTTTATTGTTGTTTAAAAGCTCATCTAGATATTAAACTTTTTTAACTTATGTTATTTACTTGATCAATTATGTTATATTATTTTGTAAAGGTTATATTTTTTCAGTTATACCGATGTGATTGTTAATAATTTATACTATAGTCTACTATATTACTTAAAAGAAACAAAAAATACCAAGTAAATGATATAAAAAGCACACTTTATAATACATTTTGTTTAAAATCGTCATCTAGATTTTTGATTTGATCTCTGTTTTTAATGAAGTTTCGATGAACTATGTATTTAAATGTACTAATATTTTCAAATATGATTAATGTAGTGGAAATTAACTGAAGCATTGACACATGTTATAAATTCGTATATTGATTTCATGAATAAACAAAAGGGAAGAAATTTATTCGTTACACAATGCTACTTATACTTAACCTTTTAGGTTCAATGTGAATTGATTGTTATTTATTTATTTATCGCACGTCGCCGGTCTTTAATGTAAAGTGAATTTCCTCAGCGGATCTAATTTTAAGCGGGGTTATTAGAACGATGCGCTGGCGCCGTGATGTGATGTCGGAAGTTAGTTAACGAGCGACCGCGTTTGATTTCTCTAAGACAACTATTATTCATTCAGTTTATAAATATATTTTACTCGGAAGCTATATTGTTTTTTAAAGAATGATTTTGCAGTTGCATTAATACTGAATAGGTTTTATACTATAAACTTCTTTAGTTACATCGTGATTTGCAAATCGATGAAACGAAAAAGTTACATTTAAAACGGTCAATGTGAGGTGCCATTGCGGGCCACAATTTATGGGTTGTTGATATTGTCTATTTCTTATCTATCTTATTGTTTGAGCTGTCAAACCCAATTCGGGTTTTGATTTTGATATTGTATAGCAACAGCAGCCCATGAAGTCATTTTTAACAACCTAATTCACTAAAGCTAACTCGCTTTAGAGTCATTGTTTACCAAAATTGTTTGCGATATCGCGGGCCGCACAAAACCGTCTAAGGGCCGCGTGCGGCTCACAGGCCGCACTTTGACGACCACTGATCTACAGAATTTAACGTGTGAGAGAATGAGATAGAATCTAGATGCAATCTATGTTACGTCCCGTCCCGTCCAGGTCCCTAGCTGCGGAGAAGATCACCCCGGGCAGACCAGGCTACCTGCCAGACAACTTTCCCAGTACAATGGAGGGCCCCGCCCCTTCCCCCCTTAGTTTGGCAATGCGGCGGAGTCCAGACCCCGTCGTAACTATGCATCCAGCCATTCTTACCCTAATAGGCCTGAATGGCGGCCTGCATCGCATATTACCCATGTGGTGATGAGTGTTGCCTCTCGCCTCAGCAGTATTATAGGCTTGCGCCCCACACCTAAAACATTGGCCTCCCCGGTCTACTCCCGAAAGACAGACTGAGCTGAGCGAGTGTGACCTAAGCCCAAACACCGGAAGCAACACTGGTCTATAGATCAAACCGTTCAGGTAGCCCACGCCATATTATAATTTTTTTTGCCGATTTCATTTACTTTTATTGTGATTAATATTCAAAATATATATTTACCAAAATAAAATGTAGCCTATATATACCTTTCTAACAGTGAAAAAAATGACAATATCGTTTTTAAATGTATTGACGCGTTATTCACCTAAGCTGAGTGATTGACCCCGATTTCAATGCGTGTGCAAACGATACAGCATAATAAATATGCAGTTTATGTACGATGAGATAGCACGTACAGATTTCATAAGATTCGAATGACAACAAAGACTCAAGTATTAAAATTGGGAAGGAAATTTCACTTTACTGATGGCGTAGATTTTGTTAGTTACGCTTTATATTTTACAACTAGCGATTCCTGCGACTCCGCTCGTGTATGATGTTTTATATTCCGCACAATTGTTCACTGTGTAATTTTTAAATAATCATAGGAAAAGAATGGACCCTTGTTTTTGTACAGGCCTCAAATTAGTTTTGGTACTATCACAAGGTGTTTCTCAAAAATTTAAACACATGCCATTTTGTTCAAAATTTCATGAATTTTAATTATTAACGCGGAACACTAATTATTAAAAAAAAGTAGCCAAAGCACTTAATGCGTTATAACTTCAGCTATATACCAGAAATGTCCCGTGAAAATTGGTCTTGTTGTTCCGGAGTTTAATCGGAAGAAACAAATAGGCAATTTTTTATATTGTTTTTATATAAGTATAAATTCATCGTATGTATTTAGTAAAAATATTACAAAGAGACTAGCTGTGCCCGCGACTTTTGTTCGCGTTTAATATATAAAAAAATAAAATGGACCAAATTGAATCTAATCTCCTTCTAAATACCTCAGGAATAGACGCAATTTTTTTTATTAAAATCGGTTCAGCCGTTTAGGAGGAATTTAGTTACATACTCACGCACAGAAGATAAGTAGTTCATTTTTATTTATTTAAAATTACAGTTGAAGCAATAACGTAGTCTAAGATAACACAATAAGTTTCAAATGAAATCGGATATGCGGGTTTGGTATAGTCGAATATCCTTATGGATGGATATTGCTTTCAAATTTAAATTTGGCTGCTAAACTAACTGACCATTCGCGAAACTTATCGATTCCTGTAATAAAAACAAAGTTGTCCATTTTACAGTTACGTAAGAACATTGACTTGCATCACGGCTCATAACGACTTCCTTTCATTTCGCCTTCTTCGATATGCGGGTGCGCGTTCCGAATTCCGATCGGACTATTTGTGCCTTACCGCAAACAAGTGCTTACTGACCGATTATTCTACCGTTAATTTTATTATAGACTAGCTGTGTGCCCGCGGCTGCGCCCGCGTCTCATGCGTTTTTCAGTGCGTTTTAATTTTTTATAAAAGTAAAAGTATTTCTCATAAATTCAAGCACTCTAAGTTACCTGGAGTAACTTCAGCTATCTACCAAAAAAAGTCCCGACAAAAAAGGACCAGCCGTTCCGGAAACAGACAAAATGACAGACAAAATTTTTAAAAATCGTATTTTCGATATAGGTGTCGTATATATCATATCTATTTAGTAAAAAAAAATAATTTTGACATTACAAACAGACGCTTCAATTTTATGCAAAGATATGCTTCGTTGGTGGAGACACGTGGAAAGTATGCATAATGTTAAAGGAAAATTTAACGAAACCATACCATGTTGGTAAGATGTTTTCTAATGTCTACTTGGATAGATACACCGTCAAGTAGGATCATCACCTAACACTTCTAACAGAAGCATTATTCGAAAGCCACTTCATCGGCCACATCAGATGAGATTATAGTAAACTATAAGCCATGATAATTTCATTACATAAAACAGAGAATGTCGAAGATTCAAAGATTAAGACTCATGTGTTCTGGGATCTTTTAATACAATTCCTTATGTGGAAGGAGATGATAACGGGATGACAGATGGAATTATCTAATTGTTGATATAGTAATATTGTTTCGAAATAAACTGAAAAGTTATGCAAAGTACAAATAGACCGGCTCCTTGTTTAACCTGTCATTTATCTAGTTAAGTTAGCTTGAGTTTATTGTAGACGGATATTACAACAGTGTCAGTCGGATGTTCATCTTAGGTGGTCATTGTCGTTCTAGGACTTTGGAGAATTCCTTCTTTATAATTATTCTTAATAGCTGATCGATGTGACATGGTTGATATTTCTAATGTATAATTTTAAGTGCCTTCATCAGATTTTAGTTTATCTTGTGTCTCCTTCGTTTATATTTTAAAGGCATTTCACAAATGTTATTGAAGATCGGTAAATAAATGGTGTTCACAGAGCGATGTTCCGAGATATGAAATCACTGCAGTGTCGAGATAGCGCGCGGTGATTCGATTGGCTGGTCGCGCGGCCGCCAATTACTGAATGGTGTAAAATGTCCGGCCTGCAAGCGAGAGCCGAGGAGACAATCAACGGTGTTGACGTTAGAGAACAAGGCAGCGCTTTGAGGTCAGTCCGGCAGCCTGGTTTGGCTTACTTATTTACTAGTCTTACGTGAAAGAGTGAGTATTTTTGACATTCACTGTACACGCGTTTTGATATAATTTCATATATCGTCCACTATATGCACTCACATGTACTAAAAATACTAGTATTAAATATGTATGTTATTTGAAATAACCAAATAACTCCTGCGTCTTGTAGCTATATATTTCCGCGGTTCACTTCTGTTCTCATCTCAAAGCGCATTCGAATATGGAAAATTTACGATTTTATCTTATATGTATATATAAATATACAGATTCGTTCATCTAATTGCGTGATAGTTGTTAAGTAATTAATTGATAACGGCTATCAAACAACCGGATTATATTGTTATTGGGGGTAGGTAAATAACCTAATGACTTGAATAGGTAAATATTGTTTGAATGATAATGTGAAATGATGGAGGTGAGCAGGTGCCAAGCGTACGCTGTAATCTATAGTCAGTTAATGTATTGCGCGTCATGTAACTAGAACAAATTTGGTGTTTTACTTCTAGGTATAGTTAGCGGCGGGCATGAAGCGCGGGGTATATTGTCGCGCGTAACAATAACAGGGCGCCGACACGTGACTTACGTAGGGTTTATTGACACTTGCCATCTCGTTGCACTCCTCACTATCCGCAAAACCATTTTGGGTTAACTGGAGCCCCAGGACGTTTTCCGATTCCCAACTGGAGAAGCTTCTGTAACCACCGTCATGTCAGTGTAGTATAATGTCACTTCCATGCAATAGCATAACACGCACCACACTGCACCACATACTCCTACACGCAGGTACACGGGCTCTGTAAGCGACCTTGAGATCCATAGTTTCATTTAACTCAGGCTTAGCTAGGGCAAATTCTGACTCTGGACCTCTCGTTGCCGAGCGTAGTGAGAGCCATGCTCGGTACCAAGATGATCTGGAATACTGGTCTCCTTCTATGAGCAAGTCTTGCTACAGGAAGCGGCAGCAGGATTCCTTGGCGGTTCCTCTTCGTCGCAGGAGGGTGTGTAACAAGGCAGGTTATGCCTTTTGGTCGACCCTGCCGCTGGGGCGACGCGAAGCATGTTGCTCAATCCCGTATCGCCCCTTCCAAGCGGTGGATGGTACCGTGGGTTTTAGTGGGTATTCTTAGTGCTTCACACCGGGCGAATCCCACAAACCCTCACTGGTATCGCTAATACGGGAGACATCAGTCTAGGATTAGGGTTGTCAGTGGGCATGCGTAAATTATTACATTACCCACGTCAAAAAAAGACAAATTCCGAGGAATTTACATGTCAAGTAGCAACCCAAGCCGAGGTCCGTACAACTTTGGCGTCCTTGCGCTAACTACCACTTTCCCGGCTAAGTGCCTTAAGCACTCACCTCATAAGTTTGGTGAAGCTATCAAGGCCCTTTCGGTCAACAACTAGTATTTAGTTAATTCTAAAAAACAAAATACTGGGTGTAGTTGGCGCGAACTAATAGCCCTAATTCTCGTCATCAGTTCCCCTCATTCTCGTCGTTAAATTTCGCTAGAATAACCACGTTTTATATTCATATTATATCCTTAATTAAATATGTTTTAAAAATTTTAGCGTAATTAAATACGTCATAAACTCGTGTAAATTAATATTTTTCTTATGTGTCTGAATAATTTTATTATTATGTAACAGAATTACGATTTTCCTTGTTCACGGTACAGCAAACAAAATATTAGCGTAGATATTATTATGTCTACCTATTTATATGTATATTAAAACATTTTATTACATTAAGGTAAAAAAAAAATAGTTTAAAATATAAATGCTCACAATTTTGTTATTGATCTTTGAGTGTTTTTAATAATTCACTTTTCTGAATATGAAACGAGTTATTAGTTTAGGAGTTATTCTAAGTCTTACACGCTACGCGACTTTGGAATTTTCTGGCAAAAAATCATAAAATTAATTTAATTTGTTTTTTGTTTTGTGACTGATAAATAGAAACTTATTTTACGTAAAATGTTGTTCCTTCAGAGAAATGAATCGGTTGAAAACGAGCGAACTCACATTCGGGAAGCATACATGCGGGTATAAGTCTTATGGCACGCGCGGCCGGTATGTTAGATCTATTAATATTTTTAATTCTATGATAAAAAAAACTCATGAAAGTAGAAAAAGTAAAAGAGATTTGTTAATACCGTAGCAAGTGGGTGATAGGGGAAGATGCGTGATATGGCGCTATACATTGATTTAATTATAAAATAAGAATAAAAATATAGTCTATGTCCTTTTCTATGATGTATGAAACAAAACAAATTATACATAAAATAAGTTACATGACGTTTACAGTTTGGTCACCTTTATATTTTAAATGCTAAATGAGAAATATAAAAATTTACTTACAGTATTCAAGTTTATTAAGGCGACACGCATCTTTGATAGGATGTCCATGACTTAATTTTGACAAACAACTCGATTTGTGATTAATTAACCGGCCCGTGTCAGGAATGTAAGGAAACTATTGAATAATTTATATTTACGTAGTGTTTTATATGTTGTATAAACTGCTTTGAGTCACTTCGCTTATACTGTTGGATGAATTAGGGATTTTAATATAAAGTCACTAATAAGCGTATTATCCAGTAAATGCTAAACTAGAAGTGATTTTACCGTAAACGAATATTCGGCATACTTGATATAACTGTATAACTTGATATAACTGTAACGGGAAGCCTATTTTTTTCTTGAAAATAACCGCTTTTTGTTTGATCATACTGCTTCTTTTCATTCGAGCTTGGCAAACGGTTTAAAGTGTGATTGTGACGAGGTTTTCCTTAGTATACCTACGGTGGTCGCGATCCCACTGGGCTCAATTTCTCTACCACCCTAAAACTGTGCATACCATCAAATTTTTTATCATTCAAAGTCAAAATAATGGGTATTATAACAAGATGGTTATTGTAGCAGTAAGAAATAGGTGAAATTTGTGGTGTCAAAGTACGGTCTTTACTAGGGTGACATGACCAAACTCCATAAACTACAGAAAAAAAATATTCAAGGCTAACTTTATTAGTAGTTAATTCTCCTAGGAATTTCCATTATTAATTTTTGACTAAAAAGAAACTAATATAATTAGTTTGAAACGTTAATCTAAAGCGTGGTTATATTGATTGTCGGTAATGGCAGTCACGTTAATTAATATTAACGCGCCGTATAAGGCGAATTGTAAATAAGGAAAATATAAATAGCACTTAGTGCACATAGTACCTATGTGGTTCCAATTTACCTACCTACTTATTTGTTATCTTCACATAATATATCCTTAAATGATGAAGCGATTGCCAATTGGCAGTGTGGTTGTATTCCGCGTCGATGGGCGCAGGTTCGAAGCCACCTATTTTATTTTATAATGAGCCTGAGCTTAGGAAAAAGTGAGAAAATATGTCGATAAAATGGTGATAGACCATTTTCTGATATTAATCGCCTGGCTAGCTACTATTCTCATGTTAAAAATCTATCACAAAGCTGTCGTCTTAAGCCACATTGTCACTTAAAATCTAGTGAGATCGTGGTCGAGCATAAAAGTTATATAGTAATGTAAAAAAAAAGTTATGTTTTTTTTATTGTTATACAGCGAAATGACAAAAAATCTACCCTGGTGGTGTAAGCATAGTTTTGCGGTACTAAGGCAATTGAACACGATTGGATCACATTCACCACATGCTTGTTAAAATCTTTCATGGTGACACTGGTTCTGGGTGTTTCTGTTTTCGTATCTTTTTTTAACGTGGAAGATGCATTTACGCATCCTCCTACCAGCTCTAATCTGGAAGAACCCTATCCCACTATAATCCCACGGTACCATCGGACACCTTCCTAGTGCGACACGAGATTAATCTAGCATGCTCCGCTTCATCCCGGCGCTGCGGTAGGCCTGATAAGGTCGGGCCGGTTGTAGAACCTAACTCTATTACTTAAAAAGCTTTTATTGGACTTTCTAAAACTAAAGTAGGGGCGGGTAATTTGTATTTACTTCTAGTGTTAAAACCTGATGATCCACCTTATGATGCCGTATGATAAACTTATTGTCCGACAAATCAGTGCAAAATGTGCTTTGAGATCATGTAACACTATTACCTAGAAAACTTATTAGTTTTACCTAGTTTTTTCATCTCTATTATTAAGATTATGACGGCCTTTTATAAGATTAATTACATTAAATTATCAAGAATGTATTGGCAGGGCAAAATTAACATTATTTCTAAAGCCTATTCTTTACTTTATCACGCTTTCTCATAGACATATTAAGCCGCTATGGTTAAATTATCTCACGTAAACGATGCCACGGCTGAAAACTAGAGTAGTGTAATTAAAAAATAATCTATCTTAGTATAATGTGAACGTGACAGTATGTACGCCAGATACATGTTTTACGAGTAAGGCTTCGGAGTCTTAACCTTACCAGATTCATTCACTTATTGGATAGGGATTATTTGTATATATACTAGAAAGGTCCGGGGATACGCTCGCGAATAAATTATATTAATCTCTGGTTTAAGGGGAATAACGGTCGAGGAAAGGGAAGAATGGGTTGGGATTTGCGATACATTTTACATGACTTGATATAGGATTGGGGTCGTCCCTTATTAATCACATGATGCTTTTAGCAACTCCTTAAGCACCTTCTCGCCCCTTATAATACGTGGTGAGTTTTTAGACTAACCTCTCACCACCATCTAAAATCACAGACATTTTTTTTGGTACAAAGTATCTTCCAGTTTTTAGTATATTATCTTTAAATATTGATATAATATAATGTAATTTCTGGAAATTCTTGTCTGGCAATCGCAAGTAAAGGTCGCCGTCGCTTTTCGTTTTAGACATTGCACGTTCAACAAAAAAATAAAAACGTGTCATATCTCATCGCATGATAAAAAACGAAGTCATAGACAGGAGCGAATCGTGGCTTTTTGAGGCTTTAGCATAACTTCATTTCTGGGAACTAACCACCATGAACTGTCTATATACTCTAAATTAACTTGTAACTAATTTTCAACATGTAAAACATATTAATATTTAAGGATGTAGAGAATTTTGTGGTTTTTATTTAATGTAAATAAGTTGCTTTGAAATATGTCGATTTACACTTAAAAGGATAATAATAACTAGAAGTAAGTTATTACTAAGTAAAAAAGGTAAAAATAAGAGTAAGTTAAAGGTTGAAGGAAAAATACTTTTTATTTGTATATATAGCTATCAGCAGGAATTAGTTAGTTGCGGTCCCCTTTCTCTTTGTGGCCCATTAGGTTTCAGCCTACATTTTTTCCATGGGAGATTTGCCGATCGTTATTAACGTCAAAACCTTGGTTTTTTCTTCCAAAAGTAAATGTGATGACGTTTGATTTTAGACGACTCATTAACCTCAACAAAGGATGTGTACTAGCACGTATAAACCATCGATCTATTTAAATAATTTACCTCTAATACTATCCGATAGGCAATAGGACAAAGATGGACGTGACATTACAACCATTTCATTGTGGTTTCTTCTACATATGGTGTCACAGTAATAATCATTATATGGCACATGTACACATGACATTATTCACGTGAATATGATTATAATGTTTTTATATTGTATAGGCTCTCAATGCTTTAACCAAAATCTCTTAATATGTTCTAAGGTGGTATATATATTAAGCCTTTCAAGTGATACTGCCATAACACACCACCTACTCGTGCTTGGCGACAGATTTTCATACTTGAGGGTGATAGAGACCATAGTCGGGTATTATTAGAAAATGTTCTACCACCATGGTATGTTTTTCTCACGATGTTCTACTTAACCGAAAGCTCAGGTTCATTATAGAATCGGTTAGGTGGGTTCAAACTTACGTCCATTGATACGATATTCGACCGCACTTAAGCCATCATCGCTTCAATTTTAGTCGTTATTATATGTACGGGAATTATTCGAATCAATGGTGGGTCAGTGATTGTTTGATCGTTAACGAATAAAAAAGACCAATACTAGTTTCGCTTTATATAATGAGTCGCGTGTGAAGTAAAACATCACAGTGCAAGCGAACTCATTTTGTTTTAATGATTTTTTTTAGTTTTTAAATAATCTATTGACGAACTTTTTGACAATTGTCGAAGTTACATGTTATATATATATATATATATATATATATATATATATACAAGTGTATATATATATTATTGATAAAACATAATACTGATATAATTATTTTACTATCAATAACAGAACCACTATATCTTAAAACCCATGCACGCGTATTAAGTGACGAGGTGAATAACATAATTTTAACTAAAACGATGCTTGTAAAGAACCACTTACGAAATCTTTAGTCGTAAGTTGCTAAATTGTGATTTAGTGAACAAGTACAATAGAATTGAATGTAGGTTTTAGTTAATAACCCCTTGAGCACTAACCTGGCGTTTACGCCTGCTTTTCATTGTTTTCTTATTGTCTTCCTATTGTCTCTTTTTATGGGTAATCGACATATTAAGTGATCTCCCTTCCCGCACCGCACGCATTCTCCTCGGTAGACATGGCTTATTAATTAAACATATCAATGAACTTAATTAAAATGTAGTGAAATAAATGGAAGCTCGCCTACTTATAATTAACAAACTTTTAAAAGTTAAAATTCAATCAAACATTTCGTCATTTAATACGTATGAATAGCATATTAGTCAAAAATATTTGACAGCACTATCAAATTGAAATCACTAAGGAGAAATTTAATTTGTTCTTACAAAGTCTATAAAAAAAGAACGTTTTCTGAAACCACATCTAGTAGTGTAGGTTTAAAAGATGAAATAAGTTCTCTAAAACGACTTAAAAAGTACTGGCCTGTTTGATTACCATCAGAAATAAACGAACCCGAATACACTATAAAACCGAGTTGATGCAACTATCGAGGTCAATGGACTGTCATCTGTTAATTCCTGGTTAAGATCATAGATCATTAAATTGCAGAGGGGACACAGGCAGTTATAGGTATGAAAATAATTCACATCTGTGATTCATATTTACGTGAAGGATTTAAAAAAATATATCATTTAAGTTTCTACTAACTTACTAATAGTTTTGTAATACAATTATTTTAGTTTGAAAAGAATTCAAATTGCACCTCACTAATGAAATCAATAATTAGTAATTACTCCTTATCCCTAAAATCTATTTACTTTTAAGCTTTTGTTTGTAGTCCCAAAAATTGTTTATGATGTTTTCTCACATGAATAGAGTTGGTTTTACGAATTTCACTGAATCGCTAAAAATTTTATATGTCTAATCACAAATTAATACCATTTTTTACAGTTAATGAGTCTGTTAGAGAGTCGATCGTAGGTATGAGAGAGTCAGAGTATTTTCCTGTCTGCGGTAAAAATGATTAATCTCTTTCATACATAAAGTCGAGTAGCGTAAAGGAAGGATAGCAGGTACACATATTATTATGGTTGTGTGGTTTTGCATTCGTTAATAAAATTATCATTTTAATAAAATAAAACTAATAATGAAAACTGGTTTCCTTTTTTTCTCTCAATTATTATCATTGTTGTTTCTTTAATGTCAATGGAAGCGTGTTCGAGCCCACCTAACCGACTCTAAAATCAGCCTGAGGTTTTGGTGAAGAAAACGATAGCATGGTGTTAGGGCATTTTTCTAATAAAGTCCGCCTGGGTAGCTACCACCCTCAAGTTTGAAAACCTGTCGCCAAATACCACTAGGTGTGTTCTAGCAGCATCACTCGAGAACCTGTACCTCTAGGCTTAGTGTGTTTACCATCCAGGACCACATCGTCACTTAACATAAGGTGAGATTCAAAGCACTAAGCCTATATCGTGTAAAAAAAAAATATCATTGTGATAAATGTAGTTGAAACGTGTATTGGCATACAAGCATTTGAAAATAGTTCGGCAGTAGACAGTGTGGTAGCCATTTTAATTCTTTTTTATAGAACTTCTCGTGATTATTGTAAGTTTATAATCGAATACCATAAATACTACAAGCCCCGTAAAGTTACATAACAAATATTCGCAAAGCCTATATTTAATAATTTATTATGAAAGGTGTAATTTAAAAGTAAATGCGATAAAAAAGAATGTAACTTTCGGCTTCTGAGATATTGTTTTAAATAAACACTTTCGAATAATACAATAAGTATATTCGTACACCGGTTGATAATTTTTATAATTTTCTGACTCACTTCCCACAGGGGAAGTGGTGCTTAGCGGAGCGGTAATCACTCAGTCTGTGAGTTTTTACATAAAATTTCGTTTTTTTTTTTTTTTGCTACACTAATCGTAGGAATATATTTTTTACCTTGTTCTACTGTTTGTGTCATGGTGAGTGTTCAAGAGCCGTTTTAGTACCTATTGCGTAAGCAGAATTACAGTCACTTTGACCCCCGCCCTACTCCTCTCTCCCCCAATCTTCTCAGCAAAAGTAAGCAAAGCTCGTACCCTTCTCCCCATAAGGAGGTAAGCAAATGGCATATTTTTTTTACAAAAATTGCATACATAATAAAAGTAAATAATTAAAAATAGGTTACGTAATCATCATTCAGAAGTCAATGTCTTCAAAATTAAGTGAAAATCAAAAAAAAAATCTTTATTTAATTTAGGCCCTAAGAAGGCTATTATGAACGTCAAAACACTACCACCGGTTCGGAAAACAACCCAGTCGAGAAGAGCCGGCAAGTACACAACCTATATAAAAAGGTACATACATACATACATAGTATCACGCCTTTCTCTCGTAGGTGTAGGCAGAAATGACATCCTTCCACTTGCTACGATCTTGACACACCTCTTTCGCTTCCTCTAATTTCATGAGCGCTTTCATATATGCTCGCGGATTATGGGTACTTTTCACCGCCAGGTAAACTTTATTTAAAGCTTGCTCGATTCGGTCAAAAAACGTTCGCCTAGGTCGACCCTTACCGACGTGCCCAGTCACCGTCGCCTTATAAATTCGTTTCATCAATCTTCTGTCATCCATCCACACCACATGACCGAACCAATTAAGCATACCTTTCTCTATCTTGGTCACTACATCATCTACCACACCACAGCGTTCTCTTATCACACTATTCCTGACTTTGTCAATCATCTTCACTCCAACTGTACTTCTCATCTCCAAAGCGTTAATCTTACTTTCATGGTTCTTCTGCCACACCCAGCACTCACTACCATACCCATGTGTAAGGACCAGCATTCCTCGATGCAAATGCGCCTTTAAAAGGTAATCAGAGTAAAATGCTCTTTTTCGTTCTGTGGTGTAATCACAGTGTTTTCCTTCACCGAAACCACAGGCTAAATTATAGGGTTGAATTCGAACTCACGCCGGTTTATCTTGTTACCACTGAGTAATTCATTATAGCTTTAAAATGACCTACTGAATGATTTAAATTACATAGATAATCTGCTGAAACACCGTTTGGAGGCAAACTGCAAAAATATACATTTACAGACAAATGTATATTTTTACAATTTCTATCTCTCATAATCAATTAAGTAATTGCAAAGAATGTATCTACTGTTTGTTTGCGTTTGTTCTTTTAAGGTCACAATATTAGTCGGTTTTGGCTGGTATAAACAAGCGAAAATGCTATGCACGGCGACAATAGAAGATGTCACGATTTCAGACTTACCAGATTTGCTGTTGCTGTCCGTTTTTAGAAGACCTCCTATTTCTTTGAGTATCATTAAGCATAGAGCGATCCACACACAAACTATTATGTAGTTAGTATTTAAATTCCTTTATTAAATTATAGGCAGTTAAAAGTTTCTTATGAACGGTTTTCTGGTGTACGTCGTTTAAATTTCAATACTGATTGATTAATGTAGCGTTGCAAGGGGAAGGGTAGAAATATAGGCATGTATAGCATATAAGGAAAAAAGGATAGGACGCATCACCGTGTATTTCAGTCCCCAACTAATCATATATTTATTTACTCTAAATATATATGTATATGTCAAATATAAATGTACATCTACATTTATAAAAAAAAAAAACCAGATCGGGTTTCTTGCCGGCTCTTCTCGACTGAGTTATTTTCCGAACCGGTGGTAGTATTTTGACGTTCATAAGCGCCTTCTCAGGACCTAAATTGAAGACTTTTTCATATTTTGAAAAATGCTGAAGATTATTTCAAGCTCGCTAAAGAACACATTATACATAACGAACCATACAGTGATTCTCCAGTTATAAGCCAACTAACGGATAAATGGAAAGACAATGAGATATTCTATAAATCGTTATTGGTAACTTTGAGACATACCATACACGATGATTCTAGGTTGAAATTTGCATGTGAAATGTAACCTCGCTCAGCGAATGATAATATAAGTTGATTTACGAACAATAGATGTTAACGATCGTGGCTTAACTTGAAGGGTAATCACAGTGCATTGTATTGAGTGCATTTTTTTGTTAAATTCGATAAACTGTGAGGTACTCGTCACGATGGACAGTAAACAGATTATGTGGGTTTGTACTCTGTACTTATTTAAAATCCTCAACGTACTTTCATTAAAGTGAGCTATGGGTATCGCTTGAATTTTTGTCCCTAACAATTGAAGAAGGGTACTCGCACTCTCCAATGATATCCCCATGAATTAAACAAATTTTAACAGATTCCTTCTCTTGATATTTGCCTCTATTACAAGGAAAATATAATTTTCCCACTTGCATCTACCTCCGTTTTTTTTATTTTCTCTTAGGGGCCATTCAGTCTTGAGTTTACTCTTTTTTTCGTTGTTTATAATATTATATTAATAATCTTTACTGTAAACCTGTTGTAAAACGATGTCATCGAAGCGATGATGGCTTAGCTGGTAGTGCGGTCGAATTTAGCGTCAATGAATGCAGGTTCAAACCCATCTATACAACTCTAAAATCAGCCTGAGCTTTCGGTGAAGGAAACCATAGCATGGTGGTAGGGTATTTAAAAATAATACACGCCTATTTAGCTACCACTCTCAAGTTAAAAAACCTGTCGCCAAATATCAATAGGTGTGTTCCGGCAGCATCGCTTGAGAACCAGTACTTCTAGGCTTAGTGTGTTTACCATCCTGGACAACAAATCGTCACATAATATCTGGTGAGATTGTGGTCAAAGCACTGAGCCTATATCGTGTAAAAAAACCAGTCTTAAAAATTGTGTCGTGGTAGATAACTTCACAAAGTATGAAACTAGACTAAGATTAACACGTTACATACCATAATAATTCTCTAAAAATTAAAACAAAACCAATATTATTTACTTTAACCCTAACATTGTGGTATGTAAATTGTAACTATATTAAATGTGATACCTGAATGTACGGGAATGAATCCCATTGTGTGTATGAACAAAAGGATGTAAAAATGATGTGTGATTTATATAATGAAATGTTGATTTGATTTTATCTTATCTTCTCAGTTCTATTTTTCTGCTAGATATTTATTTATAAACGCAAATACAACATTTGTAAAATGTGTGTATTTTTTTTTTGTTTAGTTTAGACTACAATCTAGACATTATAAAGTGTAACTTGGTTTAACTGACAATTTTTGAAAAATCGAATGGATTGCCGTCTGTAAAAGTTTCAAAGTCTAACCTATAAATAGACAAAGATAGTTCAGTACCTTTCTTTCCTTTATTTATAAAAATACTTTATTTAATTTTGTGAGGAGATGCATTTACCCATCCCCCTACCAATTTAAGCGCGGAGTAAATTCTCCCCGGTTAAGCTGAGTGGGGGTATTTGGGACTTGCCCGGAGTGAAGCACCGAGAATATCCACTAAACCCAACGGTGCCGTCTGCCGCCTCCCTAAAGTAGGGTTTAGCTAGGTTCAAATTCCGCGGGAACTTATGTCACAGGTAGCAGCCAAACCGAGGTTTGAACCCTTGTGCTAGTTACCTTTTGCGGCGAGTGCTTTCAGTACTCGCCCCCAAAGTTACGTTGAAGCTGTAAAAGCCCTTCCGCTCAACAGCATTAGCTAGCTTAGAGAAAAAAAAAAAAACTGCCGCCTCCCCGGGGTGGCACGAGATCATGCCAGTTTGGCACAAGCCGCCCTCTTCACGACCCGCCGACCAAGAAATATCGACTAGAAACTGGGAGAAGAGGTGGCGAGGGGGTAAAAAGAAGGAGGAAAAAAAAGTCGGCTTAAGAGGACTGGAGAGCGCAACCGTAACTCGCCCTCCTGCGTCCTACACTCCTACGGCGAAGAGGATCCTCTAGGGGATCTTTAGCATGACCTGCTCGCAGAAGGAGGCCACAACCGCCCAGATCCTCTCGCTCCCGAGCTCCTGCTTCACACGACGACGCAAGATGACTTATATATAAACTCACACACGTAAATGCAACTGAATTTCAGTCGGCATATGTGACATTGGGTACGGGAGAGTAGGGAGTGAGAAAAGCGAGTAGTTTCGCGTAGAATGCGCAATAGTCGTGCGTCATTTCTGTTGTTTTCTTCAAACAATTGAAATCCATGTTTATAAAATTTATTTTAAAAAAAAAATCATAGTAATATGTTCTTAAAACAAAATACGTAGCAAGAAGTCGCTCAGAATTGTTATGAATAATAAATTAATTTTACGAACAAGAAAAATCCTCTGCATTTATATGATCTTCTAATGCTTATAAAATGCATATTATTTTTAATAGATTCATCATAATATATGCCACTAACACCCGGCTCGAATGTAGATATGGAACTGAATTTATTACACCCGTTTGGTTCTCCAGCTAAATTTCGGGGTAACGTAAAGTACGCGACGCAAAATTTGCGACAAAATTATATTCGTTTGTCTCCTTTAGTCTTATCAATATAAAAAAATGAAAACAGTTTTTTATTCCTTCAAGTTTGTAACAATGACTTAGCAATGGAAAGCGAAACGTTTCCATTGATGTATGCGCAATAAAACTTAGGACAGGTTCACACGCGTTATATTATATGATTTCGTTTCATTAGTGTCCGATTTCAACGTGCCTAATAATAAGTAACATAATAGCAAAGTGTTGTAATATCTAGGTAACCTAATATCTCGTGTCGGTCGGTCGCCCGTCTAAGGTTTCAACGCTTAAGGTTGAACGGTTTGCGGCTGGGTTTCTAGATAGCGCAATTATCTGAACATTGTCCTTTTGTCCTTATCTGTATAAATCAAAATTAATGTTTCTTTGTACATTTGTCCGTTATGTCTTCGTAAACAATTTTTGCGATTGTGATGATACTTTGGTGATTTGTTAGTATAAGCGCGCGAAGTATTTTAACTTATCTTTCCGTGGCATTGCAACTCTTGTCATGCACAGCAAATTATAAATAACTAGCTGTGAGCCCTCGGCTCTGCTCACGTATTATATTTTCGTCATTGGAAAATAATGTTTCGATGGTCACTATTTTTTGGCCCTAAATTGTTTTTCATACTAACAGAAAGCAAAAATATTTCTCACAAATTCAAACTCTTGCCAGTAAAGCTGTCCGTTGAATCGTATTTTGTTCATAATTTTCATGGGTTTAAATTTTTTTAAGCGGAACTCTAATTATCTTCGAAAAGTAAAAGTTACGCAGAGTAACTTCATCTATCTATCAAAAAAAGTCCTGTTATAATCGGTCCAGTTGTTCCGGAGATTAACCGTAACAAACAGACAGACAATTTTTTTTAAATTATAGGTACTGTATATACATTCATATGTGTATAGTAAAAAAATATTACTTTGATATTACAAACAGTTACTTCAATTTTTATTTATTTACTAGCAGTGCGTCTGCGGTTGCGCCTGCGTTTAATATGTGCTTCACTGTGTTTTAATTTTTTTATACGGAACCCATTTTATCGTAAAAAAAAATATTATTAAAATAAAGTAAATTTCATAAATTCAAGCACTTGCCCGTAAAACTGTGCATTAAATCGGATTTGATTAAATTCTTTACGAGTTTATTTTTTTTACTCGGAACCCTAATTATTTTCGAAAATTAAAAGTACCTAAGTACTAAGTACGTAGAGTACGTTACCGTAAGTAACTTTAGCTATCTAGCAAAAAAAGTCCCGTCAAAATCTGTCCAGGCGTTCCGAAGATTACCCGGAACAAACAGACAGACAAAAATTTTAAAAATTGCATTTTTGGTATAGGTATCGTGTATACAATTATATCTGATAATTTAAAATAAAAATTGACATTACAAACAGACACTTCAATTTTATTTATTAGTATAGATATAGATGATGCTATGATGGAAGTTGTTAGTGTGGTCGGATTTCGCGTCAACTGGTCGCGGATTCAAAAACCCATCCATCTAACTGTAAAATTATCCTGAGCTTTTGGTGAAAAAAATATCGTGAGGAAACCATAATGATCTAATATTGCCCGCCTGGGTAGATTCCACCCTCAAGTTTGAAAACCTGTCGCCAAATACTAATAGGTTTGTTCCTGTGACATCACTAGAGAGATATTTATTACCTGTAGGGTTATTGTGTTTACCGTCCCGGACCACATCGTCACTTAACATCAGGTGAGATTGTAGTCTAAGCACTGAGACTATACCGTGTAAAAACAATTATAACAAACAAGTACAAAGTTTATATCTACACGCTTAAAGCACGTCATCGGCAGATAACTCTTGTATCTCTCATGTCAATCTCGTATGTTTTCAGTCATAAAAGCTTTTATATGTATAAAACACGACTCAACAACACACGTGTGAAATTTATTTCTGTGTGTCACATGTAATTTATTTATAGCAGCAGACGTTTAGCGTACAGTGCACTCTATCTATATACAGCTGACAATATACGTGGCTCTTGGATATGTAGGTGCGTACGGTGAAATAACTATTCTCTATGCAACAGTGTTTGGACTCGCTTCCTGCGGTATACAAATAAATGAAATTAAAGTGTATGTTTGTAATATGAAAATAACAGATTTTTACTAAATACATATGAATGTATAAACGGTACTAAACACAAAATAGATTTGTTTTTTAAATTTCTGCCTGTTTGTTCCGGTATCAAATTGTGAACAAAATCCGATTCAATGAACAGTTTTACTGGGAATTGTTTGAATTTGTCAGCAAATATCTTTTGTTTTTAATAATATCAAAAATAAAGTAGAACTGTACAAAAAATAGGGGCCATTCTTTTCTAATGATTATTTTAATGACGGAATTGAAAATATAATACGCGAGCGGAGCCGTAGGAATAGTTATTATAATAATCATAAGTTAACTGAAAATTAAATGCAACACGAAAACAGCGAAAACCAGCGCACTTTAATTCGTTTATCTTCGATGTGCACCAAATACATAATGTTTGCTGAACTAATTCTAACCACACAATCTAAAATTAATTTAAATGATATTTTTTTATAAAAACTAATAATAGACAAATAATTTAAATTCCTTACAAACAATATTATTTTAAAAATAATTTTAAAAAAACTATTCTCCAACGCTATCTGTCCCATTTTCTGTCTATAATTATATACTTAAATATAACTACTTAAGATAAAGGGATTTTTTCTGTCTAGAACTCGGTTAAAATGAAACATTTTTTTACATTCAAACCTCTATATTGTGTAAACCCCGATAGGTTCTTTAAATAAAAAATGACAGAAGCAAACAGGTATACAATCCGCCTTATGATCCTCGTAGTGTATGGACGCCTGTAACAGCAGAGGTAACATAAGCGCGTTGCCGATTTTTTCTTCTTTGTAGATTTGTATATCGGCATCCAAACATGCAGATAAATAATGTGTTTTGGGGGTAATGTTTAAAATTTTGTTTTTTTTTGTTACGTCTCTGGTTTACATCAAAAAGTAACCAATACACAAAAAATAATGATAAACAGATGAACTATGTATATTGTTTACGAAAAACTGTATTGAACAGATGTCTTTGCTTATGTATTTTTTTTCAAACGATCTCTTAAAAAATATTTTGATGAATTTGAAAATGTTTTGTACGCGAGTAACTTCAGGCTACGGCTAATTACAGCAAAAAGTTAGTGTATTAGGCATTTGTTTGATATTACCCAACTACAAATAATCAAAATTGCAATACGCCACATGCCATAACACAGTACAAAGCAATAGAGCAATAAAGTCTAAATAAATTCGTAAAATACTCTATAGGTGTAATGGTTTATTGGCATCCGGTCTTTAACCCTCGCATTGGTCGGCCACGGATAAATAAAGAGGTCATCCGCATAGCGCTAATAATTTGTTTACAAACAGACTAACAAAGTGTGCGCTTGTTGGACATTAACTCCGGTAAATGTTAATAGAGTATTTCTATTTCTAACATAGTATTTCTAACACAGAAGTTTGTAATGATTGCAGCTTTGTCACACCTAACTATAGATGTAGTTACTTGTTACTTTTTATTAAAAGTATGGATTCATATAGATACGCCTGCGGTGGGTAATCAAAATGTCTGACATTTCATACGAACATAAATTCAATACATATTACACATGTATGTACGTCACTAGTATCAACATACAACACTACTCACTTTATACTTTACTAAAGTAAATGTTATGAATCTAGATCATCAACGAGTATATAAATAAAATAAAAATTCAAGTGTCGGGTAACAATATTAAAATAATATATTTTTACTAAATACATATGAATGTATGTATGTATATACGGATAATATAGAAAAAAAAAAAACACTTAATATTTTTGTCTGTCTGTTTATTTCGGCTAATCTCCAGAATGACTGAACCGATTATGACGAGACTGTTTGTGATAGATAGCTGAAGTTATAAAGTGTAACTTAGAATAATTTTATTTTTGGAAACTAATTAGAGTTCCGCGTAAATTGAAACTCATGTAATTGTGAATAAAGTCGCACATATAAATCGTATGCGATTCTCTTCTCATTCTTCGTTCCGATGTTGAAACTCAGCTGTACTGACTGGGTCGATCCTAAGACTAATCTTACAGTGGATAAAAGAGATTTCAGAATGACCTAGAAAAGACTAATAACTATATTTATTTAAATTCTCTAACTTACAGAGGTTTTTTTTTAATTGCCGTTTACTTCAGCTCTTTTTGTCTCTAGTTTTTGTGACCACAGTAAATAATGTTGATGAGTTTCGAACCTTGTAATAACTTTCAAATAACGTGCGGGTTTATGAAGGGCATTAAAATAATATTTATAAAGCTATTCCTTGTGTGCATTTAAATAAATAGTATATTACCGTATTTAATTATGGATAAATTAAGCATAAATTATTTTGTTTAATATAAAAATTACCCTCCGTTTGAAGCACTTGCGTATGCACGTATGTTTATTTTTTCGCGAACATTCAAAAATATACATATGTATAGTTTTTGAACGTGACAATATAAAGTGTTGAAAACAAATTCTTACTTATTAATTTGTAGTAATTGTTTACTTAATGTATATAACAAGCTTTAACAGTTTTTTTAATTGTTCAAGAGTATACCATTTTTGCATTTAACAGATCTATGTATACAGTCTGTATACATACTATAAAACTATAATTTCTAATCTCTTCTCTTAATCTAAGTTTTTAATGAAGTTGTCATCCCCACATAAACATTATATAGTTTGCATAGACCTAGGTAGCATTTCATGTGTACTGAGTATGGCGGATGCTGGGAGGATGAGGAGGAGTACGGAAGGAGATGAATGGGCTGCTGTTAAGCTGCTGATGGATGATGCGGAATATGAGGGGCTGTTGGAGCACAGGCTTCCCTGTGGAGGTGTATTTGGGAAGGGGTGGAAGGAGGTGCGGGTTCTACAGCAGAAGCCAGGAAGGAGCTGTCTGTGGCCACTTCGATTGGTGCGATGGTACCAAGAGAGGTTACGAAGGTGGCTACCAATGTGTTTAGGTCCATGGGTTTCGTGGAGAGGACGGGAGTGACCCTAGAGGTTGCCGCAAAGTTGAGGCAGACGGAGCGGTTTACTTGGTGGGTTACTAAGTATGCGTTGGAGATTGCGGAGTACACGCGAGAGGTGCTCCGGAGGAACAGGGAGTTAGACATGGAAGTGCAGGACTTGCGGGTAGATGTGGCGGACATCAGGGAAGAATATGGGGTTGCAGTAAAAAGGAGGGAGGGTTCTGGCGAGGAGGTAGCGTCGATATGGTGGCTGCTCTCGCGAGTACAGAGAGCCTGTGGGTCAGGCAGCGACTTCCCCCCCATCCCCAACTTGGCTGATTTTTGGGCGTGGGCGTTTTATGTATATTCATTTTATTTCTATTGTAATTATTGTATTGTAAAATATGGGAATAAATGTCTTTTCTTTCTATTATTTTTATAATATTCGGAGCGCTCTAACAAAATGGCAGCCCTTGGTTAAAACTCCCCAAGGGAGTTTTTTTAGACATCTCAGCAGAATTTGCGCTCTTTAATTATTATTTTAAATAAACTCGTGTACAATAACATAAACTATATCCATAAAACGCTGCCAAAATTACATAATATCTAATACTGAAAGTTAATTAATATGAAACAATGACTACTATATATGACAAGCCAAAATCGCGCTAAAAATCCCGTGGGAAAGTACGTCCAGTGTTGCCCGTTGGAAATGTCGTCGCCCCCATACAAAGGGCGGTGACAGAAAAAGGATTAAAAAGGATTCGTTCTCGACTTGGTGCGGTCTCTCTAAATAGATCTGTCGTTTCCTTCCATTGAGTTCATCTAACACGTGTGCTGTTGTGCACGTTCACGCTTTCTACGCCACACCGTGAGCAGTACGTTAGCATTACATTAGCATGTATTTTTTTATTGTAAGCAGAATAAAAGTCAATTGAAGTTTAAAAACCATAAAAAAACCTGAATAATTAAGAAACCACCAGCTACTTGTACTAAAAACAATGTTCAATCATTTATCGAATTTTCAATTTAAATGGATATAAGTACAGAATTTATTCTATAATTATCTAAATATTATACGCTATTGTTAAACCTAATCGAAATTTAAAAGCGTAAATTAAAAAAAAAACGAAATCATTTTGGAAAATCGTACGTACTCATTAATTTACTAATTAATCAAAAATTGTTTGTTAGGATTAGAAATTTATTTACAAAAAATACAGGTTTGCTTGGAAACACTAATTTGTACTGAAAAAACAGTAAAATTAATTTAATAATTAATACATTTATACATTGTGAATTAACCTAATATTGAACTATTAATAAATCAGTAATAATAGTACATAATTTAAAAGATAGGGAAATAAAAAAAATATATTGACACCTCAAAAACTTTGGCAGTGTAATACAAAAAATTCAAAACAAATACTTTTTATTTATTCGTTTTTAATTACACAATTTCTTTGACAAAGCTCTAACAGTTTTTATATTTTATGATAAAGCCTTGCCGGAAAATATATCTATGATCATTGAAAAGGACCTTTTAAATCGTTAAAGTGGTTCTCGACTTATAAGCCAACCAATGGACAGACAGACAGACTGACGTTCCCTTAAATAACCCTGTATTAATTTTAAATATAATATATTACTTTCTTGTCGAATTTATAACGGAGTTAATTAAAGTGCATAAAAAGGACCTGATAAGTTTTACGTAAAGTAATTAAAAGTAAATTTTGTTTACATAATCACTATTCAGATCTTTTCGCCCTTATTGGTGTTTGATACTTGAACGATACCATAAGAAAATTAGCAATTCAAAAACTTTATTTATTGTTTATTTAATTTGTTTTTTTATTGTACACCAATTGAATATAAATTATATACCTGTTGCATATAAAGTATAAAGGGCGGCCATATTGCTGCTAGAAATTTCTTCAGGCAAGCTTTGGATGGATTTGTATTAGGAAATCAGGAGTTATATATATACAGAGATACACAAAGTGCATACACACATAAGTATCATAAATTAATTAAACATTTAATATATACAATTGCAGTGTTTGTTAATATGTACGCGGTAGGTACGTGCGGCGACTCGCCGTGCGCACCCATGTTCAAGTAGTAATAAACCAGCTGTCCTAGAACTCGGTCGTTTCATTAGTAGCTATTAAGAGTATCCTCAAATATAACAACTGGCGACGAGAAGCTTACCCACAAGTGCAAAAATAAAACAAAAAAATGTATCGTTTCATTGGGAATTTAAGTGAATTCGACTTTAAAAGCCAAGACTGGCAAGTATTCTACAAGAAATTGATAAATTTTCTAAAACTAAATAATATTGAAAATGAGAATTGGTGTTCCGTTCTCATCGCACATCTATCAGATGATTCGTACCGGCTTGTGAGTAACCTTGTACATCCTAATGAGATAGAAACAATACCGTGGTCTGAGCTGGTTCAAGTACTCAACGGACATTTTCAACCGAAGAGATCAACATTTGCCGATAGGGCAAAATTTTATGATGCGATCAGGATGGACGGTGAAAAAGTCGAAGACTGGGCGGCGCGTTTGAGGGGACTAGCCGTACACTGTGATTTCGGTACAGAATTAAATACATTGCTACGTGACCGATTTATTTTAGGTCTGAAGGTAGGCCCAGAAAGAGATCGGTTATTCGAACAAGATTCGAAGTCCCTGACTTTTTCAAAAGCTATAGAAATAGCTCAGGAGGCAGCGTGTGCGCGTGCAGCGCGAGCTTATGTCAGCGATGGTGGTGAGCAGTGTATTAAACAAGAGAACGTGTACCGTGTTGGCGAGCGGCGGGAGCGGAGCGGGCCGGGCCCGTCGCAAACGGCGGCCTCAGCTGCCGCGCGATGTGCAGTGTGCGGGTTAAAGGGTCATTCCGTAGAAAAGTGCCGTTTTAAAGATTACAAGTGCTTAATGTGTGGGGAAAAAGGTCATCTTAAAAAAGTGTGCAGTGCCAAAAAGGTCGCGAAAGTTTCGTTAAAAAATATGGACGCTGACGAAGGCGACGGCCACAAGTGCAAGGAATGTGACCTTTACAGTTTCAGGTGCGTTCAATATGACCCCATTAAAGTGAATGTGTCTATAGATAATAACATTTATTCAATGGAATTAGATTGTGGTGCTGGACGTAGTGTCATATCACAGCAATTTTATAATGACAATTTTAAAATGTACAATCTAATTAAGTCGAATATAGTTTTTTGTCTTTATACTAAACATAAGGTGTCGCCTTTAGGTTATTTCAATTGTGAGGTTTATTACAACGGTATAAAACGAACTTTATCGTTTTATGTAATTACTGAAGGTGGTCCACCATTGTTGGGGCGAGATTTCATGGCAAAATTTAATATGAGTTTAGTATCTATGTCAAGTAATAATAATATATCTGTCAAACCGGATTGTCAGGAGGTGCAGCATATTCTGAATGAATTTACGGATATTTGGAGAGATGAATTGGGTTGTTTTAACAAATATGAAGTACATTTACATTTAAAAGAGAACTCCGTACCAAAATTTTTTAAACCACGCCAAATACCGTTTGCTCTAAAAGACAAAGTAGAGGAAGAGTTAGATAGGTTAGTTAGAGTAGGTATATTGATACCGGTACAGTATTCGGATTATGCTACGCCTATAGTACCAGTTCTGAAAGAGAATGGGAAAGTGAAAATAGCCGGAGATTTTTCTTGTACACTAAATAAAGTTTTAAAAATTGATAAATATCCTTTGCCTCATATAGACGAAGTATTCGCAAAACTAGGTGGCGGAGAACATTATTCTAAGCTGGATTTGAGTAATGCCTATAATCAGCTTTGTCTCTCCGAGACCTCTCAAAACCTTACAACCATCAATACACCGAAAGGCCTATTTAAATATACTCGTTTAGTGTACGGTCTGGCGAGTGCTCCCGCTATTTTCCAGCGTACAATAGAATCCCTAGTTGCAGGTATTGACGGCGTATCATGTTGGTATGATGATATCTGTCTGACAGCTCCGAATAGGACTCTTCATTTGAAGAGGCTTCGTATTTTGTTAAGTAGGATACAGGAGGCAGGCTTGAGACTCCAAAAAGAAAAATGTTCTTTTTTCCAAGATAGTGTGACGTATTTGGGTTTTAAAATAAATAAAAACGGTTTAAAAAACGTGTCCCAGCAAAGTAGATGCTATTTTACAATCCCCTGTACCTAAAAATGTATTAGAGTTAAAAAGATTTCTGGGGGTAATTAATTATTATAGAAATTTTATTCCGAACGCATCCTCCTTGTTATGCCCGCTAAACGAATTATTAAAAGATAACATAGAGTGGCACTGGGTACAGCGGCATCAGTTTGCATTCGATTCTGTCCGGAGAGAACTTGCTTCGGATCGCGTACTAGCACATTTTGATCCGCGAGCGCGACTGATGCTGACGGTGGACGCGGGGCCGTCGGGTCTCGGCGCGGTGTTAGCTCATTCGTACAGCGACGGTACTGAGAGACCGATTGCGTTCGGTTCGCGTTCCCTGACACCTAGCGAAAAGAATTACAGTCAAATTCAGAAAGAGGCGACGGCTATAGTATTTGGTGTAAAGCGCTTTCACCAGTATTTATATGGGTGTCAAGAACCTTTCATTTTGAGAACCGATCATAGGCCACTGTTGTCTATTTTTGGAAAAAAAGATGGCATATCAGTTACCGCCGCCCTACGTTTACAAAGGTATGCAATTATGCTATCTGCTTACAATTACGTAATACAATACATTAATAATAAAAATAATGTAGTCGCAGATTATTTTTCCCGGGCGCCGTTGGCTTACGAGCCGAATGAGTCAGTTGATAACAAACAATGTGAGGAACTACCTATAACTGTTTTTTTGTTTATGAATGCTACTCAAGAACCGGTTTCGTTCAAACAAATACAATGCGCAACGGCTAACGACAGAGTTATTCAAACTGTTATTAGATATATGCAACAGGGTTGGCCACGTAAGATTATGTGTAAGTACTTGAGACCCTTTTTTATGTGTAAAACAGATTTAGAAGTTATAAGTGGTTGTTTATTTCGTGGGCATAGAATTGTAATACCGACGGTGTTTCGAGAACGTATGTTAGAGGAATTGCATTGTGCACATTTTGGTATAGTTAAAACGAAAAGCGCGGCGCGTAGTCGATTATGGTGGCCGGGTATTGACGCTGACATCGAGCGAGTGGTGGGAAGCTGTAACGTATGCGCTGGGCAGCACAGCTTGCCTTCTCGTGCGCCGCCCTCACCCTGGCCGCGCCCGCCGGGCCCCTGGCACCGTATTCATATACATTATATGTCTGTAGGGCAAACGGTCCATTATCTTATTGTTGTAGATGCATTTAGTAAATGGTTAGAATGTATTCATATGAATTGCGGCACCTCCACTAGTGAATTAATATTAAAATTAAAGGAATTATTTTCAACTTTCGGTATACCTAACGAAATCGTGTCGGACAATGATATTAAGATATGTTCCACAGAATTCCAACAATTTTGTAAAAATAACGGGATTAATTACTTAAACTCACCAATTTATCATCCAGCTAGCAACGGCCAGGCTGAAAATTCTGTTAAAACTTGCCGAAAAATGCTCAAATGTATTATAGAACAAAATAAATCTAATATTTTCAATCCTCGCCTTATTAAAGACAAATTGTTGGGTTTTTTATTTGAATACCGTAATAGTGTCCATTGCACTACAGGCGTTACACCCTCTAGTTTAATGTTTGGACGTCATTTAAGAACCAGATTAGATTTAGTTTTACCATCAAACTTAGAAAATAATGAAGTTACATCTCATAAAGAACTCTGTAAGTCTAGACAATTTAAAATAGGAGAAAAAGTATGGGCAAGATGGTTTACGGCTAGAAAGGCTAGTTGGATGAAAGGAATCATTACGAACGTTACAGGGAATAGAATGTTTCATATTAAATTTGAAAATTGTGTTAATCCATGTATTAGACATTTAGATCAAATAAGGAAGTATACAGAGTCTAAAACAGACATTAATGTAAGTGATGTTGATTTTGCTGGAAGTGCGTCGGTGAGGGACCGGCCCGGCTCGACGAGATGTGTGCGGCCGGTACAATCAACATCACGGCTGAGCTCTGAGTCACCGTCGCCCTTATTTAAGCCACCGTCGAGCGTGCTACTACCAGCGCCGATATCGACATTGCAGTTGCCTGTATCAGATGAAGTGCGGGGGGAGAGTGAGGGCGGCGATGAACGGGAAGAGGCTAGTGATGAGATCACAGCTAACAGATTACCGACTGAGTGTAATGAACCAAACTTTCCTAATGTACAATCTATTGACACTAGAATCAACAAAAACGTTTTAGTCAGTGCGGCTGAGAACGATATGCAGCCTGGTCGGTCAATGAGACCAAAAGTATTCGTAGACTATAAAAAGTATTTTTAGTTGTTTATGTTATTAATTAGTTGTTTTCTTTTTATAACAGGATTTCGAATTAATGGGGGAGGAGTGCAGTGTTTGTTAATATGTACGCGGTAGGTACGTGCGGCGACTCGCCGTGCGCACCCATGTTCAAGTAGTAATAAACCAGCTGTCCTAGAACTCGGTCGTTTTCATTAGTAGCTATTAAGAGTATCCTCAAATATAACAACAATACAATTAAAAAGCATTTTATGTTGAAGCGACAAATATCTTTAACCTTTTTTTTTAAATGTGTTTAGCGATTGCGCGCTCGTCTTATTGCAAGGGAAGAGCGTTCCATAGTCCATAAACTAATACTATCTGTCTCATTTTGTCATACATATAATTTTGAAAAGAATGATTACGAAATACTTCGTTTGTATGTTACGCACTGGCTTTTGTTTTCATTTGCTATTTAGTTGCTGGATCATTTATTTGGATCAAAATTTAGACAAGCTAGATCTAGTGAATGGTCGTCATAATTTTGATATTAGAAGTAAAGACAAGTTGGCCGTCCCACGCTTTAGGCTAAGTAAGTCTAATAAAAGCTTTATAGGTAATAGTATTCGGTTTTACAATAAGATCACAAGTAACATTACCGATTTACCTGACAATAAGTTCAAGTATTATGTCAAGCAAATTTAATCTCAAAAGGTTATTACAGGGTGGATCATTACGTGAACGATAGTGATGTCTGGAATTAAACCACATCTCTGTGCTTCCACTAACATTATTAAGAATATGATTTGTAGAGTTTTTTTTTTTTTTTTTAATTATATGTATTATGTTTATTTAAAAAAAAGAACCAGATCGAGTTTCTTGCCGGTTTTTCTCGGCTGGGTTGTTTTTCGAACCGGTGGTAGTGTTTTAGACGTTCATAAGCGCCTTCTTAGGGCCTAAATTGAATAAAGATGTTTTTGATTTTGATTTTTTGATTTGAGTATATTTTGATGTTTTTTTTTTGTTGTTCTTATAGGGTCGCTACGAATACTCCGCACCTGGTGAGCTTGGGTACAGGTCGACTTAGCACGGCTGTAACACTACATCCCATCAAACAAGGTAAATAGCGTACACAATTATTTCATATCTTACGACTATCATTTAACTAAACTTCAGAGATGACGATTCCACGGGAATGGGAATATATATATATATATATATATATAACTTTTTGACTATGCGACTTAAATTACTGAATTTAGTTGTGTCGTAATAAAAAAATTATCAAATTATAAGTATCCTATGAGGTCGTTTAAATTAGTTGAAGGTTTCAAATAAATCACTTTTTTGTTTTTATAGTGTAAATGATGATGATTATAGTAGTAACAAATTTTTATTTTAACATAAATTTGTAGAAAATCAAAAGGTTTCGAGATTTATTTTTTGTATGAAAAATCTCAATTTTTTTTTAAGTATTAGTGGTTAGTTTATATATTAAAATAAAAGAAAAAATCATTGAATTTTCTCTAGAAATGGTCAGAATGTAAATGTGATATATTTTACATTAATTATTTAAATTGTAGAAAAAATCTTTAAAAATAAAAAAAAATGTATAAGAATATATCACTCCATTTGGACAAAGTGCAGTGAAGAATATATCACTCCATTTCTCAAAACGGTTTCAATTGTTAAAACAAAAATATGTGTACAAATATTAAGGAAGATGCTTTAAATGATATATAAATACAATGTGCAAACGTGTGTTGTCTTCACCTTTGGGCACTCTGCAATCTGCACTAGATTTTGGGTCTTAGAAGTAGACTAAGCATGGAGAACAAGTTCCTCATTTACAAGGTCATCTTAAAACCGATATGGATGTATTGCGCACAACTATGGGGGAGTGCTAACAATTTAAATGTATCCATACTGCAAAGAATGCAAAATATTATTTTACGAAGCATAGCTAAAGTGGCATGGTACATCACTAATATCGAAATCCACTATTATCTAGGGATGAAAAGTGTAAAGAAGGAAATAACCAACACTACGCAACAATATCATGAAAGACTGCAAAGGCATCCTAATAGACTGGCTTATACCTGACAACTCCTACCTATCAAAAGAGAAAAAAGGAAAGATATTTTAAAGATCTAACAAAGATGAGTAGTTGCTCTCGTTGGAGGACACACTCGGCCCGTGAACATTATTCCCTTCAATACATCTGATCATAGTAACATTTCACTGATGGCACTATTATTCTTTAAATAAAAGTATCAGAAACGCATGTTTCTTAAAGCTTCAGCGATGCCGATATTTATACCCCCATACATATGTATTATTTGTGCTAGATTCATATTCTAGTGGACAAAGAACGGCACGTAACTAACGAGACATTATTTGCCGTCGCCTACTCTAGCTATTTAGTGAAACGCGATGATGAATTAGTGGTAATGCGGGCGGAAACCTCGTCCATCGGATCGAATCGATTCGAATCGGATCGAATTATTCAAGAACCTGCTGTTCTCACGAAGGAAAACATCGTCATAAAACATTATTATAGTGATATTTTCTAATGATAAAGATACCTGAAACAATGATGTTCAAACTTGTCGTCGAACATTTATACATAAGTAGCGGCAGCATAATTTGAAAGGCTTGTGCTTTAGCATTAACGTTCTACTATAGCATTGCTTAACAGTGTGCAAAAATACATTTTAATGGATAAATATTGTAATAAAATAAATTATTCAATATTTTCAGGTAGGGTGACGATAGGAACTGATCCGACATGCGACATTTACGTTTTGGGTTCTGGTGTCGCGAGCGTGCATTGCCGCGTCGAGAACTCCCACGGCGTGGTCACCCTCTATCCCATAAGCGGTAGCACGTTACTTGACGGTCTACCAGTTGAGAAACCAACAAGGCTGTCACAAGGTTTTTATAACTATATATAAAACTATGCAAACTGTCTTGCATTACTGTGACCTATTTAGATCTTCGTATTCGTAGGACAGAATGTCATACTTCAAAGCCTTGGCATTAAGGTGCTTCTATCTAAAGTAGCACAATTTCTTATTCTTAAGTTCTTTGGGCATGCCTCGTGGCGAAGCCATGACTCGTTGGATCGCTTGGTTTTACAAAGGAATGTGAAAGGTACAATTAATATGCAGAAAACATCCATGCGATGGACTTACCAGAATAAGTCTGCTCTGTGCGGCTCTTTATATGATTGCAATAGATTAACAGATAATCTCGGTCATCGGTCGTTAGTTTCGCGAAGTATCATGAGACAAACACCTCTTTTAAATTCGTGAGAAGTATTTTTAGTTTTTGTTCGTACCAAAGATAATTTCGAGTAAATTATTATTGGTCCGCTACACAAAAATTGAAGTTTATGAAATTGCGAACAAAATACGATCCAATTGACAGCACCAAAAAAACATTATTTTCCAATGGTTATTTAAAAACTATATTACGCAGTGTAGAACATATGAAACGCGGGCGGAGCCGCGGGCATAGATCTAGTGCAACATAACATATAAACCAACTAACAGACAGACAGGGAAACGTTGACTTGTATATAATTCAAAGACTAGTAAGTACTAGGACGGTAACTGTACTTATAAATGTAATGCAATGATCGCAGGTAGCATGCTGACTATAGGCCGGTCGAACTATCTCCGGTTCAATCATCCTGCTGAGGCGAAGCTGATGAAGTCAGTCCTACCGTCGGGTCACGGGACGTCGATCGGCCATTGTCAGAATAACGAATACTTACTGCCCTCAGGTATAATATATGTTTTAATCAACATTCCATTCCTTGGACTTCGAGACCAATTTACTTTTCACATTTTTTTTTTCTAACCTATCTAATGCTGTTGACCGGGAGGGCCTTTACAGCTTCACCGAACTTTGTGGGCGAGTGTTGAAGACACTCAACCGCAAAAGGTAACTAGTACAAGGGTTACCAAATTGGTACGAACCTCGGCTTGGTCGTTACCCGAATGTGAAAACTCCCGCGGAATTTTGATCCTAGCTAATCCCTACATTTTTTTGTTTAATATAAAAAAAGGTTCCTTACAGGACCTATGTACCTGCGAGTTGTGTGCAGGAGTGTGTGTGCAGTGTTGTGCGTGTGATGCCCAGTGCATGGTCAGTGTCACTGTAACCACATGATCAATTTCCGAGTTCTCACACCCTTTTCAAAGAGCTCGCGAGCCGCCTGGTCGACACTTCTCTCGTCCAGAGAGCTAAACAATATCTTACACCACACATAATCATTGCCGTTCAATTTGGCAATGAGGTCAGCTTTCTGGGAACCTTCCAGTCTGGCGGTGAGCTGGATGGCATACATAACTTACAGTTAATTTTTATGATAATTATTATGTATTTATTTTAAATAAAGATCTCATTTGATGTTAAATGTCGATGTGAACTAAGATCTAGTTCTCAAGTAATGCAGTACACACCCATAACTGGTCGAAAAAAGATTTTGAACTTAATTTGATTGTTAACTAGACCCTACCGCCCCACGCTATGGTTTTTTTTTTGTTATGATTACTTATGGGTATTTTTCCCTTCATTCAAAGCTTAGCCTCATTAAACTGGAGAATTCACAACCAGGTCGATCAGCTTACTATTGCTGGAAAAACTTCGGTATAAATTCTATTATACTAGGTAATTAATGTAAAAAGCTATTAAAATAAAAATAGGGAAATAAATGTATGTAGCTTTGTTATGTTTGAGGATACTCTTAATAGCTACTAATGAAACGACCGAGTTCTAGGACAGCTGGTTTATTACTACTTGAACATGGGTGCGCACGGCGAGTCGCCGCGCGTACCTACCGCGTACATATTAACAAACACTGCACTCCTCCCCCATTAATTCGAAATCCTGTTATACAAGGAAAACAACTAATTAATAACATAAACTAAAAATACTTTTTATAGTCTACAAATATTTTTGGTCTCATTGACCGACCAGGCTGCATATCGTTCTCAGCCAGCCGCACTGTCTAAAACGTTTTTGTTGATTCTAGTGTCAATAGATTGTACATTAGGAAAGTTTGGTTCATTACACTCAGTCGGCAATCTGTTAGCTGTGATCTCATCACTAGCCTCTTCCCGTTCATCGCCGCCCCTACTCTCCCCCCGCACTTCATCTGATACAGGCAACTGTAATGACCCGGTGGGTAACGGCACGGACTCTACGGTACTGGGTGTCGATATCGGCGCTGGTAGTAGCACGCCCGATGGTGGCTTAAATGAGGGCGGCGGTGACTCAGAGCTCAGCCTTGATGTTGATTGTACCGGTCGCACACATCTCGTCGAGCCGGGCCGGTCCCTCACCGACGCACTTCCAGCAAAATCAACATCACTCACATTAATGTCTGTTTTAGACTCTGTATACTTCCTTATTTGATCTAAATGTCTGATACATGGATTAACACAATTTTCAAATTTAATATGAAACATTCTATTCCCTGTAACGTTCGTAATGATTCCTTTCATCCAACTAGCCTTTCTAGCCGTAAACCATCTTGCCCATACTTGTTCTCCTATTTTAAATTGTCTAGACTTACAGAGTTCTTTATGAGATGCAGCTTCATTATTTTCTAGGTTTGATGGTAAAACTAAATCTAATCTGGTTCTTAAATGACGTCCAAACATTAAACTCGAGGGTGTAACGCCTGTAGTGCAATGGACACTATTACGGTATTCAAATAAAAAACCCAACAATTTGTCTTTAATAAGGCGAGGATTGAAAATATTAGATTTATTTTGTTCTATAATACATTTGAGCATTTTTCGGCAAGTTTTAACAGAATTTTCAGCCTGGCCGTTGCTAGCTGGATGATAAATTGGTGAGTTTAAGTAATGAATCCCGTTATTTTTACAAAATTGTTGGAAATCTGTGGAACATATCTTAATATCATTGTCCGACACGATTTCGTTAGGTATACCGAAAGTTGAAAATAATTCCTTTAATTTTAATATTAACTCACTAGTGGAGGTGCCGCAATTCATATGAATACATTCTAACCATTTACTAAATGCATCTACAACAATAAGATAATGGGCCGTTTGCCCTACAGACATATAATCTATATGAATACGGTGCCAGGGGCCCGGCGGGCGCGGCCAGGGTGAGGGCGGCGCACGGGAAGGCAAGCTGTGCTGCCCAGCGCATACGTTACAGCTTCCCACCACTCGCTCGATGTCAGCGTCAATACCCGGCCACCATAATCGACTACGCGCCGCGCTTTTTCGTTTTAACTATACCAAAATGTGCACAATGCAATTCCTCTAACATACGTTCTCGAAACACCGTCGGTATTACAATTCTATGCCCACGAAATAAACAACCACTTATAACTTCTAAAACTGTTTTACACATAAAAAAGGGTCTCAAGTACTTACAAATAATCTTACGTGGCCAACCCTGTTGCATATATCTAATAACAGTTTGAATAACTCTGTCGTTAGCCGTTGCGCATTGTATTTGTTTGAACGAAACCGGTTCTTGAGTAGCATTCATAAACAAAACAGTTTTAGGTAGTTCCTCACATTGTTTGTTTTCAACTGACTCATTCGGCTCGTAAGTCAACGGCGCCCGGGAAAAATAATCTGCGACTACATTATTTTTATTATTACTTGACATAGATACTAAACTCATATTAAATTTTGCCATGAAATCTCGCCCCAACAATGGTGGACCACCTTCAGTAATTACATAAAAAACGATAAAGTTCGTTTTATACCGTTGTAATAAACCTCACAATTGAAATAACCTAAAGGCGACACCTTATGTTTAGTATAAAGACAAAAAACTATATTCGACTTAATTAGATTGTACATTTTAAAATTGTCATTATAAAATTGCTGTGATATGACACTACGTCCAGCACCACAATCTAATTCCATTGAATAAATGTTATTATCTATAGACACATTCACTTTGATGGGGTCATATTGAACGCACCTGAAACTGTAAAGGTCACATTCCTTGCACTTGTGTCCGTCGCCTTCGTCAACGTCCATATTTTTTAACGAAACTTTCGCGACCTTTTTGACACTGCACACTTTTTTAAGATGACCTTTTTCCCCACACATTAAGCACTTGTAATCTTTAAAACGGCACTTTTCTACGGAATGACCCTTTAACCCGCACACTGCACATCGCACGGCAGCTGAGGTCGCCGCTTGCGACGGGCCCGGCCCGCTCCGCTCCCGCCGCTCGCCAACACGGTACACGTTCTCCTGTTTAATACACTGCTCACCACCATCGCTGACATAAGCTCTCGCTGCACGCGCACACGCTGCCTCCTGAGCTATTTCTACAGCTTTTGAAAAAGTCAGGGACTTCGAATCTTGTTCGAATAACCGATCTCTTTCTGGGCCTACCTTCAGACCTAAAATAAATCGGTCACGTAGCAATGTATTTAGTTCTGTACCGAAATCACAGTGTACGGCTAGTCCCCTCAAACGCGCCGCCCAATCTTCGACTTTTTCACCGTCCATCCTGATCGCATCATAAAATTTTGCCCTATCGGCAAATGTTGATCTCTTCGGTTGAAAATGTCCGTTGAGTACTTGAACCAGCTCAGACCACGGTATTGTTTCTATCTCATTAGGATGTACCAGGTTACTCACAAGCCGGTACGAATCATCTGATAGATGTGCGATGAGAACGGAACACCAATTCTCATTTTCAATGTTATTTAGTTTTAAAAAATTTATCAATTTCTTGTAGAATACTTGCCAGTCTTGGCTTTTAAAGTCGAATTCACTTAAATTCCCAATGAAACGATACATTTTTTTCTTTAATTTTGCACTTGTGGGTAAGCTTCTCGTCGCCAGTTGTTATGTTTGAG
Source organism: Samia ricini (assembly GCA_014132275.2). NCBI lineage: Eukaryota > Metazoa > Arthropoda > Insecta > Lepidoptera > Saturniidae > Samia > Samia ricini. The sequence continues at coordinate 15,784,244 of AP028163.1, forward strand.
GATACTCTTAATAGCTACTAATGAAACGACCGAGTTCTAGGACAGCTGGTTTATTACTACTTGAACATGGGTGCGCACGGCGAGTCGCCGCGCGTACCTACCGCGTACATATTAACAAACACTGCAAGCTTCCAATCCCAACTCCAACTTTGCGAAATAATACATTTGGACGCTGATAAGTAGTGTCTGAACCATCAAGGACAAAATAATAGATTGACCCTAACTTCTCTTTTCTGAAAGGTTACCAGAACAACGACCAACCAAACATCCAATGTTACCAAACAAACAACCTATACAAAGATAACGCTATAAACCGCCTCGATCCAGACACGGACATGACAGTCAAAGAGATCGCCATAAAAAAAAAACCGCCCGTCGCACCCAAAAGACCAAATCGCGATCCAGATCAATCCGATTCAAATTCGGACCAAGAAACGACTAAACCTATTATAATATCAAGTATCATGTCTAAAGTGTCGAAATTCGAATATTACGCGAAACAACAGCGATGCGTCGGCCGGAGTCAGTTTTATACTACCAACGATGTCGAGATTTCCCCGAAAGTTTTTAGTGCGAATTCTATAACCTTGAACACTCCAGCGAAGGACGTTCTCGGTGGTAAAACATTACCGAACTACATGAGAAATAAAGAGCAGAAAACGATCGCACTAAATGAGAATAATACGGTCGATGCGAAGAACTGTTCCTACGCGAACGTTACCGTGAGGAACAAGACTCGAGTCGACGATATCGTTAGGAATCTCGACGAGACGTATAAACTACCGAAGAAGATCAACAACGATCGGCAGCAGGAGAACGTTTACGGGAAGATCAATAAGGATGTACCGATGGAATTTTCTAGAAACGATTCGAAGGAGGTGGGACGTTATGGGAAGATAGGGAAGGGCTTGTGTTTACCGTCGCCGGCTTTCGATAGGAATCCTCAGTATTCACCGGTGTACGTGAACCATTACGACAGGAGTCATGAAGCGGAGAGTCGGCGGATGAAGGTATGTTATTATCATTATTGTTTTCTTTTTTTGTATTTATTTTTACAGGTTCAAGTGATGCTACCGGAGGACACTTATTTCCATCGAGAAAAAAAGTTGCATCAGTTGAAATTATACTATAATAGACGAAAATTGCAATCGATTTAAAATTTAAATATCGAATTACGCATTTAGCCCTTCTTGTAAGCACAATGTAAGGCATGATGTTTGTTAAAAATTTACTAAAAATCGTATCAATTTTTCTTGAATAATCCCGAGAAAACTTCATATCACAACTTTCCTGATTTAGTCTTCTTTATTAATCTCTCGTTTTACTATAATGGTGTCGTCACAATGTCTTCTTTCAGCTCAGGGTTTCTATGAAACATAAGTGTATTTGGACCACACCATATTATTATTACTGAGCAGTCATCGTTTGAATAATTCACTACGTATTTTTACTTGATTTAAAGAATATAATTTTTTTATGGAATTTAGAAGAGACGTAATAAAAGTAAAAGGCGTCAATTACGCCATTACCATTGAATACACACTTCCGATGGCGTCACTTGAGACCCAGTACCTCTAGGCTTAGCGTGCTAATATTTTGAATCACGTTACACACGAAGATATGTAAATGTATAGAAAATCATTTTATGAATAATTACAATACACGTATTTTACTTTTGACATTTTAAACCAATAAAAGATCATTTTGAAAATGAATTTATTATACAATTTTCGATTGTAATGTATTAAAAAATCCACGACAAAAATTTCTAGACAGAATTTTTAACGGAATTACTATAAAATACTCATTGCAGAAATCAAATATTAGACAACTGAATTATAACAAAATTATCAACGCAAATATTGATACCAATCTATACTTATAATAAATGGCTAACGAGACGAAATCTGTTGCATTGAAAATATTTAACAAAAAATACTATTCGGGGCTTCAGAGTCGACTACAGAACACATATCGATAGTTTGTCTGTCAGTCTGTGTATTTATTAATTTGTTCGTCAATCACGCAAATACTACTGAACCGATTTCGATGAAATTTGGTATGATAGTAGTTTATAGTCTATAGTAACATCTAGCATATATGTATGAATAGCGATCTAGATTTACAAAAAAACATAATGAAGTGTATGGCATAATAACATTATCAATAAATAGTAAAAGGAATAGAAACATAAAAAAAATTAAAGCAACATTATATTTTCACGTATTCACGTGACGATGTTTAAGAAAAAAATCTATGCAGGGCTTCAGAATCGACTGCAGAACATATTTCGATAGTTTTAAAATAAAATCTGTCTCTCTGTTTATTAATTTGTACGCCATTCACGCAAAAACTACTGAACTGAATTCTATGAAATTTGGTAATGACATATATTGCATCCATGGGGTAAACAAACGACGCAAGTTGTCTGAATTGGAAGCGAGTGAAGCCGCGGGCACAACTAGTAAAAAATAAGACGTGAAATATTATAGGACAAAAAATTCGATTTAAATCGATCGAGCATACTTAAAATTTGCTCAAACAAGAAAAAGACCTCTTAACGTTTGTGTGTATTGCTTTGTCCGCGGTTTTACTAGCTTTTAATAATTTATCTCATTCAGTATTAGTTACTATTGCAAGACATTATTAGAAATGCCCTACCACCGTGCTATGGTTTCCCCTCACGAATTTTTACTTCACTGAAAGCTCAGGCTAATTTTAGAGTTGGATAGGTGGGCACGAACTCGTGTCCATTGACGTGGAATCCAGCCGCACTATGCCCTACGCCATTATTCTCTTATCATTATTATCTTCTGCCTGGTGCAACACGTCACATTATAATGTCAGTGATGCGAAATCCATGCCAACCCATAAATTTTACTCACATCAAAAATCGCTCAACTACTCGTTTATAAATGTTTTACGTTCAAACATAACCTTAAGTTTTGTTCGTCACTTAAGAGGATATCCTAGCGGCATTTATTACATACAAGCGTAGTTCCCTGTTTGTTCCCTGGACAATAGCATTATGGTAAACATGTTTATACCAAATAATGTATATCCACCACCACCATGCCCGTACGTTTTAATTTTCTTCGTAAATTATATATTGTAAAAACCAGGATCCTTTGAAAAAAAAAAAAAATGCTCGATTTTTACCGTCGTTTTCAGACGTTCGTCAAACAAATTTGATGGATAAAATTAAATAAAATAAATGTTCAGGCATAGCCAAAGTCTTTATTATTATAAAACTGAAAGAAAATTAAAAATAAATTGAGTTTTAGAGGAGGAAGGTACTACGAAGTGATCTTTTCGTCTATTTTGCATAGGTAAAATCAGCTCGAGCTGCAATTGTCTCTTTCGTGTTTTATCATTCTTTCTTTGGGGCGCAACGCGATTGCAATAGATTTCTGAAATACTTACTTTTCCGACCGCATGTCCTCTTAACTAAACTAAAATGAACGGGCATAAAAGTTTCATTACAAAAATATGAAATTAATTACATTGTAACTTCACTCCCCTCCCTCCTGCTTCTCTCGACAAACCTCCAAACGGCCTTGCCATTATCAAAGAGAGTCTTGATAAATAAACGCGATTTGATAACATAATAAAGGAACCATTAAAAACACGTTTCATATTGTAGTAACATTTTTATCTTTGATTAACAACGAAAAATTATAAAAAGTCAATCTGTCTGTGCAAAGAATTATTTTGTGTTCGTTTTTTGATCATCAACGTATATGTTCTTTATACTATCTTTATTTTGTACTAGCGTCTCGCCCCGGCATAGCACGGATATATAGGAATCACAAATTTTAAAAAAAATGTAGCCTATGTTATCCATAACAAAACAAAAATCTATTTTACTGATTTGTATTCTAAATCATGTACGTTAAGTTCAACATTGTTTTAAATTTATGTGCTTCTACCACGAAAAATACACGCTCGTATTGCAGACTAGTAGCAGACCGCGGCCCCGTCCCATATAAATAATTATAATAGTTCTGACACAATATTTCTTATAATTCTAGAGATTATAACCAACGCGTATCATGCAATTAAAAGTACATCTATATTAAACCTATTACAATGTGATTAAAAAAGATAACTTAGACAAACTTATTTCTATCTAGAGGCATGATTTTCTCTTTCTTTTATTTATCTATTTATTTTTGACCTGCGCGCTGTTTCTTTATAGCGTAACACTTTAGACAGAATACGTACTAGAGGACTTGTGTCAAGTCATCTACCCTCAACAAATCGTTAATGTGGTTGTGTAGATTTATTTATTTATTTATTTTTATACAATATAGGCTTAGTTCTTTGACCGCAATCTCACCTAATGTTAAGTGACGATGTGGTCCAGGATGGTAAACACACTAAGCCTAAAGGGTACTGGTTCTCAAGTGATGCTGCCGCAACACACCTATTGGTATTTGGTGACAGGATTTCTAACCTGAGGGTGATAGCTACCCAGGCGGGCATAATTAGAAAATGCCCTACTTCCATGCTATTGTTTCCTTACGATATTTTCCTTTGCTGAAAGCCCAGGCTGATTTTAGACTTAGATAGGTGGGCTCGAACACGCATCCATTATATGAAGAGTGTAAATTAGCCAAAAGTATTTTTATCCAGTTTTAGAGGCATGCATGATTTTGTATCTTTCCTTTGTTTATCTATTAATCTATTTTTATCTATTTATATTAATATATTTTTTAAATGTTTCTTTATAGCATAACATTTTAAACAAACAATACGTACCTACTATAGGACTTGTGTTGTAACAGTTTAGCTATCTTCAACAAATCGTTAATGTGGTTATGTAAATTTAAAATCGATTTCATGAACGAAACCAAGGGCTTCGGTTAGTCTATTGATTATGATATGACGTTGCGATAGAGAGAGCTACCTACTGCGGTTCTTTATGCGACAATTCTTTATATACTGTATCCGTATTTAAATCGAGAGTGATGTGTGAATAGTTTGCTTATATTAATATGTTACATTAGGTATACAAAATGGAAGATCGCAGTTTAACGGTGTTTGTGTGTGATAGAGTAGCCTCAAGTGTCCCAACGTGCATTATATTATGTCAGTTGTCTTTCGTTAGCTAAACGAGACTTGATCGAATAGTGGAATTTACAAACGAGTGATTAAAATTTTATAACGAAAACTACATTTTGGATAACCATTAACTATCCTACGGTGTCCCGGTGTATTTAGACACTGTTACTGCACAGTTTTAAATAAATATTAACGTTTAATAGTATATTTTTTTTTTTTAAAAAATATGCAATTTTTTGGATAAAAGAAAATACAACATACAACAATAAGGGTATTTTCACGTAATATTGATACATTTTTTTTAAATCTTATAACAACCTTACACGTTGAGATAATGTGAAAAACAAAACAGAAATACACAACTTCCGGATCCATAAATTCTAATCAAACTCAAATAATTTCACTAATAATCTATGTAGTTGTGTCACTAATCTACATTGATATTGTGGTCGGATTTCTCGTAGATGGACCCAGCTTCAAACCCTATATTATTTTCAAAATCGATACTAAAATACGTAGTGTGAAATACACTACCATTTGACCGCAATCTAACCTCATATTATGTGGTTCACGATGGTATACACACTAAGACTAGATGTACTGACTCTCAAGTGATGTTGCCGTAACACGGTGCTTGGTGACAGGTTTTTAATCTCGAGCTTGTAAGCTACCCAGGAGGACGGCATTAGAACATGCTCTACCACCATGTCCTCACGATGTTTTTCTTCACCAAAAGTTCAGGCTCATTATAGAATTGGGTAAGTGGGTTCAAACCTACGTCCATCAATAAGGAACCCGACCATACTACCATTTGAACACAAGTACCAAGTATCAATTCATTATTAAGTACTTTGCGATTTTGTACCAACGTCAGTATTTTTCTCTCTATTAGTATTCCTACCGTATGATAGTGATTTGAAAGTCTATCCAAAGTTGAAGTTTCTCTGTCGAAGCTTACAATTAAAATGGATAATAACACTTAACGATATCCGATACAGTAGGCAAATTGCCATATCTTTTACAACTTTCGTTTTTAGAAGTGAAAAATGTTTAGTCGTTTGTGTTTGTGCTTCCCGTGACATGTGTGTTAAATTATTTATCATTTTTGTTTTTAACTTTTATGACTTACGTTGTATTTTTTGTTTGTGTCAAATTTAAAAAAGTCTAAAATAATCGCGATGAAAAATTCTCTTATCAATAAAACATCAAATCAAATGCGGACATCGTTTAGATAATTCTTATAATAAATAAATTGAAAAAGAAATCGTCAAATTTCTTTATCTCTGTTTCTAAAGTATTTAATCAAAGTTTCTTAAATTATTTTGTTGAAATAAAAAAACAAAATGCAAGAACTAAATTAGAGATCAAAGAGTGACATAAAAATGACAGTGAAACCTACAAAAAAAGACCCGTCACACAAACAACTGCTGAGATTGTTTGTGGACAATCTAAAGAAGAATACGCTGGCATTAAAAGAATTAAAGTCTTCGATAGATATCAAATATAACAGAGACAGTAACTTAGACAAAATCATCGACATATCAAAGTCCGTCGACCAGAAACTAGACGTCGTTCACAAATTTACGCAACGATATAAAAATTTACCGTACGATTAACACAATATTAACGAACTACTATATAAAAGAGACGAGAAATCACGAAAACAGTATCGATGCGAAAATTATAAAGCTAGAAAGACAAATAAAACAGTCGTACGATGACCTAAAGGACGATGTCGCGAGAATGGCGTCCACAATTAATGTTGCGAGTCAGAATAATTGTGTATTTAAAAATATATCCTCGCCAATACAAAATAGTAATATTTTCGTAGTAGGAAATGATTTAAAAAACAATCAATTCAACGAACTATATTTTAAAAATGAAATCTATAACGGTATTATTAAGAAGATTGATAAAATGTTTTGTAACTTGGTAAGTTAGCATATGTTTTATAATTATATCGTTGCATTGATTGGTGAAAAAAGTAGAAAACTGGAAAAATTTAGATGTTATCAAGGTTATATTAAAAATTACAGTAATTGAGAACAATAATTTTAGATACCCTGTGGCATCTATATAATAAGCACAATTCAGTTCAGTTTTAGTTTAATAATTACTGACAATCTTTAACGGTATCAATTAAAATAATTTTGGAAACAGCTCCTCAAATTTTCAGTAACAATAATGGTCCAATAGCGCCCACTGTGTAGATTGTAAACGCTTTTATTTAAATAATAAAAGAAGCCTATGGATTTCCATAAATAAATATTGCGGATAATCAAAGGTTAAGATAAAGGTTTTACAAGGTTTTGTTGTATAAACAGTTATAATCTTATTTCAGGCATACCAAGACAGGGTTAAAGAGGAAGAGCAAAAGGAAGCCGAAACTGCACGACTAGAAGACATATTGAACATGTGTGCGGAATATGAGAAACAGATAGCGTCAGGTATTTTATTTGAACTCATAAGAATAAAATTCTAATTTAATAGGAATTTAGAGATTGACAAACATATTTCATTATAAGTAAGGTATTATAATTCAGAATATTTAACAAAAAGACTGTCCATCGAGATGTATGGTTATTATCTGGTCATAATTGTGTCAAGTTCTACAGTATGGTTCCAAAGTACATCACCGATTTATCAGATAATAAGTTTAAGTTGCATCTCAAGCAGTTTATAATGTCCAAAGGTTATTACAGGTGTCTCATTATTGAGAAGGAGGATGCGTAAATGCATTTCTACTTGTTAAAAAAAAATAAGATAAAATAAAAAAGGGTGTACCATTACATGAACAACAGTGTCGTCTGAAAACGTGTTCTCTGTGCTTCCGTAAAACAGTTTATTAGTATTATAAATTAGTTGTCTGCCCGCGCCTGAGCCCGTGTTTCAAATATTCTACACTGCATTTTAATTTTTTCATAGGGAACCCTAATTATTATCAAAAATTGAAAGTACCCGGAGTAACTGAAGCTATTTACCAAAAAAAAAAAGTACCACCAAAATAGGTCCAGCCGTTCCCGTAATTACCCATTACAAACGAGAGGTTTGCCTGACAAAACATATATAAAAATGTGTTTTTAATAAAGTTTACTGGACGATGACAGACGATGTGCTGATTTGAGTTTACTAACTACAAAAACAGCCATGTAAATCTTTGATAAACATAACATAACATAAACTCACGCCTGTTATCCCCGAAGGGTTGGGCAGAGGTGGAATAGCGAACTTCACCACCCACATTTCGCCGAGCTTAGTTCTGACCCAGATGTGACAGGGGGCGAGCCTGTCGCCATATCGGGCAGGCACAAATTCCAAACTCCGGGATGATACTGAGTAGAAAAACCCAATACCACTTGACCCGACCTGGGGATCGAACCCGAGACCTCAGAATGGCAGTCGCACCGTAATACAATTGCGCCACCGAGGCAGTTTAATATTAAATTTGTAAAAAGCAGTAAATCTTTGATAAATGAGTTTAATCAATAGCGGTAGTCTAATTGGCTCCCACGGACAATGTCTAATTTAGTAAATACATAATACAGGATAACTCTCAATCTTCTAGAATAATTCGATTTTCTTTAACTGATTTGTATAACAATAAGCGGGTTTTCATGTCAGAATCATTTTCTTATTTTTTATCTAATATTTATTAAAATGTAGAGTTTGCTGTTTTTGGAACTAATAGACTCATTTCACATTCTTAGTGCAAGAAAGTGATTTCATGTTGACAGCTGAAAAACATAGACACTTATTTCCAGGAATTATATGGGTTGATAGCAATGACTGTACAGATGTAAATGTATTTTCTAGGTATCCCCATTACGCCAACAGAGAAAAGACCTCACAATAAAATAATAACGAACGGATCTCTCCCGCGAAGCGTCGCACTTAACAACCCTAACTTCGTGCAAACCAGCGATGGTTATTATAAGTATGTATTAAATCTTAGAATACCCTCGACTATTAGTTGCGTAATATATTAATAACCAACTGTCGATATTCGATATTTCAGGTTCGAAACTAGTCATAAAAACAATACAGTCAATAATTCAATTAACAAATCTCTACCGATACAAAGAAATCTCTCTAGTTATGAAAATATTGACCTATCCACTTCACCCACACAAATTGAACAACTCACACCGGAAGTTACGATATCATCACAGAATTACGAGAACGTAGGTCGTATGGATGAAATAGGAATTCCAGTATTCGACGATCCCCCTAGGCATGTTTCTAGTCCGATTATGATAAAGGACAACCGAAGCGAAAACTGCATGCCAACGCTTACATCACCCGTGAACAGTCCATACGAGAATGTATACTATAAAAATAACATATACAGCAATTTACAACCGAAATCTCCAAATACGCAAAGTCCTCGTACGAGAATCAAAACGTCTTTCGCTCATAAGAATTTAAGTTCACCGCAATATTTTATATTTCCCACACCTCCTCCCGTTGATGATGATAAACGGCCTAACTTCGAAGTAACCGTAGAAGTTCAAGAAAATATTAATACAATAGAAAATAGTAGAAAAGAAAAAATCGGCATAGAAAAACAATTAAGCCTGGAAGAAGAAGAAATACCCATGATAGACGATGTCGGTCAACCGAACGACCTTGAGTTTAGATATTCCAAAATAATAACTGAAAAAGACATTAAAGATATACCTATTGATAATTTACCTAAAAAGGAGACTGAAATAACTAAAGACAAAAGTTTTGAAGATGTGAAGAAGGAATTGATGGCAGACATTCCAGAATTAGAAGCATTCGAAAACGATTTACAAAAGACTAAAAGAGAGAAACTAATCAAAAACATATCCGAAGATATTAAGAGAATTGATATAGAAGGCGATTCAATCGACAGTACGGTTTTAGGTGATAGTTCAGATGAATTGAAGTCTAAGTTTGATAAATTGAAAGAAGAAAGAAAAAAAATTAGTTGTCGAAATTCATGATATTAAATGTAAAATGTCCGAAATTCGGCTACAGGAAGACGATGTGCTCAGGGAGGTGAGGATATTTTACCAATTTTGATATTTAAAAACATTATTGGTACAATTATAAAAAATAACATTGTAGTTAAATTGTGATTCATTTGGTTTTGCTTATTATCGCAATTTGATTCTTTGAGTATAGAAAAAAAACCCATTTTATAATTAAAAATTTTTTTTAGTAAAGTGGATAAATTTAGAGGAATAGAAGTTGAGAGCTAAAAATAATAAATAAATCGTTTTGAATCATTATGTTGAAAAAACAAAATTATGTAGTTGAAAAAACAACAAAAACACAGGTTCTTATTAACAAAGCATGTCTCTTATAAGATCAATCATTGAAGCTTTGTGGAATCTTATTTTATTCTTCCTCCAGAGTTTATTTAATATCTTCTTTGTCTTTTAAGACTTCATTTTAAACTATTTTATAGATCTTAAAACTATGACTGTAATGTGGCCGCTAAATTTCGACATGAATGTTTTTACTTTTTTTTTACACGATATAGGCTCAGTGCTTTGACCACAATCTCACCTGATGTTAAGTGACGATGTGATCCAGGATAGTAAACACACTAAATCTAGGTACTGGTTCTCAAGTGATGGTGCCGTAACGCACCTATTGGTATTTGGCGACAGGTTTTCAAACTTGAGGGTGGTAGCTACCCATGCGGACATTATTAGAAAATGCCCTACCACCATTCTATGATTTCCTCAAGATGTTTTCCTTCACCGAAAGCTCAGGCTGATTTTAGAGTCGAATAGGACGATTTGAACCGCGGAATCCGGCCGCACTACCCACTGCGCCATCATCGCTTCTCTACTTGTATAAAGTATGTATATAACTACAGCTGGAAATGGAGAAAGCTCTTATCAAAGGCGAATACGATTCGGAAATCGCTATACTTAACATTGAACAGCAGAAGAAAATCGCTTTGGTGGAGAAAGGAAAGAAAATCGAAGAGGAGATCAAAGAGTTGAAGGAGAAGCAAGAGACGAGGCAAAATGAAATGCGAGATAGAGTTGAGATTGCCACGTTGAAAGTTGAAAGGTAAATTAATTAAAAATCTATAAACTATAATTGTATTGAATATATTTTATCACATTTATTGTTTAATGAAAAGAAAAATGAGAGATTAGTTTTTTATAGATCGTTTCATTAAGGTCTTTTCGATGGATTACAGAAAATAATAGATTATATTTTATGCTAGCTGTGTGCCCGCGTTTCTTATAATATTTTCCCTTCGTTTTCATATTTGTTTTATATAGAACCAAAATTATTTTCCTAAAAAAATTTAGTACTAAGGTAAAGTATAAATATTTTTCATGAACTATAGCGATTGCCCGTAAAACTGTTCATTGAACCAGATTTTATTCTATTTTTTAAAGAGTTTTAATTTTGTTTTTTTTTTTAACTTAACTGAAACCTTAAGTATTTTTGAAAATTAAAAGTACCCTAAGTAGTAACTTCAGCTATCTACCAAAAAAAGTCCCGTCAATACGTCCACCCGTTCCGGAGATTAACCGTTACAAACAGACGGATAGAAAAAAAAAATTGTACATTTGGTATAAGTGCTGTAAATACATTTATATCTATTTAGTAAAAAAACATTGACATTACAAACAGACACTTCAATGTTATTCATTAGTATAGATTATAATAAAATTCACTTCTGCCCTTTTTCTTTAACTGTAATAATTGTTCGCAATCATTATAGTGGACTTCCGATTGCATTTGACACTAAGTTAACAACGTATTTTAATTATATTTCCCTATGACGTTCTTTTCTTTATGATATTTAATTATTCCATGGATTTATGAAAAGCTATACCTGCTATAGTAAAAAAATAAAATACATGGTTTTATTTAGATTGGAGAAGAATTTGAAAAATGGCACTGCAACTTTTGAAGAGTTACAAAACGCTCAGGATATACTCGATAATGAAACCAAAATATCCGAAGACCTAGAATTTCAACATCTAGAAGAAGAGTCTGAATTGTAAGTGATTCATTTTTTATCTTGACTTCTACCAGAAAGATGTTTTAGGTCTAGGTTTTTTGCTAACGCAACATAGTTGATCGCTACCAAATGATCTTTTTTTAACTTGTTCAGTTGTTATATTCATTTCATTGTAATAAATATAGTAGAAATTTTATTTATTTAAACAAATAATTATTTATTTCTCAAAATCTGCGTATTTCTTTGGACATTGATAATTGTATATTTTACCTAGATACAGTATATTTGATTTTTATTTCGATATATCTCACGAAAGTCTAATGTCGATGAATTTCAACGGATAAATCCATAAGTAAATATATAACTTGAATAGAAGATTAATTAATTTGTGCAATTATACAGGCTGTCAAACCGAGAAGACTTACAGAATGAAATAATATCACTAAGCAAAAAGATCGAGGCTCAGAAAACTCGAATTCTAACTCTCAAATCGGAAGCTAATAACAATTTGACATCAGCACTCGACGAAACCAAGGTTTTGCATTCCGAATACGTGAAACAGCTCAACCGAGTCGAAGAGCTTACGGGGAAAGTGCAAACTATAGAAAAAGAATTAAAACCTATCGTATCTCGAAACTGAACGAACTGGAAGGAGCACAATCACCCGATAGCGCCTTCTACACGGATCAGACCAGAGGGAAATCCGGTGAATACGGATATTCACCGCAGAGTTCGGACAACGACGATCTAGATCTGAAAACTAATTTCGAAAACCAAACGAAGAAAATCAAAGATAAATTCAATTCGATTGATCAGATGTCGCAGTCGATGACGGTGGAGCTGGAGAGACGTATCAACAACGACGACGATACCAACAGATATAGCGAAAGTCCATCTAAGTCTTCGACTTCTTCGAAAGAGAAGAAAGGATTTTGGGAAAGGAATTTCGATTCGTTGAAACGAAAAAATAAAAAACCGAAATCGCCGGAGAAAGTCGACATTATGTCGCAAAGTTTGAACGAGAATTTATTTTACAACAGCGAAAACATCGAATCCGATTTCGATAGATTCAACAGTTTGAGACATTCCAAGAAGAAAGATAAAAAGGACATCGGCCCCGTCAAGAGTAGTTCCTCGTCGAAAATACCAACATTCGCCGCTCTAGGCAAAATTATGAGAAAAGACTCATTAGGGAAAAAGTCTAAAGACGCGGTTACCCTTAGAAACGATGATCCGGAAATTAAAAACAGATATATCAAAAACCTCAAACCTATTAACGCTGACAATAAATACGTCAAATCCAAATCTTTATCGCCAGATAAAATGAAAAATGACGATATAGCCGAGGAGACTACTGAAGAGTTGTCGACGCAAAAAACTCGGGTGACCTTTGAGAACGACAAAGGGGGGGAAAGTGCTAAAGGGAAAATTTTACATAGAAAGAGCTTCGGTGACGAACCGAACGTGAGACTCGACGCGCAGAAGATGAGTGATTCGGGAAAGATTCCATCGCAAGACGATATAGACAGGATATCGAAAGTGACTATAGACGCACCGATACTCCCGACGGATGCGGACATGAACTCGCTCGGGAAGAGAACGTTAGACAGCCTGATGGAACTCGAAAGGAGAAGGCTCGAGATGTTGGAAGAACAAGGTAAGATAAATTAAAATCTCTTTTTGTCGCTCTTTTGACCTCTCGCCCTTCTTGTAGAACAAAACCCTTAAATCCCCTATCATGATTACATAAGCACTGCCAAAAAACAAACCGAAAATTAATAAGTATTGCATACGTGATCACAACAACAATCATTTGATTCGTACGTAATACTTGTACGGCCCCTTATCAGTGTCCAATGTGAAATGAAATATAGTTTTATTTAGTACTAGCTGTGTGCCCGCGGCTGTGCCCGCGTTTCATATGTTCTTCACTCCGTTTTAATTTTTTTATTAGGAACCCTAATTATTTTCCTAAAAAAAAAGTTTAGTACTAAGATGAAGTTAAAATATTTCTCATTAAAGTGTTATAAACACTTCTCCGTAAAACTGTGTATTGAATCGGATTTTATTCAAATTTTTATGGCTTTTATTTTTTTTATGCCAAACCCTAATTATTTTCTAAAATGAAAAGTACCCGAAGTTACCCGGAGTAACTTCAATTATCTACCAAAAAAGTCCTGCTAAAATCCGATCAGCCGTTCCGGAGATTTCCCGGAACAAACAGACAAACAAAAATTTGAAAATTTGTATATTAGGTATTAGATATCGTATATACATTCATATCTATTTAGTACAAAAAAATAATTTTTACATTACAAACAGACATTTCAATTTTATTTATTAGATTGAATATGTTGTTTGGGCTCTTATCGACTGGGTCGTTGTTTCGAACCGCTGGTAGTTTTTTTGACGTTCATAAGCGCCAAAGAATAAAGAATTTGTTTTTTTTTTTTACACGGAATAGGCTCAGTGCTTTGATCACAATCTCATCTGATGTTAAGTGATGATGTAGTCCAGGATGGTAAGCACACTAAGCCTAGAGGTACTGGTTCTCAAGTGATGCAGCCGGAACACACGGTATTTGGCGATAGGTTTTCAAACTTGAGGGTGGTAGCTACCCAGGCGGACATTATTAGAAAATTCCCTACCACCATACTATGGTTTCCTCAGGATGTTTTCCTTCACTGAAAGCTCAGGCCGATTTTAGAGTTAGATAGGTGGGGATCGAACTCGCGCTACCCGCTGCGCCATCATCGCTTCAACGTGTTGATTTAACGTGGGCCTTTCACAGGCTGTCAAGTGATAGAGAACGAAAGGGAGAAGATATCCGAGCTGAAGCGTCGGGCGCAAGACGAGACCAAGAAAAACTGTGGGATCAGAAGTGCAAGGATAAGGTTCTGTCGCCGATGCGGCGGTTCGAGAAGACAGACAGCGGCGAGTCCGAGAGGCAGGCGAACGACGAGAAGATTCTGTTCAACAGTCTTCTAGAAGATTCCAACTTCGATGACAGTTTTATTGTCAACTCGACGGCTTACGATGACGGGTGAGTTATAACCTCTATAAAGCACTATTATATTTGAGGTACATTTCGAAACATGATCGAGAGCAATACAAAAACTTTTTTTGTTAAAAAAAAACAAAACCGACTTCAAAACTACAAAAATGCACTGAAAAGTCAATAAATAATTAGCTTAATAATCTGCTTCGTTAATTTTTAAATCGGTGCCAGCTTGTAGATAACAAAGTGGTGTAAATGTACGTCGCTAATTATATTCAATTTTGATCAATTGTTCTTTAAAATCACCCGAGTCCTTTATTTAGCTTATATGTAATTGTGACAAAGGTTAGACAGTTATTTCCATTTGTAAATGAGTACATTAATAAAGTAATTATTTATTAACTTTTTAGTGCATTTTTATACTTTTTAAGTCGGTTTTGTTTTTAATTTAAAAAGTTTTTTTTTTCTACTTTTTAGGTGTAGTATGACTTTTATATATATGAAACTGAATATATTAAACACATGTAAGTGTCTACAATATACGAGGCTTTTTCTCAATTTCCCTGAGTTCCAAGGATCAGATGATGATCCGGTGGAATTGGGACCAGATCGGAAGTCGGAAGTACTCCTTCGATTAAAAAATGTTGAAAAAAATTTACAAAATCGTACTGGCTTAACTAGGGTCTTGATTATTCCAAAACTGAAAGAAAATTAAAAATCGGTTCATTTTGGAGGAGGAAACAGGGTTAAACGAAGAGATGTTTTCATCTATTTTGCATACGGTAAAATCAGACCGAGTTGCGGTTATCCCTGTCGTGTTTTCTAATTCTTTCTTTTAGGGTGCAACGCGATAGCAGATTTTTGAAATACCTACTTTTCCGACCGCATGTCCTCTTAGCGATGAATCAGTTACATACATATGTACAGTTGATAAGATAAAACCGAACGCCGTTACAGTCGCGCCACGAAACATATCAATTAACGACGCGTTTTGCGTTAAATTTGAAAATATATGTTTTAGTGTTTGTGAGTAATAAGCGATTTTAATGTTCACGTCTGTGTGTTTCAAAACGGAAATGTTTAAAAGTTACTCACGTTTCCGTCACGGCCGCACCTGTGTTTGATGGAAATCATTCTTTACCGATTGGGAGGATGTGTTGTGTTTTGACAACTTCACAATTCAATACTAAGGATTAGAATTATGTGACCACGATCGCATTTTAATTCAATTTTCTATTAGTGTGTGGTCACTTAACATTCATGGATTACATGTCTGTTTCTAACTTTTAGCGTGATTTCATTTACAATGATGTATCGATTCAATTTTACATTTGTTTGTTTGCCTAGTGTTTTATACACTAGCATTTTTTTTTTTTTTCTAAATTCTTGTATTTTTTCACCGCATTATATGCCTCAATGTATAGCTAGACACATATTTAACTATTTAATGACCATTTTTGTGTAAATCACTTCAGTAATTATCAAGTTATAAGACAACTAACAGAAAGATAGTTCAAAGTTACTTTTTTAATAGACTAGCTGCCCTATCTGAAATGCTTGGGTTACGTTAATGTAAAAAATACAAGAAAAATATTAGACATTTAATATTTTCATACGCCTACCAAAACGTAGTTATCAACCATTTTTTTTTATAATATTTCTAATGCAGAATAATAATAAATTAACATTGGCATTGCCTCTCCCAATATTGTAAGAAACAAAACATAAAAAGATTATCACGAAAATCGCTCCTGTGGATTAAAAGATTTGGTAAAAAAAAAATAAACAAATATGACTTTATATATTAAAATAGATAATATAGATAAGATCGCATACAATTCGGTGTCATGTGTCATAGAATATCTCATAATTTAGACATACAAACATGTCTCGTGAGTTCATTTAATATTCATTGGTTCATATTCTGCATGACATCATCCTTCTTGGTTTGAATTTTACTCGGGAATATTACCTATTGTGCTATATAAATAAGTATCTCTTGTGATAAGTCGTACATTCTTTTATACTGTAAAATCTGCACAAAGATTTTTATTAAAGAGTAGCTGTGTGTCCGCGGCTGCGCCCGCGTTTCAATATGTTCTTTACTGCGTTTTAATTTTTTATATGGAACCCTAATCATTTTCCTGAAATTCTTTTATTACCAAGATAAAGTAAAAATCATTCTCATAAATTCAAACATTTGCTTGTAAAACTGCATTGAATCGAATTTTATTCAATTTTTTATGAGTTTTAATCTTTTTACGCGATACTCTAATTATTTTCGAAAATCAAAAGTACCCTAGGTTACGCGGAGTAACTTCAGATCAAAAAACCAAAAAAAGTCCCGTCCTAATCGGTCCAGCCGATCCGGAGATTACCCGGAGCAAAAAGACCGATAGAGAAACATTTTAAAAATTGTATTTTTGGTATAGGTATTGGTTAGGTATTTGGTGTAGGTAGATTCATATGTTTTTTGGTAAAAAAACTATTTTGATATTACAAACAGTCACTTCAAATTTATTTATTAGTATAGATACATAGAGAACAAATTATGTGAGAGTTATAAAATCCAAATTAAACCTACTGTCCAGTTTTCACCCATATATAACTGATAATGACATCTGATAGACTTTTTTTAAAGCTTCAATATAACTATGTTGGTTTACAAGTGTCTCATTAAAAAAGTTCATTTTAGACTAACATGCCCATATTGTTTTAATTCTATTTCAAAAATAATTATGTATAAGCATATAAATTATGCCTTATACTCGTATAAATAACATCTAACAAAGCAAAACAAATCTCATTAAATTATTAATTAGGAAGTATGAAGAACACCTGAATATCATTCGAATGTTGCACCGTAACGTCTCAAGAGCATAGCCTAGCGGCATTTATTCCATACAAACGTAGTCCACTGTTTCCTCCCTGGATAATAGCATTATGGTAAATATTTTTATATAAAATAATATATATCCACCACCGCCATGCCCGTACCGTATTGATGTTTTCCATAAATTAGTTATTGTAGAAACTAGAAGCCTTTGAAAATTACAAAATTTTTTACCATTATTTTCAGACGACCGTCAAACAAAATAATAAAATAATGGATAAATAAAAAAAGCAAAACGTACAGTCATAGCCATAGTCTTTATTATTCTAAAACTGAAAGAAAATTAAAAATCGGCTCATTTTTGGAGGAAGTAACTACTACGAAGCGATGTTTTCGTCTATTTTGCATAGGTAAAATCATCCCGCGCTGCAGTTGTCCCTTTCGTGTTTTATAATTGTTTCTTTGGGGCGCAACGCGATATCAATAGCTTTCTGAAATACCTACTTTTCCAACCGCATGTCCTCTTAATTGAAACACAAATCCTTAACATTAGATACTTCATGACCGACTTTCACTACATTCATAATCAAGTCATATCTAGCTAGTAATTACAATCGATAATAACTCATAGTGCGATAGAGATACTCCACTTCACCGCAAGTATGTCAGTAGAGCAGGATAGATATAGTTTAGTCGACAATCAAATTACTGAGCATCGATACACTGGTTATTTAGGTTAACCTTATTTAGACTTCGCCTATTGTGCTTACCTACAGGCTGATTCAATTTGGAAAGTTATGTTTTACATTTATTTTGTTTTATTGACGTTTATATTAATTTTTAGAGTGATCTTTACATGATATAAAAGGCAACGTTCTTTGTCTGTCTGTTAGTTGGATTATAAGTCGAGAACCAACGGTTTTTTTTTTTTTAAACTTAGATATACATTTACATTGGGTAGTATATAAGTTATGGGGATAATAGTAAATAAAGTCGAGAATATTATCCACCATTGTATTTCTTACAATATTTTAATGAAACTTATTTATTCAAGAGATTTAATACAGTAAATATTTATACAAATTGTTAGTTTACAAACGTAGAATCTTATGCGGACGAAGTCGCGAGCACACATAGTAGATAATAATACATGTTTATTATCTTTTCAAATACACGGTGAAGCGTAAAAACCAATAATACTTGGTTGTAGTACTCAGGCATCCATGTTATGTATACGACATAGAGTTTATACATCTCTAACAAAAATGATTTTAAAATCTTTGTATTTTCTCTCTCTCTCTCTGTTTTTTATGCGATTTTATATTTTTACTCGTGGACCCGATACAAATATATAACAATAAACCTGTATTAAAAATATAACTGGTTAAATGTTGAGTATTCGATTTAAAAGAAAATAGAAGATCCTCTCGATAAGTGTTAAGACCACTACACTTATTTCTACCGCTAGTGTTGGCTCAGTGATTAGTGCGCCCGGATTCCTCACCAATGGATGCGGGTTCGATCCCTCCTATCCAACTCTAAAATCAGCCTGATGTTTCGGTGAAAGAAAAACATCGTGAGGGAAACATAGTATGGTGTTAGGGCATTCTCTAATAATGCCTGCCTGGGTACCTACCACCCTGAAGCTTGAAAACCTGTCGCCAAATAGTAATAGGTGTGTTCCTGCAGCATCACTTGAGAACTAGTACCTCTAGGATTAGTGTGTTTCCCATCCTGGACCGGACCATATCGTCGCTTAACATCAGGTGATTGTGGTCTAAGCACTGAGCCTATACGTTATGTGAAATGTATCAATCATCAGTCCAAATTGTAGCAAACATTATATTCAGTAAGTTTTGTTGACCTTGAACATAACTACAATTACTGTTTAGTGTTAGCGCCTTAATATTAGATAAATTGCACGTCTTCCTACCTACTTCTATTACAAAAGAAACCTGAACTGTCATTACATTCCGTAAATGTGCAGATGTAAATTATAATAATTAATTTGATAGCCTTCATGCTGTACCTAAATCGTGTTTCATAACTTCCAAGTGTCACTATTGAGTGAACAGTCGCTTCCAAGTTCCTCGAACGCGATAAACGTTGTTAGACATTTCGTGAAACTTATTCTAGATTTTTACTAAACGAATTATATACAACAAACTGTGCGTTTTCATAATTGCGAAATTAAAATAAATTTAGATAAAGTAACTTTTAAACAATTATAGACCATTCAAAATAATCTGAAAATACTAAATACACGCAAACAACGGGCACTATTATACGCAGACAGAGGTGAGATAACGTGTGTGATGCGCGTGCGATTGGAGGATCGCGGTCAAGGTCACGCGTGTCACCCAATAGGCACACTTGAACGTTTTACTTTCGAAACTTCTAATTTTGAAGTAATTAAAGCGATTTCTCCGCACATCGCCTGCTCAGTGTAAATTTATATATATATATATATATATATATATAATCCAATTTTCAAATACCACCTGTATATTCACATTATTATATAAACAAAATGTGTTATCTGCGATAAAATAAGTTTCGTCGTATCTATGACATTCCTTAAAATTTATCCCGTTTGTCAGATATTCTATTTACGTATTCATTTCAGAAGATTCATCGATAAAATAATTCTTAGCCCAATAGTGGAAAATTACAGAAAGTCATTTTTAAACCAAATTCAATTTAATTGTATATTTCAATATTACTAAAGATACTGATATACCCGATCAATAATATGTCCGTAAATATAATTTACTTTGCAATTCATTTTACAAAAACTATAATACAGTGTTCGTAAAGGTGACGTGATAGAACAAAATATGTGATAAGTATAATGTCAAAAATGAAACAGAAAAATACGTTGTTGTGTTGGTAAGTAACGTAACGTAAATTATTCTAATGCGCTTGATGTTTTCTGTTTAGTACACATGAATTATATTCACATTATTATTAAAACAATATCTGTACAGAGCAATGGCATTCCAAGATCCATTGTAGATTTTGAACACCTTTTGCATTTTGAAATATGCCGTTTGGGGCCGGCTAGGAATAGTACCATCCTACCTATATCTTTCTTCGTCGTCTTATGGTTGATTGTTATGTTTTTTGTTGAATTTTTGTTATGTACTTTCTTTTTTTTTAACATATAATTTATATAATCAATTGTTTACATGAGCTGATGTTTTGAGCTTGTGATTTGTGCTTATAATTGAGATGGCATCTAGCGCGCCTGTAATGCCAATGTAACTTATAAATTATGTTGATGTTCACTTTGTTGGTATAATTAATAAATGAATGAATGAAAAAACAACATTTTGAACTAAGGCCGTGATTGTGTATTAAAAAAGTGGTAAAACGATAGGGTTGTTTATTGATTATTTTATCATCAAAAAATAAACCACAAATAAGGATGACCACTGAAAAGTTAAAATCTGATCAAAGATGAGTCACTTATGAACGCTTGTATGATGGTCACCACTCAATTGGACATAAAAAAACCATGTTTAGCCTCCAATTTTTGTCAATATATCAAAAACAATATAATTATCTACACAAATAAATATAATTGAAGTGTCTGTTTGTAATATCAAAATAATAACTTTTTACTAAATATTTATGAATGTATTTACAATACTCATAGCAAAACTATATTTTTTTATAAGTTTTATCTCTCCGTCTGTTTGGTTGTAAAAACATTAAAACTCATGAAATTGTAAACAAAATACGATTCAATGGGCAGCACCATTAAAACTTTATTTTCCAATGATTATTTAAATTATTAAAAACTAAAGTCGGCCGGAGCCGCGAGCACACAGCTAGTTTAAAATGAAAACAGTATAAATATAATTACACTGAATAAAATGTTTATAAGTTTAAAAGTTATTTATTTGTTTTGTAATATAGTTTAAGTACTTTTACACAGTGTACACATCTATACAAATAAATAAAATTGAAGTGTCTGTTTGTAATGTCAAAATAGGTATGAATGTATATACGATACCTAGACCAAAATTACAATTTAGTAAATTTTTATCTCTCGATCTGTTTGTAATGGGTAGTCTCCGGAACGACTGGACCGATTTTGACTTTTTTTGATAGATGGCTGAAATTTCTCCGGGTAACATAGGGTACTTTTAATTTTCGAAAATAATTAGGGTTCCGCGTAAATAAAATAAAACTTATAACAATTCGAATAAAATTCGATTCAATGCACAGTTTTTACGCACAAGTGCTATAATTTATGAGAAATATTTTTACTTTATCTTACCATAGTATTAAAAGTTTTTAGGCAAATAATTATGGTTCCGTATATTAAAAAAAAAAAAAAACGCAGTGAAGAATATATGAAACGCGGGTGTAGAAGCGGGTGCACACCTAGTTTAATATATATGTATAAAGTGATAATTCCAAATTGGCATAACCCGGAAACAAACGTCCGTCTAACACGGTTATCGTACTCGCGATAATGTTTCAATGAAACGGTTTACTACCACTAAACCCCGAATACCTATAACAATAAGCACCAAAGATTGCTACTTAGTAAATTAAAAAGAATGACCGGATTTTATAATTTTTCATTATTGTATAATTATTTTGTTTTCTTTCTCATTGCAGTTCGGGGCTTATGTCATCGTCGATTGAAGAGGTAAGTCTTTAGAATAAGTTGATGATATATCAACACTTTTGAAACTTTCGCATTTTATACTCATAATTTTAGTAACAACGAGTCTAGACGTCTCAAAAACTCACTCGAATCGACTCGTGACCACGGCCTGTACAACCAGGCCTAAATATCGTGAAATTAAACTGTAATTAAAATAAAAATCTACGGTCAAAAGTCCCGTAACCGAAGAGCGTATATGAAAGCGCTCATAATAGTAGAGGAACCGAACGACGTGTGTAAGGATCTTAGCAGGTGAAAGGTGTCTGACTACCCTTACGGGAGAGAAGCGTGATGTTATGTATGTATTACTAAAATTATGATTTATATATTGACTAAATTCATAAAATATATCATCAAAGTAAATCACTATGAAAATCCATCGACTGTTTAAAGTCATAATGGCCACCACGATGTGACCAATTGTCCCATGTTTCCTTCCTAGATAATAGCATTGTGGGAAATATTTTTATACGAAATAATGTACGATATCCACCGCCGCCATGCCTCTACGTTTTGATGTTTTCCGTGAATTAGTTATTGTAGAAAGTAGGAGAAACCTTTGAAAACGAAAAAAAAAAAAAAAAAAACTAGATCTTTACCCTCATTTTCAGATGGTCTTCAAACAAATTTGATAAAAAAAAATGCAACGTAGAGGCATAGCCAAAGTTTCTTATTCTTTAATTGAAAGAAAATTAAAAATCGGTTCAGTTTTGAAGAAGGAAACAGGGTACTACAAAGTGAAGTTTTCGTCTATTATGCATGGGTAAAATCAGTCGGAAATGCAGTTGTTCTTTTCGTGTGTTAAAACTCTTTCCTTTATGGTGCCAACGCGATAGCAACACATTTCTGAAATACCTACCTAATTTTCAAATTTGTCGCCGACCGCATATCATACTAACATCTTTGCCCACATCATCACTTATTATTAAATGAGATTATATTCAAACGCTAATCCTATACATAATATAAGATATATAGTATATTATATAATTAGTATAATTATGACGGTATTCTATCATAGAACGTTAGGTACATTAGAAAAATTTTAGGTACACGGATGAACAAACCCGTGCCACGTCGTCGTAAAGCATCTAAAACAAATTGAAACTCCAAAACGGTAGACTGTTTTATGCACTATATACTAAAATTTATGTTTTATAAAAATAGAAGAACAAAGGAATATCTGAGCGGACGCGTCAAAAGTTAAATTAGACAGGCGCGTATCACGTGGGGGATTGTACGGGGGCCGTAATTAGATAAGTTTTAATCGATTATAACATATAAAAGAAACAGTGTTCTTCCGATGGTCGAAATTCACCCATAGCAACTACTAGTCGATGCCCGCGGCTTCGCCCGCGTTTCATATATTCGTCACTGCGTACGTAAAAACAAACGAATTTAAGAAAAATGAGTATTTTTGAGTTTAATTTATTTATGAGTTTATTTATGAGTGGAAAAAATGTACATAAAAATAAATCGAAAAAAAAAAATTAGAATGGAAATGGAATCCAAAAAATAAAACATCCGCGTCGAATGATATTAGTGCCATCCCGATACGTTCAGTAGTTTGAGGTGATGGTGCCTCAAAGGACTCCCATTTTATATATATTGTGTTTGTATATATAGATTACTGAAGATTGTGTTTTCTCTTTTATTAATAACATTAAAACTCGTAACTACTAAACAAAACAATACATACTAAACACGAGAACTAGGTAGCCATGGGTACTGCCAACAGAAGTAAAAACTCAAAACTTTAGAGAAATTGTTTTTTTTTTCTTCTTTTAATTCCATAATTTCTTAATTAAAATTCTTAACATAACCTAACTTTTTACATATAATATTTATCTGGTTGTTACATCTATTGGTGCTCCGAGCAATATTTAGATGCAATGTCATATAGTTTATTCATAATGAAAACATACGATAGGCTGCATAAGTATACATTTTAAACGCCATCTTACACTTGACATACTGTATTTTGACGCCTGACGTCATAGCATTGGTAACGCGAATCTACAAGTTTTTCACCGAGAAGCGATTCTAAAACGCCGCTAAAGAAGTTTTCACTTCAAAGATGAAGAAAATCAGTAAAAAAAAATCTTGAATTGTTTTATCTTTGTCTTTTTGTTTATACGATATAGGCGCAGTGCTTTGACCACAATCTCACGATATGTTAAGTGACAATATGGTCTAGGGTAATAAATATAACACACACTAAACCTAGGTAATGGTTCTCAAGTGATACTGCCGGAACACGCCTATTGGTATTCGGCGAGAGGTTTTCAAACTTGAGGGTGGTAGCTACCCAGACGGGCTTCATTAGAAAATGCCCTACCACCATGCTATTGTTTCCTTACGATATTTTCCTTCACCGAAAGCTGAGGGCGATTTTAGAGTTGGATAGCTGGGATCGAACCTGCGTCGATTGACGCGGAATCTGGCTACACTACTTACTGCGTCATCATCGCTTTAATATCTGTATATAGTCTATATATAGATACTTCGATAATCGCATTGTAGACAAATTCTCCGTCGATGGACTTAGAGGTCCGAATCCTTCTATTCTATTATTTAATGAGCCTAGGTTTTTGGTGAAGGTAAGCATTGTAACCATAGCCAGAGTATTCTATAATGATTGCCTGGCTAGCTAACCTCAAGTTTTAAAACCTGTCGCTAAGCGCTTTTAGAGTTGTTCCGGCAACAATACTTAATATCTAGTTCCTAAAAGCTTAAAATGTTTACCATCCTGGGCCACAGTCACTTAACATTATGTGAGATTATGATAAAAAATATTCAGCCTCAGCCTAAACTGTTTTCAGTTAATATGTCGATTACCCATAACAATGTTACAATAGGAAAACAATGGAAAGCTGGCGTAAACGCCAGGTTAGTGCTCAAGGGGTTAAACACTTAGTATCAAGCATGCATTTTTCCCACTTCATTTTATAAAAAGGTTGACATTTTATTTTCCCATTAACACCCATTCACTTATGTTAACTTTTTAATCATAAGTGTCATTTGTCCAAAATACAAAAATCTTTATTACTCTTTACAAATTAAACACACAAAAATACAGGTCTATATATCCCCGAACTAGGAAATACGTACATCAGTTATCAATAGGGTATCTAAATATTTAACAAAAGGTGTTCTAAAAATATAAAAATAAATATCAATATAATATAAAGTATATATCTAAAGGTACATTCTAAAATTGTCTGAATACGCACCTGCGACTGGCCAGTGAGTTAGTGTTAAGAATCTGTCAGAAATTATAAGTACGCTCGCTTGTTACAAGAAATATATTAACTTATTAAAAATGTAGTGGTTTATATTTTACAAAATAACAATTTTTTTTTTTTGTTGCATAAAAAACAATTTGTTATCGTAAAAAACAAAACAAAATAAAACTATAATCCCGTATAAAAACGTACCGGTCGCGCCGCGTCGCTTTAGAAATAACATTTTTATTAGAAATAGTCAAGATAAATGATTATTTCCTATTTCGTTTTCGAAGGCAGGATGTCCCTAATTATAACTTGTCTCTGTCTTTATTTATTATTAAATTTATCGTTTTCACATGTCAGGATGTTGGATGAAGAATTTTTTTTTGTTATTTGGGTAATGCAAGATCTTGATGTATAAAAAGAAAAATCGTGTGTGGCACCATCACCGCAAAACTACTGAACGTATCGGGACGGGACTACTACCATTCGACGCGGAATTTGTCGTAGACGGTTATAGGCTTATTTATTTTTTAGATTCCATCGACCCTTTCTCATATTTATTTTCGATTTAATTTTATGCACATTTTTTCCAGTAATAAAAACAAACCGCTTATTTATCTTAATTCATTTGTTTTTTTTAGGTTAATATGCACTTTTTTACTCACACCTAAAGAATATATGAAACACAGGCGGAGTCACGGGCACAACTAATGCATGATAAAATTTAACATACCTCTCCCCGTGAATCGATACATCGATCAATGGATTACATAAA
Organism: Samia ricini; assembly: GCA_014132275.2. Lineage (NCBI taxonomy): Eukaryota > Metazoa > Arthropoda > Insecta > Lepidoptera > Saturniidae > Samia > Samia ricini. Next base: position 15,810,786 of record AP028163.1, read on the forward strand.
TGTTGTTTTTTTTATATCATAGACATCGTGAGGAAACCTAGCTTGGTGGCATCGTTTCTAATCATCTAATAAATCTATCACCATGAAAAAACTTTCTCCAAACCCCGATAGGTTAGTGTCCACATCCTCGTCATCACTTAACATCAAGTGACCTTATGGTCAAAGCACTGGTTAATTAACAATATAATCTTTATTTAATTAACAACTATTACGGAACGAAGTTATTTATTTTACCTTAACAAAAAATATTTACTGTTTTCTATATGAGTAAATAAACCGACCTGACTTTATACGAGTAGATAGAACAATAAATCAATATTTTATTCTCTTAAATCACGCCAAATAACGACTTTTATATGCAATTTTTTGATACCTTGGGTGACATTATTGTAATTCCCGTACGAATCTCTAATTAAAAAATAACTTTCTACAGGTGAAAGAATTTTTATAATCGGTTAAGTAAGACTACTTTATATAGTAGTTTATCTATAATAAAGAAAAAATCATTTTATTTCTCTTTATATACCTAATGGTTTATATTTGATGCACTGTGTAAGGATGAATAAAGATACACATAAGTCATGAATATATTCGATTATAGGAAAGAAAAGTAATTAAAAAAAACTTATCTTTATTGCATTCTCACCGATTTCAATATTAATCATAATTTATCACACAGATTATATGAAATCAGTATTTTCGATATGAAATGTACATATTCTTAATTTTGTTTTTGGTATTCTTTGATAAACCTTATAAGTAGTGTTACTAAAATGTTATTTTATACTGTTATTTAATTTTACGCGTAATAAGTGTAATTATGTATACTAAAAAGGTAAGTGTGTTTTCACCTTTATTAAAATAAAATACATTTATACTAGTTAGGTTTACTTTCAAAGTAAAATATGTTATGTAATTTCTACGATAAGATCTTGAATTGTAAAGTTCATGTCGCCGTAAACAATAATAACCACTTAACATAAATAAAATCTTCAGTCTGTTGATGTCGTTGATAGTAAAGAAATAGGTATTAAATAATTATGAAAGGGTCAGAAAAGGTGTTAGATATATCAACCTTAGGACTAATTTTCTATTAACAAAATTATAAAGGGATAGAATTGTAAAACAAATTGCCAGGACAAGAGCTTATCAGGGTACTTTTAGTTAATGCAAAATTGAAGATGCCTTCATGTTCAGTAGAAATCAGCCACGATTATTAGTGAGAGTACTAACTGAGCACTGTTGTTTGAGGAAACACATGCACAACATTGGTGTCCGGAACACAACAGAATCCAGGTTCTGGGAATCTGCGGACGAAACGCGAAAGCATATCTTGTGTAAATGTGATCCGTTAATAGTAAAACCCATATGCAACTCAGTGCTGGTTAAGCACGTATTGTTCCCGGAAGAAGTACGGATGTTCTCTGCCAAAAAGATTCTACAGTAGATACTACTCTTTCAAAAAAGTACCGGGAAAAGGTATACAAAATGTTGGTTATTCATCCAAATTTATTTTATCGCACGTGTTTTTGATAAAGTCTATTCACCATAAATAAGCCTTCTGTAACATTTTCACTAACTTCGAACACGAAACCATTGGTGATGCAAAATTTAAGACAAACAAATCTTTGTTCGATGTTTTTGTCCATTATGAAATTTGCAATACACTTTATATTTTGATCTAACTAAAAACAGAACTGTATTTAATCTAAGTAACAGATGCAAATAAAACAAAAAAAAAAAAAACAAAATATTGTGGAACTATAAACACATCATCCATTCCCGATACTTTTTTGGCTGTATGTATATCCAGGCTGTGAGTCTAAGCAGTGAGCTTTAGTGTGAGGTGATCATAATAGATATTTCTAGGTTGCAGTGATACGGTATAGTCTCTTTCGGAATAATAATAATAACCACAGTATGGAAAAAAATAAGAAAGACGTTGAAAATAGCTAGTTAATTACCTAAGGTCAGATCTTGTCATAATAAATATAAACACAGTATCACGCCCACGACATCTTTGAATACAAAAATAAACAATTATTATTATAAAATTGTATTTTCTAAAAGTGCCAGTCTGTTCCCGCGCACGCGGCTGTATGCTCCATGTGACTAGTGCAAGAGCGAGGCTGTGTAAAAAATGTATTAAAAAGTAAACCCACGGCTTAATAATAATATTAATATTAGTAGTGTTTGGTCGGTCGGTTGGCGCGAAATGCTCAGTTTTTTTTTATGACGCGCGCGCGAAATTCCTTCGGGAACTTAACTTTTTATCGTTTACAGTTTTATGACGTAATCGCGTTTCTTTTTCATTTTACAATAATTCAGTTATAAACGTGTATTTTTATTTGTTTTACGCTTAAAATAGGTAGTTTTCTTGTTTTATATGTTTCCGGAAAAATAACTTACATTTACATTGTTCGTGGGTGAATAGTTTTTTTTGCTGAGATATTTGTTTTCTATGCCGTTTATTTTAAACATAAAAAAATGTATGACAACATGTGTAATATATACAATTTTCCCATTGCTTTTTCGCTTTTTCTTTTTGGTCTGTGAAAAATCACTTGAATTATAATAAATATATAAAATAAATTTATTTAACCACAAAGTAAGCGCTACAAAGCAATTCAGAAATAAGTTGATATGATATAAAAATATCGCGTAAAAATTAATCAAGAAATAAAATAGCTGTTGTAATCGACTAGTTTATATGCCTACATATACATATATAAATATATTTTAAATATTTGTTATCAGATTATGGAAATCAAATTTTCTTGATAAATTCACGGGAGTTTTATTATGTTTTAGTATTTAATTTGAAATTACTTTTCTCAAACGTTTTTACGTTTTTGGTGGCAAATATCTTGGATTTGAACTATTTTCATGGTATTTTTATTACACTAGTAAAATTCTTTCAATTCACACACATTACGAGGGTTGAATAAAATATGAAAGATGTAATTTTGTGGCGATGACCCTCTTGGATTTGGAATTGTTCATGGTCTTCTGCTAGTCAAAAACTCTTTAATTTGATATCTATATTAGGGCAATCATATAAGATATGTAATGCTCTCTTTATGGTGGCGGACATTAGAGAGAGTGTACGATATTAAAGCAAGACGCTTTAGTGGCATCGTTCAAGTTCTTGCGATATACTCCCTGGGACTATGTTCCAGTACCCTGAACCCAAAACTGAGAAACTCCCGTAGCGCGATATAGTGACACTTTCATGCATAGCACGACATACAGTACACTGCACCCCAAATTCCTGCACACTACACGGAGATACATGAGCTCTGTAAGGGGCAGCTTGAGATCCGTTTTTTACCGTAGGTTTAGCACGGAGTAAGCCCGCAGAATTTACATAACAGGTAGCAACAGAAGCAGATGTGCGTGCTACTTTGGTGATCTTGCGCGCATTATCATTCTCACAGCTGAGCGTCCTAAGCCCTCGCCTTCAAGTACAGTGAAAATATCAATGCACTTCCGGATAACATCATCTTTTTCAGCTCGAAAAACTAGCTCGCGTGGAATTCAGACAATTCTATTCTAGTAGACAGCCCATATTCTCCCTCTAAATGCAATCTATCTCATTACCTCTATTTTTGTATATATCTTATCTATATCCGTGTCACATCCCGCCCCGTTCCGTAAAATATTACTACGGAGTATAGACTAAAATCATACCAAATTTCTCCCAATTCAGTCCGGTAGTTATTGCGTGATTGGCGAACAAATTAATTAAAGTGTCTGTTTGTAATGTTAAAATTATTTTTTTTACTAAATAGTTATCAATGTATATATGATACATATACCAAAAATAAAAAAATTAAAAGTTTTGTCTGCCTGTCTGTTTGTTCTGGGTAATGTCCGGGTGCACGTATTTTAACGGGATTTTTTTTAGATAGCTGTAGTTACTCCGGGTAACTTGGGATACTTTTAATTTTCGACAAAAATTAGGGTTCCGTGCACAAAATTAAAACTCATAAAAAATTGAATAAAATCCGATTCAAGACACAGTTTTACGGACAAGTGCTTGAATTGTGAGAAATATTTTTACTTTACCTGAGTCATAAAAAAAGTATTAGGATTCTGTATAAAAAAATTACAGCGTATTGAAGAATATAAAAAACGCGGGCGTACATCTAGTAATTAATAAACACATAGAAAATTTTAAAAACCATCGAAATGTGTCTATTCTGAACCCACTCATGTTATTTTTTCTGAAATATCTTCAACGCACAGATATCGTCCCTTTTTATTATAAGTATAGATAGTTTGTGGTCAATTATCATTACTAGTTTTAATAGTTAGATGAGATGATCCCTTCTCGAGCTCCAGCAAAACCTTTAAATGCTTGTATCTCAGAATTGTATTACATTTTTATGAGATTTGTTTTTTTTACTCGGAACACTAGTTATTTTCGAAAATTAAAAGTACCCTAAGTTACCCGGAGTAACTATAGCTATCTACCAAAAAAAGTCCCGTATAAATCCGTCCAGCCGTTCCGGAGATTACCCGGAACAAACAGACAGGCAAAAACTTTAAAAATTGTATTTTTGGTAGTCATGTGGTAAAAAACATTTTGACATTACAAACAGACATTTCAATTTTATCATTAGTATAAATTACTCAGTATGTTGTTTTCAATAAATTAAACACAAGTGAACTACCCCACGCTGTTTAGTGGTAGAGGATTTTTCCAATATTATATCAACGCTCTAAAAAAGAGTGGCCATCTTGTACCTCAGATTTCCCGTTCTATGTTATTATTATTTCTAATACACTTAACTTGAGCACTGTAACTAAACAAACTGTATCACGCTTGTAAAGTATATAACATACAAACTAGTGCTACTAATCTACACTCTATACAAATAAATAAAATTGTCTGTTTGTAATGTTAAAATATCAATTTTAAATATAAAATAACAATATATAGGATGCATAGTTATACGAAAAATACAATTGTTAAAATGTTTGTCTGTCTGTTTATTTTTTTTTCCGGGTAATCTCCGAAACACCTGAACTGATTTTGTTATATAGCTGAAATCATACCGCGTAAAAAAATTAAAACTCATGAAATGTCGAATATAATCCGATTCAACGCACAGTTTCATTTGCAAGCGTTTGAATTTGTGAGAAATAGTTTTAATTTATCTTAGTACGGCAAAAAATAAGGAAAATAATTAAAACGCAGTGAAGAACATATGAAACTCGAGCTCAGCCGCGGGTACACAGCTAGTATTACATAAAATACTAAAAGTAAAATGATGCCACCAAAAAGTCCCGGTAGTAATTTTAGTGTGAACATACCTCCTCCACAAAACAGAGCAGGATATAGTGAAATATAAAACCTTCGTTAATTAAACCTTTATCGTACAAAACAAAGCTATTAAAACGAATATTATAAATTTTTGGTAGCAAAAGATAATTTAACGTTAAAATGTGTATTTACCGGACGCGGGCGTATGTTTCATCAATCTAAACATCTCTCTGCGTAATATCTCTTCTTACACGAAAACTAATATTTTACAGTATTTGTATACGTTTGTAAAATTGAATGAGACAGGCGCGTTTTGAATCTCGTATTGGCGAGAACTATGCATTCTTTCTCTGTTCTATGCGTATATTATATCAGAAATATCAGTTTTCGAACTGTGACATCCCTGCGAGGGGAATATTAAATGATCATTACTATATTATATAGGGCTAGTGCGCCCGCGACTTCGTCGACGTGTCTTATCTTGATTTAATGTGGGATGTATTAATTAATATCCTTTAGTGTATTATTATTTGACTATAACAGTAGAACCATTATATGTATTAATTATAATTATTATTTTAGATCGTTGATATATTCTTTAAGTTTATTACATTTTGTTGTTATATGATAAACAGTTATAAATATAATGGTTGAATGAAGTGTACAAAAAACCATTAATTGTCATTTATATAGCTAGATGTTATACTGTCGCGTGGCGCCTGCTAAGGCGTATACGGCGACTAAGGAATATAAACCATGTAGAGCAGCTTAAGCTAGGTTCAAAATTCCGTTTGCGTTTTTTTCTACACAGGTAACGGCCAGGCCGAAGTTCGAACCACTTTGGTGCCCTTGTGCTAGTTACCTTTTGCGGCGAGTGCCTTCAGTACTCGCTTCCAAAGTTACGGTGAAGCTGTAAAGGCCCTTCCGGTCAACAGCATTAGCTAGGTTTAAAAAAAAACACCAACTGCGATCGGCGACCCGCCTGCCAAGCGTGGCGATTATGGCAATCCCTCCCTTATTGAGGGAGACCTATGCCCAGAAGTGGATGTCTTATGGTTGGTTAAATAGATGGATGGATGCTACGAAATTATTGGTTTTTTTGACCAGAAACCTTCTGGTTGAAGAAATGAATACTTTAGGAACGCCTAAGAGATATACATTTATATGAATACATTTCCGGGATATTTCCGGAACTCGGTTCCAATGTAATAACAGAAATAATAAAGGAAACGGGTGACAAATAGCGGTTACATTTCCTTGTGTTTATTTTCAACTAGTTAACGCTTGTGGGCATCGCTTTGCGTAAATTAAATTTTAATGATAATCGATAAAAATTGTCATATGTTGGCTGCCCTATTTCATACATCGGCTTCTATGCGAACTTTCATTAGAATTTGTCTAGCCATTTCAATTTGATTGATATACAAAAAACACATACTGTGACTGAATAACTCTATTTCGCTCGTTACAAGAGCTGGTCGGTCCTTTGTAAAATCACCCGCAGTCTGTGGATATGGTTTATGATAGTAAATCGTTGCAAAATAGTTGAAGTTTATAAGACTTTTATTTTTGGATAATTTTTATGGTACTGCGTTAAAAAATTAAGTTTTGTAATTGACAAAAAAATCTGATTCAGTGGTTAGTTTTACTAGCAAGTGTTTGGATTTTAAGAAAAATTTTTTTAGTCCATTCTTTACCCATGATTAAACCCAAGAGAAAATTAAATACGCGAGCGGAGCTAGTCTACCTACCTACCTAAAATTTAAGGACATTTTTTTTTACATTTGAAAACCAAATATATTCCAATGTAATCATCAATTGTTATATTTTATTTGTTGATGCCAAAGTCCCTGATCATGTCAGGGGGGCCTTAGAAAAAAAAAAAAAAAAAAAAACAAAAATGTAATCATTTTCAAATGACTCACAAATAATTCCATAATCCACGTGTCTACAGAAACAGTGCGTAACTGCATATCTACGCAGTAAATGTACATTTAATAACGTAAGATGTCGCTTCACACATACGCGTACTGGCAGACGGCCCGTCCGATGTGTTTCATTTTTTCTTTCAAATATAATATTAGCTGCATGTATAATATATAAAATGATTATGTCGAAAAGTATTCGCGTGGGCTAAGAACAATCGGTTAATTTTAGATCGGAATGAGTAATAACGGTCATCTATCTAACCAGACCTTAGACACTCAATTTTACGACTTATATTTCAGTCACGTAATCTACGGTAAAACTCTTGAAGGTAATTTGAAATTACGCTAACTTTAAAATACGAGAAAAACAAATGTCCTTTCAAAATAAAACATAACTTATTATCGTTTATGAAATTTAATATATTTTAAATAAGTATACATTTGTAAAATTCATATCTACCATTTTGTGAACCCCCTTCAGCACCTAACTTAACATGGCGTTTACGCCAGCTTTCCATTGTTTTCCTATTGTCTCATTTTTATGGGTAATCGACCAACAAAAGTGTAAACAGGTTCCCAAGAAGCAATCGTATATATGTATACTTAACATACATATAACATTATGTTCCCACCCAGTTGAGAACAAAAGCCATAATATTAACGGTATCACTCACACCTGTTTCCCATGAGGGTAGGCAGAGACTACGACCTTCCACTTGCTACGATCTTGACACACCTCTTTCGCTTCCTCTACTTTTATGACCGCTTTCATACATGCTTGTCGGTTATGTGTACTTTTGACCTGGCCTTTCTTTCGACCCTTACCGACTTGTCCAGTTACACTCGTCTTATAAATTTGTTTCGTCAATCTTCTGTCATTCATTCTCTTCACGTGTCATTCTTTTCTCCATTTTGTCACTACATCCTCTACCACAGCATAAGGTTCCCTTATCATATTATTCCTTACTTTCATCTTTACTCCAGTTATACTTCTCAGACTTGTCATCTCCATAGGATTCATCTTCATTTCATACTTCTGTTAAACTCAACACTCGCTACCATACCTAACATACAAAGTATAATTACCAAAAAAATACCTACGTAAATGATAATCAGGTGATTTTTCCCAAACATTTTCTACGCGCAGAGAGAAAACTATATTTAAAAAACAGTTTATAAACATCGCAGCGAGATATAATATATCAATGTTAATAATAAACGTGAAAACATTATGTCTGTCTGGTTAACACTTATAAAAAGTTCCCATTGGCGCATTGGATGCAAGCCTAAACCTGTATTTGTGAGTATGTTTAGATTTATACCGTTTACTCAGCCAGAAGCTATTTCTATTATGATCATAATTTTTATTATTATCGAACTAAACTTTACCTATAAATATAAATCGAAGGGATAAAGTTGTCTCGGGTGCTTAAAGGATTTTTACATATTATAAACACTAAAAAAATTTATTTTTTTTATAATGTATGGCCTCAGCACTTTAACCATAATCTCGCCTGATGTTAAATGACGATGTGGTCCAGGATGGTAATAGGTCTTCAGGTACTGGTTCTCAAGTAATGCTCCTGGAACACAGTTATTTGTGTTTGGCGATAAGTTTTTTTAAATTTGCGGGTGACAGTTACCCAGACGGGCATTATTAGGAAAAGCCCTACTATGTATGATTTCCTCACGGTGTTTTGTGTCACCGAAAGCTTTGTCTTATTATATAGTTGAATAGGAATATAATCGACGCGGAATCTGACCGCACTATCTACTGCGCCATCATCACTTTTATAGAGTTAGAAGATCCGATGTTAAGATAATATCGACGAAGATCGTAGAACATGTTATGCCGCAAAATTAATTTAGATGTCAAGGTCACTAGCCGTAATTCAGTGAAAGGTGTTTTGCAATATATCGCCAGTTATTAGAAAATGCGCTAGCACTATGTAACAGCTTAACCAGGATTCCTTCTTATCATCTGAAGCTTATATTGTGTAATTCGAACCCATGTCAACATTCGCACGTCTTGTTATGGTAACAAATAACCACTGAGCAATCGATACTTCAAACGAATATTTCACATCTGGCAAATTGTATGATAACTGCCAAGTAAAACTAAACTTCATCTTTGAATTCGATATTTCAATTTTTTTTTAATCTGATTATCACACATTAATACATAAAAGTTATGAAGAGTGATAGATACATATTGAAATGCTGGAATAAATTTTTTAACAATCATCATTCTCCTGCCTTTTCCCAACTCACTTGGGGTTGGCGCAGTATGTTTTCTTTTTCCATACTTCCCTATCAGCCGTCATCTCTTCATTCACTCCTTTTTCTTTCATATCATTTCTTACACACTCCATCTACACTTTCTTTGGCCTTCCTCTACTTTTCCATCCTTCGACATTCATATTCATTACTAAGTTACCCACATGCGCTTTTTTTTATACAATAAATTTGTGTTTTCTTTATAATCTCTTTCTCATTCGTCTATTTTATTGGCTACGTTATAGTAAAAACTCAAAGGCGTAACAAAAAATGACAATCTATTTTCATTTGTTTTATTCTGTAATATATAACAGTCACAATGTTGAGTTCAGCGCCCGGTATTTTGAGGGTTCCATTTTGCACACATTGAACGCATATTTACTTCCATAGACACTCCGATTTGCCGGACAATAAGTTGCGGCACCATGTCCAACCAATTTTACTCTCAAAGAGTTACTATAAGGTGGATCATTTATTACCGATATTGATATATCCAAAAAGTGACACCTCCTTTTGTGCACACGCTAAACCGTCTTGTAATTTTGTACATTTGGAGAACGCTGTTGGTAGTGCGGTCGAATTTTGCGCCAATGGATGCGGGTTCTAGCCCACTTATCTATCTCTAAACTCAGTCTGAGCTTTCGATGAAGTTAAACAACATGAGGAAACCATAGCATGGTGATGGGGCATTTTGTAATAATGCTCGCCTGGGTAGTTAGCTACCACCCTCAAGTTTGAAAACCTCTCGCCAAATACCAATAGGTGTGCTCCGGCAGTATCACTTGAGAACCAGTGCTTCTAGCCTTAGTGCGTTTACCGTCCTACACCATAATATCCCTTAACTTCAGGTGAGATTGTGGTCAAAGCACAAGCTTATACCGCGTATTACAAAATAAAACAATTCCAGGCAAGGAATGCCGGTCTATCTCGACTGAGTTATATTCCGAACCGGTGATAGTGTTTTTGACATAATTAAACGCTTTCACAGAGCCTAAACTGAATAAGTTATTTTTTATTTTGATTATGATCACCACTCGTATTAAAGTAGGCAGGGTGTTACGAATAAAATTGTTATGAATAGTATTCTTTGATTTTAGCTTCAAGTCAGAAATTCCCGTACTGAGTCGACGGAGGACGATAAACGCAGCGATGACAGTCGACCGCTCAGCCATGCTTCAGACTTCAGCAGAGATAATATACGTAAGTCGTATTATAACATTTTTAAAACAAAAATACATGGAATTGATTTCTATTTACCATTCTGAGGTACAGAGGTAAGTAATCTTCAGAAGAGAAATACTTTAGTCATTTTCTCCCTGTCAACCCATATGACGATAATATAATAATAAAAAAAAAAATTAGGAAGAAAAAATACCAATTTTAATAGTCCACATAACACACACCCATACCATACATACAAGGATGGAATAAATATTTTCCCGAAAATGTTTTGAAAATTAAAGCGGAGAAAAGACCAGTAAAATATCAAATTTACCATTGAACGATATATGTCCTTTCATCCAGCTGAACCGCTTCAAACTCTGTTTACTATGTTTGTATGTAAAAAATCTTAATATTCTTTGAAATCTATATGGGGATAGTAATTTTAACATTGAAATTTTGTTAGGTAAAAATGACTGAAGCTACTGACGGCCGATTTATATATCTTATCTTAACTTTTAGATTGTGATCAAATCAAAAATAAATCGCTATTTCTGATTGATCACTGACACTTCACAAAATTTCGGATTCCAGTAGGTAAAAACACATGTAAATAGTATATTGAAACCGCCCGTTAGTGTGTTACTTAAGTACATTAATTTTTTGTAATCAATTACAACGGTTGTACGCTTACCTCGATCGAGCGCAGCCAATCAGTAACTATATCAATCGACGCGTTATTTCGAGCAATAAAATAAAGTATCATTATAAATGATGTTACAAGGAAAACACATGTATCTGTACTAATAAATAAAATTGAAGTGTCTGTTTGTAATGTCAAAATAATTATTTTTTTATCCTAAAAACATATGAATGGATATACGATAACTATACTAAAAATACAATTTCTAAAATATTTATCTTTCTCTTTGTAATGGGTAATCTCCGGAACTGCTGGACGTATTTTGACGATACTTTTTTTTGTGGATAGCTGAAGTTACTTAGTGTAACTTAAGGCACTTTTAATTTTCGAAAATAATTAGGGTGTGGTGTATAGAAAACTCATAAAAATTTGAATAAAACTCGATTCAATGCACAGTTTTACGGGGAAGTGCTATAATTTATGAGAAATGTTTTTACTCTATCTTAGTATTCAATTTTTTTTAGGAAAATGGTTAGGGTTCCTTATAAAAAAATTAAAACGCATTGAAGAATATATGAAAGGCGGGCGCTGCCGCGGGGACACGGCTAGGTTCTAGTAAAGATTAAGCCGAAAAATGAAAACGAAACCGCACTAATGATGTAAAATAAATGTTTCTATTATGAGACACGTTGGCAATGGCAAAGAATTTTATTTCATATAAATAGAGCTAGTTTCGACTTCAGTCTTGCGAGATGAATATTATAAAAGTATTATGTTTTTTGTTTATTTCTGACGTTAGACATATTTTTATTAGAATTTGTCAGCGACGACACATCTATATAGATAATTCATGTTTTAAATTGTGTAACTTTGGTTTGTTATTTAAAGAGAATTAAAGAGAACACGAGGAAAGAAAGTGTAACTTTTTTTACTAATTACCGGCCGTCCACCAATTATACCATTTTTGGAAAACGACTATGTGGTTAAGTAGAAAGACATTAACAATATCTATTACCTGTTATCAATGTTCATAGTATAAAAATACATTAGATGCAAAATTACGATAAATATCCACAAAACGATATCGTCACAAAATTATATTCTTTAGAATTGCTATTTATTTCGAATTATAGCTCCTGTACACAATGGGTTATGAACAGTCATGCGCCACGAAAGGTCAGCATCGCCCGTCGGCATAAATATGTTCACACATTGGTCCATGGTTCTTTCTCCCGCACACTCTCTGGGTCCCTCTCTGGCGGCGACTCAAGACGTGCCTCGTTCCTCAACTGGGGAGGCTCTTGACGTCGCCGCCAGCGCGATACATTAACACTGCCCATACATTGAGCATTACACCCACAACACTACATACATACTCCTGCACATAATACGCAGGTACATAGGTCCTGTAAGGAACCTTTTTTTATGTTAAATAAAAAATGTAGGGTTTAGCTAGGATCAAATTCGCGAGAGAGTCCCCCCCCCCCCCCCGAAACTCGCCCCCAAAGTCACGGTGAAGCTGTAAAGGTCCTTCCGGTCAACAGCTAGGTTAGAAAAAAAAATCCAAGGTTCATTACTGGCTTGCAAAACAAGTACAATGGACGTCGAAATTTCCATACAACTACTATATAATCATATACCGGAACAAAGTAATAAAAAATATCACAAAAGACGATAATAGGGGTATAGATAATCAAGTTTAAAAGATCCGTAACTATAAAAGTACTCCATTCCGTCACCAGTCAGAAACAAAATAAACAATGGACGACTGTGTAAATGCCACCTGCCATGCCACGCCACGATTCCTTAAAGTATCGCGATAAAACGGACAACATCGGCATTACGCAATATTAACCATATCGCCCGCGGGGAATTGACTGCCATTGTGCGCCATTGCCTCGTTTACATAATGGTGATGACCTGTAGTGGAACATCATGGTGCATTGTGTCAAATATTTACTAGTCTTGTTAAATTATTACGAGGAACACGATGGTCGGTTGTCGGTGACGGCTTCATTGATTATTACTTCGCATGACTTTGATATGTTACCAAATGTAACAGAAACTTTTTCTTTATCGTGGGAAATACTTTTAAGCATTCTCGGGATTTGTCACCCGGACTGGAGATGTTACTAGGCTATTTGAGACTCGCCCGGCGTGAACTGCCGGGAATACTCACTTAAACCCACGGTACCATCCGCCGCCTTCCTGAGGGGCGACACAGGATTGATCTAACACACTCCGCGTCGACCCAGCGGCAGGCCCAATGACCGGGCTACCTGTGGACTATCTTTATCTTCCGCCCATAGGGGGACAGCCTGGTAGACAAATGTAACAGAAACCTTACATTATATAAAAATGATTAATTAATCTGTACGTTAGTTGAATCACTATTGAACCGATTAACACGATATATATTTTGTTCCGGTAAATAATAGTCATGAGTAAAAAGAAAAAGTAATCTCAATTTTTTTTATACAATCACCATTACCATGTTTCTTCTTACGTACTTATTCTTATATTATGTAAAAAGAAACCTCTATCTGTCCGTTATTACACGCGAGTAGAGCCGCGTGGACACATCTAGTTTTTACTGAAACCTGGTTAGAGAACAGGTTAAGTTTTTTATGCATTACAAACCATGTAAACCACAAATAGCCACAGAGAGACTATATTTTATATCATGTTAGGTTAAGCATTAAGATTTCCGTGAAGAATAATAGGCCAAATGAGACTACATTATTGAATTATAAAATGTGAATCTTTGTATGGTAATACAGTATCGCTTAGCAACGCTCCGAGACGCAGTAGGCGAGGTATCGCCCCCTACAGCGAGGCACAGCGACCCCTCACTAGATACTTGCCAGTCGATCGTGACGATTTCGATCTACGTCGGCACGTCGAGTCCGCCGGTAAGTGTAAACCACGGTACTATACTCAGTAAAAGTTGTAGTTCTATAATAATATTGTTGCCCAAAGTCACGGTGAAGCTGTAAAGGCCCTCCCAGTCAACCGCATTAGCTAGGTTGGAAAAAAAAAAAATCTATAATACGACCATTTATGTACATTGGTTTCTTTGTGTTGGGACCGTTTCGTATCGTTACTTTTAATTTGATCGGACAATAATTTGAGAGTATCTTGAATTATCTGTTAATTGTATTGTTCTGTCGAAGAATCTTAAACATTTTTTGAAGTGAAAGCTTCTTTAGCGCCGTTGTGATTTAAAAGTCGATGAAATGAAAAAGCAATAGTACGTTTCTGATGGAGGTCGGATTTGTTCATCAAATTTTTGAGTGGTTAGCCCGGTGGACTAATCCGCGTGTCTCATTGATCGTACGACTGAAAGGTCGGAGGTTCGAACCCAGGGTGGGTAACACGTTTTTTTAAGGTTTCACTACTGCCACGTGTGAATGTCACACATTATTTTTTTATAATACTTTTTTATATTTGATAAAATAGGTAGAAAATTATTAAATTCATATGTTTTCAATGAAAACTATAACAAGATATGAATAAATGTATTAATATCTCTGTTTAATATGTAATAATAAAATTCTTGAACGAAATGAACACTCAAATTAAGTTAAGAATTCATATTATCAGTTTTGTTAGACTCATCTAACAGTCTCCTCATATTAGTACTCATACTGGGATATTATTATGATAATAAAAGAAAGCAAATATAATTTTATAAGTGTTACATAAAAAGAAATTCAGAGATTACAATATCTTGATTTCTAATTATGTTATATGTATTCCAAATCAGGAATTTCTGTACAGGCCAAAAACGTTTATATGTACTATCATAGTGCTATCTATGTTAAGGTATGTATAATAAAAAAAGTTGCTTATAACGTCCAGAAGGCGTATTTTGCAAGCTTTATCTATACTAATATTATAAAGAGGAAAGATTTGTATGTAACGAATAATAGGACAATCGTAATAGGACATTTGTTGTCGACCGTGTTTCCTTTTAAGTTCTACTTCATTAGCCTCTTCAACTGCCAGATATTGACAGACAGCCTCTTCGCATCTTGTTCATAAGTTTAGTCATTTTTTTTTTTGTAATATAAATCCAGGGCACCAGATCGAATTGTGCTCCTACGTGATGGTAAACTCGACTTCATGCCGCGGTTATCTGCACAAGCTTGGGGCTAAGTTCCATACGTGGTCGAAACGGTAAATTATTTTTTTTTTTAGCAATATACACTTTCTATTTTTACAGTCGATGCTTAGGTAGATCCTCTACAAGGTGGACCGAAGATCTTGTGAGAGTCGTAGGAATCCGTTGGATGCTGATTCTGCAAGAACGATCGTTGGGAGAGACATACGTCCAGCAGTGGAAGTATGTCTTTCGGATAAATGGACCCTTACAGTGTTCCAACATAAAAACTGGTTTTAACAACTACTTTACATCGATTTCGAGAATCGTATAAAAATCGCATAAATCGGTGTAAGAGGGAGAGGTGGTAAAATGATATTAATATTTCAGAGAGTTCAAATGTCAATCGAATTTACAAAATACAAAAAAAGTCATTCAGAGAAGAAGCAAACAATTAATGAAGTTCATAAATGAATGATACATTTTCTTATAGAACTCGTATTAACTTTATTGATTCGATATACGGTGTTTGATTTTACATTTTGTTCTAGTTCCAAATATAATTTCTATATTTTTTCTCAAAACGTGCGGTTTATTATTCAACAAATAAATGTTTATCGAATAACTAAAAATTTTAGTTATACTCGATTTATATTTAAGTAAACCTCAATAATAGTAAAAATTTAAATATGTATAGATAGTATCAGCCCCATATACTTTACAACATAAAAACAACGTCCCATTATGGACACGACATTTATTTAAATTTGCTTATTTAAAGATGATTTTATAAACATAAAATATCGATTTCTTGAAAAATCTCTAATATTTGTGATTATGTCTCGTTTACGTAATATAGTTATATACATATGTCACCCGCAGGTGGTTCGTTTTCGATAGAGAAACGAAAACGTTCGTCTACTACTGGGACAAGAGCGAGAAGAAACCGAGAGGCGGTGCTTATTTTCAAGTTTGTATATACTTATCATGCGGATTACTTTATATTTTAGACTACATAAATAAATAGAACCTGATCACCATACACATGGTGAAAATTTTAATTTACTTACTCGTTCGGGATCAGCAAATGTTTTAGAGCCCCCTTGTGAAAGTAGAAGACCCAGAAAAAAATTAGGAGGCACTGAGATAGCGCTGAGGAGGTGTGGGGCTACATTAAAAATATACTTCTTAATCTCTACAAAAAACATATTCTTAAAGTGGGGGGTGAGCAAAATAAGGTTGAGAAACTATGGTATAGACCTAGAGGCTTTACCTGTGATAAATTTAGTCCGGCATGTTCCGTCTAAGATCCGAAGTAAAAACGACCTTCACCCCATATGTTTAGTCGATTAATTTTTTTTTTTAAGTTATACTTGTTTTGGCGCGTTTGGGAAAAATGATGAGAGTAAATTTTTACGATGCGCGCGCGCAACCGTCAAGAAAAAAACGACACCCTGAAGTTAGCCCTCAACGTTTTAGTTTTTTTTTATTATTACCACAAAGAAGTATAACTTCTTACGTGCTGTACGCAAGTACACACACACGTTTTTTAAAAATCAAATTTAGTATGTTAGAAAATACATCGCGAGTGGGTTGGTTAAAAATTCCTGGCTTTAGCATTTTATTATATGTGCCGTTGACGGGAGAAGTTTGAGGATTACTGGTCTGGATGAATATGGATCTGAATGGATTTGTCCAGGTGATAGAGGAGGTGTACCTCGACCACGGGAACACGTCCAAGTCCCCGAACCCGCAGACCACGTTCATAGTGAAGACGCGTCAGCGGAGATACTTCCTCATGGCGCCCTCGGGTGAAGCGGCACGCATTTGGATCGACGTCATTTTCACAGGTAATAGTATCGTTACAATTAAACTACCCCTCCCGGTCAGCAGCATTAGATAGGTTAGAAAAAAAATAGAATTAACCCTTCCCGTACGTTTTGATTTTGTCCATAAATTAGTTATTGTAGAAATTAGGAGCCTTTGAAAATGCTCGATGTTCACCGTCATTTCATGCGTTCGTCAAACAAATTTGATGGATAGAATTTAAAAAAAAAAAACATGCACAGGCATAGCCAAAGTCTTTATTTTTTTAAAACTGAAAGAACTGAAGAACTGAATTAAAATCGGTTCCGTTTTGGAGGAGGAAACAGGGTACTTACGAACAGATGTTTTCATCTATTTTGCATACGGTAAAATCACATGTTTTATAATTCATGCTTTGGGGCGCAACGCGACAGCAATAGATTTCTGAAATACCTACTTTTCCGACCGCATGTCCTCTTAAGTAATACTTGAAAAGTCCCATAGGTCAGAAAGTAATGTCCAACAATAGTAATTTTATATAATGTTTTTTCACAGGTGCCCAGGGCTACACCGACTACCTCGAGTGAACGGTCACTGTCTTCTAATCCTGAACGTCCTTTAGCTTTTAAAGGCCATATTAAGCGACATTCCCTTACTCGGTTTCAATTTTTTGATTCTGTACTCGTCAAATAGGCCTAAAGCCTAGTTATTTTGTCTGAGACACTGTATCGCCACGCGGTTTAGAATGCCTGGGCCTGAACTTGAGCCATACTTTCGGCCTAACCGAAAGGCCTGAGCTCTCATTTCTGATTTATTCCGAGTTTTTCTTTTATGATTATTGTGGGCGTCTCTTATGCGAAATGCTATAAAAGTGCCTCAGTCACTTTTTAAGTACCTAATAGTCTAGGTATGTATTATTCGACTCTGATGGTTCTTAAATTCAGAGAAATCTGGAATATTCATACGCCATTGTGAAATCTGTTAGAGTTAGTTATATCGTTTTGTACGTCATCGCATATTTCTCGGCCAGTTTGGATTACGTTCTAGGGATTTCCACCCACTCGATCATTATTTACTAGTTATAAAACTTTCTTTAAAGAAGAATTGAAGCATATAATTTTGTATAGCCTGTTGTTGCAAATTGCATAAAATTCTCGAATTTTCGAAAAGTCAAATGATATGACAAAAAAATATGACACCTTTTATTAATTAGGAAGGGAATCACTATCAATTTTCAAAATATATCGAATATATGCGATACCAGCTTGTTTCGTTTCACATAAATTATGCTACACATAATATAAGTTATTGTAACTCACCAGAGCTATTTAGAGTTACTAAAAGTTCCTCTGTTTGTTTACTAGAACAAAATCATGTCTATGTTAAATTTCATTTGAATTAGTTTCAAAGTTATTAAGAAATAAATAGATATATAAGGGACATTTGTCATATTATGAAATTTTATAAAAACACGCTTCAACAACATTAACCTTATTATCATTTTTTAAAATAATAGTGTACAGTTTTTTTTTTTTTTTTTGAATTCTAATACATTTGTTATGAACTTAACTTTTAAAAAGAACTCTGAATATGTTCCGAACATTTGTATTTAAAATAAATGTTTTTCAGACTGACAATAGGTTTTGCGTGTTTCAGTCAATTTTTATATTACTTATAAAATGTATTAGAGGTAAATTTTATTAAATAAAAATTACGATGCTTTACGAACTTAAATGAGCGATTGCTTGTTGAACACACTTTGAACGTTTAACATCAAGTGATACTGTCATCAGATAAATATGCGTACTATAATGTGATAGAAATATCCTTTGCCTCGTATCATTTAATTATTCTAAGTAAAAATGTCACAATGATGTTGGTTTATATTACGATACATCGTGCCCCCGCGTCCTTGTTTACATTATACTTATTCTATAAGACTAAATATATATTGTAACAGTAATATTAAAAAGGCGGATCTCGGTTCATTAAATACTACGGCTCGTTGTTTTGAGACGGAGACGAAACACACAGTCATATATTTATATTCTGACTGAAAAGGCAAAGCTGTCGACGTTTTATTGTAATTAAGCGCAGATGATGATATTAAGGTAAATTCTTGTCACGAGACTTAAACCACACCCTTTTTTTCTTCTTTTCTCTTTCGTCTGCTTCGCAACAAGTTTATCCCGAGACATAGTGTAAGACGAGCCCGCGCTTTAACTCTGTATTCCGAATAAAATTTATACAGTATTTATATATATTTTATAAACGAAAGGTATTCAAAAAAATATAATATAAATAATTATATGGAAAAATTAAATTGTGCCAATTATATATATACACTATAAAAGTACAATAATTACACATTATATATATATTTATACAAAATGGCAACTATTTTTATACATTTATACATGATATCAAAATATATCGGTGCCTTGTATAAGACTGAATTTCCGAATATTAAAAAAATATAATTCAAAGCATATGTATGATTATATTTTGTATAGAAATATAAGCGTATGAAAGCCTAAATTGTAACTGTTTTCATCCGTTTCAAAGCTTTGGTGTGATTATTTTTATATAGATTTTATGAGATTCTTTAGTAACGATGTGATGATTTCTATAAATGCATCGGAATCTTCCATCGCTGCTAATAAAAATATACCTTATTCAGGATTTTTACACTAAATTCATTTAATGAAAGATTTTATAATCATATATTATTTTATTATATTATTTACTTTGTTTTAATATAATAATTACAAACAATAAATTAACTATCCTTTTGTTGATTTAGACAGCATGTAACAATTTTGTAACAATTTCCACTGTATGTAACAATGCTAAAGTTTCTATTTTTCCTAAAACATAATTTATTATATGCATGCTTATTAATTAATGTTACCATTTTGTAATGTGAAACTAGGCAACTTTACATTGCCGTGTGTGCATAAGTTTTGAATATATTTAAATAGTGTAATCCCGCGAAATAATTTAATATAGATATAATCACATGTTTTAATGTGGATGGTTTTTTTTCTCTTGTGTGAATAAATACCAAGGCTTGTTTTTAAGTACGTTGTAGATAAATATTATTTACACCGCCATTTTGGCGTGTACACAAGCTTATTTTAATAATTATAACTATTTACATATTATTGTAATGAATTTTTAACATAATTTTTAAGTACAAAATCGTGATTTTAAAAAAATGTACTATCTTACCAGTGTTTAAAACATTATTTTAGGTTTGCAACATTTTTATTTTAGTAATAGATTTAAACGGCTGATACCAATTTTTTTAGTTGTGTAAGGTCACATTAACCAGGCGAATAATAAAATATATTATAATATATGTATTTTTTTTAAATCACCTATAAGTGGAATTTGATATTAACTAGTGTATGTTTAATTGTCGGTGTAGTGGATAGTTATGGAGAAATAAATTGATTTGATTTTGTAAGTGGTTTATTATAAAAAGATTACAATGGTTAGTCGTTAATGGCCGATAGCGTCCTATCGCTGCAATGGTTGCAAGCGAACTGTCGCTACAATGATTAGAAGCGAACTGTCGCTTCAATGGGTAGAAGCGAACTGTCGCTACAATGGTTTGAAGCGAACTGTCGCTACAATGGTTAGAAGCGAACTGTCGCTTCAATGGTTAGAAGTGAACTGTCGCTACAATGGTTAGAAGCGAACTGTCGCTTCAATGGGTAGAAGCGAACTGTCGCTACAATGGTTAGAAGCGAACTGTCGCTTCAATGGGTATTATGTAACGTTGGTGGAGTTTAACGTGATATAGTGTAGTTTTCGCGTTTTGTTCTCAAGTTTTATTAATGTTTTCGGGTCTAGAACGCGCACATATTTGTTTTCTTACTTGTCTCGTGAGCGCGGCCTGTGAAACCAGGCCGAAACGTCGAGAAAATAAAAGTAAGTGCGCGTTCTAGACTCGATAACATTAAAAAAATATACGCTTGGTTATTGCGCACAAGTGATGTTTATTGAAATAATGACACGGAGCGTGAATTCTGAGAGCTCACAACCAACTCCGTTGGAACGCTTTCGCGCTTTGTTAGGGCATTAAAGATTAGTAAAATAATAGGGAGATGAGCTTAAAAAACTTGTGTTCAGGGTTGTAATCTATTTAAATATATCAATAGCTACTCTACTTGTAATTTTGCTACGAATCGTTTTGAATCTCTAGATTATCTTGCTTGTAATTTACACTTAGTTTGAATGCCGGTTTATTCCTTTTTGCAATTAATTATTGATGAAATTTTACTTACCGTATAATGTCTGCCTATAAATAAGCAACAGTTCAGTGCATTTTTCTCATCTCTTTCTCTACAGTTCTTACATTTTTGATCATTATTGCTCAACGTATGTTGACACAAATTAAATTGAACAAAAAACTTTTTATGTTAAGAGCGTTTTTATGTTCACCCGGCTATATAGTCTAATGCTGTAGTATATGATAGTATTCAAGAAATATAAGCAATACATGAAATACTTCCAAATCGACAACACGTGTTTGAAGTTTTAGTTTAAGAAAAAAATAACAAAGTGATACGCATGCTTACGCGTGATTATTTAAATACCATTTTACAATAACTCAACTTCATTAAAAGGTCATGAGCGATAGTTGAATAACGAAAACTGAAAATAATTCATCAGCCATATCCGTAACTGTGGTTGGCGCTTAACAAAATCTATAGTGTAATCCTCCATAGACGGTATGGTATGTACCGTAATAGCTGGTATCCGCCCACTTCACTAAGTGTAAATAAAAGAAAGTAACTCGGCGGCGCTCCTCCGACTCAATTCGTTTAGAATGAATAGGGTACTTGACTGTATTAAGTATGTGGTTTACATGAGTTGACATAACATAATATTAAATTTATTACATACATAATAAATGATTTCATTTGAAAAAAAACTTTAAAAATATTTCCATATTATTTAATAGGACACAAAATAAAATAAATAGTTTGAAACTGGTTACGTGAGCGCAAGCGCATTATTATTTGGTAAATCACTAGATAGGTAAATTGTCACACGCAAACGTCTAGTGTTATTGTAAGAACATATTGTGACGAACTATACATTTTTCATTAGAACACTTTACCCTTTTTTAATAATTAGCACCCATAAGTTTTATTATAAACAATAATCGAACTCAACTTAGTGATAGCAGGCAGTAGAAAACATGTCTAAAATAGATGCATTTATAGTTGGACTATTCTTTAAAAATAACATTTAAAATTTTTACGCTGAAGAGTTTGAAGATTTAAAATGAGTTAACTAGACTGCATTTATTATAAAATACATCTTCCTGTTTGTCTATCTGCCCATTAGTTTCTCTGTTACGAATACAAAAGAAATTTGGAGCCCAATTGGGTTGCAACAACCATATAAGTACATTGGTGAAATACTAAAGAACATTAAAGGATTTACCAAACATTTATTATCATTATGTAAACGACGTGCTGTCTATAAATGACACCCCCTCTGTGCATCTACTAATAAACTTTGTTTCTATGAGGAGGAAAAAAAAACCAGATTCGAGTTTCATGTCGCTTCTTCTCGATAAATGGGCTGTTGTCCGAACCAGTGGTAGTATTTTGACATTCATAAGCGTTTTTTTCAGGGCCTAAATTGAATAAAGTAAGTATTTTTGATTAAGAAAACCAACCATAGCGTTTTTAGCGCAACCCGTTCCAGGATCCGCATGTGTAGATTCAGCAGTCAGCATGGTAGTACACTTGTGAAAGCCCCGTCATAGAAACAGGCCTTGCGTTCCAGGATCGGCAAGCATATACCCAGACCTTTGTTTTTTTTTTTTTTGACGGGGGAAATGCATTTTACGCACTACCCTTACCTATTGCATTAGTGAGACCGAGGTCCCCCAATGCTATAGGTAAGGTGGCACAGAGGGACGAGCTCCGTGCCAGTGTGGGACTCACCCGGGCGTGAAGCGCCCGGAAATACCCACTAAAACCCCCCGGGGCCGTCCGCCGCATTTGGGATGGGGGCGACACGGGGTGGCTTTCGCAAGCACCGCGTCGCCCCCTGCGGCGAACCCGCCAGTCCTCGTCCGTGCAATGGCCCGGTAGGGATGGAGGAGAATACTTCCCCTCCACCTCTTAGCCCGCCTATTGAAAAGAGGCATGACCGTCTGGTCGTCAGTCCAGGGGGCAGGATATACTTCCTGCCCTCCATAAAAAGGAAGAAAGAAGAAGGGACAGAACAGTGATGGGCAAAGGAAAAGATGAAGAAGCATATACCCAGACCTACCTAGAGGCTTTAGTCATGTGAGTTATAGAGTAGCACGATAATAACGACTGCTGATGTCTCATCGTTCTTGTACTGTACTTTATTTAACATCAGATGAAGTAGTCATTTTGCCAAGCTCTAATAAAAAAAATACTGTGAGACGCGTTTGATAATCTACTCGCTAGATCCTTAAAAATGCTGCGTACAGTTGAACTAGATTTTCAACTGCCTAAACCACAAATATGCAGTATTTGCAAAGGGTATTTTTGTGTTCGCTAAAGCAACTTCTGCGCCAGCCCTCAATAAAGAAATTCAAAAGTGAACTAGAGCCACATTATTGGAGCACATGGAGTTTTGAAGTGTTGATGGCACAGTTAGTAGAGCGACCGGATTCCGCGTCAATGGACGCGGGCTCCAGCCCACCTATACAACTCTAAATTAGTCTGAGCTTTTGGTGAAGGAAAAACAAAATGAGGAACCATAGCATGGTGGTAGCGCATTTTCTGATAATGCCCGCCTAGCTAGCTACCCCCCCTCAAGTTTAAAAACCTGTCACCAAATACCAATAGGTATGTTCCAGCAGCATCACTTGAGAACTAGGCTTAGTATGT
The DNA here is from genome assembly GCA_014132275.2 of Samia ricini. NCBI lineage: Eukaryota > Metazoa > Arthropoda > Insecta > Lepidoptera > Saturniidae > Samia > Samia ricini. The sequence continues at coordinate 15,834,862 of AP028163.1, forward strand.
TTACCATCCTAGACCACATCATCCATTAACATCAGGTGAGATAGTGGTCAAAGCAATGAGCCTATACAGTGTTAAAATTCTGCCCTCTGACATTGTAGCAAACTATTTCCTGGATGTGTAAATTTACAATATAAACATAAATTTATTCAATATAACATTTATTACATCAATTTATGTTTAAGTATTAAAATGCAGAATGTTTTCAAGAAAAACACATTTAAGGTCTAAACTTGTGCAAGGTTACACAAAAAAAACTACCAACGAGCCACAGTTTGAACAGTTGAAAGTTGATTTTGTAATTAACAGTTTTAATGTACGTTCCACGTTTTATATCTAATTCACTTCTTCACTGCATAATTACAAAACTATACCACATAAGATTTTATCACAAAAGCGAAAATAACAAGTTTATTTAAACACGAAAGCTATGGAAACACAAATCATGTACAAACTTTGTAATAACAATTTATCTTTGCGTTTTAACCAGTAGACTACATTTCCCGCCAATTACATTTTTAACAATTGAGTAGTAATTGTAATACAGGTAGTAAAATTCACCGAATCAAGCAAGCAAAGGAATTAATCCATACTGCCAAATCTCTTTCTTTGACAGTTGAATAGTACAAGTCTGACGTTAAGAACACTTTATACAAAGCAATAGTAAAATAACGGCCATTTATTAAAACTCTTTCAAGAGACTGATTAGAAGTTCTCAGAATTCACGCGCCATCTCATTATTTCGATTCACTTAAATTGTGCATTATAACTAAAGTATCATGCAAAATACATAGACATAGGCAGTTTAGAGTCAAATACTCCAAGTAGATGAATTTTAAAATAAGGACGAATACATGAGACACTAAAATCGCGTCAAGATCTCAGTAGTAGTGATAGTATGTTTTCTGTGGTTTTCGCTATGTTATTAGACAGAGATATTTAAGAGATCTTTATGAGTTAGTGCTACTCTGATGACTTTGCGTTTGACGTTTGTGTAGAAATAAAACTTTCAATCAGATAGTTGAATATGAAGTATATATTTCTTATTTAATGTGCCTACTCTTATACCCGAAAATATGATTTGTGCGAGTGACAAATCAGATTGCTTGGTCTTCTCTTGCATTGGGCGTCGTTGAAGTTTATGGTCAACAGATGTGAAGGGTCAGTGCATTAACGTCTTAGAGCCACCCACGGCGAACTTCTTCCGTATTGTTGTTCTGCTGCGCGACAAACCTTTGTGTCATTTATTGACTGCAGGTAGCAAAAACGGGGTGCCGGCGCCTCTCCATCGGTCGAGTTTTGTGAAGATCTTGGTAATTACGTAATAATAATAGTATTTGCGTGACTATTAATATGTAATTATAGAGCAGCTACAGATAAAAATAAGGTCTGTAGTGCATATTCACTCAAAAGGGTAGACGAAGGAATTATCCATACAGCCAAATCTCAAGTTATTTTATGTTTTATTTTAGAGTTTTCTTACCACCTAGTTTGGTATACCTAAAGACATGTACATGACAGAGACATGCTTAAACTTTTATATCTTATTAAATATTTTTATCACAATAGTATTTTTATATCATAAATCATGTTCATTGTAATACCATAATTGTTCGTACCTATGTCAAATTCTTGTTTATCTTTTGAGTCTATTAATATATTCAAAAGTAATGAAATATTTCCAAGAATCTTGGTAAAGTTCAAAATATAATTAGGAGAACAGACTAAGAGGTTCTGTAGAGAAGGCGAAATATTTTTTTAATAAGTGATTTATCAGCAACAGGTATTGATTGTTAAAGGCAAGCATTTTTTTTTTTTAATATTATCATTATATAAATATTTAAAAAAATCACTGTTCGCTTTTCGTTTTTTTTTTCTGTTTTAAAACTAAAGAGACCTGTCTAATTATAAAGATTCTTGACATTGTTGCTTTTGACGGGACATACCGTATTCTGTGCATAAAAACTCGTTTCTAGAGTTATCATTAGGTATATTGTATTCACAGAATAATCATGCTCCTAATTTTATATTGATCGATGATTATTGATTAGATTTTTGTTTTTTGGTAGGATATTAGGACCCATGTCTGTCATGCAATTATATTTATCTTTAATTCGTTTACTTGTTATTTGACTTTATGTTATGTATTTTTGGCAGAGTTTTGCGTGATAAAATTTGGTTATTATTGGTTATATACAAGTAAAGTGTGTTGGAAATAATAACATGGAACGTTTATTCTGTGGTGCCACGAAAACTTAATTGAAAGTTCTAGCAAGATGAGCACCTTTTTGCTTGAACGATAATTAACCTTTTGAGCACTAACCTGGCGCCAGCTTTCATTGTTTTCCTATTGTCTCATGTTTATGGGTTAACGACATATTAAAAATGTCTATACTTTTATATTATATGGATGCGTGGGTACATTCTTAATTTTCAATATTTTTTTTGGTCTTATTAAAACAGAAAACGTCGAAATTCGTTTTCACAAGTAAAACATCGATTGATTAATAACGACTTAATATTGCGATTATCTAAGAAGAAGAAGAAAGTAATATTTACGCTAAGGGGGTGCTTGGCACGATTTTGGTCTGTCATATCGTTGTCCTTATTTTTGCAGTATTTGACTATATATTATGTAATTTTATGCCAATTAGCGTTTATGATACACAAGTGTAGTGAAGTGAAAATAATGACACGGAGTGTGAATGAAATATCCCAATCATTCCCGTTGTGGTCGTAACCCGAAGGCTACCATTTTGTTACCGCCATTCATTCTTTGATAGTGTTCCGAACGTCTGACTTGGCTGCATGGTCTATTTGTACCTTTGCCTTTTCCTTAAAAAGGAATACATAGAACCAAAAAAAAAAAATTTACGCTAAGTATTATTTATGATAACATATTCAACAGAATTTCAAATCTTTTTTTTATGTAAAACCAGTAAAATACTCTAGTTTTCACTAAAAGCCTATTAGACAGAAGTAAAGCAAGATACCTAAGAGTAATTATAACAAAATACAAACCAAAACGGAAGAATGGAGTTATTGAAAAACATTCTAAAATTTATCAAATATTGGTACATTCGATATCTATTGGTGACTGAGCTCTATATAGTAGACACGTGGGAGAAGATCGTCGTACACGTATCCTTTTTACAAATAATTAAAAATCTACGTATGATTCAGCAGTAGTAGATTTATCCGTCCTACAGGAAAGGCTAAAAGACGTTTGTCCATACTACTTATTCTGAATTTCAAACTTGTATCAACATCCTAGCAAGGCGATGGCAATCTCTCTAGAACAGTGGTCGTTAAACAACGGTCCGCGGACCGCATGCGGCCCCTAGCCAGTATTTGTGCGACCCGGGATGTACAATTTAATGCAGAATACAATTTGTCTAACAAACACTTCATGTTAGCTCTGAAAACCTGATTATTTTCAATTAACCCCATATTTGATTTTTACTTGCTTTGAAATCAATGAATATTTAGTGAATTAGGTAATGTCAAAAATGACTTTATAGGTCATTACTATACAAAATCTCCAGTGCAGCGCGCAGTAATACCTCACTTTAACCTATCTGGCCCTTGATCAGAAAAGTGTAACAACCACTGCTCTAGAATTTTCCTGACACTTCGGATTAAACGTTTCATGCCATTATTTTCAATACACCTTTACACAATAAGCAAACTATATGACAAAAAAAACCACCAAAATCACACAATATAGTATCTAATAATGCTAATTAATGCATTAAAAGTAACATTAGGACAGAATGAAGTACCAAAAACTTCTTATATATGATTCAAAGAAGTAGATTCATCATCATCATTCATCAGTAGTATTCATCCAATAGGGCAGGCGCATGCAGAGGTGGAGTGAGGCATACGCCTCCGCCTACACCCTCGCAGTCCGAGGGGCCTCATGCCAAAGCCCAAATATATGTATGTGACTAGCTGAGAACCAGCATTGCTTATATTGCATTTACATTCCGTTGCTGTCGCGGGGGGGCACATAAATATCAGAATAACAAGTATTTTTACTTAAAATATGAATATTCTTTATTATTCTTATCACTCATGCTCCATGCAACATAATATTGTAGAACTTATGACAGGAAAAATGTATATAATAATCCTTCATTAATATATCAGATATAACCTTTGCGGTAATGTTCAGTCTCTTCTGGTATTTTAACTACTCCATAGTTGTTAGTGGGATATCACAACTCCGTGGCACCACACATGTTGGACAGATGTCATCATTATGATCTTCATAATTTCCTTAGTGCTTATTAATATTTTATGTCTATTTAAATTACAAATAATGTTTATTTCTTGTTATTTATAGAATACCATAAAAAATGTGTATATGTAATGTTATATAAAAAAGTGAAAAACTACAGCAAAATTCAGCAAAATTCTGTTTGATTTCATGTGCTTGAGTTTTATTCATGAAGTAGATTAAACATTTTTTAAAATAAATGATCCAGTATATGATAGTATTATATTCTGTTAACAAAGTATAGAATGTTTTATTGTGTATTTGTTTAATATGTCAATTACCCATTAAAATGAGACAATAGGAAAACAATGGAAAGCTGGCGTAAACGCCAGATTAGTGCTCAAGGGGTTAAACTATAAGTATAAAAATTAATTAAATGACATTTGTTACTTTTATACAGAGAGATCGAATGTACGATTTTGTTTAATTACTATATTCCATTGATTCAACCGAAAGACGTCCACTATTGAACATAGGTCTCCCCCAAAGATCTCTACGACGACCGGTCTTGCGTCATCCGCATCCAGCGGATTCCCGCGATCTTCAGCAGATCGTCGGTTCACCTTGTGAGGGGTATCTATCCACGCTACGTTTTCCGGTGCGTGGTAGCCATTCGAGAAGCCGTGGCCCCCATCGGGCATCGGTTCTGCGAGCGATGACAGCCCAGCCTAGCCAACTGCCACTTAAGTTTAGCAATTCTTAGGGCAAAGTCCGATTACCTTGTTTCTTCTGCGGATCTCCTCATTCCTGATTCGATCACGCAGTGAAACTCCGAGCATAGCCCTCTCCATTGTCCTTTGAACTTCGATACTTTATGACATACCTAATTGTAATCAGTTAAAATAATACATGCTGTAAGTAAAAATGTATTTGTGTAAACGTGCCAGCTTTAGATAATCTATATGAAACCATAAATATTAATAGACCTTTGTTTTTTCTAAAACTCAAACTTACTAACATTAGATAGGTTTCAAGTGTTCCCTCCTTTGGATATTCATATATCTACATAATTCAATCACATCTATAGATCTAGGTCAAATCTATACATTAAATATTTTTTGAAAATTATAATATAATCGGGGTGGACATATCGATATAGAAGGCAAAAATATTTTATTTAGAATTTATGTCTGTCTTTTCCTGTCTACGCGGAATCGCTCTGAAATTACTGAACCAATTTTGACGAATCTTGATATAGGGCTAATATTATTACTTTTTGTTCCATAAAACGCAAGGGATTTTCCAGGATGACGGACAAAATTAAATAATTTGTTGTAAATTAAATTCTCGACGGATTTTCTTTGCTAAGTAGCAGAAAAATTAGCTACGAATTTAAGCTGTATTTCATTTGTCTATGATTATTTAAAAACGCATAACAAAGCAAAATATCTCTAGGTTTTGAACCGATGCTTTTGGCCCATATACTTAAGGTTACAATTTAGCAAAGAAATTGTGAAATTATCAATTAGTTAAATTAGAAGCACAAAATGTAATAACTACGGGACGGGCTATAGACAAAAAAATTATTGGTAATGAGATAGATTGCATCTAGAGAATATAGGTTGTCTATTAAAATATAATTCTCCGAATTCCGGGCGAGCCAAGTCGCGAGTATAGCTAGTTTGAAATAAATGAAAAAAAATAAAACGTCCAGAATTACTTTCCAATATATTTTTATATTAAAATTAAAATTTTAAATAGCTAACGCAATACCCATTTGTGTTACGGAATGGCTCTGGTACTTTTAATGACATATTTTGCAAATGTTCAACGCCATGAGTGAACATGTTTTTGGAAATATCTGTTGAAATCACTACGGCATCTGACAACCACAATTCAACTTCATCGTTGTGGGATAAATGAATTTTGTACAAGATCTTTGTTACTAAAGTTGACTGTAACTCAATTTTCTCATTCACAATATGATGTCTATTGTTCCGAAGAACTTGTAATTCTTTATCCATCACCCAAATCAACAAGTAATGTTGCTTAGTTGCTGAAATTTTGCATTCCAACACGATTTTACACATAACTGTATATTGTAATCCCAAATTGAACTCTCGTGTCATATTTTCTATTGTATAAATGAAATCATTTAAATATACATTATCAGTTTCATTGTTTTGACTAAACACTGTTCGCTCAATATCATTCTCATAAATTTTAACTTCTGAATTGTACAATTTCACCATGTCCTTATTTTTCAAACCCAACCAAGCCAAACATCTATTGCAGTGGTAAATATCCCGTTTAGCATTGAATTTATTCGTCTTAGTTGATAAGAGAGATTGATCAATCATAAAATATGTTAATCTGTATAAAAAATCTGTTTTATTTGGCTTCAAAATACTATCGGGGGCAGAAGAGTATGACCGTGCCCGTGGCAGAACCATTCAGATATGTCCAAATTAGCCGTCGGAAGCTCTAATATTCTGCCAAATTCTATTGAACCATCAGATATAATGTTAGAGCAATTCGAACAAGTCAATTTAGCTTCACCCCCAACACTGATGTTTACCTTTAATTTAACAGCCTCCGAATGCTTTTGTACACCGTTCGCTGATATTATCTCCTTATAAAAATTACCACCATCTTTCGGTTCGGTTAAAATCCTGAACGATACAGTATTCTCATCAATTTTAAGGCATGACATAGAATTCGGTATAACTCGGCAGAATTCTGCCATTTCAATTGTGGACGAGAAATCCATTTCATCATCAGAGTAACAATCGGAGAGGCTCTCAATAGAGGATAAACTATCTCGTCTCAATGATTTGAAATTCTCGTTATAATAGTTGAGTATAATACAATTTGTCTGAATGCTAATTTTCAAATTACATTTCTTTGTAAAATCAGTAGCGGTTCTTATGAAAACGTTGCAACTACGCAGCCTTGAGCGGAGCTCCATCAGAACACTTTCTACTAACATTTTCACTTACACACAACTAATCAAACTATACAAAACTATTTAACAATCAAATCACCATCTGATTTGATCCTATTAACATGACCATTGGTTTCGTAAACATTGAATAAATTGTCCATCTCTCTTAAAGTGTATGGTAGAGTTGCTTTTTTATAATAATCACTCGTCATTTCGATGTTATCGATGACAGTGTCGAGGAGATGAGATTTCTCTACATAGATGCCGGGGGCTTCGTGTTTCAAGTAAGTGAAATGAATATGTAGATGATAGAACGACGGTTGGTAATGCAGGTAAATACGCAGCTGACTTCCGGGCAAGTTGTACTTATCTGATATGATTTTCTAAAACAACACGTAAAAACCGTTATGCACTTTGATAATTTACAGAAATTTCATTTCTATGATACATTTCGCACCTTCAAAATGTAACTGGCTCAACTGAAAAATCGAGATATTGAGTTTTTACGAGTCGTAAAATAACTCTAAATGGAACATTTCAACTATCGTTAATCAACTTAATTATGTTTAAAAAACATGTTCAAATCATTTTTTATGAAACTATACAAAAAAAATTTTGATGAACAAAACCAAAACAAGCACACTTAATTGCCATTTAATCAAAACTTTATTTTTTAAGTTAGGGTCACTTTCATTGTGAAGGTGCATTTTCTGTATCAATAATTTTAGTTTCTCCCTATTTCGATAAGATTAACAAAAACGAATTTATGGTTCAGTGGTAGCGTCGTCGGATTCTCAATAGTCGATTAGTTTGAATCAACCTAGTCTATAACGAGCATAAGGTATTGGTAAAAGAAAAGCTTCGAGTTAAAAAATCTATCACCAAACCAATCTCTAGGTGTGTTCCGACAGCATAACTTCTGAGCCAGTACATCTAGGTCCAATATGTTCACTATCTTAGACCGCATCATCACTTAACATCAGGTGAAGTCATGGTCAATGGGCTATCTATGTCTGAACTAAATAAAACAATATCACTATGTCTCCATTACTTGTCCAATAAAGATTACTTTATTCAATACTACTCTCTTACTTTGGACAGTCTTAATTTTCCCAGAAATAGATTAATATTTTGTAATACAAAATAGGAATGTACAGAATAATTAGTTACCTTCCCTTCGTTCCTAATTCTCTTCAGGAGAGGTAAATGAGTACCGTCCAAATCACGTAAAGACAATATACCTCTTTGTCTAACGATAGCTAACAGATACAAAGTTTCTTTAGTCACACCGTCCCACTTCAAGTCAGGCAACAAAACAAATCCTTCTCTTTCACATTTATTGTCATGTATTATTCTATCCTGCTCACTCTTGCCATCCAATATATTGTATACCCACTAAAATATAATTTATGAGCATTATTTAGTAAACATTATCATAATTTAACAAAACCAAATCTTTCAATTTTGGGTAGTCAGTATTTAATAATTCTCCGCAACCTGCTCAATCTGATGGTAAATTTAATATCTCTTACAATAACAAATTATCATGTAAAACCTTTTCATAAAAAGGGAACATCTTTCACAGACTGAAAAGATATGCATAATTTCTTTTTTTTTACCATAAGTGTAATCTTTGACCAAGGTTCAGTATTGTAACCAAAGAATGATAATTCTAGACAAAATATGTATTTACCTGTAAATTAAATTGCTCTTTTTCAATATGCGGTAGAGTTAAATTATGATATAGCTGAGGAGTTTCTAGAACTATATGCAACTGTTGTTGACTGAACTTGGCTATATGCTTTTCTGTAGCTGGGTATATTATTGTTGTTTTCACACCTGAAAAAGACAATTAACATGCTTATGTTTTTGTATAAAATATTTTAGGTATTGCTAAAATATAAAATAGATTATGATTAAGTCTAGATTAATTATTATTGAACATAACAGGATAAAAAGGATTTAAATCAAACTTATAGCTGAAAGAGTAAAATGTATTAGGAAAATGTATCATGACTAGCTTTTGACCCATGACTTTGTTTGCAATTGAATCCAAAGGCAAACTGCATTGTTGTGACTTGTGAGTAAATAAGATAGAACTATGCCACAGCAAAGTTATCTCTAGGATTTTTTAAGAATTACATAAGATAAATACACAGAATGTTTCCTATAAATTAGTAATGTAAAACATATTATTGTACATATATTAAGCAAAAATGTAAACTTTTCACCAATACATCTATATTATTTTTCATATTTACATTATTGTGCAGAAACATCTTTTTTATCCAAATAAAACTGATCATACAAAAATTAGCATATTGTTGACATTGAAAAAGCATGATCATGTTGTTAACAAATATTAAGTTTAAATTTGAACCATATTGAATTTTTCGTATTTCAGTTCTACTGTGTTACTAGTATGTGTCTAACTTATTTAATAAACATTTACAACTATCTACGATTGTTGTTATTTCAACCTGCATTATATTGTAACAAAACAGAAATTAACATTTTAATGACTGTATAAAAGTAAATGTATATCAAATTAAAATGTTAATAACTGAATGGATAATTGTATATATGTTTAATGATTAAAATTATTTAAAAAAAATCAGAAATATTTCAATAATTCTCAGTAAAACATAAAATACATATTTTGCTTCAACTTAGATAATGTGATCATAATTTATAAATGATTGAATGTACTACACATAAATACATTACAGTAGTAAAAATCCTAAAAGAAAAACACACATAATATATATATATATATATATATATATTATACATATACTTAAAAATCTCTACACATTCATAGTATATAAAGATTTAACAACAGAACTCTATTTTAACATAAAGCAATTGATTTTAATCTTTCAAACTTCCGTATAGGATAATTTATAACCAGAAATAATATAAGAAAGCCCTACTCAGACAGTAACTGATTTGTTTAAAACCTACGGCAGCTTGCACACAAGTACCTGATATAAGAACATCTAGAAACCTAATGTTCAATGAAATAACACAACACACTACTTTCTTCACTTATATTAAATAAAACAAGACAGATTTTTTTTCTAACAGTTAATGCTGTTGACCAGAAGGGCCTTTACAGCTTCACCGAACTTTGGGGGCGAGTGCAGAATGCACTCAGCCACAAAAGGTAACTAGCACAAGGGTTCAAAACTCGGCTTGACCGCTGCTACCTATAACATAAAAATTCCCGGGGAATTTGAACCTATATAAACCCTACATTTTTTTCCTTAAATAATAAAAAAAGGTTCTTTACAGGGACAGAAAAATTACAAGTCTTATGCCTAGTCATTGTTGTAAACTACCAAATGATAGCTAGATTTAAAATACGTGTGGTGCCATCTTTTGGTGACAGTTTTGTATTATTTACATTTATTAATTATAGGAGTTCAAAAGGTTTACTACATCTGTTGGCAGCCAGTCCTAAACCTAAGATACCGAAGTCAGGTACTTAGGAGTCCAATTAGACGACCAACTGAATTTCAAAGCACACCTAGAGAAAATCAGGCGCCAGACCTCCATGGTGCTAGGCCGTCTCTACCCGCTCTACAACAGCAAGAGCAAAATGGCCCTCCGCCATAAAGTTACCCTGTACAAGATGGTGATCAGACCCATCATCACGTACTGCGCACCTGTCTTCGGTCACATCACTAGCGAGCAGACGCTAACCTTACAAAGGATTCAGAATAGCTTTATAAGGAAAGCTGCAGATGTTTATCGGTTCCAGAGAAATGTGGACTTACACAGAGATCTGAACCTGCCCTCTATTAAGTCCGTTTTTTAAAAAAACCCAGTGTCGCGCTTTCTTCGAACACGCAGAGACACACCCGAACCCACTCATAGTACGAGCCGTCTCGTACACGCCAGTCCGTTCCGCCGACCGAAAGCGGCAACGCCCGCGTAACATATTAACCGACCGCGACGATAAAATCACGCGCGCGAATAGGCGGTTCCTCATGTTCCTCGTACATTTGCGTGTCAGCGCCCACGACCGCGAAGCCGCCGTTCCCGCCGCTTGGGACGAGCGGCTAACTTTGCTCCCGCACACTCTCCGGGTCCCCCTCAGGGACCCAAGACGTGCTTCGTTCCCCAACTGGGGAGGCTCTTGACGTCGCCGCCAGCGCGATACAGTGACACTGCCCATGCATCAAGCATTACACGCACAACACTGCAAACACACTCTTGCACATAACACGCAGGTACATAGGTCCTGTAAGGAACCTTTTTTTTTATGTAAATAAATATAAAAATGTAGGGATTAGTTAGGATAAAAATTTCGAGGGAGTTTTCATACGCAGGTAGCGGCCAAGCCGAGGTTGGAACCCTTGAGCTAGCTACCTTATGCGGCTGAGTGCCTTCAGCACTCGCCCTCAAAGTTCGGTAAGCTGTAAAGGCCCTTCCGGTCAACAGCATTAGCTAGGTAAAAAAAAAAAATAAGCCTATGATTATATAACTACCAAAATCACATAAAAGATAACTAGTGGAATCATTTGGCATGTATGAAATTAAATATTAGACATTGCTGTATAAACTGTTTGTGTAAACAATGTATTATGTAACTTACAAATCTTATAACATAACTTTTACATCTAAGAGAAACTGACAAATTATTTATATTCAAGTATTTGTTCAAGTTAACAATAAATGAATTATAGCACATCAACAATCATTAATAATTATTTAGTGATTAATATTTAGATTTTTAAAATGTTGTACAGAAATGAAAAAACAAAATCTTTATTTCATTGACAAAGACTATGTTCTTACTTATATTAGTAACATCTACTGTAGGTTTGAGATCTGACAGTGATTCTAAATAAAAAAGGTAATCTAGACAAGGTAAAAGCTCTATGCTATATGCTAGTTCAAACCCACCCATTCACTCTAAAATCAGCTTCACCTTTTTCATTGAAGGAAAACATTGTAAGGAAACCATAGCATGATGGTAGGTAGGCATTTTCTAACAATGCCTACCGCTACCCGCCACCCTCAAGACTGAAAAACCTGTCACCAAATACCAATAGGTGTGTTCTGGTAGCATAATTTGGCTCCTAGGCTTAATGTGTTTACCATCCTGGACCAAATGACACTTACCATTATGTGAGATTGTGTCAAAAATCTAGAAATAGTTCCAGACTAAATTGTCTTGTTTCTATAACATACCTTCAAATTTATTTAAACTAACATTTGTTTGACTTTATCATGAAGATAATATAATGATATGAGTGCAAATAATTCTTTAGTCACTTTCAACACACAATATATTTGCATAAGATGTCATCAAGGAGTTTTTTTTGGTAAATGACAATTTGGGAATTACATACACAATTTTGCAAGTCACTTCTAGTCTTATCTAAATCAAAAACATCTTTATTCAATTTAGGCCCTAAGAAGCCACTTATGAATGTCTAAAACACTACCACCGGTTCGGAAAACAACCCAGCTGAGAAGAGCAGGTGAGAAACTCGATCTGGTTCTTTTTTTTTTTAAATAAACATAACATATAATCATTAATTATATTAACACTTCAAATCTAATAAAACTGTGACATCTTAATAACTACCTGAATCTTAGTGATTCATCATACCTATACAATTATACTAAATTTCTTCAACACACTCTTGTTTCATTTTTAGTTTTTGCAGGAAAAAATATATTTTGTAATTATAAATGGAAAGTCTTCAAAGGGTGTCCACTTACCATATGTAACAGTTTTTCAGCTGTACTATGTACACAAACAAGGTACTTTTATATTAGTTATGCAAAGTCAAAAGATGTACACTGTACAAGTTATATAAATTTATTAACATCTGTTAGCAAATAATTATCATATAACTTCATCATTTGTATCCCTTTGTATGTAGATTGTGCATGCAAGTTTGACTTGATTTAATATTGTGATGAAATATTATACACACAAGTCAAAAATAACACCTTATCTAAATTATTTCAAATAATTCAAAATAGAAGTTTATAAACTTATAATAAAACAATGCTTATTATCGATTCACGATTTATGACAGTACTTCCTCAAGAATGACTAATCACAAGGCTGGCAATGAAATGTTGAAAGTATTTACCGTTTAGAGACTGGCGCGGGAAACACTCAAAATTCCCATAAATATCGTTCTGGAAGAAAGTATGAAGATCTGTTTCAGAAGAAAAATACCCATCCTCGGTTAATTCTTCTGCTTTGAACGCATTTTTCTCTAATATAATTAGAGCCACGCCACTTTTATTTTTAAATTTTCCAACTACACAGACAGTTTTCCTATTAGTGTTATTATTCAAAATTTTCTCCAAAACAAAATCTTTTAATTCTACTTGATATTCATTCACACTATTATCATTTTCATTAGTAATTTTAATTTTTTTACATACTGGCGGGCTAACACGGTTTTCTTGACAGTCGTCGGACATTTTGTGATAATGTTGCCAGTATTATATTAGATTTTAATGTTGTACGATTATATAAAAAGTATTAACAAAATATATTTCTGTTACTAAAAATATGAACCTACTTTGTGTTTACAAAAAGAAGACGAAGAACTTATAGTTGCAAATTCAAATTTTGCAAATTATTTTATTATGAAGAATATTTTTGTTTTATATTATTTTATTTTTAGTTGTCTCTAAAAAAATAATTTTGATCGATCATGTATTCCTCCATATATTTAAATTATTAACTCACAGTATTTGACTATATATTATATAATTTTGGTAGATACAGTTTCGTTTAAATTCACAAGTGAGGCGTATTAGAAAGAAACATAAACTTCCTAGACAATTTTAACAAACAGCCATTGTTTTGATAGTGTGTTGAAGTAGGATAAGAAAAATACATCTGACTTGGCTGCTTAATTTAGGTATCTTTGTCTTTTCTTTCGAAAGGACCAACAAAAATATCTAGTTTATGGCGGAATTTCAGTCTGTCATCTAGCAGTTATTTACTTTAATTCATGAACTCAAAATCATAATCTTGGTGGTGTTTTGTGTGATATAGTTTGGTTTTTGTGTTCAAGTTAAACTTATTATAGAAGATAACGCGTAACATTTATTCTGAGATGCCGACGTAGTTCTATGGAAAGTTCGAGCAGGATGGGCCACCGTTTTGCTGGAGCTTGGTAACGCTGATACAAAATTGAAAATATATCATACTCTCATGACACTGGCATAATTTGTGTGTACACAGATTTCCATTGGCTAAGAAGAAGGAGAACAACAAAAAAATCTTCGACCGCCTCAATTTTTGAATTTAAGCGGTATCAAACAATTTTATGGAATTTTTGTCTTCCAAAATTCTTCTTTACAGTCTTCCATGTAGCAATGCTTATATTTAATTAATTATTTTGTGTATTTGACCTCATATTATGTAATTTTGGTTTCGTTTTGCGTGAAATATTATGGTTATTGTGCGTAACTTAAATGTAATGGAAACAATAATGCGTAACATTTATTCTAAGGTACAACGAGACTCTCTGGAAAGTTCCCGCAGAATCTGTATTATTATTCCTCACGACATAAATAACCAACCATTTTTCGGGTCATCTACAACTCCAGTGCTTATATTTATTTCGATATAAAGAATAGAGGAACGTGCAAGTAGGTATTAATAAGAGTTAACAACATAATTTAACGACATTATAACAATGTGTCGTCTTTATGATGAATTGGTCCATAATCGAAGGCAGCAATGGCGGACCTTATACGAACGACGTACAATAGGCCGTACAATTGAACTTATTGGCGGCATTGTAGCTAATCAGACAGGACAATATTTAAAAAAAGAATAATCTATCTATACTAATAAATAAATTGAAGTGTCTGTTTATAATATAAAAATAACATTCGTATCGTATTTACGATACATATACCAACAGTTAAAAAAATATTTGTCTATTTGTTCCAATTAATCTCCGGAACTGTTGGACCAATTTTGGTGAGACTTTTTCAGGTACATTTATTTTTTGATAATAATTTGGATTCCGCGTATAAAATTAAAACTCACGAAACTGTGAATAAATCCGCTCCAGTTTTACTGGAAAATATTTGTGAGAAATATATGCTTTCTATTAGTAGACACCAAAAAGTTGAAAAAATTAAAACCCCTAAAATTGTTCATGAAATTTGTTAAATGATTCATTGGACAGTTTTACTGGCAAGCGTTTAAATTTGTAAGAAATGTCTTTACTTTCTGTTAGTACCAAAAATAATTTAGGCTCAAAAAATAGTGACCATCAAAACATTCTTTTGTAATGATTATTTAATAACTGCAGCAGTGAAGAATTATGCGGAAGAGAAAATCAGTAACAGTGGTTATTGGCGGGAACTTAATTATTTATTAACCGGTACAGTTTTCGTTATCAAACATTAATATTTTTACTATAGATTGCAGTAAGTATACCATCTGAGGTCCGTTGTCAATTTATTGGATGGGGGAAATCAATGGCAATAATTAAATTAAAAATATATAATTGAAGTATTAAAACCCTGCGATGCGTTTTCGGCGGACGATGACCCCACTCGCGCTCGCGCACATTAGTTGATAATATTACCTACATTGTTACTTGGCCATCGAGAGCTGCAGAACGGTTACGCGATTTTCATACTATAATTTAATTTATAATGCATGTTTTATATTTTTATTTTAATAATATTTTTTTTTTCTAATAAACATATTTAAAAATACTTCTAAATATAATTACAAGCTTCCATTTAATTATTCCAATAATTCCGATTTCACTCTGTAGTTGCTTGCCACTCGTGAAACCCGAAACATTAATGTTGACTTGTCACTAATTCCTTTTAAGAGGTTTTAATAAAGATACCGTGTTTTAATAAATCCTAATTTTATAAATATTGAAATAATAATGAAATATGTATGTAAAAGAGTAATAAATAATGTTATGTTGACATCGTTGCTTAAATAATTCTAAATGTTTTTTTTTATATTAATGACACATCATCTCCCTGCACTTAGCTCACTTTTATTTGGGGTCGGCGTAACATGTCTTCTTCTATTCATCTCTATTTGAGATCATACCTACGTTCACTCTCTTTCTAAATATATCATCTTTCACACAGTCCATCCATCTTTGCTTTGGTCTTCCTCTTCCCCTAAACCCGTGCATATTCATATCTAATACCTTTCGTACAACATCCTCTTCCTGTCTGCGCATTACATGTCCATACCAAGACAATCGCGTGCTTCTTACCTTCTCTGTCACTGGTGCCATTTTCAAACTTCTTATAATGTATTCATGCCTAATCCTGTTCGTTCCTGTTACCCCACACATCCATCTCAACATTCAAATCTCGGCTGCATGCAGTCTCCTTTCATCTGTCATCAAATTTACGCATTACTAGCTGTTCCCGCGACTGCACTCGCATATTCTATTTTCTATTCCCCACAACTATACAGTGCGTAATTTAGTTTTTAAACAATCACTGTAAGATAATGGACCCTATTTTTTGTACAGGCCATTAATTATTTTATAGGATATTTCTCAAGAATTAAAACATTTTTGAGTAAAACTGATCATTCCCAGTTCAAAGGATTTTGTTCACAATTTTATAATTTTAATTTTATAAACAACAGTAACAAACCAGGCAAATACCTACATACTATGAATTATTTTATTACAAAAAAAAAGCGGATAACATAAATTGTAATTTATTCGAATGATTAAAATTTATGTGAGTGAGTAACTGAACTGAACAATCATCGATCAATAATAAAAGATGTAAAATGTTGTAATGTTTTTAATTAACCAAATCAAAGGCTTCACTTCATACAGCCTATGAAACATCATTGCCTCGTTTCCTGTTACCCGAAGGCAGTTCGAAGTAATAAATAAAAATAAAATAAAGTGATCTCGTTATCCAGAAACTGGTCCTATTGTGTTTAATAAATCAAAAGATTGATTGGAATAAGCTTTTACAATACATTACTTTCGATCGAGTCGAGTGTCTTAATTAATACATTATTCAATTGCACGTAATAAATTTTTACACAATGTTATTTCTAGAATAATTGTAGCAATGACATTGCTCATTCGGTTTATATATAATCTGAAGATTAATTAATAGATCTGCTTATTTATAGTTTTATTGCTAAGAAATGATTGAACCAATTTCGAACTAAATTTCATGGTCAAATAAAGTTAATTTCGTAGTTCATTGGAAGTTTAAATATCTGCTGTCTCTACAACTGCTGTCGCGTCCTTTTTTATTTTACGGTCGTTTCTTTGATTAATGGAGGTGCTAGTTTATCGAAATCCATATAGGTGAAAAAAGAAAAAAACAATTATGAATATAGGTCGCTTACAAAGTCCATACCAATACAAACGCACTTTCAAATTCGGTTACCTAGTCTCCGTCTTCGAAATATCATTCTGCAGTGCAGAGAATTCAGTCTAGTCTAGTGACGGTTTACTTTGAAAACATTTCTGTTTTTTGTTTAGTAAAGACAGGTATATCTTACATTTTTAATTGTTCTTTTTCGCCGTGAACGAAAAGTTGAGGGTACTTCGGTATCTTGTGACGTACCGCTCTTGCAGTCGAGTTGATTACGTGCGTGAGTCGACGTGTGTTTGTATTCAACGGCGTTGTATTGATTAATTGATTGATTGTTTCTTAAATTGTAAGAACTTAAGAAACTAGTGCATTATAATAGTGTAGTGCCGTATTGTTGTTGTTATTGAACATTTGGACGTAAACTTTGACGGATCGGGTGGTATCACGGTTGCATATTACTCACACCTCCCACCCTACTTTTACCTGTCTCCAGGGTAAGTAGAACTAATTTAGCGCTGTGGTAACGCATGCCGGGTACATTGATACTTTGTTACACGGACGCACCGTTCCGATGTCCGACAAATAATATAAATTAATAACGGACCCATCACCCACTGTTGTATGATCGTACAAGTGTAAGCAGTTTATAACTATAGTTTTCAAAAACGAAGAAACTATTCGTTATCTGTATTGGAGTTTCTGTTAGAGGTGCAACTAGTTACTACTAAAAAAATAGAATTATTCTAAATTAAAACTAAGCTTGTATGTACCGTATAACTCTAACATGCCGAGTTCTAGAATATCGTTAATAAGCCCCAGTTGGTTCGACATTGTTGTGAAAGTCGCCAGTTAAAGTTGTGGCATGCCAGGTATCCTCTGAACTCCGTGCACCCTGGTCCACCGATTTTCCAGCAAAGCGTTTATCCAGAAACTTTTTTACCTTTTGCAAAAACATTTACAGCGACACTGTAAATAAATAACTACAACAATAAGCTACGCCGAATCTTCTCGTCTGAAATATCGCAGTATCCCAAGACGAAAGTCTTTGATCAGTGTAGGTTGTCAGTTATTACATTACAGTTATTACATATGGCATTGAAACGGGGTCTTTTACAATGGGCCTTTTAAGAAGGTTTAAGGTTACTCAACGAGCAACGGGCTAAGCTCAGTTCCACTACGTTATTAAATCAGGAATGAGGAGGTACGCAGAAGTACCAAAAGACTTAAAAAAATTAAATGGCCCGTAGAATCAAAACACAATGGGGCCGACAGGTTCTCAAATGGCAACCAAGTACCGAAAGGTGCAACTTGACTTGACTGACTAACTTGGTGAAGGTCACAGGAATCCGCTATTTGCGAGTGGCATAAGGCCAGTCGTTGTGGAGTACCTTGGGATTCGCCTATATCCAGCAAATTACGTCTTTCTGCTGAAATTATTATTATGATAACAGCAATTTCTTCTTGAATGACAATATACTAAGATGATTTATGTTAAGCGAACCGTCTTGTCGTTATGTTGTGCTGCCTTGTGGCCCGACGTTAGTATGTTAAAGGTCTAAACACCTCGATATCGAATGGAATCGATAAAGAACTTTAACTACTAAAATAAAATACGGTATTATCGATTTAGATTTTCCTATATGTCGGTTAAGAGATGGGCCATAAAAACAACACTATGGAAAGACCCACAAGGAAAAAAAATAGGAGATGACAACCAACATGATGGGAAGATGTAACAAAAAGAATTGCCGGCTCAAATTAGATATTAGTAGCACAAGACCGAGACGAATGGGAATGGGAATCTTTGGAGAATAGCTTTACCCAACCTGGGGATCTTGCAATTAACCCCTTGAGCATTTACCTGGCGTTTACGACAGCTTTCCATTGTTTTCCTATTGTCTTATTTTTACGGGTACTCGACACATTAAACACGCAAGAAATAAATAGAAATAACAAACTATACTTAACAAAATTTAAAATTTACATTCTAGATATATATAAGAATACCTGTTGTTAAAAAATAAAAGGGTATTTTATTTTATTTTATTTATATGTCGGATCAGGGCTGCCGGATCAGAATGATCTCCACCAGAAAACGTTTTAGTGCGGGTGAAATGGTGATCACCAGCGTTTTATTATGAGATTAGTCGATAGTAAGAGAACCTGTTTCTAGAACCATACGACGACTAGCAGTAGTGTATCCACTTTTTTGGAACTAACTTAGGATTTGAGGAGTCTTAACATCTTCACCGGGATTTTGGGGAGAGACATTAAGACACTTATCGGAAAAAGATAACTAGTGCAGTTTCCTAGTCTGTACGCCACGCTTCTTTATATGGTGACTTCGTCAAGGCGAAGCGATTACCTCATTTAAAGCGTCGGTAGTGCGGTCAGATTCCGATTCAATGGATGCGGGTTCGAGATCTTCCATTGAATTCTGAAATCAGCCTGAGTTTTTAGTGAAGGACAACGTCATGAGGGAAACCATAGCACGGTGGTAGGGCATTTTCTAATAATGTAGGGTAGCTACCATCCTCGAGTTTGATAACCTATCGCCAAATACCAATAGCTGTATTCCACCAGCATCACTTCAAGACCAGCTTTAGGTTATTATAGAGTGGATTATTATGTGAACGATGGTGATGTCTGGAAGCGACAGCTTTCTCTGTGGATCTACTAATAAACTATTAGTTGTAAAGTTCCGAAAAATGTGCAGAAAAAAACCAGATCAAGTTTGTTGCCGGTTCTGGATTGTTTTCCGAACTGGTGGTTGTATTTTGACGTTCATAAGCTCTTTATCCGGGCCTAAGTTGAATAAATCATTTTTGAATTTTGACTTACCATCTTGGACCATATTCTCACTTAAAATCAGGTGAGGTTGTGGTCAAAGCATCTCAATAATTATACGCAACTTACTAACATCCGTGTCTATGGGATTTAATTAACATAAAATAGTGTTAACAATTAATATCACACGGCGTATCAAGTATACATGTTATAAACGAATCGATTCCAAAACGAAATCTTATTAAAATAACTTCACCTAATTGTATTTAAGTATAAAACCATAATTAACATATTTAATTATTCAAATCGTAAAAAAATGTTTTTTATAACATAAATTATTATATTTTTATTATAGTAATCAGAGTAAGTATGCGTAATATATATATACATTTTAAGACCACGGAACTAGTTTTAATATGAAACGAGGTGGGTGTCTATTGACTCGAATAACAACTTACATTATATTATTACCCAGAGCCCAGATTCACCTGCGCGTTATTGGTTAATTTAAATGATTTAGATTTCTCTAGGGATTTTTTTCGAAGTAATTTCGTTGTCAACTACGTACTTATATGCCATGCCGTTACAAATAACGTCTCTCTGTTCGTTTGTCCATTTGTTGTCATATAACTCCAGAAACATTGAAATAATTACATACCAAAAAATTTACACATAAACATTAGGTAGTCATGGGGACTGCCGTCGGGAATGAATAACTGTGTTTTATTTGTAATTTTAATGTTAACTATTATATGAGTTGATAAATATCAAACACGAATATGTCCATCATAGACAAAAATGTACTTTTTTATGTCAACTTAATTTAAACTAAAAACTAAACATTCTGACATTTTCCAATTACTAATATGTCCTAGTAATTGCTTAGAAAATCACGATTAAAATCTTCATTCTTTTTCTAATTGCATTATGTCCATAGAACAATTCATAACAAAAACGAATAAGTCCAAACTAACCAATCAAATCAGTCCGTTCGGTCACAATGGCGGTCATTAGTGTTTGCATTAATGACTGACCTGTGAACGCTCTGTGATTTAAATTAGTTTATATTAGTGAAAATGGATACAAATATAAAGAATGTGGACCCTGACAAAGCCAGGAAAAGAAGTAACATAAAGACGCAGCAAAAAAAGCCGAGAAAAAGCGAAAATTGTAAGTCAAACTTTATTATTACCTTACTTTAAGCAGCTATGTTTAGAATTAGTTGCAGGGCTGCCACCATAATTGGTGATTTTGAATTACTACCTACTTAGGTCGGTATTCTATACTAATAATATAAAGAGTAAAGATTCAATTTTTTATATAGGGTTATTTGTTATAAAACAAATATATTTATGACCGACATAAAAAAGGAGGTTCTCGATTTTACCTACATGTTTATAGGTATAGCATATATGTAGGTTATTGAGAAGATCGTCAGTTCGTCCGTGATTTTCTCAATAATTACTGATGCTATTTTGATGGAGTTTTTTTTACTATTGAATAGAACATTTATTTTTATGTAGGTACCTAAGGGTACCAACGCACTATGCGGTTAGTCGGATAGATAGCCGGACCGTTGCTATTCAAAATACGTGGATCCGCATTCTGGCTAACCGCATAGTGCGTTGGTACCGTAAGCCACCATTAATTTTTCATTACAAACTTCTCAGTTGTCTGTCTCCATTACAATTATTGGTTTGATAAAATGAAATGCCAGTAGTACCTTCTTTTTCAGATATTCCGCTGATGGTCTACCTAAAAAGCCAATATGCAAACATAACTCCAAATCTCTCAAATGTCTTTTGCTTGCTAAACAGGATCTCTTTTATTTTCATAAAAGACTTCATGACAATATTTCTAAGACTGAACAAGATAATTACATACTTAAGCACATTTTCGTCACGAAAGTCAAACGATATCGGCCAAGAAAGGGTAGTAAAAATCCTAGAGCATTTAATATAAAATTTTACATACCAAAATATAAAACTAAGGAACTTATCCCTGTGTGCAAAAAAACTTTTCTGCTAGCGTCACGTTTGAAGCCTTCTAGGATTAATGGAGTAGCAAAAAGACATTACGAAACTGGAAGTTTAGCCAAAGAAAACAGAGGAGGAGACAGAAAGCAGTTTACTTTCGCCTCTAGAAAAGAAGCTGTTGAAAAGTTTATAAAAAGTTTTACTCCTTTAGAAAGTCACTACTGCAGGGATCAGATAAAAGTACGTCAATACCTTCACCCAGACTTGAACATTAAAAAAATGTTTCAAATGTACGAAGATCAAGTTTTGCCGGGATTTAGTGTTACACAGGGTTTTTTTAGAAAAATATTCAATACAAGATTTAACATTGGATTCGGTAGCCCAAGAACGGATGTGTGTGTTCAACATGCCTTCAACTGACAGAAAAAATTAAAATGGAGACTTCACAAATTAAAAACCAAGAACTCATAACACAACACAGGATTCACAAACTGAGAGCTAAACAATTTTATAAAATGTTACAAGAAGAAGTTCCTGGTCTACTTATAATTTCATTTGACTGCGAGAAAAATCTTCCTCTGCCTAAAATACCAGACCAGTCTACATACTACTCAAGACAACTATATTTATATAATTTTACAGTAGTTATCGGCAATTCGCGTGCATCCATGTCCCCTCAGAATATTCACGCGTATATTTGGACTGAAGATCAGGCAGCTAAAGGTTCCAATGAGATCTGTTCAGCACTGTATCATTGTATGAACTCATTAAACCTGTCCGGAATAAAAAAAATAAGGCTAGTATCAGATGGCTGTGGCGGCCAAAATAAAAATTCTATGGTGATATGTATGATTATGAAATGGCTTCTAGAAAGCCCCGCTAATATCAAGGAAGTTGAAATGTTATTTCCAGTAACAGGACATTCGTTCTTGCCGGCCGACAGAGTGTTCGCCTTAAATGAAAGAAATGTAAAGAAAATAGAGAATATAATTAAACCAAGCGATTATGAGAATATTATTAGTGAACATGCAACCATCCATAAACTGGCGACAGAAATACCTGTATATGATTGGAAAGACAAAAGCAAAGATTTTCTAAAAAATACTCAAAGTTGGCATTTTCAAATTAGCAAGTGCAAAAGAATTATATTTCAGAAAGGGAACCGTAATACAGTCAATGTTCGCGGTGAAGTTTCTTATAGAAATGATATTTGCAATAACAAATCTTTGACCAAGCGCGGAAAAAGATTAAACGAACTAAGTTTGGTTATTATACCAGCAGGAGTTTCAGTTAAAGCTGCCAAATTGAACGATGTCAAAAACCTTTTGAGAAAACATTATGGAGATGAATGGCAGAAAAACGAAAACCTCTCTTACTATAAAAATATTCTTACCAGGCTTGACTCTAGCATTATGACCAATGATTCAGATAATGAAAGTTTTGTAGATCCCGGAGATATAGAAAATGAAGAAATAACTGATTTCGTTTAACAATAATTTAAGATTCAACATGTGATTTAAGATTTATTACCTGATTAAACTTTTATACTATGTTTTATATTTCTTGTCAGCCATAACAGACAATATCGCGGTCGCAGGTCTATCTTAACATAAAACTCCTAATAAGGCTTCAGTGACAACCCTAAGCCGTGCCGCCATTGTGACGTCATGAGTAGTTTTAATCAAATTCTAACATGTCCGGTCATTAATTTGTTTCAAAGACAATTATGTCCATTGTTTTAGTTCAAATCCCAATATGTCCAAACCGGTTTTAAAACAGTTTTGATAAGATTTGAGCGTTATTCGTTATATTTTTATGTAGTTATGGGTAATTATTGTAAAATTAAGCTAAATTACACCTTACAATATACGAAAGAACGTTATCAGCATCTGCAAACAAATAATTTGGTCTACCGTCTTTTCATTCATCAAGGACATATTTGCGTTTGATATTTATCTACTCATATATATAACATTAATAATTATTATAATTGAAGTATTTGTTAATTTAAATTATTAATATTAGTCTAATTTCTCACATTTTTGATGCACCAAGCAATAATTATATACATTTTCATATAGTTTATTTATAAGGTAATCGAAACTTATAACGCTTAAAGTAAAGGCTGCGTAAATACAATTTTATTATTGCTTTTTTTTTTAATGTAAGATCGTGGATTTTAACGAACATAAAAAATAGTAAACAGATTTTTGGAAACACTTGGCTATGGAGACTATGCTCGGAGTTTCACTGCGTAATCGAGGAATGAGGAGATCCGCAGAAGAACCAAAGTAACCGACATTGCCCAAAGTATTGCTAAACTAAAGTGGTAGTGTGTTAGTACATTGCTCGCAGAACCGATGCCCCATGGGGCAAACGGGTTTTCGAATGGCTACCACGAACCTGAAGACGTAGCGTGGGTATTCGCCCCCCACAAGGTGGACCGACAACCTGATGAAGGTCGCGGGAATCCGCTGGATGCGGGTGGCGCGAGACTGGTCGTCGTGGAGATCTTTGAGGGAGACCTATGTCCAGCAGCAGAGTATTTCAGTTGAATGGATTGATGGATCGGACTACCTAATTATGTTAAAATACTTTTTCTGTAAAATGTTAATGGTATTAGTTTATAAATAATCATTTTCAATCTTCAAATACGTATTTTATTTCTGACTGTTCAAACAATACTTATTGATTCAAGATTAAGATAGTATTAATCTATTAAGTCATCAATTGGCTCCGGAAGTTAACGAGACTTTTGATTCGTCAATCGTTTACAATAGAAGAAATGTATTCGGAAAATAATAAGGGATCATCCATTAATCACGTGAGGCTTGAAAGGGCCCACCTCTTTCGGAAAAAATTACGAAATTTTATAGCGTCTAAAACTTTTAAAATTAAGCTTATGTAATATTTGAAGAGGCCCATATGTATACAGAAAAGCTATGTTTGTATATAACATTCTCTGCTATCTCCAAACGATTGATCCATGTATAAGTTTCAAAACGGGCTAAATCATTTAAAAAAATGTCTTTTAAAAATAATTTGGAAAAAAATATTATGTTAGTCTTTCACCCACTCGTATTGCACATTTTGGAGTAATGGTGCACAGTAAAGACCATTTCATGGAAATATTTTCTTTTTAATTCATTTTTAATTCAATTTTAATTAATTTTATAACATAATAGGAATGTAACTTTATACAGACAGACATACAGTGAGTAATCTTATATGGAGTTATGTCTCGTTCTTGGTTGAATTAAAGGTGGTACGGTTAATTGAATGGACACATTGAAAGCCTGGAGCACAACGAGAGCACAATTTATGTAAAGCTTTCATAAATTTTATAATTTCATAATTTTAATAGGTATTAGAAATAAAAACATATTAGTCGTCCCACGCTATAGGATTAGTTAGTCACTAAAAGCTTTTTAACCACAAAAATAATATCAGCATCACCACCATTCAACCGAAAGACGTCCTCTGCTGGAGATAGATTTCCCCCAAAGATCTCTACGATGATCGGTTTTTCGCTATCCGCATCCAGTGGACTCCTGCGACCTTCACTAGGTCTTCGGTCCACCTTGTGGTGGGCCTACACACGCTACGTCTTCAAGTGCGCGGCAGCCATTCAAGAACCTGTTGGCCCCATCTGGCATCGGTTCTAAGAGCAATGTGCCCAGACC
The DNA here is from genome assembly GCA_014132275.2 of Samia ricini. Classification (NCBI taxonomy): domain Eukaryota; kingdom Metazoa; phylum Arthropoda; class Insecta; order Lepidoptera; family Saturniidae; genus Samia; species Samia ricini. The sequence goes on from AP028163.1 coordinate 15,860,803, forward strand.
ACTCCTACTTAAGTTTAGCAACACTTCGGGCAATGTCGGTTACTTTGGTTCTTCTGCGGGTCTCCTCATTTCTGATTCGATCACGCAGGGAAACTCCGAGCATAGCTCTCTCTATTGCCCTCTGGGTAACTTTGAGCTTTCTATGCGTATATACACTTATTGGGATTTACCCAAGCCAAAACAAATAATTTAATGAAATAACTATTTATTTTTAGAGAAGCATTTTGACAATCATGCTTACAATCGTTGTGTCGCCATCTTATCCTATCTCTCTAGTACATACGGTCTCTTTCGTCATTATTACGTTCCTTTTTACACATTTACCATATATGTATAATATATAAATGTGTTCACATGTTCTTTAGGTGGGAGTGAAAAATACCTATCCTAAAAAATAAATGAATGAAGAAAACTGAGTCTTTTGTTTTTATTACCTACCGAAAAAAATTAACATAAGTGTAAATTGGAAAAAAATGGGAAAGGGTCGATGGAATCCAATAAATAAATAGCCTATAACCATCTACGAAAAATTTCGCAATATGTTCAGTAGTTTTGAGGTGATAGTGTGTCTAAGGACCCCCATTTTCCTTTTATATATTTTATAGGTTATGTTACATTACGTCCTATATTGTGTAAGTTATGGTCATACTACCCAATCGAATAGAAACAAAAATTGAACATATATTATAAAATTTTATGCAGTAAATATTTAAATTGTTATAGTAAAATGATACAAAAAAAAACTCATGTTCGGTCTCGTTGTATCACAAGCTTTATGTCGGCAATCATCCCGTGACGAACAACTGGACACATGTCCGTGCACACTGTGCGTAGTCCGGCTTAGTTCCCGATATCGAGCGCTCGTAGTTACAGGCTCGCGCGGTATTAAATACTATACGAGTGTCTAGTTTTATTATACATTCAACCCCTTATCCATTAGTTGCATTATATTTTTTTAAGGTTTAAAAATTTAATTTTTAAAAATTAATTTCCTCATTTAAATACGCTTTTAAATTACATTAATTATTATTGTAACATAATTTGTAACATAAATATTTTAGAAAAAGTTTTGTTTCTTTCTTTCGTTGCTTTTTTGTTTTGTTTACCGTAGACAAAGTTAGGTTGAAATGAAAAACTAACGTGCACATTTTCATAGTTGGGTATCAGACCGTATATCCGTGTAATTTTTAATTTATAGTACCGTGGTAATGAATGATATCAAAGCAGAAATGTCTCTAAACATCCTGCTTGTCATCGATGCTTGCTAATAATTAATGTTTATTGTGTAATTATATTTACGAAATATTGATTATAATATATTCCAGTAGTTAAAGAACTTTTCTATCTATATTTGATAATTTAATAAATAGAATTACATAATAATAAAAATGAAGTTAATGAGGGAACTATTAGTGGTTATATTAATAAAAAACATAGTGAAATGCGAGAAACCTTTCAAAAGTGTGCCAGTTATTGTTAAGGCATATGAAAATGATACAGTGTTGCTGCCGTGCTACTTAGAAGGAGCTGGTATGTTGTTTTTTATTTTATTATATTTGTCTGTAGAAGAATAGCCGTTTAAATAAACACTACTATTTGACTACGATCTGTATTGATAGGTAATAGTTAACTTGGGATGATTATAAATTAGATTGGCTCGTAAAAAAAGTCGTCGAATTCTATATAATTGGAGTATTCAATAGAAAACGCTCTATAATCAAACTATATGGTTTCGTTAAGGTGCCTTACTTACTCGCCCAAGCCTAAATATTTATTGACCTTTTAAAGCGATGATGGTGCAGTTGGTATACGCTCGGTTTTTCCGTCAACTAACAGAGGTTTGAGCTCATCTATCCAACTTTTAAAATGAACCTAGGCTTTCTGTAAAGGCTATTTTTTAATCATGCTCGCTTGGATAGCTACCACTCTCGAGTTTGTTAACCGGTCCTCAAATATCAATATATGTGTTCCGGCAGCATCACTTAAGAACAAGTACCTCTAACCTTAGTGTGTTTACCATCCTGTACTACATCGTCTCATAAGATCAAGTTAGATTGTGGTCAAAGCTATTTTAAAATTATAACTATTTCGGAATTCAACTTGGTTTGGAGTGAAATAGGATCGTGAGACACGTCTTTCGCTTCTTCTACTTTCATACATACTTTTCGGTTACTTTTGACCTGTTTATCTGTTTCGTCAATCTTATTTCATTCATCTTCTCTACGTGCACAAACGAATTAAGAATTCCTTTCTTTTTTTTTTCTCACTACATCCTTTTCCACGCCACAATGTGTCCACAATTCCCTTATTTCTTCCTTTATTTATCATTCTCAGGCTAACTATAATTCTTAGACGTCGCATCTCTATTGCATTAATCTTGATTTCATGTTTCCTTTAACAGACCCAGAACTCACTACCATACATAACTGTAGGGACTAGCAAATACTAGCAAACCCCGATGCACAGCCAAACATGTCTTTTCAGGCACATTCTGGCCACTCAGAAAATTAAATTTTTGAACTGTTTTATATATCTCTGCATATTCATATATAGGCTAGCGATCCTACCTGGCGTTGCCCGGATTACATTTATGTATAATTTATAAAGTATAAACAAGGGATTAAATACTGATTTGAAAAACATTTTTTTTAAATTATAAAACGAACTCACACTACGATTACGAAATGTTAATTTAATAAAATTCTCATAGAAAAATAACAACAATAATACTCTATGTCCTTATTGTAAGTTTTGCCCAAACAAAATCAAAAATCAGTTAAGTCTTTATACATTAAACGAGATTATAGCTATATATAGATAATGCCGTAAACACTGTAAGGAATTGAAGTTATCATATAGGAGCGGAGCCGATGGCACTGCTAGTCTTTTATATAAAGCATCACTTCTATATTGTTATGTTAATGAAGAGTTCATAAAACTTTATTTACACGGCACGTTTGTCTGTCTAATAGATTGATCGACACTGTCAGATTAAATGGCATAGGGTAAGGGTCGATGCCTTTTAAAGCTTCTAAGCTTCGACGGGTTCTTTTACCTTTATACTTACCGAATATTGTTGACCATAGATCATAAAAATGGTAGATGTGATAAAAAAAGACAGACTAGATAACAATTTCTCAACCTTATTTTGGTTACCTCCCACTTTAAGAATATATATTTCTAGAATTCCCCATATTATTTTTTGCCTGTTTAAGCTATACTTTTATACCTCCTCTGCGCTGTCTCAATGGCCCCTAATTTTCTATGAGGTTTCCTCGTAAGTCTCAAACGTCCATAAAGGAGCGTCAGCGCTTACGTTGAGAACTTAGGGACTAGATTCATCAAAGTTGATGTGTGACTTATAATCGAATACATACTAGAAAGATATATTTTGTACTATAGAGAAGCATAACGCTTTGATCATCATTATTTTACTGAATTTTTTATGCATTCACATAAAAAACTAATCAGAATCTTTTTTTTTACATCCCCGGGCCTCATGGGCCTAGGACACACAGAGGCACATACATATGAGTGCTTGGCGACAGATTTTGAAACTTGAGGGCGGTAACCTACTCAAGTCGACATTATAGAAAAATGCAATACCTATGTATTTGGTTTCCTCATACTGTTTGCCGTCACGGAAAACTCAGATTCAGTATATATTTGTTGTATAGTATAATGGCGGGTTTAAATCTACGTCCATCGACGTGGATTCCCACTACACTACCAACACAGTGATATGGTGTGTACTCGAGAGACCTTCTTCCATTTTTCATTTAAAAAAATCACATTAAGTTTGAACTACAACTTAACAAAGTAACTGTAATAAGGTAGTCGTAAGCCAATCAAAGTCGACTGATATCTCTTCCCATGAGTTTAAGTAGGTACACGACTACTCTATGATTAACTAATGGGCTGACATGAATTCTAACATAAACAAATTACGACATTTATCTGAATTAATATTCGTTTATTAAATACTAAATGTACCAGCAATTCCGCTCGCAAATAACTATATGTTTATATAAATAATTACTAACTGAATTATATCCCATTTTTTTAAATTAGTTTAAGTAAATATTACGACGAACAAGATAAAGGGGTAATTTTTTGTGTCGATTTCAGTCACTATTATCATCATCAATTTTAATATACTCTATCTAATGTAATAATCTGTTATTAAAGATAAGAGTTATGTAAATCTGTTTAGTTGGTTTCGAGTTATAAGGATGAGGCCAAAGTAGCATCATTTTGTAAGTTGTGAATCGTGCAATTTACGTTGTATTCGGTTTCGGCCCAGGAAGTGTTTCAACTGGATTGGCATCTGTACCCCTCACCAGCGCGATAGAGTGTCACTGTTAATCCATAATCATAAAACTCCACACACATCCCACACTTCTGCACACTACACGTAGGTACATGTGGCATTTTTTTTTTCTTTTAACCTAATTTAGCTAGAGTAAAGTCCGTTGAATTTTCGTCACAGATAGCATGGCAATACACATTACTCTGCTGTCCTTGTTCTAGGTACGGTTTTCATGGTGGAGGGCCTTAAGCGTTAGTCCCAGAAACCCGGTGTAGTTAAGTTATATAGTTAAATCCCAAGAAATTCCCAATGTGAATTCGGTTTTATATCTGATTGACATAAGTTAAAAATTGGGGTCCAGTTCAATACGGAACGAATGGAGAATAGTACAATTGGGACACAAAGAATGTATTGATCCCTTCCCGTCTTTAACAGGCGCGTACACGCAGTCGTTGCAAGATGTACGAATAATGCTGCGCACATTAGATGTTCCTTAGTGCACGTTGAACATGTGTGTACGAAGTAATTTTTTGATTCAAAGCTTAAGCCTTTTAGTTTTATCTATGTTAGGTTGGATATTAGAAATTCTGAAAAATATAACCCAAAATAGCTTCGTCGCAATATCATTTACACCAGGCGTTTTCATCAAAACCACTAATCTTGGTCACTGCATCTTATGGGTGCGGTTCACTGCCATAAACACATGTGCAAAATAAATGCCTGTATCAATTTTATAAAAATACTAGATTATAAGGCTCAGCGTCGTCTGAGGTAGGTTGGTAGGAAAGTTTTAGCATTCGGGTGCGCGGTTCGTACCGCGAATCGGTATTCTAGTTTACTTAGTTAAAAATTAGGTATTTCTTTGATGTAAAATTTATTTAAAACAACATACTAAATGAATAATATGCTTTGAATCATTATGCTGAAAAAAAAAATCCGCAAAAAAATTTTGAGATACAAAGTGTTTTAAAAAATTTAGTGTCGATTATGAGGAGATGCTCTATTACTTTCCAATATATAGAATGTACGAACTTGGATGTAAGACGTATATTGTGATGTCATGTTATTACATAGTGCGCTTTCAACCTAGGATGAAATTAAAATGCTTATAAGTTCCATATTTTTGATCATTTTAATTTTAATTTATTTATTTTTTATTATTTAGTCTATTTTTTGATGAGCCAATAAAAATAATTAATAAACACGCCTATTATGAAATATAGGTGATAATAATTATATGTCTTAAATATTCAATGGTAGGTATGATTCAATTTTTGGAAAGATTGTAGATTATACATTTTGTCTATTTCATTCATAACGATTTTTCCTATAACACATAATGCATCAGATTGAATCTATGATATAAAAATGAAATCATGTAAATCGGCTGTTTGGTTTTTAAGTTATAAGGAAATTAACGTACAGACATTAGATGCTACTTTGTTATAATATTGTGTAAGGATAAAGAGTTACTTCGAGAAACTTCAGCAATATGTCGCATCCATATTTTTATGATCGATGTTTCGACTTCCTACTAATCTTGTCGCTATTTAGAGTGTGAACTATAGTGTCGAATTGGTGCGTGTTAAACACACAAATCTACTTTTCGCTTTTGTTACGTGTATTTATTTATGAATAATAAAATAATTCGGTATATACACAAAACTTAAATTGATTTGAAATACATTCTAACGAACATAAATTCATATCGACTTTTTTTTATTTATTTACGCACTGCAGACTCTTTGTCCGCACTCTTTATTTGATATGTTTTTCAATAATTTTTTTTTTAAATATACGTATAGATACTAAAAACAAAACGACTTACATCTATGTGAGCTTTATAACTATTTTTATTATTTATTATATTATCAGTATTTTTTATTGTCGTTTATACCCCTCCTTCTTTCCTTTTTTTTCTCTCCAAACCCTAGTCACATCCTCGAGAGTACCGTGGGTGTGACTTTAAGTTTTAGGTTATGTTGTTATAACCCTATCATCTCACCTCTTTATGGCCATTTTGAGGTTGTAGTCCACGATGTCTTTATCCGTCGCCGTCGACGCCTTGCGGACGAATCTGCCTATCGCGTCGTCTCCGTCGTCGGTATAATAGACACAGGTGTCTGTTGTCTAGACACTGCCACCACGGCATGCGGGACGCTGTCATAAACTTGCAGCCTCTTGCCTTTTGTTTGTAGAATTACTACCGATGGAAATGTTAGTCCCTGAGCTTTATACCAGACATTAGACTTTATTTGTATTAAGACTTGAGGACTCATTCAGGTCAAAACCATAAATTTAAACACTCTGTGTAAATAATTGATTGATTGCTATTGCTGGTCATTTAAAACTAATTTGAAATGAATATCGTTAACACAAATTATGTCCTAGAAATACTAAAAAGCGACTAAAAGAATACTATTAAAAAAATTAAATTTTATATCTTGTCCTTACGTCGATTTTTATCAAATGTTAAATTATATCTCGTAACGGAAGTATATTGTTATACTTGACCATTGTCTACTTTAAAGTCTATTTGAGTATATTATTCTAAACTAGACATTACTCACAGGTAAATGCGAGGAATTTTGAACATTATGTTAATATGAGTTTCCTTTATTTTTGAAAAGAGACGAAATAAGATTGAAATTTTCTATGAAAAGAGCATTCGATTTTTTTATTATATTTTTGTATACTTATCCTTAGTTAGTTTTAATATGTATGCATATTATAAGGATATTAATTAATCTTCTATAGTACAATCGTGACTGTTTTTATTCCATCCATTCATTTAATCGAAAGACGTCCACTGCTGTACATAGGTCTCGCTCAAAGATCTCCACAATGACCAGTTTTGCGCTACCCGCATTTAGCGAATTCCCCCGCTACCTTCACCAGGTCGTCGGTCCACCTTGTGGGCCTTTTGGTACGCGGCACCCATTCGAGACCATATTGGCCCTATTGGGGATCGGTTCTACGAGTAATGTGGTTTTATTAGTTTTCATTAATTATAAATTCCATTTTCTCAATGATTTAGATATGGAGAAAAATATTTAAAAAAAAATGTTATGTAGGAAATATAAAAGTATACACACCAATTGTGTGTAAAAAGACGCAGTGCGGGTAGGCCCACAAAGGGGGACTGACGACCTGGTGCTATCCAGCTAATGGCTTATGTGGTACATCATGGTATATTTATTAAAGCCCCAATATATGCTGCTCCTAAGCGTTCATCGCCAAGGGCCACGAGTAATGGGTATCGTTAGTGCATTCACCCTTGACCCTCGGCGAGGGTTGCCCCTCAAAAAAGACCTTTTACTAAAGTAATTTTTTAACGAACTGTTCTTTCACAACGATTATTGTTAGTACAAAGTTTGGAAATAATTCTTGCTTTCACACGCCGAAACTCCTGTAAAGTTAAATGTAAATAGAACTTCAATTTTTAGACGTCCATCAAAAAAATTTAACCCACAAAAAAAGCAAAACCTAGAGGCATAGCCAAAATCTTTTTTATTAAATAATTGAAAGAAAAATTAAAATCGGCCTAGTTTTGGAGGAGAAAATAGAGAATACGAAGTGATGATTTCGTTAATTTGTATAGGTATTTTGTATAGCCCGACCTGCTGTCACTGTAAATTAGAGTTATTAATATTATTTTTTTTTTTGTAATCCTTTTTAGAGCCAAAACTTCGTGTCCGTTGGTACAAAGATTCAACGTTACTGGGAGACAGCGAGGATGCACATCATCACCTTCCGCCAAGAGTCCGTATGCATGCCAACTATAGTCTTCAAGTCGATACGCTTGCATCAGAAGACACCGCTGATTATACTTGCGAGGTAATTTAAATAAATATTAACAATTGATGTAGGTACTGTAAATAACGAGGGTATATGATGAGAGTGGCTAATAAGTAATAAAGTGTCATAGTATATGGAGAAGAAGATTCAATAAGCCTTAGCTCTGTAAAATAAAATGCGGTCATGAACATTAGTAGACTTCTATTTTCAGCACTGCTTCTCCATAATTTTGAAAAAGAAATTCTATTGCCGTATAAGTCTCTAACATTGTTCAGTTAGACTTAATTCGTTGTAAATAGAGAAAGAAAGAAAATAAAGAAAGAAAACCTTTAATCACTAATGAGATACAAAACATCTACTGAAAAAATTAGAAAAATAATAATAATACTAATAACAATGAAAAAAAAATATATTCAAAAAAAATCACATTATTAGGGTAACTATGTGTCACCCACCAGCGTATCTCATTCGATGAAAGGGTCTCCAGCTCAGCATATGCTGAAGTACCAAGAGATACTCAGAGAGCCCAGAGCGAGTCACGGAATGTCAGTATGTAAAAACATTGCAAAAATTACAAATTACAATAAAACTAAATTGTAAAATTTAACTCATACTTAGTCCATATATATCATAACACATATACACATTGTTATAGATTTAATATATAAGAGTATATAAATAAATTAATTAATATTACATAAAAGATTCATTTTCGAGGCGTTACGATATTTATTTTATCTATACATATAATAAAAATGTAACAGATCGCTGTCTGTACATGGAAGATATATGAGAAAAAATATTATTAGGACCTTTATAAACGCAAACAGGACCCAAAACTATGATTTTTAAAATTTTTGTCTGTTTGTCTGTTTCTCTGTGCGTTTGTGCACGCTAATCTCAGAAACGGCTTATCCGATTTAGATGCCGTTTTCACTAATATATTGTAGTAAGTTTCACTTAACATTTAGTGTTTGTTTCATGTCAATCAGTACATAAATAAAAAAGTTATGCCAATTTAAAGAATCACGTTGAACATTTATTCTACCTAAATTCTTTCTCTGTTCAGATGCATTGTATGAAACTTTACTAAACTCCATAATGGTATATATAAAAGTGTGATTATATATTTTATTAATAATAATATGATAATAAATAGAAGTTAAAAATGATCAGTTTCGGAAATGTTATTATTCCAATTTAAGTTGACCTCAGACATATATCATCATTCATATGAAATAGGGTTTAGGTTAGGCTGGAAAAGCAGGTTGTTTATATATGTAAGTTAAACTGTGTAAAAATCTGTAAGTATTTAATTTTTTTGTTTATGATGAGTATGTGTTCACTAAATAACGTTGAGTTAGTAATAATTTCTACTTCTTATAAGAATGCCTCGAAAAAGATCCAACCTCCCCCGGTGCAGCAGAAATGCTATAAGGATGAGATTAGTTCTCATTAGTTCACTGCATTTCAGTAACGTCAGGCCAGGTTTCATATTACAGAAACTTCAGCTCAGCGAAAATCTCGATTGAGTTCACATCGTTCTCGAATGATGGCCACTTGAGTTAGGATGAACAGGGACCAGCGTGAAGCACGTCTGTCCACCGATCGCAAGGCTCATGCAATATCGCGTGAGTCTGAGACCTTTACTGATAGGGAAACCCGCCTGAGCTCTCAAAAAGCACGAACTTTGCAGTCTAGAAAGCTGAAAAGTAGCTTAGATCGTGAATCTCGATTAACAGCTGATCGTTAAGAAGAAAGAAACTGCAGAACAACGTCAGTCACGACTAAATGCCGATCGACTTCGGCATATACTCAATGAAATGTTATCAAGTTTGATAGAAGACCCAGAAACTGGAAAGGAAATTGATATCCTTCCATGGATTACCAAAGAAAAAACAGGTTATTTGTGTTCGCCCAGAATTGATTACTCTGAATTCGCATCTATAGTAGGTATGGTGGTATGTTGTCAGTTTTGTAATGCTCAAAAATGGAGAAAAGAACCAAATGGAATATGCTATTCAGGTGGCAAAATGTTCATTTAAACTTATCATGAGCCTCTTTATAAAAGTTTTTACTAAATAGTGAGCATCCTCAGTGTAAACATTTTTAGACTATATCCGTTTATATAATAGTGTATTCCAAATGACATCTTTTGGGGTCAAACATATCACAGCCAACTTTTAAGATGTAGGGCCAATTTATCACTTGATTGGATCTTTGATTCTCCAAAATGAGCCAAAATTTCTTTAAATTTATTTTGTATCAAATAACAATGAACAGGCCCCATATACGACATCATAACTTTCCTCAGCTGAACATCAACTTTATATTTCAACTTGAGAATATGTTACATCAAGTAAATCCGTATGTCAGAAGTTTCAAAGCCGCAATAGATTCCATCCTACAAGGCCAAAATAACTATGATAAAGTTATAAATAAGGCTGATAGACGTCCTGCGGAAGAACATCGTGAAAAGTACAATGTCTCCGTTGCAGACGAAGTTGCAGTAATATTAGTCAATCAGGAATGTAATAGACGTGACATCTTGCAGCGCACTCATGATGATCGCTTACAACGTATTTATGAAACACACCGAGCATATGATGCCCTGCAATATCCTTTGATATATTTCCATGGTTAGGATGGGTACAATTTCAGACTCTACCAAGTTAATCCAAGCACTAGCATAACAAATTATAATAAAAAATATCAGCCTTACAGTTTTATTCATACCAGATACAAATTAGATGAAATTATTGTATCTATTGCTACTATATTTTCTCTATAGTAACTTGAGATCGGTAACGGTGTGTATCCGCAGGAACAAGCAAAATTTGTTCTAAACGCAAACCTATGCTGCGAAGTTTCGTGAATGCGAGACCTCATATCATCCGTGTATGGAAACGCAACGCAAATACCAACTTGCGAAAATTCATGGCTTTGCGAAAGAGCTATTTTAAGTCCACGAAACGACCAAGCAGCAGCAATAAATGCTGAAGTTTTGAGCTTTGTTTCGGAGGATAATGTAGAGTATATCTCCATTAACAGAGTTATGAAAGATGAAGAATTTACCAATTACCCAGTAGAGTTTTTAGAATCCCTCAGTGCTCCTGGACTACCAGCTCATAAAATAAATTTAAAGTCGGCGTGCGTACCCATAATGCTGCTAAAAAATTTAAGACCGCCAAAACTTTGCAATAATACTAGATTAAAAGTGAATTTTTCTCTTTTAAATTTCTGGTTCTGCGAAACCTGATAGAAGCAGAGATTTTAACAGGTGGTATTGTTTTTATGCCTCGGGTTCCTCTCATCCCAAACAATTTTCCGTTTAGTTTTAAACAAGTTCAGTTTCCAGTGAGCTTATGACCAGTTTCGCGATGACAATTAATAAAGCCTATGGTCAGACGCTAAAAGTTGTGGATGTGGATCTAAGTATTAGCTGTTTTTCGCACGGTCAGCTTTATGTGGCTTTATCACGTGTTAAACAAGTTCAGTTTCCAGTGAACTTATGACCAGTTTCGCGATGACAATTAATAAAGCCTATGGTCAGACGCTAAAAGTTGTGGATGTGGATCTAAGTATTAGCTGTTTTTCGCATGGTCAGCTTTATGTGGCTTTATCACGTGTTAATAATTCTAGCAGCCTGTATGCTTTGTTCCCCGATGGCTATACGATGTAACGACGGTGATTATAATCCAGAATAAACCAAAATCCGAAAAATTCTGCCCAAAGTCACTATTCCACGCAGACGAAGTTGCGGGCACAGCTAGTATAATATATAAAATCATAAATACATAGGCAAGTATAAATATGTTTATATAAATAATTAATTATAAAACATAAAGGATCCTTTAGTTAGTAGAAGGAAAGTTTTACATAGATTGAGCTGTTAATAAGATTTTTTTTAATTATTTTGAATTGTTGACAAATTACTAAGACTACGTAATGGAGGCGGCAAATTATTCCAGCATCTAGTCGCAGTGAATTTAAAGCTACCCGAAATGTTGTGTATATAACGCAAAAAACTATCTTCGAACACACACCCTCGTTTTGTCATGGTGATTAATGTTATTTCGATATACTACACTCAGTGTATCTACTTTAAACTTGGTCGATCGCATGCGAAGTTTGAAATTTTTTTTTAAACTGACGAATCACTTCTTGGACCTATTTTGACGGGACGGGACGGGTAGAGAGTTAAGTTACTCTGCGTAACTTTTTATTTTCGAAAATAATTAAATGAATGTTCCGCGTAAAAAGTATAAAAGTTAATGAATTTTGAGAAATATTTTTACTTTATCTAGTGAATAATAAGTATTAAAATATGATGTAGGAACTTAATGTTTTGTTTTTCATATTTAATGTGTCGAGTACCCATAAAAATAAGACAATAGGAAAACAATTGAAAGCTGGCGTAAACGCTAGGTAAGTGCTCAAGAGGTTAAAACAGTTCTTCATTAATGTAATTATGCCCCTTTTTAATTATCACAACCGAGAGACCAGTGCCGAGTTTTTATATGGTCAACTTTGAGAACCACTGTTACTTACGTGCCCATTATAATTAAACGGGTGAACATGTTGATTACACGCTTATAAAAGTAGTCATTCAATTATAAAGCAAATAAAAATACAACACAGTTTTAAAGTATAGTAGGTAGTCAGTAATTAATATCAACTGAACGAAACTCCCTTCGATCTTAACTAACTTTTAATTTGCCACTAGTGCTGTGGTAATTATGTTGTCGATAGTATCGATATTTATATACAAAGCATATTTTTTATTTACCAGTTCGTTAGATATCTTTAAACTTTGGAAGCAGCCATCGTAATATATATAACTAATTTCGAACGGGTAGAAAGTCTGTATAAGATTACACGACACAAACAAGTCGATACGTAATAAATAACTTGAACTATAAAGTCTATTTTGCTAATTGTACTTTTTTAAGGCTCGCAAATAGTGACGCCAAAATGGCATCCTCACGACGGCAAATAGGTTTAGACAATGTTGCCTACATAATCAAACACCTTATGGACCAAATAGTTACCGGTTTACAAATAAGTTGAAAAAATTACTACCTAATTAGCTAATCGTTTGAATAATAGTCCTCAAATACCTATTTAAGATATATCTTTATATGTATGTAACAGACTAAATGTCGTAGAGGTAACGCTATATTGTTACATGGTAAAGTCGTATATTTATTAATAGACTGTAGATTGTTGTGTATTAAATTATTAAATACATAGAAAGTAATGAATTATAATTTTATTTTGTGGAGCACAATGCTTGTATTATACAATATATATTTTGACAATATACAATGACATAAACAAAAACATGTTATTCATATACAATAAAATATAAAGAGTTTTACTACAAAATAGTTTATGTATGTTAACAAGACTAGCTGTGTATCCGCGGCTGCTCCCGCGTTTCATATATTCTTCACTGCGTTTTAACTTTTTTATACAGAACCCGAAGTTTTTTTTAGTACTTCTTAGTACTAAAAAAGTCTTAGTACTAAAGTAAAAATATTTCTCATAAATACAAGCACTTTCCCATAAAACTGTGAACTGAATAGGATTTTTTTATGAGTTTTAGTTTTTTTACGCGGAACCCTAATTATTTTCGAAAATTAAAAGTGCTCTAAGTTACCCGGAATAACTTCAGCTATTTACGAAAAAAAGTCCCGTCAAAATCCGTCAAACTGTTCCGGAGATTAGCCGGAGCAAATAGATAGACAGACAATTTTTTTGTTTTTTGGTATAGGTATCCTGTTTACATTCATATGTATATAGTTGGAAATATCGTTTTTACATAAAACAAACCATTAAATTTTATTTATTGGTCTAGAATCTAGACTCTAGATAATAGATATTACCTTGTTTGAAGATTATGGTGTAACTTTTTATTATCGATATTTCGCAACACTATATATAACAGTCGGCTGTGCTCTTCAGACAATTATGCAATTAATCAATTGGTCAAACTGTTTTGTGGAACGATACTGAATTAACTAACCGAGCTCTCGATCGCCAAGGAAAATGTTTGGCTTCCCCATTAGCTAGACATGGCAATAATATTATAGAAGTGAATTATTACTTCTTTAAGGGCGTTGAGCGATTCTCGGTAGGGGAAAAACTTATGGATTCGCGTTACCAATGCTATGACATCAGCCGTCAACATTCTACACTATGTGAAGTATGAGATGGCGTTTAAGTACTGGCGCTCAGAGATCTATTTTATTCTTCTATATATTGTTAACAATTGTTTAAACACTCTCGCTATTGTTATTAATGTGTCAAGTACCCATAAAAATGAAACAATAGAAAGACTATAGGAAAATAATGGAAAGCTGGCATAAACGCCGGGAAGGTGCTCAAGGGGTTAAACACTCTCACTATGTATTATTCCCACGTCACCACTTTATTATATTGCAATATCAGGAACATTCACTTTAGCAGACAGAACTCAAGTGTGTCTGTGTTGGCTATACAGAGCCTTATATAGGCATTCCATGCGATCTGACATGTGTCAGGTGAGAGACGGTCCCACCGGATGTAGGCGGATAATATCTTAAGGCGTCGCCGGATATGTGGCAAATATATTGTTAACACATACATTTTATTAATGAGTAGCTGTTTCTGCGGCTCCGCCTGTATATATTTTTTTCTATTCCGCACAATTATTGCGCAATATAATCTATACTAATAAATAAAAACGCCTGTTTGCAATGTGTATATATATTGTTTTACTAAATAGATATGAATGTATATACGATACCTATACCAAAAATAACATTCTAAAATGTTTGTCTGTTTGTTCCGGGTAATCTCCGAAACGGCTGGACGGATTTTGACAAGACTTCTTTTGATAGATAGCTGAAATTACTCCGCGTATTTTTTTATTATCTTTTAATTGTCATAAATAATTAGGTACACCCGTAAAAATTTAAAAGATTACCCGGAACAAACAGACGAAATTTTTGAAATTGTGTTTTTAGTATAGGTATCATATATACATCCATATGTGTTTAGTAAAAAGTTGTTATCATAATATGACAAACATACACTTCAGTTTTATTTATTAGTATGGAATCTATCAATGCTTAAGTTATCGTGTAGCTTTGCTTACAAAAATGGCTATAATCCAAATGAACCACCCCTTTCCTTGAAATACAGCTGTATATTATTGGTACTTGTGTATCATGTCAACAATTTTCAAAACTCCTTGTGATAAAAAAGAACCCATTGTAAATATCTTATAATCTGATTAGTGTACATATATTTTATTACAGGTCATTCGTTCCGAACCCTGGGGTCCTATCAGGCAGACCCATTCTATAGAAGTCCAATGTACGTAGTATTTTCTATTTCTATTGTCGAAGTGACTATATTATGCCGTTTACGGGAAACGACCTTTTTTTTTTTTTTTGATTTGGAGGGGGGAATGCTCTTACGCACTACCCTTATCTATTGTATTTAGGGTACGGGAAAACGACCTAACAGCTTTGCCGAACTTTTGAGCCGAATGCTTCAAGTCCAAGGGCAACAAAGTGATACGGACCTCGACTTGGGCTTGCTATCTGAGTCGTAAATACGTGGTTAAGAGAAACTAAAGATCGCAAGGATCCTTACAGAAACCCCATGTTTTTTTTTGACATGGAAAAAAATTTAACGTGCGGGCGCCGCATGATGCGTCCGCTTGCCGCACGAGAGACTAAGCCATCCCTCCAATATTGTGTATGCAATAGCATGGTAGTACAGCATTTTCTAATAATGCCCACCTGGGTATCTACTACCTTCAAGTTTAGAAAACCTGTCGCCAAGTATCTGATGGATCACACCGTCACTTAAAATCAGGCGATATTGTGGTCAAAGCACGGAGCCTATCATATGTAAAAAAAATTAAGAAATGGAGTGTCAGGTTAATTCTCGTTTAAGAGGAAGCCTATTGAATTAAAAAATTACGTGACTCCGACCGGCGTAACGATGTCAGGGATCTATGAGTGCTTGCACGCATTCTGCTGAAACTACCCCATGTATTTGCGTGTAGTGTCCAGGAGTGTGGGGTACAGTATAATGCTCGTTATGCTAGTCCATGAACAGTGTCCTTAGTTGGGTATCGGAACGCGTCCTGGGCCGTTGTCGGACGGAGCCAGGCGCGTATAGTATTGCCAAATTCAACAGTTAGGTCAAATGAATGTTAAATACAACTCTAAGATACTGTCGACCTCCGTGAAAACTTATAAACCTATCACGGGATAAGCCACTACACAGGAGATTAACGTTTTGTCACCATATGAAGCGATGATGATGCAGTCGGTAGCACGGTTGAATTCCGCGTCGATGGACGCAGATTCGAACCCATCTAACCTCCTCTATAATGAGCCTGACCTTTGGTAAAGGAAAACATCGCAAACAAACCATAGTATGGTGATAGACCATTTCATAATAAACTAGTTTGAAAACCTGTTACAAAACACCATCACTTAAGATCCAATAACTCTAGGTTTAGTGTATTTACTACCATCCTAGCCCACATCGTCATTTAACATTAGGTAAGACTGTTTTTAAAAAAAATGTCTAGTGGCTGATATTCAGCTAGTTTTACTACCTCCGGAAGTTCATATTCATGAACGGAAAGCACATCAAATCGAATTGTATAAACTATCAGATGAAATTAATAGGAAATATATAAAACAACCTTCGAGAACAGATCTTCACATATTGTCACTCAAAACAAGAGTACAGAGGAAAAACATAACGTGTTGACTTCGTCCTTCGAGAAGTAACTTCCTTGATAAATTAATTTAATTAGTAAATTTATTATTCAAAGATAATTAAAAATAAACTTCTCATCTTTCCAAAATATTTAATTCTAATGCCAGATGTACACTCTCGTAGAGGGGCGGCGGCGCTGTGTGAACGCCAGAGTGTACAGGGTATACTCGCTCTATTTCGCAAAGCTTCACAATCACTCGTGTTCTTTCCATTCCTACTCGGTTTTTTTGAGCGCGAGTCAAAAGGCGCTGACCCTCGCGAGGCGGCGCAAGTGCATCACTGTACACTCTCGCGCCATTCAGTTGAGCGCAGGCTTTCTAACCGCACGGACGTTTCTTACCCTAGATATGCAATATGCCGAATGACAAAGCTGAACCTAACTGTTTGGAAATTTACCAAACCGAATCTATATTATGGGAACCAACACCCCAGTTTCGCAAAGATAAAATCAAAGTTGCACGATGCGTTGGTTCGAATTTCTGAACAAACTAGGTTTGCTATGATCGCTTTCTTTTGGTATTATATCTGTGCACGTAATTATAATAAGTGATAGTACATAGGGTAACAGCTGTTGTGTAACGCGTCTATCTTCTCGGCGTTCGCAAAGCGTACTGAATAAACGAGAGTTTAGAAGGTCGTGCTCGTCTCTCGACCTCTTTTGCGAAGCTCTCGACGATACATCGCGAGAGTGTACAGCCGCCATAACATTATCAATTTCGCCTTATAAGTTATTCAGTTAATTTTAAAATTGTCATTGACTCCTCTGAATATACTCCTCGGAATGATCTCCACTATACAATTTTTTTTCCAAATATAAAAGATATCATTTCTACACAACAGACTCGCCCACAGTGAGAACGATTCCAGAGGATGGTTTCTTAGAAGTACGGAAAGGTGATTTTGTTGATATAGGATGTGAGACGACTGGAACTCCGGAACCGATCGTGGATTGGAGAAAGAATGTAAGTAACTACTAATAATATAGAAGTTATTAAGTGTAAAAAAAGAAATAGCAAACTATGACTAGTATGACTGTGACTATGAGAAGTATGACTCATATGGGTTTGGTTGACATACTCTTTAAGTTGCACTGTAATAACTGTAAATCATCGGTAAGTTGGGCGATATTCTTGAAGACTGAGCTAGAACCTAGATCCAGAAAACAGCTTGTGTTTTATCGTGATTTGCCCACCATAGCCTTCAGACTGGAATAATAGCGCGAACATTTCTACCTTAGGAGAGGAATAAGTCTCCCATATACAGTAGTTTTAATATGTTCTAAGAATCTCAAATTAAAGTGGATATAGAGAAAAACACACCTTTCTATTTTGATATGAGACATTCTTTTGTTATTCGTAAAATCATACGCATAGCATACGCATTGTTTCATTAAACTGCTAAACCTAATTGACAATTAGACGGGAACATTGCTCGGGTTCACGAATGGCTGCCGCGTACGGAAAGCCTCGCACAAGGTGGACCGATGACCTGGTGAAGGTTGAGGAAATTTGCGGGATGCGGGTACTGCAAGACTGGTTATTGTGGAGTTTCTTAAGGTGGAGGCCACGCCCAGCAGTGGACATCTTCTGGCGGAGATTATATTGATAGAACTAATTCTAAATGTGTAGAAATAGAATGACAGTCAAAGACAAACCGTCATTTTAAAACGATCATGAGTTGGAAACCCTTTTATTCAGAAGAATACAGATGGTCCAAAGCAGTCAACTTCCAAATAATAAAATGCTACAGACAATTTATTTGTAACAGGATACATAATAACAGATATTAAACCACAACGTTGACAAAAAAAAGATAGTTACTGTCATATAATTTTTGCCGTTGAATCTTGTCCCATTGGTTGTGAGAAGTTTACTTACAGCGAGGATGGCGCAGTAGGTAAGTAGGTAGTGCGGCCGGATTCCGTGTCAATCGACGCGGGTTCTATCCCCACCTATCCAACATTAAAAATCTGGCCGAGCTTTCGGTGAAGGAAAACATCGTTAGGAAACCATAGAATGGTGGTAGGGCATTATCTAATGATGCGCGTCTGGGTAGCTACCACCCTCAAGTTTGAAAACCTATCACCAAATACCAATAGGTGTATTCCGGCAGCATCACTTGAGAACCAGTACCCAGGTTTAGTGTGTTTAACCGTTTTGGACCACATCGTCGCTTAATATCAGGTGGGATTGTGGTCAAAGCACTGAGTCAAATCTTATAAAAAAAAATACTTTAAAATTTATTTCGTTTTTCAGGGTCAACCGATGGCACTTTTAGACCATCGATCCCGCCTTAAATTCAAGGCGGAGCATCGTCTACTGGCCGGGGTTTATGAATGTACCGCGAACAATGGCGTTGGGGATCCTGTCAGAGCTGCCGTTAGGGTTGTGATACATGGTGACTTATAAACCTTTATATTTTAAACCAGCTGTGTGCCCGCAGCTGCGTCCGCTTTTCATATGTTCTTCACTGCGTTTCAATTTTTTTTATACGGAACCCTAATTATTATCAACGAAAAAATTTATTACTAAGTAAAAATATTTCTCATAAATTATAGCACTTGCCCGTAAAACTGTGCATTGAAATGAATTTTATTTAAAAAAAATTGTATTATTTTTTTTTTACACGGTACCCTAATTACTTTCGAAAATTCAAAGTACTCTAATTTATCCGGAGTAACTTCAGCTATCTACGAATAAAAGTCCCGTAAAAATCGATCCAGCTGTTCCGGAGATTATACGATACGAATAAACGGACAGACAAAAATTGTATTTTTGGTATAGGTAGCGGATATACATTTATATCTATTTAGTAAAAAAAAAATTTGACATTACAAACATACACTTGAATTTTATTTATTAGTAGATATAGGATGTTAAATACTAATATTTAACCACATTCGATATTGACTCCCAACTGCAGCGCTGTATAGGTCTATCGATACTTTCAAATTAGATGTAATATTTAACCGGAATATTATTTGGAATTACCCTGTGACAATGCCGTTACCGCTTTATGGTGTACTTACTACATAATTGGAATCGTTAAATGTTTTATTACATGAGAGAATTTTAATGGGTGTCACTGTTTTGCATGTTTAGTCCGTAAAATAGCGAAATTGGAGAAAATTATGCAGCCATTGTACTAATCATAAAGTTACAGAATATCTTCATCCGTACATATCTCTATTCTGGAAAGATAAGGTTTACATGTCTGATAGTTTGATTATAAGTTGAGAATCATTTAATTGGTTTACATCAATCATAATACATATTGGAATACTTTAGGAGTTTGGAGGGTCGGAGGGGGGGAGGGGGAGGATTTTGATTTGTCAGGCAGACTAGAGCACATCGTCACTTAACATGAGGTGAAATAATCGTCAAAGCACTGAGCCTATACCGTGTAAAAAATAAAGGCTGAATTTTCATGTACAGACGCGCCGGTAGTGACAGCGGAGAATACATTCGTTCACACCGCTATAGGGTTGCGCGCGGCTCTGCTCGCGACAGTAGAGTTCGCGATACCACCGGCGCGCATCTCCTGGTACAAGGATGGGAGACCAGTCAACACTGATGACAGGTCCGTCATATACTTTCACTTTGAACCCTCATTTACATATATCCAATCAATATATTATTCATTTCCATGTAAATTGAATTATACGCGCTCTAGATTTCGTTTCTTAAGAGGACATGAGGTCGGCAACAGATTTGATAAGTAGGTATTTCAGAAATCGATTGCTATCGCAATGCGCTCCAAATAAAGAGTAAACAAAACACGAAAGGGACAACTGCAGCGCGGGCTGAATTTACCGTCAGCAAAATAGGTGAAAATATCACTTCCTGTTTCCGCCTCCAAAACTTAATCTATTTTGAATTTTTTTTCAGTTATAGAATAAGAAAGACTTTGGCAATACCCCTAAGTTTTGCTTTTTTCAATTTTATTCATCAAATTTGATTGACGAACGTCTGAAAATGACGGTATAAATCGAGCAGTTATTTCATCCTAGTTTCTACAATAACTAATTTATGGAAAAAAAAAAAACAAAACTTACGGGCTTGGCGGTGGTGGATATATATTATTTGGTATTAAAATGTTTACCATAATACTATTATTCAGGGAAGAAACAGGGGACAACGTTTGTATGGAATAAATGCCGGTAGCATATCCTTTTACTTTTTTCGTTTATTTATATCGCTGTCGAAAGTATTCACTTTAGTATTGTAACATTCTTCTACTTTGCTTATTTTAGTAAATTAGATAATATTTAAGTAGGTATAAGTAATTTAACATATTTAATGTTAAATCATTTTTTTATTTTTGAAATGACTGATTTAAAAAATATATCAATATACAAAATTTATTTTTCCGTGGATGTCATAAAACGCGATTAAGGGATAAACCAGGGGATAAATCAGCATTCTCTGAGTACCACAAAAACCTACTGCGATCGTCGACCCGCTTGCCAAGCTTGGCGATTATGGCAATCCCTCCGTTATTGGGGAAACCTATGCCCAGCAGTGGACGTCTTATGGTTGAATGGATGGATGGATATGCAAAACTTATCGCTTTGTATTCCACATAGGTATTTCGATAGGTGTTTATTTACGAGATAGGAGAATTTATAACTAAAACAATATTTCTAAAAGTACGAATTGAAAAAATTAATACAACAAATAGAATACTGAATGAAATAATTTTAGAAATTAATTATGGGAATAAAAAGCCTGCATATTACTATGTCCGTTTGAAATTATCCAAATTACAGATTTTTTTTTGGTGTACAATTTTTTTTTTAAATCAAATGATCAAAAGTACCCCATAATTCCAGGGTTCTGATCATAGCACAAGATAATGTCCACCAGTTGATATTTCGCGCGGTCCGCAAGACGGACCTTGGAAACTATACTTTCAGAGCAGAGAATAAGCTGGGAATGGCTGATATATCGTTCAAGTTGACTGGTGCGTTTATCCAATAACTTTTTTTATAATTCCTGATTATTTAGAGAACTTTGAGTTTAGACTGAAATGCGGTTAACTTGATGCTAAACCCGCAATTGTGACTCTGTTCTCTCTAAATGATGCAGAGATGGATTCCAAAGAATACATAACGAAAAGCAAGCGATGATGGCGCAGTTGGTAATGCGATCGGATTCTACGTCAATGGACGGGGTTTCGAGCCCACGAATCCAACTCTAAAATCAGCCTGAGCTTTAGGTGAAGGAAAGCATTATAAGGAAACCATAGCTTAGTAGCTACCACCCACAAGTTTGAAAACCTGTCGGTAAATATCAATAGGTGTGTTCCGGCAGCATCACTTGAAAACCAGTACCTCTAGACTTATAGTGTGTTTACCATCGTCACCACATCGTCACTTAATATCAGGTGAGATTATAGTCAAAGCATTGGGCCTATACAGTGTAAAATAAATTTACAGTAAAATAAATTGAATAATAAATATTTAACTAATCATTCATATTATTTATGTCTTTTTTTCTAACCTATCTAATGCTGTTGACCGGAAGGGTCTTTACAGCATCACTGTAACTTTGTTGGTGAGTGCTGAAGGCTAAGAGTAAAAATGCCCGCGGAATTTTGATCCTAGCTAATTCCTACATTTTTTAAATAACATAAAAAAAGGTACCTTATAGGTCCTAGGTACCTGCGTGTTGCGTGCAAGAATATGTGTGCAATGTTATGCGTGTAATGCATAATGTATGGGCAGTGTCACTGTATCGCGCTGGCGGCGACGTCAAGAGCCTCCCCAGTTGGGGAACGAGACACGTCTTTGGTCGCCGCCTGAGGGGGACCCGGAGAGAGTCCGAGAGTCGCAATTAGTCGCATGTCCCCGGCGGTGGGAACGGCAGTTTCGCAGGCGTGGGCGCTGGCACGCATATTTTATCGGGTGACGAGGAAAGATTCTATCCTCGGAATTGATTTTATTGTCGGGGTCGGTGAGGACGTTTCGCGCTCTCCGAAGCGATTTCGGAGCCAACGGATCAGTGGGGTACGCGACGGCTCTCGCTATGAGCGGATTCGGGTGTATCTCTGCGTGATCAAAGAGGGCACGACACTGGGAGTTGATTTCGGAACTAATGGAGGCCAGGTTCAGATCTCTGCGCTGCCGTGTACCGGCACTCGGCAGCGAGGAGGGATGGTGGTGGGCTCCGCTTGCATCCTGCAGAGATAAGGAGAGAAAGACTGGAGAGGAGAGAGGAGGAGATGATACGGTGGGAGGAGGACCTGGTGGATGCGCGCTATGGACGGCCTACCATAGACGCCATCCGCCCGGTCCTCCGGGAGTGGGTGGGGAGGAGGCACGGCTCCCTGACCTTTAGGCTTGTGCAGGTACTGTCCGGACATGGGTGTTTCGGATGGTACCTGCACAGGATAGCCAGGAGGGAGCCGCTGCCAGGGTGCCACCACTGCGACGCGGCGGAGGACACGGCGCACCATACCCTCGCGGAGTGCGCTGCGTGGGAGGAGCCGCGTCGGGCAGTGGTGGCGGTGGTGGGGTCGGACCTCTCGCTGCCGGCGGTGGTCCAGGCCATGGTCGGCAGCGAGGAGGTCTGGGGGGTGGTTGCCTCCTTCTGTGAGCAAGTAATGCTACAGAAGGAGGCAGCCGAGAGGGCCAGGGAAGAGGATCCGAGGGCGGATCCTCGGAGGATGAGAAGGCCCAGGGGGAGGTGGGCACGCTACGTGCGGAGCTTCTTCCGCATGTAGGCGTGCCCGGGAGGGAGGAAGGGAGGGGGGGTGGTTTAGTTTGGGGGAGTTGTGTGTTTTTGATGGGGGGGGGAGGGTTCTTCTTGTTCTTCGTTCTTTCTTGCTTCCTTCCTATTTTTCTTCAGGTATCCCTCTCCTTCCTACGTCTTGTCGACTAAGACAAGACGAGTGAAGGGGAGGGGCCTACTTCTCTTTTAAAGCAGTGGCGGGTTTCTTCATCCTTTTCTCTTTGCCCACCACTGCTCTTTCCAACTCTTCCCTTTTCTTTATATGGGGGGCGGGAAGTATGTCCCGCTCCCTGGATGTTTGACCAATTGGTCATGCCTCTCCTTGAGAGGCGGGCTAAGAGGTGGAGGGGAAGTATTCTCCTCCATCCCTACCGGGCCATTGCACGGACGAGGCCTGGTGGGTTCGCTGCAGGGGGCGACGCGATGCTTGCGAAAGCCACCCCGTGTCGCCCCCATCCCAAATGCAGCGGACGGCCCCGGCGGGTTTTAGTGGGTATTTCCGGGCGCTTCACGCCCGGGCGAGTCCCACATTGGCACGGAGTTCGTCCCTCCGTGTCTCCTTACCTATTGCATTGGGGGACTTCGGTCTCACTAATGCAATAGGTAAGGGTAGTGCGTAAATGCATTTCCCCCCGTCAAAAAAAAAAAAAGGTTCAGATCTCTGAATTTCAAATTTTCTGATACCCTCGGGTACCTACGGCTTTCCTTACGAAGCGATACTGAATCGCTTGAAAAGAAGCAAGGAAGTCAAGTCTTTATGGGCAAAAGCAGGGGCGCAATACGTCATGAGCGGTCTGACTATCGTTTTATACAGAGTAACTTTATGGCGGAGGGACATTTTACTCCGAAAATTTATATAGGGGGAAAAGACGCCCTAGGATCATAGCGGTTTGGTAAGTCAAGTACTTACTTAATGTGAGGTTTGAAAGTCATTTGGACGTCTAGTAGGACACCGAGGTACTTGACTTCGGTGACCCAGGGGAGCTCTTCTCCTAAGTATTTAACGGGACGAGGTGGTTCATCGTTCTTTACGCAGAACATAATCGCGATGCTCTTTTCCGGGTTTATCGCTATACGCCACTTTTTGTACTAAAGGCTTAAGATGTCAACAGCCTTTTGGACGCGGGTTCTGAGGATGTCTCTACGTCTGTAAAAGAAATGGATGAACGTGTCGTCAGCATAAAGGCCGAAATGAACCTTACTAGTCGCCACTCCTTCGACCGGGTCGTGTTTTGGGTCGGGTTTAGGTCGGGCAAATCCGCTCTGTAAAGGTTGAACAGAATAGGCGCCAAAATGGAGCCCTGGAGAACTCCCGCGCGGATCTTATGAACTGAAAAGAGAGCAGACTCTACTCTAAAGGTGAAACTACGATTTGAGATATAATCGCGTAAGATGTGTACTAACGTATCAGGGATACCTAACTAACGAGTTTAAATAAAAGGCCGGCGTGTCAGACCTTGTCGAATGCCTTGGCGATGTCGAAGAAGACAGCAAGCATACGCCAGGGTGAGTCAGGGGTGCGATAAAATTGTGACAGGATGAGCTCCGTGAGGCGTTGCACTTGATGCGCGCAAGAGTGTCTGGCTCTGAAACCAAACCGCTCAGAGGGCAAAAGATTTTTATTCTCTATCACAACTAAGAGCCGGTTCAGAAGGATCCGCTCGTAGGATTTACCTAATGTGCTTAATAATCTGATTGGACGGTAACTATCGGGTGATAGTATGATGACTCTTTATTACACGATTATTGTAACAAATGATTGGGAAGTGTAGGGAAAGATTGACGAATCACAGCGCTTGTTATTGCAACCAAAAGGAACGAAACGTCTATCTACAGTTGTCAGCATAATTAAAAAAGTTCTGTTTCTTTGTTTCTACAACAACAAAGGTAAAACACATTAATAATGATTTATTTCAGGTATTCCAAACACACCATCGTTCAAAGTAGATCCTTCTTTAAACAAGGCAACATCTACGAGCTTCACACTAATATGGGAAGTGGATTCCTATTCCACTATTATTGGTAATTAAAGAGAGTTTTATATAATTATTTTTTTATTGATTCGATTGAAGGAGTCCACTGCTGGATATAGGTCTCCCCCATGTAGGAGGGGATTGCCATAGTTGTCAAGCTTGACAGGCGGGTTAGCGATTGCAGTAGGAGTTCTGTGGTCAGTCATTACTGACCTTAGACTGAAACCTATTTTTTTATGATAGACATATTGAAGCGACAATGGCTTAGTTTTGAATTCATCTATCTATCCATACCGTGACTGGAGCGTTTTAGGTGCTCGGCTGGCTAGCTTGGTAGCTACCAACTTCAAGTTCAAAAATTTGTCGCCAAGTACCTATAGGTATATTAGGACAGCACCGATTGAGAGCCAATACCTTTAAGCTTAGGCAACACACACCATTCTGGACAAAATCGAGTCTGTAAATAGAAGAAAAATTGGTTAAAGATCTTTGTTGGCAATTATACTGTTTACATTGGAGCACAGCACTATTGCAAATTTGCCAACGCTATAACGACATGACATTGATGGTTTTACAATTTTATAGGTAATAGTATTCGGTTTTACAATAAGATCCCAAGTAACATTACCGATTTACCTGACAATAAGTTCAAGCATTATGTCAAGCAAGTATTAATCTCAAAAGGTTATTACAGGGTGGATCATTACGTGAACGATAGTGATGTCTGGAATTAACCCACATCTCCGTGCTTTCGCTAACATTAGTTAAGACTATGATTTATATAGTTTTTATATGAAAAAAAAATTATATGTATTATATTTATTAAAAAAAAAGAACCAGATCGAGTTTCTTGCCGGCTCTTCTCGACTGGGTTGTTTTCCGAACCGGTGGTAGTGTTTTAGATGTTCATAAGCGCCTTTTAGGGCCTAAATTGAATAAAGATGTTTTTGATTTTGATTTTGACAATAAGACCTCATACATACAACTTTCAAAGCCACAATAACTTTAACAGTTAAATTTTATTGCAAGTTGTAAATATTTAATTTAATTTAATGGGACTTTAATTAAAAGAGTAGAGGAATTTGTTAATTTATTAATTGTGAATTTATTCAGAATACATCCTATGGTTGAGGCAATACCAAAGCAGACAGGTTAGTATCGAACCGGACTCACTCGCGCCAGCGCGCGCGGGCAACCTCTGGAGCAAAATCGTTGTTCCCGGAGACTCTAGAGACGGTCAGTAAACCTGATCTATCTATATATACTAACTGTGTACCCGCGGCTGCGCCCGCGTTTCAGATATTATTATTCACTGCGTTTTAATTCTATAATACGGAACCCTAATAATTTGTATAGTACATTTTAGTACAGTACAGTAGTACAGTACATATACAGTACATACACATAGTACAGTAATTTGTATAGTTAATAAGATTAAGTAAAAATATCTCTCAATAACTCAAGCACTTGTTCGTAAAACTGTGTATTGAATAGGATTTTATTCACAAAGTCATGTTTTGTTTTTTTTTTACGCGAAACCTTAATTATTTTCGAAAATTAAGAGCACTCAAAGTTACCCGGAGTAACTTCAGCTATCTACTAAAAAAAGTCCCGTCAAAGTCCGACCAGCCCTTCCGGAGATTACCCGGAATAAACAGAAAGAAATACAAAAATTTAAAAAATGGTATTTTTGAAATAAGTATCTTATAAAAATTCATATCTATTTAATAAAAAAACATTTCAAACAGACATGATTTTATTTATTAGTATAGATGATTGTTAACGGGTACAGGGGAATAGGAGAGAAAAAAGAAAAGATTGTGTGAAAAAGGAGTGAATGTGGAGACCATCTCAGGTAGAGATGAATGGAAGAGGAAGGCTTGTTGCGTCGGACCCAAATAAAAATGGGATAATGGGAGGGAGATGCTGATGTTTGAGTGGACGTTTATATTTTCTGACAAACGATCCATTGGTTTTAGGTCCCATACATAGCGCGATATATGTCGTCCGGGGTCTGATGCCCTCCACAGTCTATGAAGCGATAGTGACTGCAAGGAATAGGTTAGTAAATTTAATAAAACAGATTCACGAAATAATGATTTTTTTTGTGAAATCTATTGCAATATTACTCGTAGGTACTTACGTCCTATTTGACATAACAAAACTTTTGACACATGCCATTATAGTCATATATTTTTCATACAAAACTAAGGAGTTAAGGATTCATTGGGCCTGAACCTTTTCGTGGTATCGCTTAAAAGCCTAGTTCAATTGACCACCTGTAGACTATTGGAACAAATTAATTTCAAAGAACTTTATGAGGGAATTCTCTCAGCGCAATGTGTCTATACTGCCACCTTAATAGTCACACAACAGAACACAACAAGAAGACTCTTGAATAGACATTGAAAATGAGGCTTCTCTATCAGCACCCAACTCTGCGATCGCCAACACCAAGTGATTTCATTAAAACGATACGTTCACAGATTCGGTTGGAGCAAACAGTCGGCTGTTCTGCACTTTGCAACAGAACCTGGAGGTAAATATATCATGCATTCTATTTGTACGTACTTACTTGATAACACCTCACGGAGTGATGAGGGGTGTAGCAGATAACATACTTGTCTAAAACACTTGTTTTGAGCTTAATTAAAAAAACAACTTAATCAAACAACAATATATCGATCACGCATCACACCTAACATTCGCTACTCTAAGCCAGTATTTTAACTAAACAGTGTGTATGGTATTCTACTATATTTATGATTTTAACGGCTTATTATGAGATATAGTACGCGCATTTTAACTATGCCGGTCTGAAGTATGCGACAAATGGCTGCGCGGTACAATATTACCTGTGCCCAAAACAGTATACTATGTAACATGTGTGATTAGGGTTTCGTCTATATAAATTTAAACTTAGGAAAATGTGCACAAGACACGATTCAATAGATACAATGGTTAATGAATATCAAAACGAAAGGT
The DNA here is from genome assembly GCA_014132275.2 of Samia ricini. NCBI lineage: Eukaryota > Metazoa > Arthropoda > Insecta > Lepidoptera > Saturniidae > Samia > Samia ricini. Next base: position 15,889,389 of record AP028163.1, read on the forward strand.
TTTCAAACTTGACGGTGGGGCGCGCGTCATCAGCGATGATGACGTAGTGGTAGTGCTGTCGGATTTCGCATCAATGAGCGCGGGTTCGAGCCCACCTATCTAACTCTAAAATCAGCCTGAGCTTTCGGTAAACGCAAACATCATGAGGAACCATATCATGGTGGTGGCATTTTCTAATAATGCCCGCCTAGGTAGCTACCACCCTCAAGTTTGAAAACCTGTCGCCCAAATACCAACAGGTGTGTTCCGGCAGTATCACTTGAGAATCAATATCTCTAGGCTTATAGTGTTTTTACCATACTGGATCATATCGTCACTTAACATCAGGTGAGATATATTACGTAGTGAAGAAGATATGAAATGCGGACAGAGCTGCGTGCATATAGCTAGTTGTTAAAAAATAAGATGCACATTTTCGTTTTAAATAAAGATTATGAAGAAACGTCAGCTCATTAAGAACATTTACCATATTTCAGTCGGCGAAATAAAACCAACGACAATAGACAACACGGATATAATTACACCGAACCTGGAAGAGTTACTCGAACCTGAAACTCATAATATATCTCAAGCGCATATATTTGAATTTCTAGACGACATTACAGATGCTGGAATACGACAGACTCCATATATACCGAGCATGCTAGGTTTTACATTAAGTATTATTTATTTTATTTAATCCTAAGCAATTTCTGTGTTGTGTTTAGTTACGATATTTTCTATTGAATAAAATGCAACTATCTGGTTCCTTTATTTATTTTATATGTTACCACCGAAGGCTCAACCAAATCTTTCGTAAGCAAATATCTTGTTATATATGATCTGTTTGTGACGGCTAATATCCGGAGCGGCTAGACCGATTTGGATGGAACTTTTTTGTTCGATAGCTGAAGCCACTACGCGTAACTTTGGCAGGCTACTTTATTTTCTTTTTATAAAATAAAAACTATAATACGCGGTGAAATCTATATGAAACGCGAGCGCAGCCGCGTGCACATTATGCAACTATTAAAAAAAAACAAAATCTATACATTAAATAATTTTGTTAAAACCACTCTAGAATAAAATAAAATACAATAAAAGAATAAATTTCTGTGATTCACGAAAGTAGTTGAAAAATGGATGCATAAATTACAGAAATCTATACCTATAATAAAAGGTTAATAAGACGAAATCTGTAAGTACATTGAAGATGTTTAAGAAAAAACACTATGCGGGGCTTCAGAAAGGATTAAAGAACACATTTCGATAGTTTTAAAAAATTTTGTCTGTCTCTCTGTTTATCAATTTGTTTGCAAATAAGGCAAAAACTACTGCACCGAATCCGAAGAAAGTTGGTAATGACATATATTGCATCCAGGGGGGGTATTATTATTATTGCATAAGCGGGTAAAGCCACGGGCACAGCTAGTATTAAATAGATACTGTATTTAATATCTATATTTTATTGAAATCGTAATTCTACAGACACGGCATTCGACGCGGACGGTGTCGCGGGCACAGCTAGTATATATATTCAATACTTTGGGAGTATTGTTAATGGTGTTAACACACGACCGGACCGGACCACGTACATAGTACGGCGGACAGCCTACGTTATCAGTATCCTAACTAGAGATGGGAATCCTTTCCGAAAAAAAGCCGGTTTTTAAATCGATTCGAATCTAAGTTAATTGAATCGATTAAAAAAAAACATCGAGGTACCAGAGGTTAATGTTTGTTCAATTTGTCTTGTTTGACTTTTTATTCGTAAATAGTATTCTTACAGTGGTCGAAATTAGACTGTAATAATCATTTATTGCAAAAACTGTTACCGATTTTTTTTTATTAACAACACTAAAGGTCATCAGTAGCAACTAAACAAAAGAAGAAGTATGGCTAACCTACTAAGGAATGGAATCGATTTTTTGAAAAACCTTATTCCTCATCCTTACTAAGGAGACTGATGACCTCGGCCACAGGACAAACCAAAATCAAATCAAATAAAAAAAAATCTTTATTCAATTTAGGCCCTAAGAAGGCGCTTATGAACGTTTAAAACACTACCACCGGTTCGGAAAACAACCCAGTCGAGAAGAAGTCGCAGGCAAGAATCTCGATCTGGTTCTTTTTTTTTATAAATATAATATACATCATTTTTTTTCATATAAAAAACTATATATAAATCATAGTCTTAACTAATGTTAGCGAAAGCACGGAGATGTGGGTTAATTCCAGACATCACTATCGTTCACGTAATGATCCACCCTGTAATAACCTTTTGAGATTAAGACTTGCTTGACATAATACTTGAACTTATTGTCAGGTAAATCAGTAATGTTACTTGGGATCTTATTGTAAAACCGAATACTATTACCTATGAAGTTTTTATTAGACTTACTTAGCCTAAAGCGTGGGACGGACAACTTGTCTTTATATCTGTTGGCGACGCTTCAAGAACTTAGAATTAAGAATGAATTGTAAATAAAATAAGATACTATGAGATGTGAAAATTATGTATAAGGTAATAAAAATATTGATTTTCTAGTTAGGTAGCAAGGTAGAGTGAGTGATTTCATTGTAATAGTTTAGTGAGTTAAGGTGAATAAACAGTGTGTACAGAATATTACGTTATTGCATTTTTCCCGCCAACGACCCGGTCCACGTGCTCTACTGCGTCCCTTTCGGCATACAGAATTGTCAAACTGTCAAACTTATACAATCCTGTTTCGGTGCCGATAGGGCGTGGCAGAGCAGTCAACGTAGCATACGGACGTTCGTACGGGTGTCCGCTCATACTTGTGTGTCCGTCCGTTACAATATCTAATATTAAAATTATAACGATCATTCACTAGATCGAGCTTGTCTAAATTTTTAATGCATTAAGTTATCGTAGATGTATTGGGAGGGCAAAGTTAAGATATCCACCATGTCCGCAGTCCGGTCCGTACGTGTAAAAGAACGCGATGCGTGTTCTGTCAACTTCGTTAAGTATTACTGTCATAACTTTGACTCTATATTGCTCAATGCAACAAAATATATATAAAAATAGACAGATAATGCATCTGTGATTTAAACAACAATCATATAAATCATAAAATCGGTTTAGTAGTTCTCGAGTTTTATGCCAATTAATGGATAAACAAACGATGCCTTTGTTTATTTATGGAACCAATGATTACATTTATAACTTATAAGGCTAATTGTTCAGAAATTGTAATTACCTCTTATAATACATAGAAAAATATAGATATGAGAAATTAATATTAAAGAAAAAATAATGCAGATATGTATGCTTTGACATTCCTTTATTTGCACATTTTACGTGATGTAATTTAACGTTTTTGTAATAATAAAACAGATAAAAATTGTGGTGCCACAAAAACTCGTTGGAAAGTAGAGCGTTGATATCAAATTTTAAAAATATGTTATGTTACTTACGTGACACGGATAGAATTTTATATGAATAGTTCATTCAGTTATTAAACCTCTTAAGTTTTATTTTGGTATTTTAGCTTTACTAGCTATAACGTAGTCAAAATATTTTGTCAATCGTTTTGAATTTTGGCTTTCTGTAGTACATTTAAATCGTAAAACATGCCTAAACGAATACAAAGTAGTTCTACAAATATTTTACTAGCGATACATACATTCTCTGAAAGAGAAAAGTCAAAGGAAGATCCGTTTATTCCATTCGTCAGTGATTTGCCGTCATGTATGTACGTAAAATAGTGTTGTCTGTCTAAATATTATAGGAATAAATATCAAAAAAGTCTTCTCGGTTACCATAGAATAAATAAAAAGCCTTGATTTGTATCATAACGCAATAAATAAATAAATATTATATTGATTTTTCCGCAAAGAAAGAGAAGTTGCAACTTCTATGTCTCAATACTAAGTACGCCAAGAAACATACGTATCCAAAAACTATGTTGTTTTTATTGATGTTCAGCGATAGGTTTTTAGTGAAACCATATATCTTACAACTGATGTGTATCCAGCTCATCCACATGCCAAAGTGGCCAGTAGCTACGGAGTTTCTATTGCTGTGATAACTCATGTTTCCGGTAGGACTATTTTGAATCTGACACGTTTTTCAAACCTCATTCAAATTGTATATTCAATCAAATTATGGTAACACAATATTCAGAACGACAACTTAACGGCTAGTGGTTTTTTACACGGTATATTCTCAAAGCTTTGACCACAATCTCACCTTATGTTAAGTGACGATGTGGTCCAGTATGGTAAACACACTAAGCCTAGAGGTACTGGTTCTCAAGTGATACTACCAGAACATACCTATTGGTATTTGGGCGACAGGTTTTCAAACTTAAGGGTGGTAGCTACCTAGGCGGGCATTATTAGAAAATGCCACCACCATGATATGGTTCCTCACGATGTTTGCGTTTACCGGAAGCTCAGGCTGATTTTAGAGTTAGATAGGTAAGCTCGAACCCGCATCCATTGATGCGAAATACTAATCTGTGTGTGTTCTGGCAGCATCACTTGGGAACCTTGTGTATCTCTAAGCTTAATGTGTTTACCATCCTGGATCACATCGTCACTTAGCATCAGGTGAGATTGTGGTCAAAGCACTGAGTCTATACTGTGTCAAAAAAAGGTAAAATAACTGTGAACGTCTTATTATGTTAAAGTGTTAAATTTTTTCCTTCTAGCTTAATCTAAAATACTTGTTCGGCCAACACCTACGCCTAATTTTTAAATTTAAAATGTATAACTATAAATCTGTAATTTAATGAAATCTTTTGATTTTTTATTTTATTTTAATCAAATAAACGTTCTTTAAAGTCGGATCTTCGACCATAATGTACTTCAGCGATTGAGCATTTGTTGAAGGGATTTTCAAATATTTTTACAATAATTACACGGAACAGTAAAATAATACAACATAGAGTAATGTGATTTTATTTATTTCAAATTTTCTTAATAATAATACATTAACTATTTGAAACAAATGTATCCGTGGAGCGAAACCGTATCGACTACTGTCTTCCCGCGACTTTGGCTTTACAATCATTTTTTTTTTACCTGACATATATATTTATATATTCTTAAATAGTTACAATAATGTATAATAACATTTAATACTATAAACATTGATATTCAATTTTTTTTTTTTTCAATTTACTACAGTAAATATCCCGAAGTCTCTTCATACTCTAACTACAACAAAAGATTTAACAGATTTTAAATTTTTTTTTCAGCGTTTCAAAATTTATTAAATACACATTTCGAGATACGAAACTTTCTCACGTATATAATTAATATAAAACTGCATAATAATAATAATTTATATATTTATTAATCTCAATATGAAGTTTCAACGCGGAGTAACGGATTATATAGAAAACGAAATAGCCTTAGGTCGTTTCAGAGCGAAACTTAACACTGTTTAAAAAAACAAATTATTCAACATTAATTATTATTGTTCAAATATTAAACCTTTAAATTTATCGTTATCGTTCCTGACTTATCGCAAACGCGATAACAAAATCGCGATGGCGATACTGAAATATAAAATTGTCTACAACATACTATAAGTGAGCCCTTTTTCTTACAATAGTATAAGAGAATTTTATATTTTCTTACCGTATTTCTATTCTATTGTTTTAATGTTATATGTTGTCTGTAATTTAGTATACAGTCTCGTACTGTCGACCTAAGACAATATCGTTTAAACTTATTTATACATATATATCATTTATTTATACATACAACGAATAAAAAATAAAATTAAATAAACAATACAAAATAAATTGGTCATTTAAAACTAACAACTTAACAAAGACCGTCCAAAGACTAGAAAATTAGCTTCAAAATACGCTTATATTTACTTTAAAATTTTATGAACATTAATTTATAACCGAAGGGTTTAATTTAGAAACAAGGTTTTATTTTTAGTTTAATAATAAGTTCAATAGCCTCTCGGCTATAAGTTAACGTGAACATAACGGATCAGACGATCTTGATACTTTACTATAACACTAAATGTTCGTCAACGGCGACGAACGATCAAGATAAAAAGGTCATTTTAAGTGACATTACGATTATTTTTTATTATTAATATATTTAATAATTTACACATCGATTTACGAAGAAAACTTATACAGACTAAGACGACTTCCAGTACAGGGGCACCGGAAGTAAGTCAACAACGAATGTACCATCCGTACTAACTACCCGTATTTATGAATACTTGATTTAAACACGACACAGTTACACGATCGGTGTTTTCCGGTGTGTTTAACCTGCTTTTCTTTAAATTAGCATACAGGTTTTGTCGTTTTGTAACAATCTCACCTGATGATAAGTGACGATATAAATAAGATTGTAACACTTTAAGTTGGTACTGTGAGAGCAGTTTTTAAAGTGCAATCAGAGCATTTTTACAACTGATGGTGGTGCGCTATCACCACGCTAAGTTTTCCATCACGGAAATCTCAAGTTCGTTACACAATATGGCAGACGGGTTCGACCCCGTTTCTATCCGGTTATCATCTCTTCGAACCCTGTTCAGACGCTCCTATCATGATTAATTTATCTTTCTCAATATAAATAAGTGTTTGGGTCATTTCAAGTATTATGTAGGCAATATTTATTTATTAATTTCCGTTTCTTTATTTTTTGTTAATTATGCAAACGCTTACGTAATCATGTGAAGGGGGGGTGGGGTTATAAGAACCTTGCTTAAAGTGAGTATATGAGTTATTAAGATATAAAATAAAGAGATATTCAGGTTTTTTAAATCGAAATAACCCGATACTGCTCATCAAAATCGATTAAGCCGTTAGCAGAATAAGGAACAAACCAATTTATTATTTTTTCAAATATTTTTAGATATATTTTTTAATTAATTTATCTACTTCATCCATAACTATATAGCCGTGTCTATGTCGCCGTATTTGATAATAGAAAGAAACGGTAGAATTTTGCAATTTTTGGTTGGTTTATTTTATCGTTTCACACGATTCATTTTATTAAGTTAATGGTGTACATTAACTACATAAATACTTATTATTTATAAAAGTTTTGAACCATTGAATATTTAAGGATATACAATGTAATTGATAAATTATTAAAATGCGGGCGGAGCCGCCAGCGTTAACTGTGGACCTGAGAATTGGATCTCGTGTGATGACCACCTATTTATATCCTTCTATTATATTGATTGAGTGTTTTGCGAGAATTTACATCACGCGATATCGCGTGCCTCAAATGCAATAAAAGGAGGTGTATATAAAATTGAATGAAAATGTGTATATTTTTTTAAATCGACAATAGCATTTCTTTTCAACATTATTTTAAGATGAATAACAGAGAAAATTTCATTGCTTCCTTTTGGCATGAAAACCTATTCAAGTTGTGTGAACACGATCTTTCTGGTTCCGGCGCGCGATACGATGTGATGTTTCGATTAAACTCATATGAGACGTATTTATTTTGTTCAGTTGAGTCGTTAACAACGTTTGATAGTATTTAAGAGACTTCTGACACAAGAGACTATCGGTGTGATGTTTGGGTGGTCGTTGTATCCGGTGTGATATTTGGGCGGCGGTTGTATCCGGTGTGATGATTGGGTGGTGGTTATATCCGGTGTGATGTTTGGGGTGGCGGTTGTATCCGGTGTGATGTTTGGGTGGCGGTTGTATCCGGTGTGATGTTTGGGTGGCGGTTGTATCCGGTGTGATGTTTGGGTGGTGGTTGTATCCGGTGTGATGTTTGGGCTGCGGTTGTATACGGTGTGATGTTTAAGTGGTGGTTTTATTTGGTGTGATGGTTGGGTGTTGGTTGTTTCCAGTGTGATGTTTGGGTGGTGGTTTATCCAATTTGATGGTTGTTTCCAGTATGGTATATGGTTGGTGGTTTTATTTGGTGTTATGGTTGTTTCCTGTGTGATGTTTGGGTGGTGATTATATCCGGTGTGGTGGTTGTTTCCGGTGTGATTTAACGGCATATAGGTGCGTGCACACCTCCGGCTATGTTCACGGCGCAGGCAGCCCTGTGTGCGCACCGCAGCGGCACATAACACCACAGACACGGTACGAACAGGCTGAGCAGCGCCATTGCCGACCATCTGTACGGAACACGTCACTTTAGGGGGCGCTCATGTTTACCGAGCTAAATTTTACATACCTATGACTTTTTTATTTTTATTTAAAATAAGCATTGGTGTACACGTAATAATTGAAAGGCCTCTTACACATGAATCGAAATAAAATGTTTACATGTGTACAAATATTAAAGACATACAAGTGACAATTCTTGGAAATCAAATGAATTTTTTTTAGGTAATAGTATCAAGTTCTACAACATGGATTCAAAGTAAATTACCGATTTACTTGACACTAAGTTTAAGCACTATGTCAAATAGGGGGGGGGGGGGGAAGTGGATGGTTGAGATACGTACCGCTTGGCGCAGGACGCGTCTAGCGGCGCGCACGAGCACGGCTTCGGGGAGTACTCGCCCTCGGAGTCGGAGAAGCAGTGGTAGAGCATGCACTGTAACGCGAACAACGGACCTAACATCAATTGGGGGCGGGGGTTTTGTGCTTTGACCACAATGTCACCTGGTGCCAAGTAACGACGTGGTACAGGATAATAAACACACTAAACCTAGAGGCACTGGTTCTCACTTGGTGCTGCCGGAACACACCTATTGATATTTAGTGACAGGTTTTCAAACTCGAGGGTGGTAGCTACCCAGGCAAGCTTTATAAGAAATTTTCCTACCACCATGCCTATGGTTTCCTCACGATGATTTCTTTAAGGAAAGCCCAGGCTTTTGCTTAAGTAATACTTAAAAGACCCCTGGTAATCGTGTTCGTAAAAAGAAAATAGAGGTTAAATAGAACTTAATTATATACGAGTATCGACTTTTAACCCCTTGAGCACTAATCTGGCGTTCACGCCAGCTCTCCATTGTTTTCCTATTGTCTCATTTTTATAGGTAATCAAATTTTGTGAATAAAATTATTTCTAAGAGCATAGCATTGCTGTGTAACAAATTTCTACCAGAAAAGTAAGTAGGTTAATTAAGGTGGAATGGTGGGGGATATAACAGGTTAAATGTTATCATATATTTAATTGACATAAAAGATACTAATTGTGACTAATCCCGAATTGTAGAGACTTGTTAATGAAATAGAAAACAATATGGCGACTGAGCGGTAGTTTAGTCGGAGACATATTGAAATCAAATTTGAAAATCTATCATCTATGTGTTACATCGTCACTTAACATGAGATGATATTGTTGCTGATAAAAGAATAGCGGCAACGTTTAAAGATAAAAGCGAGTCACTGTGTCAGGTGGTCGGGATCGCATACCTGCGCGCACTTGATGCAGGTGACGCAGTCGACGCACGCCCGGAACCGGTCCGGCGCGTACTCGCAGGAGCCGGGCCGGTTCGCGCTCTCCGAGTACCACTCGTCACAGTGCCTGGAATTGCATACGCACTGCTGGGACGCGCTACTTATGGTAACAACCGGTCATACCGGCGGAATCACTTCTATAGCTGCCACTCGCATTCAACTGATACAAAGATCGTTCAGCATTATTCAGATTAATGCATTTCTAGCTTCCGGAATCTCTCATAGATTTATTGTCGCTCCCATTCTTTTAGAATTAGTACGATTAATTATCTCCCACAAGTATGCAACACATAAAATGACAAAGACTTTTTTCAATATGCTGTGTAAAATTAATCTTGGCTATCATGTAATTATATATAATTTCGATAATCTACAATTTATAGGTCTATTTATAGTTTATAGACTTTCTGCATACAAAGTTTTATTTAAATCGGTCAAGCCATTTTTGAATTATAGCCGGACATAAAATTTGAAAAAAGATTAAATTTCTGATAAAACTTCAGTTTTACTATTGTACTAGACGTTTGCCTGCGACTGCGTTTCATATATTCTTCACTGCGTTTTAATTTTTTTTTATACGGAACCCTAAATATTTTCCTAAAAAAAATTTACTACTAAGATAAAGTAACAATATTTCACATAAATTAAACCCTTCCCCGTAACATAGCACTTGCCCGTAAAACTGTGCCTTGAATCGGATTTTATTCAATTTTTTATGAGTGTTATTTTTTTTTTCACGGAACCCTAATTATTTTCGAAAATTAATAGTACCCTAAGTTACCCGGAGTAACTTCAGCTATGTACCAAAAAAAGTCTCGTCAAAATCGGTCCATCCGTTCAAAAGATTACTCATTACAAACAGACAGACAAAAAATTTAAACATTGTATTTTCGGCTTAAGTATCGTATATACATTCATATATATTTATTAAACAAAAATTTTATTTGATATTACGAACAGACACTTCAATTTTATTTATTAGTATAGATTATAGATAGAACATTTAATATAAGCAGACATAAATAATTTGATATGTGACAGAACAATACAGAGTTGCAAGTTCCCGTACAACGACCTCTATTACCTGCATTTGAACCTAGGCTGGAACGCTTCCGGTTGTTTCTTCTCTCCGGCAGAGGCGGTGGCGCGTTGTAACCGCATCTCTTTAAAGAATCTGATAACGGTAAAAACGAATACCAGTGGTGAATGTATTATATCTATATTAATTACGTCACAGGTTAACGGGAATAGGTCGAGGAAGTCTGACAACGGTAGGTTTAACATAAGTTTCGTGACGTCACAATTCAAAATGGCGATTTTAATATTATTTACAGGATTAAATCTCTTAATTTGTTATGTTATTTGTCTGTCTCGCTCGCACTTACAGGTCTTATGGAGAGGTGTAGTGATGTGCGTAAGAATTATAGAGGTGCATATCGATAACGGAATAGGTACGATCGATATGCTAAATTATGTTAAGAATTAATAGGAATAATTTTTCGCTATCTAAAAATAAAAGTTTTTAATGTGTAAGATAAAATGTTTGTTTCGAAATAATTAATCGAAAATTAATTCTGCATTGTGCGTATTGCTTAACGAAGCGTAAGTAATGTAATGAGTGTCATAACAAAAAAATCTTATATTTACAGAAGAACAACAACCCTTACTCGTAACGAGCAATCAGGTGTCAGAGTTCTAATGAAGGTCACGATGACGCATCGACCATCGAGCGCCGGTAGCTAAGTATCGATTACGGGTTGCATAACGCATTGCGTGCACATCCCTACTCTCAGTCCCATTTATTGCCCGACGACTCAGTTTCAAATGCGTCGACGATAAAATGTTTAAAAAAAAATCATATAAACCATAAAAACGATAAAGATAAAAAACAGTTTGCATAGAATCAAATAATCAATAAATAAAAATATTGTTTTTTTTTTCTTTTGAAATTTTTATAAATACACACCTGAATCTCTCCTCAGCATAGGAGGTCTCGTATTGGGCGAAGATTTCTCTGAAGTAATCACGCCGCCCGACCCGACTTGCGGGTAAATATACTCATGCACCTGAAATATTTATTTAATAATACTCAAATAATACCATATTTATTGTGAAATATATATAAAAAATAAAAAAAAATTAACTATACGCCATAGGTACTGTCGACAGAAGTGAAATATCGAAACTTTGGGAAAACTGTTTTTTTGTTTTAATATTTAAACGCTATAATTTGTTAATTGTCACATATCTAATATTTAACATATACCAATTGTCTAGTTTTATATCTATTGGCGCTCCGAGCAATAACTACGTACATTTTCATTTAGTTTATTCATAATCAAAACATCCGATTGGCTGAGTAGGTATACATTTTATTATTTATCTCCTTGACCCAGCACTTATAACACAACCTTATACTTGACATACTATAGCATGTTGACTTCTTACGTACACTGGTAACGCAAATCTATCAGTTTTTCTCGCTACCGAGAACGACTCAACGCCGCTAAAAAAGTTTTTACTTGAAAAATATCCATAATACCGTTGACGCGATAAAACAATTTATTCGTCACAGACACAAACATCACAGATTTAATTAACATTTATTCACAACACTAGTGTCTGTAATTCGAAGTACTAATTATTTGTTCGCTTCCAGTTTTCTATTTGTTATTCGCTCGAATGTCCTAATGATACTGAACTGTCTATATCGACCAATGGCCCCTCTTATGTATTATATAGTCAAATAATGGAATTCCAAAATCGTCCAGATAATTCAAAAGTCAATGTTTTATTTATAATTCAGGGTCAATGATTTTTTTTTTTAATTAAAAGCAAATTCAGCAGTGGATCTCTTTTGACTGACATGATGATGTTTGGAAGTTAAAAACCAGGGATCAGTATTGGTGATAGACTCATAAAATAGTTTGACAATCTCCTATCCGATAGATTGTGGTACCTCATATAGCTTGACAGTCTTCTATCCAATGGATTTTGGTACCCCACATGACTTCACAGTATCCTATCCGATGTATTGTGGTACCTCAGATCGTTTGACAGTCTCCTATCCAATGGATTTGTAGTACCTCATAGAATTTGATAGTCTCTTATCTAAAGGATTGTTGTTTTAAGTTCGTTTTTGTTTTTCATAAAGGACACAATGAGTGTACTTACCGCAGACAACTGGACATATCGAGGCTCTTCCTGATTATCATCATTGCCTTGTTTCTCCTCGTACTGGGCCTCGTATTGCTTCATAGTTTCTGGAATACAATAATTTGTTATGGTTTAAAAGCATTCGTGGCTTACGTCAATTTAATAACGTTCGATTGGTATATCGCATAGTAATTTTGTTAAGGTTAAGAATTGTTCCATATTCTTTTTTAGCTTGACTTCTTCAGCAAATGGAGGTCTGAACTCCAGCTCCTTGTAGTGTCGTTCTGGTCTGAACTGTCACTTCATTTCAAGCCGCACGTGTGTGTAGCGTGGGTCTATGAATAGTGAGACAACAAAAAACCGAAACAACATCGAAAGGTTGAGATCAGTCGGTTACTCACCATTGTATCCGTTCGTTGAAGGTTCGATTTAATCATATATTTTTGTTTTATTTATATTCTAGCTGTGTGCCCGCGGCTTCGTCTACTTCACGTAAACCCTAATTATGTTCTTAAAAACTTTCTGTTACTCAGAGAATGCAAATACCTCACTAATTCAAGCAGTTGCCAGTAAAACCGACCATTGAATCGTGTTTTTTTACAATTTCTTGGATTCTAATTTTTACTACGGAACCTTAATAGTTTTTATTAATTTTTGGTACTGACTCAAAGCATTAATTTCTCCTATAAAATCAAACAGATGCCAGTAAAACTGTGCTTATGAATCAGATTTTATTCAAATTGTTGTGAGTTTTTCTTTTTTTACGGGGAACCCTAATTATTTTTCTAAATAAGTCATGCGGAGTAACTTCAGCTATCTATCAAAAAAAGTCCTTTATACATATATATATATTTGTATAATGTGTAAAGTGTTTATCTATATACATATTAAAACATCGTTATAAATATATGTTTGCTGAATAGTGCTATAAATGAATAGTGAAATGAGCAGAAATAAAACTAAATGAAATCAATATAATTAATTACATTTAATTTAAATAATATAACCTCTGCTCCAACAGCCTCTCATATTCCGCATCATCCATCAGCAGCTTAACAGCCGCCCACCCGCCTCCTTCCATACTCCTCCTCATCCTCCCAGCATCCGCCATACTCAATACACATGAAAAGCTCACTACTACACCTCCCTCACTACTATATTTCTGACGTTTATTCATCTGTGGCGTTATGCTTATTTTTTTTATAATTAGGACGGTTTTGAAACATTACAAAGGTGGGAAGGGACGGGAAGCTATAAATTACAATATAATTATCTGAATTTCACGCGAGCGAAGTCGCGGGCACAGCTAGTAGTAACTACGAAACAGTACTAACGTTTTATTAGATATTCGGCGTGTTGTATTAGAGACACATTTCTATTCATATGTGTAACTAAAGCCTAGTTGGGATACAAGAGAACAGTATGGTGCATTAGAATTGTATTTGAACGCTGATACGGCATAAAGTCGCAACCCATAAAAACAAACAAAAATATAATCGAAATTTATGTATGAAATCTTTGTGAAACGGTTGCACCTTAAAGTATTCTTTTTTGTTGTTACTCTATAATTAAAAATGTTACCAGAAAGAGGATGGTTCGGGAGCGTTATCGCAGACAGTATGGGAGTCTGCGTGATGTCCCCCAGCGAGGGTCGTCGGCGTGCCCCCGTTGCTCCCCTTTGCGCGGGGGACGAGGACCCCTCGGGCGTGCGACCCCCATTCCGACCCCCGGGAAGCGACAACGATTCGCCGGGTAGTTCGAGGCACTGTGTCAAAATATTAACACTCACGATCTTTACAAGTTAAGACGATTTCTTAAGAGTGCTCTATGGGGACTGCTTATTCTAATTAAATCCTTAATAAATCACTAATCATTGCTTTCGTTGTCATACATTTCAGGGTAAGGACAAGCAAACATAATTTTGTGTGTCGCCTTTTTTACACGGAATAGGCTCAGGGCTTTGACCACAATCACACCTGATGTTAAGTGACGATGTGGTCCAAGATGGTAAACACACTAAGCCTAGGTACTGGTTCTCAAGTGATGCTGCCGGAACACACTTATTGGTATTTGGTGACAGGTTTTCAAACTTGAGGGTGGTAGATACCCAGGCGGGTATTATTAGAAAATGCCCTACCACCATACTTTGGTTTCCTCACTATGTTTTCCTTCACAAAAAGCTCAGGCTGATTTCAGAGTTGGATAGGTGGGATCGAACCGGCGTCCATTGACTCGGAATCCGGCCGCACTATATATACTAACAAGATCGATAAATAATATGTAAAAATAACATATCGGAAAATCCAGATAACCAAGAAAACAAGGAAATAATCAAAACACCGCGAAAACAGAAACTACGCCAATTGATTTCTATACAATAAAATGTAATTAAACGGCAAAAACCACACATTAAACACTGCAAAAGAAAACTAGCAGGTATTGAAAAAGAAATCTTAGAAAATTTTAAGAAAAATATTACATTAGTGCTGATCATGTAACGCATTTAGATATATAACCATTATTTATTGAACCGTACGTGTAATATAATATTTTGATACAAAATGTTTTATTTCATTTTTAATATAAATCTAAGCAGCAAATAATAAAATGTAACTGAAATTCAATACAAAGTAAATTTTCATATCGACTATTACTTTCAATCTCTGGTTGTGAACGTCTGCTCATTTACATACTGTAAGTACGGGGCTTATGTGCCTCCTTCTTTTGCACGTGTACTATTAGTTAGTTTATTAGTGTTTTTATAATTTCCTTAGTGTGCGTGAGAAATATGAACACGTGTGCTATACTTATAGTTTTTGTGTTTGTGTTAGTGAAATAGATAGACGTTCCGTGGAGACATAAGAACACGAACATTTATTATTTCAAAACATATCTTCCGTATTCACTTATATGTGAGGTAAACCGAACCGGTGGTAGTTTTTTTGACGTTCATAAGCGCCTTTTCAGGGCCCAAATTGATTTAATAATTTTTAGATTTTAATTTTGAAACGCATGAAGAAAACAATGACAAAAACTGTCGTAAGATGTAGAGCGACCGAGATGTCAGCATGCATCAAACGTAAATAAAAGAAAGAGAAAGCAAACCGCATAGCCTACCTACTACGCAACCATTTGTAGTTAACTTTAGACCGGCACAGTTAAAATGCGTGTATTCCGCTGTAACTTCCGTTCAGGCACTATCACATAACTTATAACATAAATACATTATTACCTCGAATATATTCTGATCCTCGTCCTCTTCTATAGGTACTACATAGTGTTTTTCACAATTGTTAATAGACGACCACGCGCCCCGTAGATCTGTCGATATACAAATAATATATAATGTAGTTATTGTATATAACGTTACAAGTAACTTCTTGGTTCCATCTGCAGCTTCACTGTGTTTTTTAAAAATCTTGATATGTAGCGCGAGGGAAAGCTGTATAAAACTGTTCTATGGAAATTAAAATCACAAGAACATTGTGACAAATTATCTTGGATCATAATTAATATTTAAATCAAAACTTGTTTTTAAAAAAAGGCTGAGTTTGCCAAGACCAATGGTCACTATTTCAGATGTAGTTAACGTCAAATATACGAATACTTAGTTTTGAAAATAAACATATTTTTGTAATCCCAACCAGAAATTTGATTTAATAAAACGCTCTTCTTAATAAAATTTGTATATATCTCTATAGATTTCGATAGTTTGAGTTAAAATAATGTAAAGAAAATATATTTAAGGAATGTTAATAAACACAATTATTTACATTTTTGGTCGTAAACTTACCATTTGAAAATCCAAGTGTACAAAAACCGTGGAAGCAAAGAAAAGAACACATAGCAGATTAGTAACACGCCAAACTATAACTCGAAGATAGACAGACGACCAACTGAATAAAATTTCCATCAATTTCAAAATTGGCACGGATGTAAGTTACTTATAATTCACAAGCAATTAATAATCAAATCATTTTCGAATGATTTTGCATAGTTTTCGACTATCTATAAGCGCTCGCACAAAAGCAAGGTGGAAGGCGAAGGAATTTCCTTCAAGAATAGTCGGTTAGAAATAAAAATTTGCAAAATATTTTAAAATCTCTAAATATTGAAAAACTAATATTGACTGTTAATATCAATGGTCGTGCGATTGTGCTATTACATCGTTATGACATTAGTTGCAGACAAAATGATTGTTGCGTATAACTAGAGAGTATAGATTCAGCAATTTCAGTATATCCAACACAAACGTAAAACGCAAATAATAACAATTACTTGTTTATAAGTTTACACTTATACAAAATAGCTGTTAAACAGAGCCTATATTGGAACTGATCAGCGAGTTCTATTAGATGGATTATAATAAAAGGAGTTAAGTAGATGTGTATTCTTACCGTTGAGTAGTTCCTCAACGGCGATTCTAACACCCTTATCGAAGGCCCTTGCGTCAGCGGCCGTTTGGAACGTTAGCCCGAAACGTTTCTCATCAGTAACCCAGTGGTGGAAGGTCGGCATCACTTTGTTGTACATGAAATCCTTTTTTATCGTACACTCGAGAACGACCTGGAACGGATAATTCATGAAATAGTAAAACGTGTATTCATCTAGAGATAGCGTCACCTGCAAATTAACTCACGTTTGTTTTTTATAACCGTCTTTATCGCTAGGGAAGCAATTTAAATTTAGCGATCGGTATTGAATGGAATCGAATTGTTCGAGAATATTTCCCAAACTAGTTACAAAAAGTATTTTATATGTGCGCTTCATTTTACTTAGCAATAATTACAAATCGCGCCAACGCGTCTGATTCGCCGGTGTATGAGGATTGCTGACATCATGCCAATCGTGCGATCTAGCATTATCATCATATATACCGAAAGACATCCACTGCTGGACGTAAGTCTCGGTCAAAATTCTACATTACGACCGGTCTTGCGCCACTCGTAACCAGCGGATTCCCGCGACCTACACCAGGTCGTCAGTTCGACTACACACGCTACGTCTTTCGGTATGTGGTAGCCATTCGAGAACTCGTTGGCCCCATCGAGCATCGGTTCTGCGAGCAATGTACCCAGCCTATTGCCACTTAAGTTTGGCAATTCATCGGGCAACCGACACCGTTCTACTTTGCTTCTTCTGCGGATCTCCTCATTCCTGATTCGATATAGTTTATATTTACATTCTATATTTATCTCATGATAATAATACCAACCATATTGTCGCTGATGCGTTTTCCGTGGATGTAATATTCGTACGCGGGAGAGTGTGGGGAGGAAGTAGCGTCATCGCCGACGCTACTGTCCGCGCCTGTAAACACCAACCAACCAAGATTATTTTAGTCTAATCACTGCACTACATTGAAGACGAGAGTTATATAGTTATAGTAATGATTAGCACCTGCTATCCATCTAGTAATTATTTTCTAGCGTTTAAGTTTTAGTACATTATGCATCTATATAAAATAACCCTCAATCTATCTCAATCAATGCGTAATATATGTAAAATAAAAATTCGTCAGGGAAAAAATCTTTTCGCGTTTAGTATGTATAGCCTTGTAATAAAATCTCTTTCCCTATGTTTGTATCTGGCTGTTTTTGATGACATTAAAAAGGTTACATTTCAAAAAAGAAACAAATTATAGTCCGTTCACAATTTTTTACCTCTGAAGTCTCATGTTAGTATTTTAGGATTTCTAGCTGTCACATAGTCAAAATATGTTGTCAGTCGGTTTATATTTTTGATTTTTATTGTAAATTTAAATCGTAATACATGCCAAAACGAATTCAAATTAGTGCTACAAATATTTTTATAGATATACGTAAATTCTCTGAAAGAGAAAAATCATGTAAACCTCCATTAATTCCATTAGTCAACGATTTCCCGCCATGGCTCGTACGTAAAATAGTGTTGTCAGTGTATTATTTTTTTTTCTAAATATTTATAAGAATAAAAATCGAAATTGTAACCTCGGTTTATTATAAAATAAATTTAAAAAGCTTTGATTTGTACTATAATGCAATAAATAAATAAAAGTTATGTTAATTTTTCCCAAAGGAGAAGTTGCAGCTTCTATGTCTCAATACTAAGTACTTCAAAAATAATACGTATCCAATGAAGAGGAGTCTAATTGATATTTGATCAGAAATAAAATACATGTAAAATATGTAATTTTTATTGTTGTACAGCGATAGGTTTTATAGCGAAACATATATCTTGCAACTGATGTACATATATCCGGCACTTCCATATACCAAAGTGGCCAGTAGCTACGGTGTTTCTTTTGCTGTGATAACTCATGTTTCCCGTCAGTCTATTTTGAATCTGGCACCTTTTTCAAACCGCATTCAAATTGTGTATTAAATTAAATCATGGCGAATGATACATGTTTAAATTTGGTAACACAATATTCAGAACGACAACTTAATGGCTATAGGTAAAATAACTGTGAACGGACTATAGTAAAATAGGTATAAAAGTGGCCACCATGAAACACAAATCGACTATTTCCTTGCCCGAAGAGACAAGCTGATTGTTAATAAACGGATCTAAAGATAAAAAGACAGCCCGCAAAGAAGATAAGCCGTCCCGCTACCAAAATAAGGTGGCGTATGTTAGAAAGAAACAGACAAACAAAAATTTAGAAAATTATACTTTTGACATTACAAACAGACATCTCAATTTTTTTCATTAGTATAGATTAACACAATCAGATTGATTATTTGAGTTGCTCGAGTTTAATAAGTCTATCGACCAGGATGAATGGAAGCGATGATGGCTCAGTTGGTAATGCGTTGAATTCCGCTTCGATGGATGTAGGTTTGAACCCACCTATCGAACTCAATGAAAGTGAATATCGTGAGGAAACCATGTTGGTAGGGCATTGGTATACCCTCTTGAGTGGTTGCCATTCTCAAGTTTGAAAATCTGTCGCCAAGCACCAATAGGTTTATGCCGGTAACATCATTCCAGAGCCAGTACTTTAGTCTTACGGCCGGTCTCATTAGCGAATCTTAAATTGGCATCAATCGAAATACGTGATCTATGGAAACCGAACGTTAGTGCGTTTACCATCCTCGTCACTTACAATCAGATGAGAATGCGAACAAAGGGTTAAGTAAAAAAAAAATCACCTGCAATGTTAGGTGATTGGGGGGGACGCTTGCCTACCACAATGTCCGCAAGACCACCGCCTCCCAGCGCCATCCACCCGCCCGTGCCTTCGTCGTGGTACATCACCTGAGCTCGCAAGCGCACCAAGTACCCACTGTGAACGTAAATTATTTCCACAATAAAATAGAATGAAAATTTAAAAAAAAAATCAACATTCAAAAATAGATTATTCAATTTCGGCCCTGATAATGCAGAGTTTTAGTGGATACACTGAGAAGGATGTCATTTCCAAATAAACACCATCGTGCACATATCAAGCAGAAAGTATGCAAGAAATAAAAAAAAACCATTGCCACCCACGAAGACTGCCGACTGAAGTGAAAACACGAGAATTTATTAAACCAGGGGATGGGCAGCAGCGTGCTCCGAGTACCACAAACACGTACTGCGATCGCCAACCCGCCTGCCAAGCGTGGCGATTATGGCAAACCCCCCCCAGAAGGTCTTTGGCGGCGAACTATGTCCAGCAGTGGACGTCTTTAGGTTAAATGGATGGATTGTTGGAATATCTATGTAAAGTCTTTATGTATATTGTTAGTTCGAACTATAGAGTCATGATCTACGACTACCAAAAATGTTAACAAGTATTAAAAAATTGACTTTCACAGTTAGAGTCAGACTCACGTTAATATTAGTTTATTTTTAAACTTTGTGCTACTAACTTCATGTTACCGTATATAAGAACTATCTATAGATTAAAATACAGTTTATACATCAATCATCACTGCTATACTTTAGAAAAAATAAACATTTTTTTCCACTTTGGCAAAAATGAGTTGAAGTGTAGATAGCCACTTTTCATTCTATACGACTCATATAGACAGTCGTTACCAATTTTTTATACGTAGGAGAAATCTTACATAGAATACCCATCAACGTAAGATAGCGAACGGTGGGATTTGTCAAATTCTTAATGATTAAAACCATACCGGTTTTCCTTCGTTCACCTATTTCGTCAAAGAGTTTAGGAGTTTCGTTCACGTCACGTCTGTTACCAGACAAGTTCAGGCGATCCTTGTTCATGGCCTCCTTTTGCAATCTAAAGGGTCCGTGTGTTGAGTGTAGAGTTGCCAACTTTTTTGACCAAAAGAAAAAAGTATTAAATTTTTGAAATTGGATACAATAAAGTATTTGAGTGGAAAAAAAAAATAATTTATGTTTACGTGCCGTTAAAATATAGATTCAGGTGTTTCTAGGGCATTTTTGTATTATGTTAGAAAGTATTAAAACTATGTAAGTACCTAGTTTTACAATCTAAGAAAATAGTTTTTAAATCTAATTTTTATTAAATTTATCGACAATCTGTATCTTCCTTCTCTGCATTTCAGATTCCTTATTAAAAAATGTCTTAGTACTTATTCACGTAGGAGAGCGCGGGCTTGGGCTATGGCGCGGGCGTGGGCGCGGGCGAGGGCGCGGTTGCGTGCAAGGGCGAGGGCGAGGGCGAGGGCGAGGGAGCGGGTGCGGGCGCAGGCGCGTGCAAGGGCGAGGGCGAGAGAGCGGGTGCGGGCCCGGGGTGCAGGCGCAGGCACGGGCGCGAGTACGTGCGCGCGCGTTGGCGTGGGCGCGGGTGCGGGCACTGGTGCGGGCTTGGGTGCGGGCGATAGCGAGGACGAGGGCGCAGGCGCGGGTCCGAGCGCTGGCGCGGGTGCGGATGCGAGCGCTGGCGAGGGCACGGGCTCTGGCGCGGGCGATGGTGAGGGCGCAGGTGTGAGCACGAGCCCTGGCGTGAGCGCGGTCGACGGCACGGGCAAGGGCGCGAGCGCGGGCGACAGCACGGCGCGGTGGACGTGGCGAGCTCGTGCTCACATTGACGGCCAGGCGTTTGCGTGAATGTTGACGTATTGTCAGAGGTTTGAAAACATGGATTAAAAATGAAACGTGATGAATTATGAAACGCGCTATCGTTTCTAGCGATAAGGATAGTGCCAGGATATTAATAATAAATAAGATTTTGTTTTTCATTTGGTTCATCTCATTAATTATTAGAAATAAAGCATTTTTTCAAATTTTATTTGTATAAAGTACGTTTCTCGAAAAAAAGTAGGATAACTTATTATAAAGTATGGTTGAGTTGAGAGAACTCTCCGAATCGTCGAGGAGGCGTATCAAACCTAATTTGCCTCAACTCGCCTGTGCATTGATTACAAGGGCTATAAACGTGTCTGCGTCTAACGCCAACAGACCTTTTCTAGGGTCGTAGGGCGTCCTGCACGAACATACATTGGCGTCCGTGAAATCAACCACGGAAAGAGAGCTCGGTCACCCGCTTCCTCTCTCTCATCATCGTCATATTGATGATGGATGGAAGCGAAAGATCGGAAGCCTACAACTACAATTAAGTCGTAGCCTCAAGAATCTCATGAGGAGAAGACGACAATCATGTATTGCGTAATGCCTTCCACGCAGCCACAATTATTATGGCAGGTATTTATCGAAATATTCTCGTTCAGAGTACTTAACTATTAACACCGCCTTGAAAATCAGGGTACTATGCCATTTCTGTAGGTAGGCTTTACAAGACACACAACTAAGGTTTTATAGTTTGTACAGTCAAGACTTCCGAATAGTTAGAGATAATTTGTTAGGTACCATAACAAAGATGAGAAGTCAGCGTGTTTAAAAACTAAACAAACTTTTCGATTGAGATCTGTTTATTTCTTCCTACTGATTGAGAACCACCATACTAGCTATTAGGATTCTATAGGTCGACACGAACTGTGTTAAAGTATCGTTCTTCTTTCTTAGGCATCAGTCCACCAATTCTATTAGGATAGACGTCGAATGCCCATGTTTAACTTTAATCGTTTATAAAAACAAAACAGGTATTATTTTGGATAATGGAGAGGGCTATGCTCGGAGTTTCCTAGCGTGATTGAATCAGAAATGAGGAGATGCGTAGAAGAACCAAAGTAACCGACATTGCCCGAAGTATTGCTAAACTTAAGTGGCAATGGGCTGGGCATATTGTGCGTAGAACTGATGCCCCCATGAGGCCAACGGATTCTAGAGCGGCTGCCGCTTACTGGAAGATGCAGCGTGGGTAGCCCCCCCTCCAAGGTGGACCGACGACCTGGTGAAGGTCGCGAGAGTCCGCTGGATGCGGGTGACGCAAGACCCGTCGTTGTGGAGATCTTTGGGGGAGAACTATAACCAACAGTGGACGTCTTTCGGTTGAATGGATGGATGGTTTGATTATTTTTTAAATTAAATTCAATCTTAATCGCAGACCCTGAAAGATGCGCTTCATTCTGCACAATACTTAGCTAACTAAAAGCACTACCTACACCTTTTAAAAGATTATATCTCAATTAAATAAAAGTCTACATCTAACAATTGTTAGTTATTCTTGTTGTTTTTATACGATTTATTTTCTATTTCTCAGAGTACATATAAACAATTATTTAACGTTTAATATTTCCAAGGTAGCTCAGCTCGGCTTTCAAGTTAAATCGAGCGCAAAAAAGTGCAGTTCAGTATCATGTTTGAGAGTGCGGAGTTAACATTCACTTATTTACTCTGAACAAGTTGACAACTGTGATGTTGTTTTCAACTTCATCTCTCTTTTTATTAGTATTATATGAATATGAGCTTTGTCGCTTTGCGAAGTTGACAACCTATGAAAACTTAGCAAAAAGTATATAATTTCAAAGAACCATTCACAAATTATATCCCGCGAATTTTTTGACCCCGATATTTGTCGAAGCTTGAGCTCTTCCACCCTCAGTCAATGCGAACAGTGACATTTCATGCATTAGCAACACATACAACACACCGCACACCATCATACGCAATTGGTAAGTTAGGATATTTTTTTTATTTATTAAATCACGATAAAAGCGGAAAACCATGGAATTGACTAGAACTTTGATTTTGACCTCAAATAACTTTTGAACCAGTCAAGATCACAAGAAGTAGAAAATCACAAGAGACCTTTTTTGTAGAGTATTAAATTTGCTACAAGAATATTGATGTGTAGACATGATTCGTTTATTAGTTCATAGCTTAAAAAATTCTAACGTAATAACAGAACTTTTCCCATGTTATTTCCATTTAAAACTTTGGCTTTCGTGGGGGCTGGGTTAATTTTAAAATTAAGAACTGCAATTTGGTAAGATTTTTTTTAGTAAGGTAAGAGAAACTCTAACGTTCCCTAAATAAGAACCACCCTAATATACATACAGCGGAATTTGTATGTCGGTGACAACTCGAAAACGAATTTTGACATTTGGAATTAGGCGTTTAGAATTATATTTATTATTATTGGCTTACAAAACAATCGAAATCGTGTTAATAAAGTCTAACCTAATCATGGGATCCATAATTTCTTTTAACTTAGGTTTAGCACGGTACAAATTTCATTGTATTTACGTCTCGTGTGCTGAGATCCATAACACTTTGGTTCCCTTGCGCTAGATAGTACTCTCCCGGCTGAACCGGCTGAACCACGCCATATAAACCTACGGCTAAATAAGCTTTAAGTCTTCTTCCCTCCTCTGCCGTGATATAGCGTGCTCACGGCTACATCCTCGTAACTGTGTTCTAGAAACTGGGAGCATTCAAAAATGAAAAAAAAAAACATTTTTACCGTTGTTTTCAAATGTCCGTCAAGTAAATTTGCCAAATAATAAAAAAAAAAAACAAAATATAGAGGCATAGCCA
This sequence comes from Samia ricini, assembly GCA_014132275.2. NCBI lineage: Eukaryota > Metazoa > Arthropoda > Insecta > Lepidoptera > Saturniidae > Samia > Samia ricini. Next base: position 15,913,754 of record AP028163.1, read on the forward strand.
AAGTCTTTCTTATTTTATATTTGAAAAAAAAAAATGATCTTGTTTTGGAGGAGGATAAGACGAATACGAAGTGATGGTTTCGTCTATTTTATATAGATACTAGTTGTGTGCCCGCGGCCGCGCCTGCGTTTCTTATATTCTTTACTGCGTTTTATTTTTTTTTATACGGAACCCTAATTTTTTTTTGTAATAAGATAAAGTATAAATATTTCTCATAAATTCAAGCACTTGTCCGTAAAACTGACCATTGAATCAGATTTTATTCAAAAATTTATGAGTTTTGATTTTTTGCGCAATACCCTAATTAGTTTCGAAAATTAAAAGTACCTTACGTTACCCTGAGTAACTTCAGTTATCTACCAAAAAAGTACTGTCAAAACCCGTCAAAAACTACATTGAATAAAGATTTTTTTGATTTTTATTTGATTTTGAAAAGTTTGAAAAATTGTTTTTTTGGTATATGTTTCGTATATACATTCATATCAACTCAGTAAAAAAAATATTTTGACATTACACACAGACACTCCAATTTTATTTATTAGTATAGATAATCAGTATGAGCAGCAGTTGTCCCTTATGCGTTTTATACCTATTTCATTGGACCGCAACACGATAGCAACAGATTTCTGAAATATCTATTTATAAAATTTGGACTCGACCGCGTATCCTCTTAATCACAAGTAGCGAGATGCATTCGAAGATACATATGAATCCTATGCATCTATAACTATTATAAAAAGCTGTAAAGGCTCTTCCGGTCTACAGCGTTAGCTAGGTTAAAAAAAAAGATGTGTTATGAAACAATAAAAGCAATTATATTTCTGACATATAAAAAATAGAACTCAATTGTCCTAAGTCCTTTGCATTTAAAAAAAAAAACTACGTGTGTAAGTAACCGTGTGGTGCCGGCTTAAAATTAGTATCACCCCCATATCTACACGCGGGTGTCGTATAAGGCGACTAAGCGATACACCAGGAGATGGGCAGCAGCATCCTCTGAGTACCACAAACATCTACTGCGATCGCCAACCCGTGGCCCAACGCCAAGCGTGGCGATTATGGAAATTCCCCCCTTTCCAAGTTCAGCAGTAGGCGCCTGTACGGTTGGATGGATGGGCGTATGTATCAAGTACTGCATAAGTAAAATTTTGGACATTTGTTTCCCCGACCCCTTTGTTAGAATAAGTAAGCATACCCCCCACAATTACGTAAACATCAGCATAATGTTGAAGATTAGTGCATATTGCTTACGAAAGACCCCCGTCCCAGACATATTGAACAAAACCTCAAATACCATTCGATTCGATTCCTCTGTTGCAAAATAAGAAAAATGTCGATCAATGACCTTTTTATACATGAACTTATAGTTTAAACAAACCAGTGGGTTTAAACAAATACAAATAAACACAGACTGTGTTTCCAGTGTTTTGTGAAATCAATAAATATTATTCTCTGTCACGCCCATTAGCTTGGTAGTGTGTGAAAGAGAACGGAGTGATTGTCTAGACAATCATACTCTGTGCATATGTTATACGCGCCAGCTTTACTTAATATGTCTATTACCGATAAAAATGAGACAATAGGAAGAAAATAGGAAAGCAATGGTAAGATGGCGTAAACGCTCAAGGGGATAAAAGACTTTTAAAAATATAAATAAGTAAAGTTGGCATGATAAAAATAAAAACACTTTTTGATTGAAATCACCCAGTTACCGCAGGATTGACCCAATAGGTGTATTCCGGCAGCGTCATTTAAGAGCCAGTAACTCTAGGCTAACGCTAATATTTATACACACAAATTAATCTTTAAATGCGTAACAATGTAAGTCTGCATCGTATGTTTAATTTTTTCGATTCTTACTAAACTATATTATTGTTACTGAATGCAACTAGAATCCCTGTTAGTTTTTTTTTTTCTGACAATCTTTATTACGATTTACGATTATTTAAATATGTGATTCCAATAAATTTGTGATTTGCTTTTGCAATTTTTCCATTTAACATCCGCACATCCATTAATGATAAATAAAAATTAATACATTTCAGGTCAAGGGAAAATACTTAATTTATTTAAAAAAAAAAGTAGATCAACTATTGAAGTTATGGTTTTAAAATGAGATCGGTTCCTCACTTTGAACAGATTTATTTTCTATTTCTTATGAAACGCATAAAGCACTTCATAACCTTTAAGATAAGTTAAATCGACTTTCAAGTTGAAACGGATAAAAAAATAAGTACAGGCAATATCGTTGAGAGTGCACTGTTGTATACAATATCATATTTAACTTGAGTATTAAAGATGACCACCTGTATTTTACTTAAGAATATGGAGTTTTTGTTTCACAACAGATGATAATGTCTCGAAATTAGCAAAAAAATAATATAACATAAGCTCACGCCTGTTATCCCCGAAGGGTTAGGCAGAGGTGAAATAGCGAACTACACCACCCACATTTCGCCGATCTTAGTTCCGTCCCAGATATGACAGGGGGCGAGCCTGTCGCCATATCGGGCACAAATTCCAAACTCCGGGATGATACTGAGTAGAAAAACGCAATACCACTTGACCCGACCCGGGGATCGAATCCGAGACCTCAGAACGGCAGTCGCACCGTAATACAACTGCGCTACCGAGGCAAAAAAATACGCCAAGATAATATGTGTTTATAACATTTACTAGCTATGGTCGCGTCTAATAAAGGATAGACAGACAAATCGACGTTGCTTTTTTTATAATGTAAGGATGTAAGAAGGAACACATTAATGGTCATTTTTGAGAAAAAAAAAACTATTTTTCTGATTAATTTTCCTATAAATCTTATCCATATTATACATAACAATCCATACAATACATAACAAAACCTGACCAGATGAGGTATCTACGATTTCAAAATAGATCGTAAATCAAGTAAATTGGTTTAGTGATGCCTGAAATATAAGCCAACTAACGGACAGACAGACAGATAGGCATTACCTTTTATAAAATGTAAGGGTTAGTTAGCCTTATTTTGATTTTTTTTTTACGTCGAGAAACGCATTTACGCATCCCACTTCCAACTTAAATGGTGTCAAAATTTAAAAAAAAATTGCAAAATATTGACATGTATTGTTATTTATAAAGTTTCATCAAAATAGGTCAAGCCGTTTTTGAGTTAAATTCGGGCATATACAAAGACAGAGAGACGGAGAGATAATTAAAAAAAAAACAGATTCGAGTTATGTAACGGATTAGAAAATAGAAAACTGTTATAACATTTCTAAAAAAAATAATTAAATATACAGACAAAACTCCAGTTTAATTATCCAAGCTTATCCAAGCGAACAGATAAGTGGCAGTGGGGCGGGCACATTTTTCGCAGAACCGATGCCCGATTCGGCCAACGAGTTCTGGAATGGCTACCACGCACCGGAAAACGTAGCGTGGGTAGACATCCCACAAGGCGGGCCGACGCCTGGTGAAGGTCGCGGGGATCCGTTGGATGCGGGTGGCGCAAGACCGGTCGTTGTGGAAATCTTGGGGGAGACCTATCCAGCGGTGGACGTCTTTCGGTTGGATGTAGCAGAAACATAAGAGATATCGACTTTGTATCGTCAAAAGGGTCACAACGTGTGACTGCCAACGGATTGATATTAGGATTTTATTTACCACCAATAAAAAAATAGAACTATGAACATTTTATGATATATTTATTATTAAATAATTAGTTTATAAAATCAGGCATGAATCCTCCATTAAAAACAGTTGCATAGAACTCTGAAGATCTTGAGAAAAACGTTGACGATTTTCATTATTCTGATTTATTGATTATTTGAAAACTATATTTTAATCGTTAATTCTGGGACAGTGGAATTATTTGAAAATATTGGAAACGTAATTATTCACAGTTTTTTTAAGATTAATTTAAAAATGTCATTATTTTTTCGATAATTTTAGTTCGGAAAAAAAGTAAAAAGTAAAACCGCTCGGAACTTCTAAATTATGTTAGTTACCAGTGCCGAATCTATCATTAAAATTTTAAAGCAAATAGTAAAACTATTTTTAAGGTATGATGAAGATAATTTGGAATACTATCGCTTTGAGAAAAAACGAGTTTGAAAATTGAAGTACAATTGAAAGTATGCAATCTTAACGTGGATAATATGCGGTGTTCAATCCATAGAGAATCCGCCTCTCTTTTTCTCAAAGTTCCTACTTCTGTTTTTGCTTGAATTATGCGTTGTTTTATGGTATTACTGAAGGAGCTCATGAGCTGGGCATGACCAATTGGGTATGCCATTCTACCGTCAATATTTTAAAAGTTCATTATTAAGTAATTTATAATATTCAAACCCGTCAATTTTAAATACAATGAAATAATTTCACCAGTACATTCTAAACATGCCTAAGGATAATTTATAAGGATAATGCGAGAAATCGACTTTTTTTACCGATCAAACGGGAAGGCTGACCCCCTGAAGCCTCGATCATGAAGCGATGATGGCGCAGTGGATAGTGCGGCCGGATTCCGCCTCAATGGACGGTTTAAATTCACCTATCCAAATCTTAAATCAGCCTGAGCTTTCGGTGAAGAAAAACATCGTGAGGAAACCGTAGCATGGTGGTAGAGCATTACCTATTAATGCCCGCCTGGCTAGTTTGAAAACCACCCTCAAGTTAGAAAACCTGTCACCAAATACCAATAGGCTTGTTCCGGCAGCATCACTTGAGGATCAGTATCTAGGCTTAGTGTGTTTACCATCGTGGACCACATCTTCACTTAACATAAGGTGAGATTGTGGCCAAACCACTGACCCTATATCGGGTAAAAAAAAAACTTGAACAAACCTGTTTATTACTCGGTTCACCATAAATTTGTTCACACAATATTCTATTTCATAAATAAAATATCTTCATTCTTGCATTATTTAAAAGTAAAGGGAGTCATCTGTCTGTCCGTTCGTTTGTCTCGCGAAACACTCAAGCGATTTACAAACTTCTTTTAAAGATGAAGATTTTAGTATTTTTTTTGTTGAATAAGTAGTTAAAAAGACCAAAGAAAAGATGGACTGTGTGAAAGATGATATATTTAGAAAGAGAGTGAATGTAGGTATGACCTCAAATAGAGAGAGATGGAAGAGGAAGACATGCTGCGCTGACCACAAATAAAAATGGTATAAGGGCAGAGCAGATGATGAGTTAGTTAGTAACAAAACTTCAATAAATAACTATTATCGTGTTCCTTCTTACATCCTTATCGCTACATCATAATTTATATAACATTAATAACATTCAAGCGAGCGGATCCGTGGGCACAGTTAGTGTTATATAAACGTTTTAAATGTCAAATCAAATAAATAGAGAGGTAAAAAATTATATTAAATAAGCCGATTACACGATTAGTAAGAACTGAGAAAAATTTGTGGATAATAAAAGTCAACATAAGTGCTAAACATACATAAGTCATGCCAATAGAATATTCTCACTCAGGGGATTAGTTTAAGTGTTCTGTTTTACGCTTTAAGAAACATCTATAGATTTCATGTCACCGACAACCATACAAAATGCACTTAGGTAAGTTAACTATTGATATTCACAAGATAACTTACGGCGGGTTTCAATCTCGAATCTTAAAAGTTCAGATTGAGATCAAACCAAAAATATATTGCTTTTTTTACTGACCATTGAAACTGATTTGAGACTTTAAAGAAAAAAGGATTGTAACAGCATATTGAAATCGCCTGTTTAATCGACGGCCGATTTGTCTTCGTGGCTACTGTTCTGTAACCATTTGATTCGGTGCTGTCGTAATAAAAAATATTTTAAGAAATTTTCATAGTTTGCTAAACAAAACTATGATGTTAAGATTTTTTTTTAACAACAAAATATTAAAATTCAGTTATGATAATTTAATACGTTAATTTTGAACCCCTTTATACGAAAATTACGGGAACGAAAGAGTATGAAATTTTACAGTTAAAGTTTATATGGTGAAGGTGTACAGAAAGCTAATATTTTTATTTAATATGCACTAAATATACAATTAAATCGATCGAAAAGTGTAGATTTTTAATATCAAAATAACCGTCTAAATACATATACTGTACTGTATTTATACCAACATATAATTTTCAAATTTATTCTTTGTCTGTCCGCCTGTATGTTTGTTTGTTCCGGCTAATTCGGAACGGCTAGACCGATTTCGACAAGACTTTTATAGTAGATAGCTGAAACAAATGGGCGTAACATAATTTTATTTTTGGTCAATAAATAGGGTCCCGCGTAAGAAAATTAAAATTCATGAAATTTCAAACAAAACCCGATTCAATGCACACTTTTACTTGCAAGTATTGGAATTATGAGAAATATTTTTGCATTCTGTTATAAAAGAATAAGTAAATATTAGCATTATAAATATAAATCAATAAAATTGTAAACAAAAACCGATCATTTGGTTAGATTACTGGAAAGTTTGAATTTGTGAGAAATATCTCCGCTTCCTGTTAGTACCAAAATAATTTTAGGCCTGTACAAAAAAATAGGGTCCATTCTTTTCAAATGATTACATATTAAAAAAAAAAATTAAACAGTAAATAATTATGCGAAATAGATAAGATGATACGCGAAAGGAGACGCGGGAACAGCTAGGGCTACATAAAAATATTGCATACATTTCCATACGTAACCTATCATTATCCTTTACAATTACCAATACATTATCAATCACAAGTCACTGATATGTAGTTTCCGCGAAGATAGTACTTTTGAGGGTTTATTTTAAGCAAACGACAACTAAAAACAAACAAAATTGTTAACATTTCTAAAACTAATCATTACTCTTTTATAAAGAAACTAAACACCGGAATTTCGACCACAGCCGACGATCATAAGTATTAACGATTTAGCTAATAAAATATTAATTATTATTTTAAAAAAAAGGCAATAATCGTGACAATTTCATAGGTAGGTTTAACTTTTGAAAAATGTGAACACTTTTTTAAATATAAATAATAAAAACAACAAACTCACGTCTCGGGAATATCACTCATGTTTGGGAAACACCTGTTGACTGTTTACGACTCGACAAAGACTGCCGTGAGGGTATAACGCAGTCTCTGCTGTATCCAGCCACCCCTTGGGACTCACCTCACCTTTACCTAGCCCACTGCACACACACACATGCACACAAGCGAGATTCTTATTATTCGTATCGGATCGTTATCAAACAAAGTTTTTATTACCTACCCAGGCTTCAATTTTTCCATCACCTTTCGTTTAGACCAGCGGCTGACCAACGTAAGCCGATACCAAATGTTTATGATTTTAAAATTAGTGTCAGTAGAGATGTATTATTATTGTACCTTCGACTTCATCTATATTAATAAATAAAATTGAAGTGTCTGTTTGTCATATCAAAATAACAAATTTTTACTAAATACATATGAATGTATATACGATGCCTATAACAAAAATACAATTTTTAAATTTTTTGTTCGTCTATCTATCTATTTGTTCCGCGTAATCTCCGGAACGGCTGGACTGATTTTTTTTGGTAGACAGCTGAAGTTACTCCGCGTAACTTAGGGTACTTTTGATTAACTGGATAGGTTACAGAGACGGGCTGTCCGCATTGTAAATGATGCAGACGTTACTCAATCCATCTAACCGCTTCAGTTGCGCAGGGACATTGCCTCGTTAAGCGTGTTCTACCGTCTGTATCATGAAAAGCGCTCTGAAGAGCTGTTTAATCTGATCCCTTCTTCACCCTTCCATAGTAGAAACACATGCGCTGGGCCTCGTAGCCACAGCTTTACAGTATCTTCCATCCAGACACGAACCAAACATTTCGATTCGACTTTGCCGTACTGGAAAGCTGTAGAACAGTCTTCCGGCCGATGTATTCCCCCCTTCCTATAGGATCACGTCCATCAAACGTAACGTGAAGAGATATCTTTGAAGGCCGGCATGACAGGGACGACTGACGATGGATAACCGATCTCTCGCCAGTTGCCACTGTTTCAGGATTGCATTGTGCTTACCATCAGGCACAATGTGGTCACTTTGCCGAGCTACCATAAAAAAATCTAATATATAAAAAAAATAAAAGTCATATAAAAAGGGGAAGACCAAAAACCAAATTCGCGGCCGGTATAATAGAAACTGCAGGCAAAATATGGATGTAAAGAGCTATAACAGATAAGGACTACTGGAAATCTTTGGAGGTGACCTTTATCCTGAATTTAAAGGGGTTCACGCTATATGTATCTAAAATTGAAGATTATGTTTTTAATCTCAAAATAACAATTTTTTACTAAATAAATATGAATATATACGGAACCTGTACCAAATATACAATTTTTATCTCTGTCTGTCTGTTTGTTCCAGGTAATTTCCGGAAGGGCTGGGCCGATTTTGATGGGACTTTTTTTGGAAGATAGCTGAAGTTTTTACATTTTTTACAGTTTTTAAATTTTACTAAAGTAATCAGGCTTCCGTGTAAAAAAATTAAAACTCATGGAATTGTGACCAAAATACGATCTACCACCCACAAGTTTGAAAACCTGTCGCCAAATACCAATAGGTGTATTCCGGCACCATCACTTGAGAACCAGTATCTCTAGGCTTAGGTGTTTACCATCCTGGACCACATTTTCACTTAACATCAGGTGAGATTGTGGTTAAAGCACTGAGCCTATTCCGTGTAAAAAAAAAAATCATTAATGGCAAAATTAATTTCTGTATTAGTGTAAAAGAATAGATTTATTGAACCTTGTTATTTGTTTAAAAACTCAATTTATGAAAATTATTATACGTCATCATTTTCATACCTTATTAACTTACTTAGGGTCAGCACAGTATGTTTTCGTCTTCCATATGTCCCTATCAGCCGTCATCTCTTCATTTACTCCTCTTTCTTTCATATCATTTCTTACACACTCCATCCAACTTTCTTTGTCTTTCCTGTTCTTTTCTATCCTTCCACATTCATATTCATTACTATTTTACCCACATGCGCTTCCTCTCTTCTCATAACATGTCCATACCACGACAAACGGGAACCATTCAACTTTTCTACCACTGGCGCAACTATATCATCCAAAGTTTGTATAGAAATTATTTACACACATTAGTAAAATAATATATAAAACTAAAAAGTAGGGTAAAAAATATAACAGGTTTTATAGAAAAAAAAATGAAAATAATATAAACCGAATTGCCATAATTACTTATAGTTTTGTTACATAAATTATTATATATGTAAATTAAAAGTAGGACAAATTATAACAAGTTTACCCTAGCCAGGCCTGCTTGAGTTCGAGAAATCCGGCACGGCATCGGCCTAGCTCTAGCTTCACCAATGAATTCAACGTTTAACTGTATTTAGTTTGTTCTACATTAATCTTCTATCTATATATAATATAAAAAAAGAAAAGGGGGGTCCTTTGAGGCACCATCATTTTAAAACTACTAAACGTATCGGGGTGGGACTACTACCACTCGACACGGAATTTTTCGTAGATGTTTATTGATTTGGATTCCATCGACCGTTACTTATTTATATTTTTTCGCTAATACAAACAAAAAACTCATTTTACTTCATTCATTATTATTATTTGTTTATGTTAGGCTATATTCTCCCCGAACGGTGATAATTCTCATCTGAGAATCGAGCGAAGAGGTGGGGGGGACTTCCCCCTCATCCCCAATGGGCTAATGTAGAGGACGAGGCCCGTTCGGCCTGCCGCAGGGGACGACGCGGAGAATGCCACCGTGATCCCATATCGTCCCCTCTAGATGCGGCGGGCGGCTCCGGGGGGCTTAGTGGGTATTTCCGGCGCTTCTCGCCGGGTGAGTCCCACACTGGTGTGGAGACGTCCCTCCACACCCCCTTACCATTTTCATTGGGGGGACTTTCATCCTCCTAATGAAATTGGTAAGGGTAGTGCGTAAACGCATTCCCCTCGACAAAAAAAAAAACAAAACTATATTACGCAGTGGAGAATATATGAAACGCAGGCGGCGTCGCGGGCACCAGATAGTGATATTATATTTAAATTTCGTATCAGTAAAGTGTACAAAATATATTTAATCGATTACAGACTGCAATCAGAAACGTATAAACTCTCCACATGCGCTTTCTAGTGTAAGCTTCTAATAATGTTTTATTTGTTAAGTAAACAAAGAGAAATGATGTTCAATTGTTTCCGCATATCTCAATCTCTGCGCCGTCCGGAAGACTGCTAACAATGTGGATCGACGACCTGGCGTAGGTCGCCAGACCGATCGTTACGGACATCCTCGGAGGATAACTATATCCAGCAGTGGGCATACTTCGGCTGACATGATGTTGATCTCAATCAGAATAAGATATCGTTAAAAAAATATATGTAGATAAATTCTAATAATTATTAAAACTGAAAATGAATACTAAAAACTATAATAAAATGTATTTGTGAACTACGCAGTATCTAATTAGTAATGTTAGTAGAAAAACGTTATGATTTGTTTAAAATCAAAAGCCACGTCGCATCGTGATTGGCTCTTTTGAAATAGCTCGAAGCCATGAATTCCGTATGCACAAACAGTGCCTCTAGTCCCAGTCATTTCGTTCGTATTGTGTTCAGAAAACACTACTGTATGCATTTAAATTGATGTCACTTTTGTTTATAGATGCAATTGTAGAATTGTATGTCATCAAATTTGTTTGTTTGATAGAACTCTATATGCCTTGCTTAGTTAGACCTTTAATTATACAAAAGCTCATATATTTAGAAACAATAAAGCAAAGAATTATACTGTCCTATTAAAAAAAAACTATCTTCATATACCTTATCGCAAAAAGAGGATACAGTGAATATAAGAAACACAGTATCATGCATTCTATCTCATTCTCTAGTACGTTTAATCCTATAGATGTAGATGTATATCTCTTTTTTGTTTTATCGAATTTCAAATCACAGCGAAGCTAATATAGAAGGTTTCACTTTAAAAAGCTGTAAGGAGGCTGAAATCGAAACAAAAATATTTTCAAATTTCAAATAGTAGTAAGCCCATGAAAGTTTCTACATTATAAATAAGTAAATCATTGAAATTACAAAAAAAAAATTTCCCCCAATTTCAAATGATAGTACGTCGCCTATCATAAAGGACAGAATTGTGCGCAGGCAAAATGTACCTACTTACCATTTCTAAAATATGAATCTTTTTAATATTTCAAATAAACTCATGAACGTTTTTTAAATAGAATTGTTACAGAAAAAGATACGTCGTTAACAATAATATTTGTAATCCACAATTTTGAACTGATTTATCATATAAGGAATTATCATAAGTTCATTTGAAGTAGGATCTTCTTTTTAGATCAGACATATAAAATAGAGTTTAGAAAAACATACAAAATAAAATACAATACAAAATTTGCTGTTTATTATTAATTAAATATTGTTTGTTCAAAACAACTTTGATAGAATAGATTTTCCTTTAAATAAAAGAAGTTTCTTTAATAAAGATGATATTACCTTTTCTTTAGACTGTGTAGGTTGTTGATAATTATGATTTGTAACATAATATCTAGATGCAAGAATTCATCAACTACAATAGCTGTACAAAGCCAATATCTTGTTTCATAATTTATAGATTAGGCGCAAATGAAGGTTGAATTATTACGCTTCAAGTATTTAGCCGATGCCTATTGGTTCGAATCTAACGCTGTTGAACGGAAGGACATTTACAGTTTCACAGCGAGTTTGGGGAGAAGTGCTGAAGGCACTCAGCCCCAAAAAGATACCTAGCACAAGGGTAACCAAAGTAGTACGGACCTCACCTTGGCCGTTACCTGAGTGTAAAAAATTCTGCGGAATTTGAACCTGGCTAAGGGTGGCCGTGCGCTATCTACAGTTAGGCAAAAACGTGTTGCACCATCTGACTTTAGTTAAAATTACGTTATAATTTAACTGTAACCATAACCCACGAGATTTGGGCGTTTAAAATTTAAACGAAGTTGATTTCGATTGTAATGTCATCTGTCAAAAATAAAAATAATAATATCATTTTACATTGTACAAAATTGTGTTTGATATTTTGTGGGAAACGTTTTCCAGATAAATGTGAATACCTTCAATTATGTTGATAAATGTGATTCAATCTTACGGCTAAGAAAAAAAAAAAACTGTATCTTCCTAGAATCGATCGCTTTGCAAAATCGGACAATAAAACCTTCCTAGCAAGATTCAGAGTTTCAAAATCTTTAGCATAGGCCCTACACTTGAAGCCATTATTAAAAACAACCACTTTAATTATTAATATGCAGGTTTCCTTTTTTTAATTAACACTAATGCCAAAGTTTTTTTATGGTTTTCAATAAGTGTCTGAAAATGTAAGACTTCCTATTTTTAAATTGTATAGGCTCTGCTTTGACCATAATTTCATCTGATGTTAACTGACAATGTGGTGATCAGTGGTAAGTACGCTAAGGCTATAATAGGTACTGGGTCTCAAGTAATACCGCCGGAACATACCTATTGGTCCTTGGCAACAGATTTCAAACATGAAAATGAAATTGCCCTACCATCATGAAGATTACTACTTCTATACTTTAACACAGAATATGCAAATATATAAGAATGAGATATAATAATAATTAACATGACTTTCAACAGGATATATATTACACCAGTATTACTCTTAATAAAAGACAGAAACATAATGTTATATTTTTATCTAATATGCTTTGATCCGTAACGAAAGAAAAATCAAAAATATTCGCTATTGATAACTTGACAACAATGAATACTGTTCAAATAAAGCCTCCGTAGACTCCGTTGACAGTTTCATCGTATTTATGAATACTATTTTTGACATTTTTTTTTTATGATGTAACCATACGTAAAATATTTTCCTTAATATTTTTAAGGAAATCGATGTCTCTTTCAACTGACGACTCTTTTAACTTTAACCATAATTAAAAGTTGGGTTGTGCACTTGAAACTTTGTTACTGCTATGGTTAAAGATATAGTAAAGATTAAATTTAACTTTAATCTTTACTATAACTGGAGATTTCGTGCACTCTACCCCAAGCCTTACATGTTTTATTTAACAATAATAAAATTATGTTCCTTGCAGGACCTATGTACCTGCGTGGTATGTGCAGGAACACACACATGTGCAGTGTTGTGCGTGTAATGCTTAAAGCATGTTAAGTGTCACTGTATCGCGCTGGCAGCGGCGTCAAGTGCCGTTGGGGAACGAAGCACGTCTTGGGCCGCCACCGGAAGGGGACCCGGAGTGTGTACAAGAGCAAAGTTAGCCTCGCGTCCCCGGCAGAGAGAACAGCGGGCGTGGGCGTGGGCGCTGACACGCAAATAAACACGGTTGATGCGGGAAGGTCCTATTCATGCTAGTGATGTTATCGTCGGGCTCGGTCAAAGTGTTGCGCGGTCGTCGGATAAATACGAGACGACTTGTACTATGAGGGTGTTCAGGTGTGTCTCTGTAACCAAATAAGGTGCGACACTTGGTCTTGAAAACGGGTTTGATGGTGAGCAGATTCAGATCCATGTGTATCCACATTTATTTGATTCCATTGGGCGCCTACGGTTTTTCTTTAAAACGATTCTGAATCTTTTGTAAGGTCTGGGAGCTCTTAATATAAGCAAACGCGGTGGTACAGTACGCAATTATGAGTCTAATCGTATTTTGTACACAGTGACTTTATGGTGGAGTATCATTTTGCATTTGCTATAGAGGGTGTAGAGACGGCTTAGCACCATGGAGGTCTGGCGCTTGACTTTCTCGATGTGAGTGTTGAAAGTTATTTTGGCATCTAGGTGCACACCTAAGTACTTGACTTTGGTGGCCCGGGGGGGGTATCTACTCTTAAGTATTTAATGGGGCGTTTTTAGGGTAGGGGTAGAACATACTATTAGTGTGTACCATAAACTATATACTATACTAGACCGATAATACCCATACAAAGAATCGTATCACGATAAATGGTTACCTATTAGGATGAGAGGTATCGCTGAGTATTTGAAATTGAATTTAAGTCTATCTATAATGACATCAGAATCTTAATAATATGGAAAAAAATATTGTTTTATTTTATTTTATTAGTTTTGGAAAAGCTTACAGACTAATATTACAATACATAAAAATATATAATTGTTGACTATTGCTAATAAAAAGCTTCCACAAATAAATACCAAGATTATTACATGGAGATGTGGAGAAAAAAAAATACGATAGTGACAAAAATGAGATAAACCTATTGTTATATTTGAGGATACTCTTAATAGCTACTAATGAAACGACCGAGTTCTAGGACAGCTGGTTTATTACTACTTGAACATGGGTGCGCACGGCGAGTCGCCGCACGTACCTACCGCGTACATATTAACAAACACTGCACTCCTCCCCCATTAATTCGAAATCCTGTTATAAAAAGAAAACAACTAATTAATAACATAAACAACTAAAAATACTTTTTATAGTCTACGAATACTTTTGGTCTCATTGACCGACCAGGCTGCATATCGTTCTCAGCCGCACTGACTAAAACGTTTTTGTTGATTCTAGTGTCAATAGATTGTACATTAGGAAAGTTTGGTTCATTACACTCAGTCGGTAATCTGTTAGCTGTGATCTCATCACTAGCCTCTTCCCGTTCATCGCCGCCCTCACTCTCCCCCCGCACTTCATCTGATACAGGCAACTGCAATGTCGATATCGGCGCTGGTAGTAGCACGCTCGACGGTGGCTTAAATAAGGGCGACGGTGACTCAGAGCTCAGCCGTGATGTTGATTGTACCGGCCGCACACATCTCGTCGAGCCGGGCCGGTCCCTCACCGACGCACTTCCAGCAAAATCAACATCACTTACATTAATGTCTGTTTTTTAGACTCTGTATACTTCCTTATTTGATCTAAATGTCTAATACATGGATTAACACAATTTTCAAATTTAATATGAAACATTCTATTCCCTGTAACGTTCGTAATGATTCCTTTCATCCAACTAGCCTTTCTAGCCGTAAACCATCTTGCCCATACTTTTTCTCCTATTTTAAATTGTCTAGACTTACAGAGTTCTTTATGAGATGTAACTTCATTATTTTCTAAGTTTGATGGTAAAACTAAATCTAATCTGGTTCTTAAATGACGTCCAAACATTAAACTAGAGGGTGTAACGCCTGTAGTGCAATGGACACTATTACGGTATTCAAATAAAAAAACCCAACAATTTGTCTTTAATAAGGCGAGGATTGAAAATATTAGATTTATTTTGTTCTATAATACATTTGAGCATTTTTCGGCAAGTTTTAACAGAATTTTCAGCCTGGCCGTTGCTAGCTGGATGATAAATTGGTGAGTTTAAGTAATTAATCCCGTTATTTTTACAAAATTGTTGGAATTCTGTGGAACATATCTTAATATCATTGTCCGACACGATTTCGTTAGGTATACCGAAAGTTGAAAATAATTCCTTTAATTTTAATATTAATTCACTAGTGGAGGTGCCGCAATTCATATGAATACATTCTAACCATTTACTAAATGCATCTACAACAATAAGATAATGGACCGTTTGCCCTACAGACATATAATCTATATGAATACGGTGCCAGGGGCCCGGCGGGCGCGGCCAGGGTGAGGGCGGCGCACGAGAAGGCAAGCTGTGCTGCCCAGCGCATACGTTACAGCTTCCCACCACTCGCTCGATGTCAGCGTCAATACCCGGCCACCATAATCGACTACGCGCCGCGCTTTTCGTTTTAACTATACCAAAATGTGCACAATGCAATTCCTCTAACATACGTTCTCGAAACACCGTCGGTATTACAATTCTATGCCCACGAAATAAACAACCACTTATAACTTCTAAATCTGTTTTACACATAAAAAAGGGTCTCAAGTACTTACACATAATCTTACGTGGCCAACCCTGTTGCATATATCTAATAACAGTTTGAATAACTCTGTCGTTAGCCGTTGCGCATTGTATTTGTTTGAACGAAACCGGTTCTTGAGTAGCATTCATAAACAAAACAGTTATAGGTAGTTCCTCACATTGTTTGTTATCAACTGACTCATTCGGCTCGTAAGCCAACGGCGCCCGGGAAAAATAATCTGCGACTACATTATTTTTATTATTAATGTATTGTATTACGTAATTGTAAGCAGATAGCATAATTGCATACCTTTGTAAACGTAGGGCGGCGGTAACTGATATGCCATCTTTTTTTCCAAAAATAGACAACAGTGGCCTATGATCGGTTCTCAAAATGAAAGGTTCTTGACACCCATATAAATACTGGTGAAAGCGCTTTACACCAAATACTATAGCCGTCGCCTCTTTCTGAATTTGACTGTAATTCTTTTCGCTAGGTGTCAGGGAACGCGAACCGAACGCAATCGGTCTCTCAGTACCGTCGCTGTACGAATGAGCTAACACCGCGCCGAGACCCGACGGCCCCGCGTCCACCGTCAGCATCAGTCGCGCTCGCGGATCAAAATGTGCTAGTACGCGATCCGAAGCAAGTTCTCTCCGGACAGAATCGAATGCAAACTGATGCCGCTGTACCCAGTGCCACTCTATGTTATCTTTTAATAATTCGTTTAGCGGGCATAACAAGGAGGATGCGTTCGGAATAAAATTTCTATAATAATTAATTACCCCCCCCAGAAATCTTTTTAACTCTAATACATTTTTAGGTACAGGGGATTGTAAAATAGCATCTACTTTGCTGGGACACGTTTTTAAACCGTTTTTATTTATTTTAAAACCCAAATACGTCACACTATCTTGGAAAAAAGAACATTTTTCTTTTTGGAGTCTCAAGCCTGCCTCCTGTATCCTACTTAACAAAATACGAAGCCTCTTCAAATGAAGAGTCCTATTCGGAGCTGTCAGACAGATATCATCATACCAACATGATACGCCGTCAATACCTGCAACTAGGGATTCTATTGTACGCTGGAAAATAGCGGGAGCACTCGCCAGACCGTACACTAAACGAGTATATTTAAATAGGCCTTTCGGTGTATTGATGGTTGTAAGGTTTTGAGAGGTCTCGGAGAGACAAAGCTGATTATAGGCATTACTCAAATCCAGCTTAGAATAATGTTCTCCGCCACCTAGTTTTGCGAATACTTCGTCTATATGAGGCAAAGGATATTTATCAATTTTTAAAACTTTATTTAGTGTACAAGAAAAATCTCCGGCTATTTTCACTTTCCCATTCTCTTTCAGAACTGGTACTATAGGCGTAGCATAATCCGAATACTGTACCGGTATCAATATACCTACTCTAACTAACCTATCTAACTCTTCCTCTACTTTGTCTTTTAGAGCAAACGGTATTTGGCGTGGTTTAAAAAATTTTGGTACGGAGTTCTCTTTTAAATGTAAATGTACTTCATATTTGTTAAAACAACCCAATTCATCTCTCCAAATATCCGTAAATTCATTCAGAATATGCTGCACCTCCTGACAATCCGGTTTGACAGATATATTATTATTACTTGACATAGATACTAAACTCATATTAAATTTTGCCATGAAATCTCGCCCCAACAATGGTGGACCACCTTCAGTAATTACATAAAACGATAAAGTTCGTTTTATACCGTTGTAATAAACCTCACAATTGAAATAACCTAAAGGCGACACCTTATGTTTAGTATAAAGACAAAAAAACTATATTCGACTTAATTAGATTGTACATTTTAAAATTGTCATTATAAAATTGCTGTGATATGACACTACGTCCAGCACCACAATCTAATTCCATTGAATAAATGTTATTATCTATAGACACATTCACTTTAATGGGGTCATATTGAACGCACCTGAAACTGTAAAGGTCACATTCCTTGCACTTGTGGCCGTCGCCTTCGTCAGCGTCCATATTTTTTAACGAAACTTTCGCGACCTTTTTGGCACTGCACACTTTTTTAAGATGACCTTTTTCCCCACACATTAAGCACTTGTAATCTTTAAAACGGCACTTTTCTACGGAATGACCCTTTAACCCGCACACTGCACATCGCGCGGCAGCTGAGGCCGCCGTTTGCGACGGGCCCGGCCCGCTCCGCTCCCCCGCCGCTCGCCAACACGGTACACGTTCTCTTGTTTAATACACTGCTCACCACCATCGCTGACATAAGCTCGCGCTGCACGCGCACACGCTGCCTCCT
Source organism: Samia ricini (assembly GCA_014132275.2). NCBI lineage: Eukaryota > Metazoa > Arthropoda > Insecta > Lepidoptera > Saturniidae > Samia > Samia ricini. Next base: position 15,931,926 of record AP028163.1, read on the forward strand.
GAGCTATTTCTATAGCTTTTGAAAAAGTCAGGGACTTCGAATCTTGTTCGAATAACCGATCTCTTTCTGGGCCTACCTTCAGACCTAAAATAAATCGGTCACGTAGCAATGTATTTAATTCTGTACCGAAATCACAGTGTACGGCTAGTCCCCTCAAACGCGCCGCCCAGTCTTCGACTTTTTCACCGTCCATCCTGATCGCATCATAAAATTTTGCCCTATCGGCAAATGTTGATCTCTTCGGTTGAAAATGTCCGTTGAGTACTTGAACCAGCTCAGACCACGGTATTGTTTCTATCTCATTAGGATGTACAAGGTTACTCACAAGCCGGTACGAATCATCTGATAGATGTGCGATGAGAACGGAACACCAATTCTCATTTTCAATATTATTTAGTTTTAGAAAATTTATCAATTTCTTGTAGAATACTTGCCAGTCTTGGCTTTTAAAGTCGAATTCACTTAAATTCCCAATGAAACGATACATTTTTTTGTTTTATTTTTGCACTTGTGGGTAAGCTTCTCGTCGCCAGTTGTTATATTTGAGGATACTCTTAATAGCTACTAATGAAACGACCGAGTTCTAGGACAGCTGGTTTATTACTACTTGAACATGGGTGCGCACGGCGAGTCGCCGCACGTACCTACCGCGTACATATTAACAAACACTGCACCTATACAACAAACAAACTAAAGAAGAGTTTATGTTTGGTCGTTTGGTAGTGCAATACAAGTACATGTTAATGATAATATTTACATTAAAATATTACATACATTAATGAATCATGTCGCGTCGTTACACTCTTTGCGATCATTGCCAAAGTATTCCTTATTAAGCTTATTTTTTATTTGAAATGTTCTAGTGCAAAACAAATCAATGTCTAAATGGCGAGGTAAGCTGTTAAACGATTCAACGCCACGTATGAAGAATGCATTACGCCTGTAATTTGTCGCTGCAAACGGTGCAGTAACTACCGAACGTTTTCTTAGGTTGTTCTGATTTCTTCGAAAGAATATCTTACTAAGGAGTTCAGGACAGTCTATTGACCCGTTGGCAATGTTCACCAAGAAACATACATCAATGATATCACGTCGTACATGTAGTGGCAAGAAATGATATCGCTTACAACGATGTTCGTAATTTGTTAAGAATTGTCCTGCTTTGAAATCTAGATAATGCAAGAATTTCTTTTGGACACCTTCAATACGAGATCTATATACCTCGTACTGAGGGTTCCAGACTTGGGATACATACTCCAGATGGCTGCGCACCAATGAACAATATAAAACTTTAATTGGTTTTAAAAAGCGAAAGTCACTGCAAGTTCTGAAAATGAAACCCAAGGCTTTATTTGCTTTATTGACTATGGAATCTACATGTTCATCAAAAAGTAATTTACTGTCGTGTATTACCCCGAGGTCCTTAATACTAGCAACTTTCCTTATACCATCACCATCTAGTGTGGTAATTTGATATAACTGAAGTTTTTATTCGGCGAGTAAACGTTATGTGGAAACACTTGGAAATATTTAGTTGCAATTTGTTAACTTTACAGTACGCCACAAATCTATCTAAGTCTGACTGGAAAAACTCTGTATCAGTTACCGAACGCACTACTTTGAGGATCTTCATATCATCGGCATATAAAAGAATTTGTGAATGGTGAAAGCAAGATTTTATGTCCGAAATGAATATAGTAAACAATAACGGGCCCAAGATTGACCCTTGAGGTACCCCAGATGGCACGGTGTACCATCCAGATGTGTAACCGCCGAGAGCCACAGCCTGCGTCCTGTTATCGACATAAGATGTGAACCAGCGAAGTAGATCACCGTGTACTCCAGCTGAAAGCAGCTTACTGAGTCGCACACGGTGATCTATGCGATCGAAACACTTACTATAGTCGGTGTATACAACATCTACTGGGTAACCCTCCTCCATCCCACCGGTTATAATTTCATTGCTCAATATTAAGTTGGAGGCGGTAGACCGCTTTCTAAGGAAACCATGTTGTTCTTCGCTAAACTGACTTGACATCGCAGAGTATACCTCTGAGTGAACAATTCTCTCTAAAATCTTAGAGAATAAGCATAATTTAGATATAGGACGATAGTTTTCTATGTCTGATTTATTGCCTTTTTTGAATATCGGTGAAATAAATGCGGCTTTCCATAGCTTAGGAACAAAACCCCTCTCTCAAAAACTGATCAAACAACATACAATGTGGAATCACTAAGCTACTTGCACAATTAATTATGAAACTGGGGAGTATAAAGTCCGGTCCACCAGATTTTGTTGCATCCAATCCCCTTAAAAGTATCAGTGCTCTCTCCGGAGATACGGAAACAGTACTAAGATTTACTGAGTTAGTAGAATAAGTATTTTTAAATATTTCTGAACTACTGTTATCAAGGTCAGGTTCCTCGAAATTAGCCGCTGCCAAGGTGCCACCACTGCGACGCGGCGGAGGACACGGCGCACCATACCCTTGCGGAGTGCGCCGCGTGGGAAGAGCCGCGTCGTGCAGTGGTGGCGGCGGTGGGGTGGGGCCGGACCTCTCGCTGCCAACCGTCGTCAGCGCTATGGTCGGCAGCGAGGAGGTCTGGGGAGTGGTTGCCTCCTTCTGTGAACAAGTTATGTTGCAGAAGGAGGCGGCCGAGAGGGCCCGTGAAGAGGATCCTGGGGCGGATCCTCGGAGGCGCAAGAGGCCCAGGGGGCGGTGGGCACGCTGCGTGCGGAGCTTCTTCCGCATGTTGGCGTGCCCGGGGGGGGGGGGGCAGCGTTGTTGGCGTGTGTTGGCGTGTGCCGTTATGGGGGGGGGGGGTAGTTTTGTGTGTGGGTGGCTTGTGCCGTATTTCTTCTTTGTGTGTGTCTGTGTGTCCTGTTCTTGTTCCTTTTGCTTCTTTCGCTCTCTTCAGGCATCCCTCTCCTTCCTACGTCTTGTCGACTAAGACAAGACGAGTGAAGGGGAGGGACCTACTTTTCTTAAAGTAAGTGGCGGGCTTCTTCCCCTTTGTCCCTTTGCCCGCCACTGCTCTGTCCAACTCTTCCCCTTTTCTTCTTACGGGGGGCGGGAACTTATCCCGCTCCCTGGATGTCTGACCAAGTCATGCCTCTCCTGAGGCGGGCTAAGAGGTGGAGGGGAATTTTTCTCCTCCATCCCCACCGGGCCATTGCACTGACGGGCCGGGTGGGTTCGCTGCAGGGGGCGACGCGGTGCTTGCGAAAGCCACCCCGTGTCGCCCCCATCCCAAATGCAGCGGACGGCCCCGGGGGGTTTTAGTGGGTATTTCCGGGCGACTCTCGCCCGGGTGAGTCCCACACTGGCACGGAGCTCGTCACTCCGTGCCCCCTTATCTATTGTATTTGGGGGACCTTGATCCTCCAAATACAATAGATAAGAGTAGTGCGTAAATGCATTTCCCCCCGTCAAAAAAAAAAAAAAAAAAAAAAAAAAGGGTTCCTCGAAATTAGTTTGAAAGTAGGCGGCAAATAGATCAGCAATACCCTCACCGGTATCTGCGGAAGTTCCCCGGTTGCGAAGTATGTTAGGTAATGCGTTACTATTTCGTTTGTTTTTAATGTAAGACCAAAAAGTTTTAGGATTCTTTGTTATCGATGCTTCCATTTTTTCCATATAAACATTATAGCAATGATCCTCTAGGTGTTTAACTCTGTTACGCAGAAGGGAAAAGCATGAGTAATCAGATAAATTGCCATAATTTTTATATTTTTTGTGATGTTTACGATTTTCTTTTAGTATTTTTATCAAAGCATTAGTATACCAGGGAGGATATGTCAGTTTTTTGACCGGCTTAGCAGGAATGTGCCGATCTCTAAGTTCATATAACTTGCTATAGAAGAGAGTCAGGACTAGGTCCAATGATTCAATTGATAACAATTTATTCCAGTCTACACGATCTAATGCTGCAGTTATAGCGGAATAATCACCCCGATGAAACATATATCGCACACATGGTTTTTGTAAATGCTTGTGAATTTCAACAAAATTAACTTCAATTAACAAGGGCTTGTGGTGTGGGTTAACGGGCAAAGCTAGGGTTTCACTACATTCATTTACAGTAGCTGTACCATTAGAGAATACAAGATCCAATAGCCTGCCATTTTGGTTACGCACATTACTTAGTTGCGATAAATTACACACATTTATGGTATCACAAAAATCTGAAACATACTGAGAGGAAATATTTTTCGGGTATAATTCAGGGCTATCGTTGACACTACACCACTCCACATCACTGCCGAAATTAAAATCGCCTGCTATAACAAATGTGTCTAGAGGGTGCGCAGTCACTAAGGTATTCAGATTATGGTAAAAATTTTGTAACTGGGTAGCGTAGGAGTTACCAGAATATTCTTTACATAAATATAAGCAACAAATGTGTATATTATAAGTTACTGAGGGTCTCGATCTTCTAAGAGTGATAGTAATTCATAGATCCTCGGCGGTCGTACGCCAATCGCACCTCTCAACGACGGTCAGGTCTTTCCTAGCCGCGATCAAGACAACACCACCGCGGGTCTGACCCGTTCTACAATAGTCTCGGTCCCGTTTCCATACAAGATACCGACCATCAAATATTTCACTACTGAAAATACTATCCACTAACCAAGTTTCCGTAAATATAATTATATCGCAGGAACTCATATAGACATTGTGATACAGACTATTCTTTTTCGTTTTCGTGCGTAAGCCACGTACGTTCTGGTAGTATATATTAATCATTTTTTAAAGATAACAACAAACCAATTGTATATATTTAAGTAATAGTCAATTATTACCTGTATCGAGAAAATAAAACATAAAGACGGGAGGACATAGTAATAATGATATTTATCGTAGGTAGTAAGCAAATATTTATGAAAAGATTTCAAACACAGTGTGACACAGCAACTAAGAACACAGAACTTTAAATTTGTTGGAGTGAATAGAAGATGAATATGAACAAAAGAAACGACAGGTATCAGATTAGTCATAAGTGAGTCAAACGGACAATTGACATTACAACCTAAGGTTATGACAATAAGGCGTAAAAAGGCACAACGACAAATTACGGAATTGCATTGAAATTTAATAAATAACTGATTCCGCACTATGAAGTGACACACCTGCTGATGAAATATACAAGTTGCACTCACCAACGCGCGGTTCTCAAACTTATTTATATTAATTACTTTTGCACAACCAAACTTTAAAGTAATTATTTGTTTTGTAAGTTTAGATAAGTACTTATAAATAATTATTTTATTCTTAGTAAATCTTTTTCTGATTTTAGTACTATTGTAGGAGACGTATCGGATTTTCTTGCGTGTATTTTTGAATGTTTCACCCAGACATATTGAAAACCCATCTCGGCGGCCGCTTTTTTCGTTTTGGATAGTAGAGTTTTATTATGTATTGTTAGGAGGTCGTTAATGAATATTCTTTGGTGTCCAGGAAGTCCAATCTGCCCCGCAGATAGAGGAGCGGTCTTGAATGCTAATCTAGCGGCGGCGATGAAGTCTTCCTTCACATATCGGTTACAGAAACAAGCTATAATCGGTTTCGTGTAATCTTTCTCGCGAGTTAGTACCCGGGTGATAAAATTTATCTGAGCCTTAGAGACAGAATAATGTATCTTAGCACCTATTTTGCTCATGATGTCAAATAGGTTCTCATGGTTGGACTGTGGTAAGCCTTTATCTCAATATTGTTCGTTCTGGTCCACTGCTCCTTTGCATTATGCTCTTCTTCGATTTTATCCAGCCGGGTGTAAATGACATCCACCTGACCTTGCACCTTCTCCACTTGCGTTAGACGCGATTCGATATCCTTTATTTTTTTGAGTTGAGCTCACTTAGTTCCTTATTAGTTACATCTAGTGAAGATTTTAAATATGTAAATTCGCTACGCAGCTGAGATATCTCATCCTTTAAGCTTTCCAATGGAGTCAGTTTTTCATTAATTGCTCTTATTTCTCTTAGTATGAGTGAATCAGACTCTGAGCTAAGCGATGTGGCAGGCAAGTTAGAACCGGCCACCTTGCACTTGGTACAACGCCAGGTATGTCTTCTATCGCCAAGCTTCTTAAATCCAGATTCTGTTAATCCAACTCAGTGGAAATGTAAAACTTGGTTACAGACTGAACAGTGAGCTCCGACAGACAGTGATTCATCACATACTCCACATGTATATGTACTCATGATGTTTGATCGGATCCGTAAATGTTGGATAAAAACGTTAGAAAACTTTGAGTAACACTGGATTAATTGACCAAAGCAACGAGTGCAAATATCAAAAGCGACCGTATCGCATGAAGTCTACGGCCAAATTAGATGGAACTATTCCCTAATTTCGCTATTGATCTAAATTATAATTGCCACGTTGCCAGCTCACGCTTCGTTGCATGCGACGTTACCGCTTTTCGTTTTTGACTGTCTATTAGGTTTTGAAAATATTTACTTATGCGAATTTTCATTAAGTGTTACCAGAATAGATAGATTCCCCTCAAAATAGAATTTTTAAAGATTCTTTTTTTACATCAATAATTCGACGCATATAATTATTGTAATTGTACTATTAAGTACTGACTACATCTATTTGTACAAATTAGATCATAGTTTGTAACATACTAATTCCGAAATATTAACTATAAATTAAATTTTACATAAAAAAACCTTTATTTTTAACAAATAACTACTGGCATCACTATAAATATACTATAAATAAATTAAATTATGTACCAAGCAACAAACTCATATAATAATTAAACCACGGGTACTATATACAATAGTAATTATGTAAATGTAAGATAATTTTCAGCGAATGTTGAATAAGCATAAAGGTACAAAAAAAAACTGTACAAAAGTGTACTTATACTCAATCGCGGAAATACGATAATTACGAATTTAGGAGTTGACAACACTGCGGCCATAGTAATAAATCCCTAACAGACCCGGTGGCTGGATTACGTACAATGTGCGGCAGAATGCGGAGGACTGTAGTTAGCACGTTAGCAGTTGCCCTGTGGGCACAGGTAGTTTACAGACGTCATACTTATGAAATTGATTCGGGATATTAATCCCTTGAGCACCTACCTGGCGTTTACGCCAGCTTTCCATTGTCTTTCTATTGTCTTATTTTTACGGGTACTCGATACATTAAAGATTCTACAGTACATTCAGAATGTAGGTTTAAGCTGTGAACTTCTGCAGTGGGAGGAAACGATCACAATGGAATTTAATAATTGGTCGCAGTGATACAGGTTGAAGCTCGCATAACATCTTTCGGAATAGTAATAGTAATAGCAGATTGCTTTTGTCTTTACTAACAGGCATGCAATTTTTTTTATGGCGGCACTAATGTTGCTACTACAGTAGTAGCGCTGTTCGGTCGTCGGCCATATCATGTCCGTTGTATACTCCTAGCAGAGTTAGACCTGTTAAACTTTTAAAACTTTTTGACATACAAGTCAAAATTTTTACATACATGAATTTTTCAGTACTAATGGTTGCCCGCGACTTCATGAATGTGAATTTTCCACGTTCATTACGGGTTTTAACTTGATATTAATAATATTATCCCTACTTGGTAATGTTTATAATTATTGCGTCTTAATCTGAAGAATCCATATAGTGGTTATGTAGCTGTATGTAATGTTAATGTAAATGTTGTATGTTGTATGTAGTAAGGTGAAGTAAAAGTACGTTAATAATCGAATTGCACAATGAATTCAAGCTTTCCATGAAGTAAAACAATAATTTGTCGCAACCACAATGTCCTTTTGAACAGATGAAGGTGTTAAATAAATCTTCCTATTCTTAAAATCTCCTCGTATTTTTTTCATCATTCTGTTTTTACTTATTATTATATGCGTTACTGAGAAAAATTTTTAAAATGATGTTTGTTATTTTCATATCAATTGTTTCATTGACGTATTATCCCCACATGCAAAGTTTCATTATTATCGATCGAACCTTTTTGAGTTAAAATCCGCACAGACAGACATACCGTTAATTATTTTTACTGGCAAATCTGAGATTACTGATCTCTAAGACATACAGCTGTCATGAAATTTAAACTATTATTAAACGCCATCTCATGACAAAACAATGCGTTTCTTTGTACGTTACCATCAAGTTATCTGTCACAAAGCGCATAAATAATTTTAACTGATGGATGTTTTCCACTGAAAATAAAAACATATCTAAAGCAATGTGTTTAAAAAAAAAACCCACTTTTTGGCAAATTTTAACGACAACGTAATTTAAATATGTCAATGTCAATTACTTCTATTAATTTTGCAGGGTACGAAAGAGCGCCGTATAGAAATAAGACGGGATTTTGAGCTTTTGTAATGATTTTTTGTACGGCCTATAGCTTAATATATATTATATACTAGCTGTGTAGCCGCGGCTGCGCCCCCGTATCATATATCTTTCACTGCGTTTTAATTTTTTTATACGGAACCCTAATTGTTTTCCTAAAAAAAATTAGTACTAAAATAAAGTAAAAATATTACTGATAAATTATAGCACTTGCCCGTATAACTGCATTGAATCGGATTTTATTTAAATTTGTATGAGTGTTATTTTTTTACGCGGAACCGTAATTATTTTCGAAAATTAAAAGTACTCTAAGTTACCCGGAGTAAATTCAGCTATCTACAAAAAAAGTCTCGTCAAAATCGGTCCAGCCGTTCCGGAGATTACACATTACAAACAGACAGACAAACAAAAATTTTAAAAATTGTATTTTCGATGTAGTTATCGTATATTCATATCTATTTAATAAAAAAAAAAAAAATGACATTACAAACAGACACTTCAATTTTATTTATTAGTATAGTAACTAGACAGACATAACTAACAATATCGGTTTTTTTTTTATTGGAGTAATACATTTTATATGTAGTTGTATATTTATTTAATTTTATGTGTATGATTTACAATTTTTTTTTAAAGATTTTTCTAATACTAAAACTCGTGTATATTTGCGTCATGAATAGTAGTAGTATATAGAAAAACTTATTGAAGCAAAATAGATGCAAATGACCTCGAAAACAGTCACCGATTATTGTGAATGAATGGAATCTCATTGATCACATTTATACAACGAACCCGGCTGACCCAAGGGCGGCGGTCCTAAATTTTATCTAGCCCCTACCACACTTATTATAATCTATAGAACATTAATATCATACTATATACAATATATTATGACTTTTCTACAAGTTTAATTATATAAGGAAAACAATTCCCATCATAAATAGCACCAAGACTGCTATAAATGGTCGGGCGAGGTCTACCTGGGACGTAAGACAAATAACTGAGTATAGTTGGTTTTACTTACTTTTCAGATGCCCCGGTCATGATTCGAGACGTCGAATATCCTAATTTCTACATGCCACTTCACAGATTTCACCATTTTTATAACATAAATGCATCAGATTCACTTGTAACTTAAACTTATTCGAGCCCTTTGTTGGGCTCAAGCGCGCGTGCGTATTAACAAAACACGGAGTCGGGGCGGGTTTCAATGAATACCTACTGTGTTAGTGCTGCAGATGGCGTAAGGGTCGCGCACATCACACAAACTCATAACACGATTGGCCGAAATAACCAACGGCAATTTTGAAACCAATCAAAACGTCCCGCACAACCTTTCGCCAATGATGACGTTTTAGATATATGACAGCAACAAGGAAGCGCGTTTTTTTAAATATTCACTCACACTGATGATTTTTTTTTATATCTTTCACTCGGCAAACGTTGACTTGTAACACTTATTTGAATGTTACATGAGATAACTCACTGAGCACTGTATTTTATTAATAGAATATGTATATATTAAATAATATGTGATTTGATGATACATGCAGAAGCAGATAACCGAAATAGGTCACGTCCGCGTCGAGGGTACGCGCGTTACTGAATGGAACGTTGAAACCGAGCTCGCAATGGGCGCACCCCGTTCATGCACTGATCCATTGAAAAATAACTAGGTCAGGTCATTGCATCGTGGCCTAAATGCAGTTCGTTCGACCATTCACAAGGCAGGTCTTGCACGAGCCCCCGTCTATTTATATCTGCTCTATATTTGGCAGGTCATTCGCAGTAGACGTAAATGCAAGCCTCACGAATGTAGGTTACCTGATTTTTTTATTAAATCGGTTTATCTATGTGTTAGTGACGTCCGGAACTTTGACGTCATTCGTTATCGTTGCGTTATGAAGTACTTTTTTTAAATTTACATATTAATTTTCTTAAAATAAATTCGAATATTATCATTGTTAACGATATTATAATGTTCTTTATGCTGGGACTTACTCAAAAATCGTCGATGTAATTTTTTTAATAAAGAAACATTTGTCATCTTTATTTCACTTTAACTATAACTATAACTATAACACTTATTGACCTGTACAACATTATTTTATGTAAGATATAGCCGAAATGCAATGATGATGGTGGAGTGGATAGTGTGGCCAGATTCCGCGTTAATTGACGCGGGTTCAAACCCACCTATCTAACTCTAAAACCACCCTGAGCTTCCGGTGAAGAAAAACATCGTGAGGAAACCATAGCATGGTGGTAGAGGATTTTCTAATAATGCCCGTCTACCCAGACGGCTACCCAGCTACCCAGCTATCATCCTCAAGTTAGAAAACCTGTCGCCAGTATCTAGGTTTAGTGTATTTACCATCCTGGGACCACGTCGTCTCTTAAGATCAGGTGAGATTGTGTGTGCAAAGCACTGAGCCTATATCGTGTAAAAAAAAAAATGAAATAACTCTAAAAACATGAATAAATTATTCCTGATATCACTAAAGCAAAATCAGTGCCAAATAGTTTTAAGAATGTCTTATAATTCTTTTTTTTTTAATATCCAAGTAATCTAGCATCTAAGTAAATTTAGAAAAACAAATCTAATGACTTTTTTGAAAGTTTTAATGGTGAAATTAAATTATATAAATTTATAAATAATCATTTTGTAAAAACATATACAAAAGACGTGTTTTATTCCTGTCAATTTAAACAAATAAACAATTATTTTAAGTAATTTTGAAGCGATGGTGGCGCAGTTGGTAGTGTCCCCGGACTCAGCGTCAACGGAGGCGAGTTCGAGCCCACGTATCCACCATAAAAAATCAGCCTGAGCTTTCAGTGAAAGAAAACTTCTTAAGGACACCACAGCATGGTGGGAGAACATTTTCTAATAATGCCCGTCTGTGTAGCTACCACCCTCAAGTTTGAAAACCTGTCGCCAAATACTAATAGGTGTGTTCCGGCAGCATCACTTGAGAACCAGTATCTCTAGGCTTAATGTGTTTAGCATCCTGGACCACATTGTCACTTAACATCCGGTGAGATTGTGGTCAAAGCATTAAGACATTATACAATGTAAAAAAATTGAGAAATTAAATTTATAGCATTTTTAATTTACTGGGTTGTTTTACTTGGTAACCGTAAGATAACCGTAAGCCACTACGAAATACTTGCTCATGTATGTATGGTATATTACAGAGATCAAATATTAGAAAACTAAATACGAATCTCATTTATTTGTAAACAAAATTGATACCAATATTCGAGAATAAATGCTTTGATTTTTTTATTAATTCCGCTTCATAACTAGTCTGGTACAATACGTCTTATCAGGATGTCTGTGACACGGTCACAGCATGGTGGTAATGTGAACACATAATCAATATATAACCATCCATCCATCCATTAAACCGAAAGACGTCCACTGCTGGACTCGGCCTTGCGCCACCCGCATCCAGCAGACTGTAAGGAACCCTTTTTAAAGTTATACTTCTTTTGGCGCGTTAGGGAAAAATGATGAGAAAATTTTTTTACGATGCGCGCGCGCAACCTTCACGAAAAAACGACACCCTGAAGTTAGCTAGTCAACATACGATGAGCGCGCACACCGTCACTACCCTGAATTTAGCTATCAACGTTTTCTCTATTATTACGTCAAATAAGTATAACTTCATACGTGCGTACATAAGTACACACACATTTTTTTTATTAAAAAAAAACATTTAAGGCTAGGATAGTTAGCTAATTACATAATTCCGCAGAACTTTTTACACTTTTAACAGCCAAGTCAAGGTTCGTACCACTTTGGTAACCCTTGTGGTAGTTACCTTTTTGCGGATGAGTGTCCTCAGCACTCGCCCCCAAACTCACGGTGAAGCTGTAAAGGCCTTCCGATCAACAGCGTTAGCTACTTAGGAAAAAATTAAATCATAAACTGACTTTTCTACAATTTTAAAAGAAATTAGCGAAGTATTGTACTAACATGCTAATAATACTATTTTATCGAAGTACCATATATGTATTGATATCATCGAATAAGAAAAAATAATTTCAGGCAGTAACTTTTACAAATTCCGCAAACTTTCCGCAACCATATAATAAAAATTTTTGTAAACGAAATAATTCATGTGTGACATATACCTTTATTGGTAAAATTTCACATATTTTTAATATTTTTCTTGTAAGTTTGAGGTCCCTTAAAATGTGGAAGCTCATAAATCTATGTCTCTACAAAATATAAATATAAAGTTGAAGTGTCTGTTTGTATTGTTATAATAACAACTTTTAACTAAACACAAAATGAATGTATATACGATACCTTTACCTAAAATATAATTTTAAAATTTTTTGTATGTCTGTCTCTCAGTTTGTTCCGTTTAATCTTCGGAACGGCTGAGCCGATATTGACCGAACTATTTTTGGTAGATAGCTGAAGTTACTCCACGTAACTTAGGGTACTTTTGATTCTCGAAAACAGTTATGGTTCCTCGTAAATTAATTAAAACTTAGTGAAGAATATATGAAACACGGGCGCAGCCGCGAGCACACTACTAATACATAAATAAAATGATTACGTAGAGAACAAATAATGAATTCAAGATTCAGACAAATATCGAATAAGAAATAGTATATGTGTAATATAAATTCGATATTTATTTTGCTAGATCTAGATAAACGACGACCTTTTCTTGGACATCAAGTTAATTAGTAACTGCGAAGGAAAATATGACTAATCAATCATGAACGATTGAGAGGTTTTCTTACAGCGTCACAGCCTATAATTTGGAATAGCCATAACACCGTGGGCTAGTTGTGTGAAAAAAAAAACCCACGTCTTCCTTCCAAGACAGACCTTTATTGAGCAGTGAAGCATTTACAGGTCCATCCATCCATTAATAATAAGGACGTTAATTACGTTAACACAAAGACACTCTTTTGTCATAAATGTCTTATGAAAACATTTTTAACCGCGATGAGCGATTTTTGGTAACGGCAAAACTTATGGGTTTGCATCACCGACAAGCTATGACCGCGTTACAGACATTCTGCGTCTGTGTGTGTGACGTGTAGAAAAATGAATCTATACTCTCGCTAGACCCAAGACGTGTCTTGGTCCCCAACTGGGGAGGCTTTGGACGTCGCCGCAAGCGCGACACAGTGACACTGACCATGCATCAAGCATTACACGCACAGCACTGCATACACACTCCTACACATAACACGCAGGTACATAGGTCCTGTAAGGAACCTTTTTTTTTATTAAGAAATAAAAAAAATGTAGGGTTTAGCTAGGTTCAAATTCCGCGGGAATTTTATAACATAGGTAGCGGCCAAGCTGAGGTTTGAACCCTTGAACTAGTTACCTTTGGCGATGAGTGCCTGAGTGCCTTCAGCACTCGCTCCCATAGTCACGGTGAAGCTGTAAAGGCCCTTCCGGTCAACAGCATTAGCTATGATAGAAAAAAAAAATACATTGAAGTTTCTTTTTGTAATATAAAAATAAAAACTTTTTACTAAATGTATATGAATGTATTATATACGATACATAAATGAAAAATACGATTTTGAAAATTCTTGCCTCTCTGTTCCAGTTAATCTCCGTAACGGGGGAACCCATTTTGACGGAACTCTTTTTTGGCAGATAACTGAAGATATTCCATAACTTAGGCTACTTTTATTTGTCGAAAATAATTAGGGTTCCATGTATAAAAATTGAAAACCGAGAAATTGTAAAAAAACACGATTCTATTATCAGTTTTACTGGCGAGTGCTTGATTTTAAGAGAAATATCTTTGGGTTTTCTTAGTATAGAAAAAAAATGTGCACACAGTGTTAGGGCGTTTTTTTATCATTCTTATGTGGGTAAACGGAGATACCGGGATTCGCGGCACGGAGTGCGCGGGTGAACAGTTACAAAGGTTCTCTTTCGGACGACGCCACGATTTTAATGGTGTATTTCAATAATTATATATTTATTTGATATAGACATTATTTTCACTTTTCTTTGGTCGCTGTGTGTATGGGATTGTGTCGGTGCACCGCAAACAGGGGCTGCAGTGATTCAGGTTAGTGGTTTACTCCATAGGGTTTGGTGAAAACGTCTGAATTAAAGTGTACGAACCAGGTCATCTTTGGTTATTATTATTTGGAATTTCGCGTATACACACAGTAAGTACTCGTATGTAATAAAAAGAAACGATTCATTTTACAATATTTTCAATATTGTTGTAATTATTTGCGTCGAAAAATTTGATTTTATTAAATTAATTTCCTCATATTTGATCTCTGCAATACTTTTTTTATTATGCGGTATAGGCTTTGACCAGAACCTCACCTGATCTTAAGTGACGATGTGGTCCAGGATAGTAAAAACATTTAGAGACTTTTTCTCAAGTGATGCTGCCGGTACACAATTATATAGGTATTTGGCGACAGGTTGTCTAACTTGAGAATCTAAAGAGTAATATACATTCTATTTTGGTAAATCATATTATGGTGTGTAAAATAAGTACGTTCATATTTTTTTAATTTTTATGATTAAATCATAAATCTAACTCGTATCTCTTATTAGATATTGATAACCGACGGTGAGAAACCTTTCCTTTATTTTTATTGTTTATTATTATATTGTTTATTAATAAAACAGTAAAATTATTACGAAGTTGCAACAAAGCAGGCAGGGGTTGCTTGTCGCTCCCGGTATAGGCTGCTAAGAGGGTTTACGGAATGGGGAGAGTCATGATTGGGTGGAGTGTGGATCGAGTTCATCTGCTGGCGACTGATGCCTCTGCGTTGTTACCGGTGCATAAGCTTGGGTCACACCCGCCTACTCTACCCCTCGGGACTTGATAGGGGTCACATGATTTAGCTGTAGAGGCGTGGGTCATAAGGCCGAGGCTTGCATTGCCGAAAAAGCCGCTCTGCGCCCTCTCTGCGGCGAGGATGGTGGAGGACATAGTCACCTCGAATCCTCATGTAGGCTAAGTGCCGACGGAAGTGGAGTCCGGGTACCGTCCGTACGATATCTGGACTTCATCACACTTCTGACTCAAGAGGGGAAGGGGAAAAGGAACTTTTCATTGCACAAGGAAAGCCGTCGGGATGACAGTTTTCGCTGGCCGGGACTAGTCCTCTACGTGATTAGAGGTCTGGCATTTTTGCAATGCATATGGAGTACTGTGTTGCTTCATTCTGACGGTAGAGGCGGTCACTCATAGATGTTTAGTTGGTAGTTGCAGGGTTCTCTAGTGTAGTCCCACACTCTTTTTCCAGCCCCCGTATAGGCAAACCGTGAAAACGAAATCCCCGATGTAAAAAAGGTGGGCACAGATTCGAACCCACCTAAAATGAACTTGAGTTTTCGGTGAAGGAAACCATAGCATGCTGGTAGGGTATTGTCTAATAATGCTCTCCTGAGTAGCTACCACCTACAAGCTAGAAAACCTGTCGCCAAATATCAACATGTATGTTCCGATAGCAACAATTAAGAACGAGTAGTTTACAGGTTTAGTATGTTTCCCATTCCAGACGACATCGTCACTTAACATCAGGTGAGATTGTGTGTACATTATAAAACAAAAGCAATCTAGATACATTTCGGAACGTTTAAAATTGTATTTTCTGGCGGATCGATTCAATCAAAATCAAAATCAAAATGTATTTATTCAATTTAGGCCCTAAGAAGGCGCTTATGAACGTCTAAAAAACACTACCACCGGTTCGAAAAACAACCCAGTCGAGAAGAGCCGGCAAGAAAAACTCGATCTGGTTCTTTTTTTTCTTAAATGTAATGCATATCATTTTTTTTGTCATATAAAAAACTATACAAATCGTAGTTTTAATAATGTTAGTGGAAGCACAGAGATGTGGGTTATTTCCAGACATCACTATCGTTCACGTAATGATCCACCCTGTAATAACCTTTTGAGATTAAAACTTGCTTGACATAATACTTGAACTTATTGTCAGGTAAATCGGTAATGTTACTTGGGATCTTATTGTAAAACCGAATACTATTACCTATAAAGCTTTTATTACACTTACTTAACCTAAAGCGTGGGACGGCCAACTTGTCTTTACTTCTAATATTAAAATTATGACGATCATTCACTAGATCTAGCTTGTCTAAATTTTTACGAATATGCATTAAGTTATCGAAGATGTATTGGGAGGGCAAAGTTAGGATATCATATTCTTGAAACTAGTTCTTTAGAGATTCGGGAGGTCCCATATTATATATTGCTCGAACAGCTCTCTTTTGTAACGTAAAAATGGTGTCTACCTCTGCTGCTGTACCCCACAGCTAAATACCGTAAGACATTAAGCTATGAAAGTAAGCAAAGTAGACTAACCTAGCAGTAGCAATATCCGTCAACTGGCGAATTTTTCGAACCGCAAAAGCAGCGGAACTAAGCCTTCCTGCTAAAGTTTTAATATGCGGACCCCATTGTAACTTATTATCAAGTGTGATACCTAAAACAGAGTTTTGTCAACTAAGCCTACTAAATTCCCTTCTATCTCTAACTTACAATCAATATGTTGCACATTGGGCAACATAAATTTTGTGCATTTCGTTTTCTTAGTGTTAAGAAGTAAATTATTTAAGGCAAACCATTTGGAAATGTTTGCTAGTGTATTATTTAAGTGCCTAATCTCTGAATTTTTTCTTTTTACTTTAAATATAAGTGAAGTATCGTCTGCAAATAGAACCATATCAGCTGAGTTATTAACCATTAGCGGTAAGTCATTAATATAAACCAGGAATAAAAACGGTCCCAAAATCGACCCCTGCGGCACACCGATTCTAACTAATGATCCAGTGGAGGTAACCCCATTAACATTTAACAATAAGGAGAGAGATTCAAAAGTTCGTATTAATATTCCCGAGATAGTATTAATTCTACATATACAAGCACCGTAATTATTATGTTTAAGTCCACATCCATCCATTCAACCGAAAGACGTCCACTGCTGGACATAGGTCTCCCCCAAAGATCTCCACGACGACTGATCTTGCGTCACGCGAATTCCCGCGATCTTTACCAGGTCGTCGGTCATGCTTGTGGGGGGCCTACCCACGCTACGTCTTCCAGTGCGTGGTACGCATTCGAGAACCCCTTGGCCCCATCGGACATCGGTTCTGCGCGCAATGTGCCCAGTCCACTGCCACTTAGGTTTAGTAATTCTTCGGGCAATGTCGGTTACTTTGGTTCTTCTGAGGATTTCCTTATTCCTGATTCGATCACGCAGTAAAACTCAAAGCATAGCCTTTTCCATTGCCTTTTGAGGAACTTTGAGCTTCCTTATTAGGCCCATTGTAAGCAACCATGTCTCAGTGTCGTATGTCATCATTGGCAACACACACTGTTCGAAGACTTTCGAACGCGACTCAGCCAAGTTGGATTCGACGCTTAATCTCTTTTTCGAAGTTGGATCTACCTAACTGGACGTTTTATCCCAGGTATAGATAACTGTCAACAACTTCGAGCGTAGAGTCACCGATTTTTATAGGAATTGCCACAGATAAGTGAATAAGGGAGATATGGCAAGAAGGCGTGTTGGGTACGAGCGCACCTTGCCTAAAGTGGACTTGATGCATGTTTTTGTCTATAGTCGAAATTATACTGTGCACTATTTGACAACTCTCGATTTTTAATCAAATCAATCAAAAATCAAAATCAAAATTTATTTATTCAATTTAGGCCCTAAGAAGGCGCTTATGAACGTCTAAAACACTACCACCGGTTCGGAAAACAACCCGGTCGAGAAGAGCCGGCAAGAAACTCGATCTGGTTCTTTTTTTTTTCATAAATATAATATATATATCATTTTTTTTGTCATATAAAAAACTATACAAATCGTAGTTTTTAGTGGAAGCACAGAGATGTGGGTTATTTCCAGACATCACTATCGTTCACGTAATGATCCACCCTGTAATAACCTCTTGAGATTAAAACTTGCTTGACATAATACTTGAACTTATTGTCAGGTAAATCGGTAATGTTACTTGGGATCTTATTGTAAAACCGAATACTATTACCTATAAAGCTTTTATTACACTTACTTAACCTAAAGCGTGGGACGGCCAACTTGTCTTTACTTCTAGTATTAAAATTATGACGATCATTCACTAGATCTAGCTTGTCTAAATTTTTACGAATATGCATTAAGTTATCGAAGATGTATTGCCATGAAATGCCACGTTGTTCTGTGTTTGTTTGCAAAGATACTGATTGTAGTTTAAATTAGGTGAAAGGTGGTATCTCATTTGAGACGTAAGTATTAAAATATTATCGTTATTCGTATAATAATCAATAAAACATTATTTCGTGAAATTCAAACATGGTAAAAATACTGAGTCACTTATTTTCGATAGCACAAAAAAAACGGTAGCTGGCTTAGTACAAAACGATTTTAGAATCATCATCTGGTCTAACTGCGCAATGGATGAGTGGTATACAATACTCTCAGTAACGCGATAAGTTCGTGGTGCGATCGCTGCCGACATCCATTAATTAGAGATGTGGCATCATGAAAGCTCTCGATATTTTTTACGACCAAACATGGATTCATTACATTCATTTATTCGTTATATACAATTTTTTATTTTTATTTTTTCGCTACTTAATTTGTTTATAACCATGCAAAAATGTATTAAAATACAGTCACTTCATCTTTATGTCAATATAATTAATAAATATCGAGTAGATTGAGAAATAAGAAACACCTCGAAAACAGAAACTACGCCTATTGATTTCTGTAAAAGAAAATGTAATTAAATAGTAAAAATCACACATTAAAAAAACTGCAAAAGAAAACTAGCAGGTATTGAAAAAGAATAACTGATTTAAAAGAAAATCTTAATAAAAATACTGCATTAGTGCTGATAATGATAAGCATTTAGAAAACCTTGGAAATACAGAATATTTCATTTCAACTTTAATAAAAATCTAAGCAGCAAATAATAAAATATAACTAAAATTCACTACAAAGAAAATTTTCATATCGATTAACACTAGCAACTCTAGTTGTGTACGTGTGCTCATTTAGTTACTGTAGGTACGTGCTTATGCCCCTCCTTCTTATGCACGTGTGCGGTTAGGCAGTTAGTTAGTTTATTAGTGTTTTTGTAATATTCTTAGTGTGCGTGAAAAATATGAACACATGTGCAATACTTATAGTTTTTGTGTTGCGTTAGTGAGACATTAGAACACGAACATTTATTATTTCAAGGCATATCTTGTTCACTTATCTGTGGAGTTGGCACAACATGGACATTAGACATGATTTTCTTCTTGTCCATGTTCATCTTAAGGCCAACTCTTTCGGAGGGTCTACTAAGGTCACCGAGCATCTTACTTAGGTCTTCTGTGGTCTCAGCCATGACTACAATATCATCAGCAAAGCGGAGGTGTGTTGTGCACTCGCCGTTTATGTTGATGCCAAGCCCTTTTCAATCCAGAACCTTGAAAACATCCTCGAGTGCAGCGGTGAACAATTTTGGAGAAATAACATGTCGTAGTAAATCATTTTGTAGTAAATTGGTAGACAACAAGCAATATTTTGAAATTTAATCACACTGGTTACCAGAAAGATAGTGGATAGCCTATTTTGTTATCTTAAGAGGTTGTGTTCAACTCCCCACTCCACATGAGAGCAGCTTATTTTTTTTTCTAAAGTTTGAGATACGTAAACAAGGGAGATATGCCTTGAAATAATAAATGTTCGCGTTCTAATGTCACCACGGTACGCCTACCTATTTCACTAAATAAACACAGAAACTGTAAGTATGGCACACATATTCATATTTCTAACGCACACTAAGAAAGTTACAAAAACACTAATAAACTAACTAACTGCACTCGTGCAAAAGAAGGAGGCGCATAAGCCCGTACCTACAGTATTAAAATTAAGCACACGTACGCAACTAGAGTTGAAAATGATAATCGATATGAAAATTTACTTTGTAGTGAATTTCTGTTATATTTTATTATTTGCTGCTTAAATTTTTATTAAAGTTGAAATAATATATTTCGTATAAAAATATTATATTACAAATACGGTTCAATAAATAATAATTATATGTGTCTGCATAAAGTCCAATATTCAAATGTTTTCAAAGGTAATTAGCACAAATGTAGTATTTTTTCTTAACATTTCTTTTAAACCAATTATTCTTTTTCAAAACCTGCTAATTTTCTTTGCCGTTCTTAATGTGTGATTTTTGCCACAAAATTACATTTTCTTGTATAGAAATCAATTGGCGTAATTTCTGTTTTCGAGATGTTTCTATTATTTCTTTGTTTTCTTGGTTACCTGGGTGTTCCAATATGTTATTTTTTGATCTTGCCAATATTTATTAATTATGTATTGATATATACATAAAGTGACTGTACAATTTTTCATGCATTTTTGCTTATTATAAGCATAAAACAATTTAAGTTGATAAAATAATAAAAAAAAATGTGTAATATAAATAAATAAATGTAATGAGTCCTTTAAGGTAGATATCGTCGTATAAAAATATCGAGAATTTTCATCATGTCACATCTCTAATTCACGGACGTCGGCAGCGATCGCACCACGAACGTATCACGTTACTGAAAGTATCGTATAGCCAATCATCCATTGCTCGGTTAACCCACATGGTTAATTAATCGATTTGTATTAAGCCAGCGACGGTTTTTGTGCTATTAAAAATAAGTGACTCAGTATTTTTACTATTTATGAACTTTACAAAATGGTGTTTTATTGCTTATTATATGGATAATGTTAATAATTTAGTACTAACATGTGAAATGAGATACCATCTTTCACGTAATTTACACTATAACTAGTATTTTAGCAAACAAGGACAGGACAACGTGACATTTCGTTACAAATCGAGAGATATGAAATGGCGCACAGTATAATTTCGACTAAAGACAAAAACAACATCAAGCTCATTTTAGGCAAGATGCGCTCGCACTCAACACGCCTTCTTACCATATCTCCCTTATTCACTTATCTGTGGCTCCACACCTCAATAGCAAAGTTTTTACTTTTTGTATTTGTTTGTGTGTGTTTTCATGAGTGTTGTATGATTATATTATGGAAAGATCTAACCAAATTACTATCTCGTTCCGCTGAACGATGATAGCAGAAGGTCACCACGTATGTGAATCAGCCTCAGGTTCTCATCCAAACTGGTGTGTAGGCGATACGGCCGGCCTGCTGCTATTTTTAAAAAAAAAATCGTAATTATATTTTCTGCTCAGATTTTAGTATATATTTTGTTACTTGAAATGATATTTACTAATAGAAAAAAAAAAAATCATCATTATCGTGTTTCCTTCCTTACATCCTTAAACTTACATAATATAAAAGACGTCTGTCTTTCTTAATTGCTTTGGGCACGTGAAGAGGAACCAAGAAGATTGACGAAACACATTTACAAGGTGATAGAGATTCGGTAAACCGGTAAGGGATCGTTCAAGTATTACGTAACGCAATTTTTGAAGATTTCTAACCATCCCCTCCCCCCATGTAACGCGTTGAAAGTCACAATTATGTGGCGTAAAGTACCGGATTGTCACTAATATACCTATGTTATAAGTTAATCGCGTTAATAATATTTATCAGCACTTGACCTTTTTTTTTTTTCTTTTTTTGACCTAATATGTTTTTACTGCTAATCATACATTTAATAACGTCGTTTTGACCTGACAGACTTGGCCTGTCCTTAAGACATCTTTGCTTTATCCGCCATTGTTCTTCACATGTATGAAACCGTAGTATAACGCAGCTATCCAAAGTGCTGTATTTTTTGTTACCTACTTTACTGGAGTGATGAGAAAAACTATCATATCTGTTGATAAATCCATCATTCCATTTGAAATTTGGAAAAAAAGTTAAAAAAAAACGCAACGCGTAGTTCAAACCCGCCTCCCGCGCCTGTAACGCATCGTAACGTTTTAGAAGACACCCCTCCCCCCCCATCCGTCCAAATACGTTACATAATACTTGAACGGACCGTCCTAAGCAAACGTATCTCGATCAGATCGAAAACGTTCTAGAGAAAGAGCGCAGTCAAAAGTATCCGTAACCAAAGACTTTGTATGAAAATAGAAGAAGCGACTCTGCCTCAGTGGTGCAGTTGTATTACGGTACGACTGTTGTTCTGAGGTCTCGGGTTCGATTCCCGGGTCGATTCAAGTGATATTGGGTTTTTCTACTAAGTATCATCCCGGAGTCTGATATTTGTGCCTGATATGGCGACAGGCTCGCCCCTTGTCATATCTGGGACGGAACTAAGCTCGGTGAAATGTAGATGGTGTAGTTCGCTATTTCAACTCTGCTTAAACCTTCGGGGATAACAGGCGTGAGATTATGTTATGTATGTTTATCTAGAAGAAGCGAAAGACGTGTGTCAGAGTAGTATCAGGTGGAAGGATGTAATCTCTGCCTACCCTTATGGGGGAGAGGCGTGATGTTGTGTATATATTTGAAATGTGTATTAGTAGACTATGTATTTGACCACAGACTCACATGTTAAGAGGATATCCTAGCGGAATTTATTCCATACAAACATAGTACCCTGTTTCTTCTTGGGTAATAACATTATGGTAAATATTTTACATCAAATAATATATATCCACCACCGCCATACCCGTACGTTTTGAATTTTTCCATAAATTAATTATTGTAGAATTTAGGAGCCTATGAAAATGAAAAAAAAATGCTCGATTTTCATCGCCATTTTCAGACGTTCGTCAAACAAATTTGAAGGATAAAATTAAAAATGCAACGTACAGGCATAGCCAAAGTCTTTATTATTCTAAAACTGAAAGAAAATTAAAAATGGGTTCAGTTTTGTAGGAGGAAACATGGTACTACGAAGTGATGTTTTCGTCTATTTTGCATACGGTAAAATCAGCCCGAGCTGCAGTTGTTTCTTTCGTGTCTTATAACTCTTTCTTTGGGGCGCAACACGATAGCAATAGACTTATCGCCTCACGAAATGTACTCTTCGTCCACATCAAATTATATACATCAAACACTGGCTGTAAATGCCCTTCCGGTCAACAGCGTTAGCTAGTTAGAAAAAAAACCTAAGCTTTCGAGTAGGTAATACTTTAGGAACATAAATGCTCACCTTCATACTGGAGGATGGTAATTACTATACAAATGTTTGAAGGATGTTAATTTGCCAGATGGTCACTAGAAATACTATCCTCCACTAGAAGCTCATCATCTTCACCTATTTTTGTGGTCATATAATTTTTGTTTCACATCAACGCTGCTGTGGAGCGATCGAGGCGCACCCTTTCAAAGCGTAGGTAAATATTTCAAACAGATAATGATTTTTCCGTAGCACTGGGTGTGTCCAACAAAAAAAGTAATATAACTCTACATTTAGTTCCATCGTAAAAGGTCTAGATGGGACTAGTGTCAATTATGATGTCTAGTTGGTGAAAGCCGCTGCCTAATACTAGATGTTTCCACTATAGTTTATTTAATTCCAGATTTATTATATTTTTTAAATATCTACTTAGTATTTAAATATAAATCCCGTCAGTGTTTGTCCGTGATAAGCTCCTAAACTACTCGACTTGAATATTTTTATTTCAAACTAGCTGCTCTCCGCGGCTTTAACCGCGTAGTTGCCGTTCCCGTGGGATTTTCAGAATAAAAACTATCCTATCACTCCCTGGATTTCAAACTATCCAGTCGTTTTTATGTTTATTCGTTACATACAAGATACAAATCTTTCCTCTTTATAATATTAGTATAGATGAAAACGTCTTGCAAACTAAATTATTATAAGTTCCAAAGGTGTTTAACAGATAGCAGTGTTAGAAGTTTATTAAGAATTGTGAAATTAATCTCCCATTTTTCTACGTGGTTGAAATCTGCTCCTTGAACGTACGGACGTCTGCAAAAATCTCGGTTAATGGCGGGTTGGCGACCTCTGTATGCGCGCGGACGAGCGCGTCCGGCGCTACGGCGTCTGACTCGGTTCGGGTGCGCTGCACGCGCATTCTCTACCTCCTTTGCAAGCATGATTTTTTTTTTTTTCGAACCTAGCTAATGCTGTTGACCGGAAGGGCCTTTACAGGTTCACCGTGACTTTGGGGGCGAGTGCTGAAGGCACTCAGCCCCAAAAAGGTGACTAGCACAAGGGCTACCAAAATGGTACGAACCTCGGCTTGGCTGTCACTGGAGTGTAAAACTCTCTCGCGAGTTTGATCCTAGCTATTCCCTACATTTTTTTATTAACATAAAAAAAAAGGTTCCTTACAGGACCTATGTACCTGCGTGTAGTGTGCAGGAGTGTGCTTGCAGTGTTGTGCGTGTAATGTTTTTTTTTTTATTTATCACTGTATCGCGCTGGCGGTGACGTCAAGAGCCTCCCCAGTTGGGGAACGAGACACGTCTTGGGTCGCCGCCTGAGGGGACCGGAGAGTGTGCGGTAGTAAAAAATTAGCCGCCTGTCCCCGGCGGCGGGAGGGAATGGCGGTTACGCGAGCGTGGGCGCTGGCACGCATACTGAATCGGTTGAAAAGGAAAGATTCTATTTTTGCACGTGATATTAACATCGGGATCGGTGAGAACGTTACGCGGTCTCCGAAACCGTTTCGGAGCTAGCGGGTCGGAGGAGTGCAATGCATGATGAACTCGAAACAGAAAGAGACCACCATTACGAGCGGTGGTAGGGAGAGGTCCCTACCAACATCGGAGGCCAGGTTCCTGAGGACTCCTTCCACGGGGGACACACAACCAACGTGTGCTCGATGTTGTTGACGACTCAGCCATCACAGTGATGACAACTAATCCCCTCGTTGTCTGTCTAGTTGCTTTTTAAGTTTTTCGTATTAGCCCAAGAGTCCTTCGTTAATTTATAAAGGTTGAAAGTTTCTCTATGTATGCCTCCAAGATAGGTCAGAACGATCCCAGAATATGAAACTTGAGTAATGGTGGTTTTGGCAGATAACAGGTACTAAACGTGTAAAAATTGCTCTTAAATTCGTTACATAGCTTAACAGTAGTAAACTTATAACTATGGAAACCATACATTTTCATGATAATATTATTAGGTACAATTAAGTTATTTTATACTAGCTGTGCCCGCGACAAATTCATATAATTATATTCTAATAGACAGCCTATATTCTCCCTCTAGATGCAATCTATAAACCAGCCCGTCCTTCCGTTCGACCAGGGCACCTCCCAAACAGCCTTCCCAGTGCAATAGAAAGCCCTTATTCATATCCCCATGGTTTGGCAATGCAGCAGTGCCCAGACCCCGCCGAAACTATGCATTCATCCATTCTTGCCTGAATGGCGGCCTACACAGCATACTTATCATGTTATGATGAGGCCCAAACACCGGAAGTAAGATCAAACCGTTCAGAAGGCAGCGCACGCAATATTATAGAATTTTGGTCGACTTCAATTACGTTTATTGTGATTAACTATTGAAAATATATTTACCAAAATAAAAAGTAGTCTATATATGTATAATATACTTTTCTAAAATTTACCTAAAAAAAATTCTAAATCAGATCAGTAGTACCGAAGATTAACCCTGACGTCTAAACTTACAAAACTTTATATCTTTATAATATTAGTATAGATGTTATTATGCATAAACTTCATTATGGTTTTCACTATATTATGTTTTTTTTAATGTATCTATAAACGGTAGATAGATGTTACTATAAACTACTACCATACAAAATTTCATCGAAATCGGTTCAGTAGTTTTTTGCGTGATTGGCGAACAAATTGTTAAAACTTACAGACAGACAAGCAATATTTTTTTTGCCTTTTATTATTATAGTATTATTTAGTAGAGATTATCTATGTGCTTGTAATGTTTCAAGAGTCCAAATTATTAAGAAATAAGTATAGCGCCATCTATGAACAATTGTCAGAAATACATATAATTTATTTTAATGTAATTTAAAGTTATGTTGATTTAATTTAGTTTTATTTCTGCTCATTTCACTATTAATTTATAATACTATTAAGCGAACACATATTTATTATATAAATTTATAAAAATGTATTCTAAATGTGAATACAGATTATATAATACACTCATACCAAATTCCATCCTATTCGGTCCATTAGTTTTTGGGTGATTGGGGAACAAATGAATGAACAGACACATTTTTAAAACCATCGAAATTTTGTTGTCTATCAGTATAGACAACTAAAAATATAAATATATAAGTATAAATTTAAATAGAAGGTGAGGGAAAATGAGGGTTCAGTGAACCCTCTCATTATATTTTTAATATCTTCAATATACAGATTTCGTCCCTCCAGCCTTTTATTATAAGCATAGATTTAACTTATACAATATGTTCATATGAAAACATCCACATACATACGTGAGAGACGTACACCTTCAACAATAAACGTAACTCATTCTACTTATCGGCGAATAAGTCGACTGCAGGGAACTGAACCAATAAGCGGTCAAAATGACCGAGTATTCGTATGAGCACAGAGTTGGTATGCGGATGTTTTTTTTATGGAATAGGGACAAACGAGCAAGCGAGTCACCTGATGGTAAGTGATCACCGCCGCCCATGGATACCCACAACACTAGAGAAATCGGAGCTGTGACAGACCGGTTCACTCAACAAATCGTGCCGGCGTATATCTCTATATACTTGTTCGGTACAAAGATGCGACATACTTTAGAAATATCGCATATACAATCAGTTACCTCTCAGAGGCATATCATCTTTTCAAATGTCCTGGTAATTACGCCTTGAACCATTCGAGTTAAACCAAAACATGCCTGGTAATAACTTTATTGGATATAAGAACGGGTAATAACAATAATATGTTTTCTTATAAAGACACCGCAAGGCCTTCTGTATTTTTCAAGAAGGAGGGAATACGGGTTCTCGTGTGGATTCCAAACGATGCTAACAAAGTATATTTTGTTCTCCCATTGAAAAGGTAAATCAAGTAAATTAAGAATAATAAACATTTTTAATTTTTAACATTTATTACATTTTATACACAAAACACATATCATTATAAGAAATAAATAACTGCATTTGTAAAGATCATTATAAATTATTAAAATCCGGTGGTGGTGCTTTAGTGGCCTGTGCGATGGCCGCCTTCTGAAGGTCGTCACCTTGGTTCATCACCGAGTTCAATAATCTCTAAGAAATAAAATAATCCATTAAAAACATTAGATTTTTTTTTTCTACCACACCAGTGAAGCGATGACGACGCAGCGAGCAGTGCGGCCGGATTCTGAGTCGAGCAACGCGGGTTCGAACCCACGTCCTGTCCAACTCTAAAATCGGCATGAGCTTTCGGTGAAGGAAACATTGTGAGGAAACCATAGCCTTGTGGTAGGGGGTATTCTAATAATGCCCGCCTGGGTAGCTACCACCCTCAAGTTTGGAAACCTGTCGCCAAATACCAATAGGTGTGCTCCGGCAGCATCACATGAGAACCAGTATCTAGGCTTAGTGTTTACAACCCTGGACCACATCGTCACTTAACATCAGATGAGATTATAGTCAAAGCAATGAGTATATATCGTGTAATTTTTTTTTTATAAAAAACTATAACGAGTACCGTAGGACAGTTTTGAAGGTAATTAATCTATGACGAACTTTCGTGACTACTGCTCTGGTAAGTTATACTGTATATTTATTACCGAAGGGTATTCCGCGAAAAAAATCAAAAGAAACTTACGGGGAACTCCCGCAATGGCTACTGGTCCAGAAACCCATCTTAGAGACATTTATAAAATACGATGCAAACAAATAAGAATTTATATCTGTCTGTTTGTTCCGGCTGATCTCCAGAAGGGCTGAATCAATTTAGATAGGACCTTTTCTGGCAGATAGCTTAAGTTATAAGGCGTAAATTAGGCTACTTTTATTTTTGGACATTAATTAGGGTGCCACGTAAAAAAAAAAAATTAAAACCCAAACTTTTGTTAACAAAATCCGATTCAACAGACATATTTACTGGCAAGTGTTTGAATTTGTGAGCAATATATATTCTTTCTAATTCTTGTATACCTAAAAATAATCTAGGGCCTGTTCAAAAAATAGGTTCCATTCGTTTACAATATCATCATTTAAAAACTATATTACACAGGGAATAATTGTACCGAATAGAAATAATCATACGCGAGCGGAGACGCGGGACCAGCTAGTGTTATTATACATAATAATAAACATATAATTTGCGGTTACAGTATTTATGTTTCACGTCAAAGCCGCCATAAAGCGTCGGTATTACTTCAACCAGCTATTAATTTTTAAGCTGACTTGGGTGTGTTCAGTAAAAAAAAAAGTATTCTACAGTTAGTTCCATCGTAAAAAGTCTAGATGACACTAGTCGTGATGTCTACAGTTTGTACTTAATAGCTGCACTGTAGTTTATTCAATTCGGTAATAATTATATTACTTAAATAAACGACCTAGTTAATAAACGGCGTCAAACCGTTGTGTTTCAGACATATAACATAATTCCTTACAAGACGTATGTTAATAAAACGTAATATAGTACATACGATATGCTCCAAGCCCTGGTCATTGGGCCGGCTCTGCGAGTAAACCAGGCTGTGTTTAGTAGTCTGTACTGCAACGGGACTCTTCCCCGCAATATCTACAGCTACATCTAACACGTGGTTTAACGCCCTGTTATAAATATTACATGTACACGTTAAATGTACCCAAGAGGAGCCTTGTATTAAAAAAATATCCAGAGACACAGTGGCGTAACTATAGGGTGGTAGAGTTGGCAAAATGCCACGGGCCCCGGTCCGTTGGGGCCCGGAGCGCGAATCCATGAGCTTTGAAGTATCCTAACATTTTAAACAAAATTTAGTAAAAATTATAAATACAACTAAAGTTAGACGCAACTAAAAATTTAAACGCTTTAGTGATTAGTTTAATGATTTTTAGGCAAGCCCCATTATTTGCCACAGGCCTTATCAGATGGCGTAGTTACGCCACTGCCCTCTAGTTGCACAAAAGAAACAAAAATGCTCACATCGATTACAAATAAGTAATTACTTCCAATCAGTGCTACTAAAAATCGATTTAGAGAAACAATTCAATTATATTATTATACTTTTACGCTAAACTTAATATATCTAATAATTATAATTGAAGACGCATTTAGTATTCCATATTTTCTGCCTCTATTGATAGTGACGGTAACGACAAGTCTGATAGAAACTTTAAAACTGTGCGGCCTAAAAATTAAATTAGATATATTTTTTTGTTTACATTGGTCTGGGCCCCGTGGTCCGGTGGCCCCATATTATAAGGAAAGGAATGTCAAACGGCGTTTATTCCACACAAACGTATGCCTGTTTCTTGCCTGGATAATTATTTATATAATACTATTCGCGACAGGCGACAGGTCTCTGCCGTGATTTGTGACTCCAGGATGCCCCTTAAATTGAAGGGCAGGATATATAAGTCCATCATAAGACCTGTCACATTGTATGGATCAGAATACTGGGTTAGTAAGAACATGGATGAGAAGCGATTACATCTAGTTGAGATGGATGTGTGGTGTCACAAGAATGGATATAATAACGAATGAAAGTATAAGAGGGAGTTTGAAAGTTGCGCCAGTGGGAGAAAAGTTGAAAGGTTCTCGTTTGTAGACATGTTATAAGAAGAGAAGAAGCGCATGTGGGTAAAATAGTAATTAATATGAATGTCGAAGGATGGAAAAGTAGAGGAAGGCCAAAGAATGTGTGGATGAAGTGTATAAGAAATGATATAAAAAAGAAAAAGGAGTAAATGAAGAGATGACAGCTGATAGGGACGTGTGGAAAAAAAACATACTGCGCCGACTCCAACTGAGTTGGGAATAAGGCATGAGAATGGTGATGACATTATCTATCTTCTATAGAAACATCGTGCAACCGTCCCGACCCGCCCGTTGTGTGGCGAAACCATTATTAGATATAGATGTTACGATTTTACGACATTTCCGAGCATGTATCCTTTTAGTAGATTTTGAAAGAAATGAAATTTTGAGACAAAAGTAGAGACGATGGTAGCTATGCCCCTGGTCAGAAATATCCATACATACTAAGTACAAACATGTGTATTAATAACTCACGTCTGTTTATCCGGAAACAGTTTGCTGACGAGCCCAATGTGTAACGCTTCTTTCGCGTCAAACCTCCGACCCGTGTAACACAACTCCCTCGCAACAGACGTGTTGTTTACAACCTGCATACACCCAGACATGTATTACCAGATCCCGGAATAACTATAAACGAAATTTCAATAATCTTTAATTTAAAAAAAAATGTAATCCTATAGTAGATAACTGAGATATATTTGCGCAACGTTTCACAACTTTTATAACCCATTGTAATTTTTTTTCATAGATATTCCTAAAGTTATTATCATAATTATAAATTAGTTATAATATATTTGCCAAAGTTGTGAATGCCTGTAATGGTTACGCAAATCATAATTAGATTTATATATTTGAGCGGAAAATGTATATGTGCAGTTGTGTACTGTTTGTGTTGCCTTTGTATAACAAATATATACAATGGTCCTGGGTTCGAGCCCACCTATCCAACTCTAAAATCAGCCTGAGCTTTTCGGTGAAGGAAAACATCGTGAGGAAACCATAGCATGGTGGTAGGGGATTTTCTAATAATACCTCCCTGGGTAGTTACCACCCTCAAGTCTGAAAACCTGTCGCAAAATACCAATAGATGTGTTCAGGCAGCATCACTTGATAAACAATACCTCTAGGATTAATGTGTTTACCATCCTGGACCACATTGTCACTTAACATCAGGTGGTAAAGCACCGAGCCTATACCGAGTAAGGAAAAGAGTATCACAAACACCTGACTGCGATCTTCAATCCGCCTGCCAAGGGTGGTGATTATGGCAACTCCCTTCTTATTGGGGGAGACTTATATCCCGCATTGGATTTTCCTATGATTAAATGTATGGTTGGATAATAAACGTGTCAGATTCAAAATAGACCGAGCGGAAACATGAGGTATCACAGCAAGAGAAACTCGGTTTTACGATTTAAATGCGCTATAAAAATCAAAAAAAAATCCAAAACCGTTGACAAAATATTTTACTGCGCGACAGCTAGTAATGCCAACATGACAAAATGAGACTTCAGAGGTAAAATAACTGCGAAAGGAGTATAAACGTGGTTTACGTAATTCTTAAATTATTGTTCGTTGGTTTTATATCTTATCATCGCGCTATGTTTTTTCCAGCCCGTAAAGATTCATTCAAATCGTTTTTAACGTTTCAAGCCGTTTTTCTCCGGTGTTATAAATGTACAGATACGTTCTGAATTATAAATTTGTGATTAATAACACCTAAAATAGACGTTTGACATAACATTTAAAACGTGTTTCTTTTAATGTTACCATTACATCATTTGTTATATAATTATTGATATCTTTATAGTAAAAAGTAAAATCGCTGAAAAAAGTATATGGAAAATATTAAACGTAAAAAAAAATATTACAGACTTAAAATTGTTTCTAATACGTTTATTATGTTTCCTAGTTAGAGTGAACGCTGCATTATCTAGACATGAGACAGGATTTTGACATTTTTCCTGAGTAACGATTTTTTTTTGTACAGATATTATTGTAAATGTTTTTATTTTTCGTTATATGTGGCGTTTGTTTGTTCGGAGAATCTGTGAGAGTTATTATGGCAACACAAGTGGTATAAAAGTAATACGGACCTTAGGAAACCTCTGCAGTGTTCCTACATCAGCTGCCAAACCGACCTCCACTTCTTTAACCTGGAACCAAGCGTCTTCCGTGCAGTATCTGTAATTACAAATAATATTATAATTATAATATAGTCGGCGCCCGCGACTTTGTCTACGTGTTTTATCTTTATTAAATATGGGTGTCTTGATTTTGTTTTATTTTTTATAGCCTATCTGTTACCGAACGACACCTGATTCCTGTATAATAATAGTCTTTATTCAGATTAACTTAACCTAATAATGATAAACAAAAAATATTCTAAAACAAATATAAAAAATTATTATATCCTAGTATTTGTTGTTTTTTTTTTTTTTCTGTAGGTCTGTTTGCTAATCGGCAAAAACCTCCTCCAACCCTTTCCATTCCGTTCTTTCTTGAGTCATTCTATTCCACATCACTCCTGCCACTTCTCTGATGTCAACCCCCCCCCCCTTTTTTGCGGTCTGCCTCTTTGCTTTTTACCTTCTCCAGGACACCATGTTGTCACCTTCTTAATACATTTGTTATGACCCCTTATTATGTGCCCCACCCATCTCCATTTAAGTCTTTTGATTTTGAGTACTATATTTATAGTTTTTCTTTTATTCCTGATGATATGTCGTTTTTTTACACGGAATAGGCTCAGTGCTCTTACCATAATCTGACCTGATGTTAAGTGACAATGTGGTCCAGGATGGTAAACACAATAAACTTAGATACTGGTTCTCAAGTGATGCTGCCGGAACACGGCTATTGGTGTTTGGCGACAGGTTTACAAACTTGAGAGTGGTAGTTACCCAGGCGGGTGTTATTAAAAAATGCCCTACAACCATGCTATTATTTCAGTATGTCTCAACATTTAACATACTCATCTCCACAGCAAATTGGGTAGTTGCTAGTCTGTTTGTCATTTCCCGAGTTGAAAGTCCATGATTAGCAGCCAAACATAAGGACGGGTAGTATGCAGGTGTTAAATAGTATGCTTTTGATGTTTATATGAAGTCGTTTGTCTTTCATAATCTTTCTTAGGTTCTAATATCTTCTCCAGCTGTTAATGATTCTTCTCTTAACTTCCTCGCGCATAGATTCTTTTTGAGGTATGAGTTATCCCAGATAGACATATTCATCAGTGTAGTTGATATCCGTATTTTGATCTGTATTCTGATTTTCTCTAAATAACTGCTTCCTACATATGAAATTGAATTCAAATATATATATATATATATATATATATATATATATATATATATATATATATAAATATATATATATATATATAACATATAGATGATATTGATATTTTTGCATATATTTTATGCACACAACATTTTATCAAAATCGGTAACCCCGTTTTTGAGTTAAAAAAGAACATACATTTTTGTTACATTTTCTTTCAAGAATTCAAAAAAAATATTTTTAAAATTGCTCCTTGACATATAAGTTCCGAGTACAAAGTTTCATCAAAAAAAAGTTCAAGCCGTTTTAGAGTCAGATACGGACATAACCTAAGATAAACAATTTTTTTAACGCCAGATTCGAAATTAACAATGACATCTGTAACAAAATTTGTAAACTAAATTGAAATAAATGTACAGACAAAGGATACAGATTTATAAAAAAATCAATAGAGGTCAGATAAAGAGATATAATAAATACGTTAAAGTAATATGGTTTCTTTAAATATCTATAAATGTGGACTATAAATATATTTTTAAGAAAGATAGGCCTATAGAATACCTTATATCAGCTGCTGTTGTAAGAGCCATACCTGCACCAATGCACGCGCTGTGAACTACATTAAGAACCGGCTTCAAGCAAACTTCCAATGATGATATGCCGTCCTAGTGTAAAACATACACGACTGTTGGTCATTGTTTGTATTTATTACGGTCATGAATGCAAGTTAGTTGTTTACGCCAAACTTTGTACGATTTTTACTAATCGACTACAACAAAATCCGAATATCGAAGGTATTCAAAAAAGATTTTTACGTCACCTACAGTACAAATCTAACTGTTATGTTTCTTCTTATCTTGAACGCTGTAGATTTTTTTTTATTTCCTCCCATTATACGAACGCAGGCGAATAGCAAATCTATCCTTTCTTTTAATTACTGAGTAGCATTTATCTGCTAACCTCGGAAGTCCACAGCTCCTCTACGTGCCATCTGCAAACGCTACTTACCGACGCAATAGCTATATTTTAAGAGTATGTAACCAATTTAATGCACTCGACCAAAGTTTAATACTACCTTAATACTTCCACTTTACTTAAGCATAGTTTTAAATCATCATTATTCCTGTAATCTGTACATTATAAACTTTATCAATCAACCGACTTTAATTTTCTTACTATAGTTTTGCATTGTACTCGTGCAAACTTTTAATTGGCCTACAGTATTGTTCATTGTATTTATTCTATTGTTTAGCTGTAAGTTTTTCTGTAATAAATAAATA
The DNA here is from genome assembly GCA_014132275.2 of Samia ricini. Lineage (NCBI taxonomy): Eukaryota > Metazoa > Arthropoda > Insecta > Lepidoptera > Saturniidae > Samia > Samia ricini. The sequence goes on from AP028163.1 coordinate 15,966,456, forward strand.
AAAAAAAATTAACAATTTGCTAAAACGTTTAAAGGGAGTTGTTGTGCGATCTCAGAATTCACGAACCGTGTTATTATTTTCAATACATTTGAACTATATTACGTAAAACGCCACCAACAAACGCTAAATAATACAAACAAGGACTACACACTACATAACAAAACAAAATCCCGCCAAGAACTCAAGCATCTAGCAAATGTTGCCAATATAAGAAAATGCGAGATAAAAAAAAAAAAATTACGGTCATTAAATATTACACAATCTATTCTTAGTGTAACTCTTCCAATCATAATCTTTAAACATGTCATGACTGGATATTGAAAGGAATCGTAACCTTTTACATAGCAGTTTCTCAATCTTAGTTTGCTCACTGCCTACTTTGGGAATAAGTTTTTTACTCTCTTTTTTTTGCCTTTTGTAGAATATATTTTCAATCTTAATGCTTTTTACTTTTCTCTATGTTTTCTACTTCCACAAGGGAACGTTAGCGCCTACGTTGAGAACCTAAGTTTTATACTATGTCATTTAATTTAAACATACTTGGGCAAATTTAATGAAGTTGTAATGAAAGCGAGCCTTCCTTGCCACATCAGGTAGATCCTCAGCTTCACCTGCCATCTCCACCAGACTGTTCAGGTCTATGCCTGTTCACAACATATATATAGTCTTTTGTTTTAATTTATTCGGTGGCTTTATTCCACAGAACATATTAGCTGCATTGTACCCCTTTTAAATATCTTTTAATTACCCTTTTTAAATAGCTCGTCAAAATGACGGCGTTTTACCTGACGGTAAGCATAATGCAATCTTAAAAGAGAGACTGGCGAGAGATTGGGTATCCATCGTAAGTCGTCCCTGTCATGCCGACCTGTACAGATATCTCTTCACGCTACGTTTGAAGGACGTGATGTTATAGGAAAGAGGGAATACATCGGTCGGAAGACTGTTCCACAGCTTTACAATACGGTAAGAAAAATCGGCTCAGCTTTCGTTTAAGGAAAACATCGTGAGGAAACCCTAGCATGGTAGTAGGGCATTTTCTAACAATGCCCGCCTAGGCTACCATCCTCATGTTCCGAAAAGCTGTCGCTAAATACCAATAAGTGTGTTCCGGCATCACTTGAGAACCAGTACCTCTAGGCTTAGTGCGTTTACCATCCTGGACCACATCGCCACTTAACATCAGGTGAGATTGTGGTCAAAGCACTGAGCATATACCGTATAAAAAAAAAACTGCTAAGACAAACCCGTTACATATAAGGAACTGATTAAGTTCTACTTATGCAGAATTTTAGCTATATTTAACTCCTTTCTCTCTCTCTCTCGCTTGTTAGTAATAGGGAGAAAAGATCTTAACACCATGATAACTTAAGCGTTGAATTTTTTTTTTTTACAAAATCTGTTTTTTTATGTGTTACTGAATAACAGGCGATGACATAAGTGCAGGTATAATAAAACCAGAGTATGCGGAACAAATGAAAACAATGGCTATAAGGAACAAACACTATTCTAGATAAGTAACAATAAGTGTTGCCAGACGCACATATACAAAATACACAGTGTTGCGTTTATATTACAACACTTTATAATAAGATTTTGTTTACATAATTGACGTTACATTTAAAAATGGTTTTAAATTTTTGCAATTGTTATCCTAGTATTTATTATATAGGTGGGTAGGTGACTTAATTCTTGCGATCATTGTTTCTGATTTGGTGACTTACTCATTGAAACTGAACAATTACATGTTTTATAACAATAACGACGCCTATCGAATTCTAGCTTAGTTGAAACCAAAATCTCCACAAAACAATTATAAACTCAGTCCATGAATTCTTTCAGTACACAAACAAATAAAGCCGATTTGTTTATTTGAACGTACCTACCAGATATACTCACCAGCTGTAAAATGTTTACCCTGACCGGATAGGACGATCACTCTGCATTCCGAATGCTTATCCAGAGTTGAGAAACATTCATTCAGTTCCCTGAAAATTAGTTCACACTTATTTCATTCATTTAATAATATATAATAGGTAATTACTTCACAATTCATGTTTTACGGAATCTTGAGGAGTAAGAGTATGTGGACCATTATCAGTTTTATAATGTGAAACAACACACGTTGTTTTTAAATACAAAAAACGAAAATAGAGTAAAATGAATTTTCAAAAATAACAGAAATTCGTTTATTAAAGTAACCATTCCTTTTGTTGATTATAATATTTCCACAATGAATAATATTATATTGCAATGAGAATAAAATGCTGTTAACACACGTACGGACCGTATCGCGGACATGGTATGCCGAGCGGCCGAGGTCATTCTAGTCGTCTAAGAAGGGATGCGGAATAAGATCTTTCAACAAGATCGATTTTTGATAAATCGATTCACAAAACATCGAGGTCCAAGAAATCAATATTTTTTCTATTTGTTTTACTTGACTTTTTATTCGTAAATAGTATTCTTCCATTGGTCGAAATCAGGACTATAATTGCAAAAACTGTTTCCAATTTTTTTTTTATTAACAGTACTTTAGTTAGACCTTTAGGTCATCAATAGGAACTAAACAAAAAAGAAGGATGCCTAACCTACTAAGGAAAGATGACTGTCTTATATATGCCTATTTAGAGATGATCATCATATTATAGAAAACAAAAAGGACACTCCAATAATCGATAGGTACTTTATTAGTTTCTGTTAAATTTGAGAACATTATATAAATTATAATTTACTTTAATAAAACATATTTTATATATTCGTAATGTTTTATTTCTCGAAGGTATCCAGATTCTGAATGCTTTGGATGTTTCAGAGTATCCCACAAACACGCCTGGAATAGCTTTCGGTGCAAATTTATGATCATTAGTACCTTTTTTAAGGACATAAGTCTTACTACCGAACACGTACAAATGATTGATACATGGTTTTCTACCAACCCATCTTTCAAATGGTGTTTGATTCTGAATGACACTATTTATACTTCTATTAGACAAATAGTTTGCAGTATAGACTGCTTCGCCCCAGAATTTCAATGGTGCCTTTGCTTCAATCATCATTGCTCTCGCTTTCTCTACGAGGGTACGGTTTTTCCGTTCAGCAACTCCGTTTTGACTTGGAGTGTAAGGTGCCGTAAGTCTTCTTTGTATTCCATTGCGTTTTAAATAAGTATCAAACTCTTTGTTCACATATTCAGTGCCATTGTCTGATTGTAAGAACTTTATTTCATTCCCAGTTTGCTTTTCGGATAACTCTTTGAACTCTTTAAATTTGTTCAATACTTCGTCTTTATTTTTTATTAGGTATACACGGCTGTAACGGCTGTAGTCGTCTATAAAAGTAACGAAGTATCTATTTCCACTTATTGTTGGCGTTTGTATAGGTCCACAAACATCACTATGTACGATTTCTAAGCAGTGTGTTGTTCTTTGAGTTGTTTTCTCACTAGAAACTGGTACTTGATGCATTTTTGCTTGAATGCATGTTTCACATTCAGTCAAAGTTTCAGAAGCATCAAAGTCTAAGCCAATTAAGTTCTTGTTTTTCAGTGCTATACGCATGTCTTTGGCATTCATGTGACCGAGTTTTCTATGCCAGTCGTTGATGTTTGATGAGTTGGTTTTCTTTGTTTTTATTTTAACTGTGACATCATTATCATTGGTAAGGTTATTGGAATGATGAGATTTATATCTTTTTGTTTTTATATAATAAAGGCCATCCGATTGTTTAAATGCAGTGAGAGTTATACCATTCTTAGGATTAGTGATCGTCGCTTTTGTTTTACTAAAATGTACAGAGCATTTAGCATCTGTCATCTTGCTAACGGATAAAAGATTGGTGCATAGACTAGGCACATACAGCGTATTTTTCAAATGAGTGAGAGTTGTATCATCACCTACCGTTGTTAGAATAGAGACTGTCCCAATTCCTTTTATTTCGGCTGTATGGTCCTCTGTTGCAAAATTTAATCTTTTAGATGTATTCTCAATGGCCGGAAATAAATCTCTTTGATATGTCATGTGAGACGTACAACCGCTATCTAAAATCCAAATACTGTTTTCAGGCTTCTCATTTCGTGTGAGCAAGCACTGAGTAGCAAAATGGTTTTTATTAAAACTCTTGTGTTTATTAAATTTCTCATTGTTTTTCTTCCAGCAGTTTGTACAGTTTCAAAGATTGATTTTTTGAGCCTCGACGTTTTGTGATTCGATTTATAAAACTTAGATTCGAATTGATTCAAATATCAATCGATTACGGAAAGGATTCCCATCCCTACTTAGGTGACTAATAACATCGGCCGCCCGCCGTACTATGACGGTCGTACTATGTTATTATCAATGTCGAAATTAGAATACAAGGATGAGAATTATCACACATCATTTCTTAACAAGGGATTGGAAATTTGCCTGTTGTATTATACTATACTTTATATAAGTGCCATCTATTTGATGTTCCCCAAAACAAAGTTAGAAGGCTGACTGTCAAAAGTCAAACTACAACCATGTGGATTGGAGTTTTTCTTTCCAATCCATTCCGTCGTCAATCCCGATTTCCCTTAATTTTCAAGATTAAAAAAGCCCTCTTGGACTGCCACCACCGAAATATACAAGTGACCTTGGCCTGGGTCCCTGGTCACTCAGGTATTCCCGGCAATGAGTCAGCTGACTCGTGTGCCAAAGCTGCCTCTCAAATTGGTTCCGTAGACCACTACAAAACCTTTTCCCATGACCTATGCCTGCTTGCCAAAAGTCGACTTGTGAAATCATGGAATATTATCTGGAATTCCTCAAAAACTGAAAAAGGAAAATATTATGCTGACATTCAGCCTGAGATTCCTCCCATCCCATGGTTCTTCAAGTTCCCCAAGGCCAACAAGGCGACAACGTCAACTATTTGTCGTTTAAGACTGGGTTTTTCCTGCACTCCCGTTTTCCTAACGAAGCTCAGGATCAGGAATTCTTCGCTGTGTGAATGTGGCCTCGACGAGGGCGATTTGAACCATATCTTTTTCTCCTGCCCTAGGATGCGTCACTCCCTGTATGACATTCTCCCTCCTGAAGTTCCCCATCCTACAACCTTTAAATGTCTTCTTCTCTTCACCTTTTTTCCCATAATGAACTATATATTATGTAAATATGTACAAATGAACAACATAAAACTGTAAATAGTATATGTTAATAACATTTTTACTGGTAAATACTGTGTTTTTGTCCTACTAATATTGTGTTGTCTTATATGTTTGTGTTGTCCCTTTTTCAGGTTGATCACCTAGGTCAAAGGATTTTTGTTTTCATTTCATCAGCCATAGTCTTGTTTACCAGTTTCCTCTCCTTGGCTCACGACTCTACCTTACGGACACTGGCAGAATTGTGGTCAATAGCTACAAAGGCCAAAAACTAAGAAGTGAAGTGAAGTGAAGTGATTGGAGTTTTTGGCGGGATGAAATCCCGTCTGTCATGAAGCGGTTGTTTTCTTCAATTCATTAAATTTGTGTATTTGACTCTATATCATGTAATGTTGGTGGCGTTTTTTGTGATATAGTTTAGTTATTGTGTACAAGTTAAATTTAAATAACTCGTAGCATTTATTCTGAGGTGCCGACAAAGCTTCATGGAAAGTTCTAACAGGATGAGCCACAGTTTTGCTGGAGCTTGGTAACGCTGATACTAGATAAAAAATAAATCTTACCTACATGACACTGGCACAAATTGTTTGTAGACAAATTGTCATTATCTAATAAGAAGAAGAAGATTTTTACTGGTAAATACTGTGTTTTTGTCCTACTAATATTGTGTTGTCTTATATGTTTGTGTTGTCCCTTTTTCAGGTTGATCACCTAGGTCAAAGGATTTTTGTTTTCATATCATCAGCCATAGTCTTGTTTACCAGTTTCCACTCCTTGGTTCATGACTCTACCTTACGGACACTGGCAGAATTGTGGCCAATAGCTACAAAGGCCAAAAACTAAGAAGTTACAAGTTAGAATGTGGATTTGGTTTGTATTTTCTATCTTTTCACTAAAAGAAAACAAAAAAAAATTCTATTCCTGCCAAAGTGTCTGTTTGGTTTTAGCCTAGTCTATCTAATGGTGGTATATATACAAAATACGAAAAAATATGTAAAGTTATACATACATATAAATGTAGCTACAGTAAGTAACACACAGTTGTAGGTGAATTCCAATGCTGTTGCATTAGCCTCACCTTTGGTTGGCATTAAAAACTTGCAAAATGGAACTTGATTTCCATTATATACTAATTTATCTTATGTCCTTGCCTATATATTCAAAAAATTTTGTTTACAATTATATAAGTGTTACCACAAACAAATCATGTAATCATAATTAACAAGAGCCAATGTCAATACTCTGCTTTAATTTAATTAAAGTAAATAAATAAATAAACACCATATTCTGACTTTATGGTTAAAAATCAGAATCATGTACTTAAATCATTTATTTATTTACCTCTGTGAATAATCTAAAAAATAATTTTTATTTTTTTAAATAATTAAAAAGATAATTATTTCAACTTACCTCCACATGGATCTATTGAACATATTTAACTTTTTCGGACGATTTAATTCCACATGAATCACATATTTCTTGGGCACAGAAACAGCAAGAGTCTCATACTGAGGTATGTTAGTGTTTGATGAACTTAATCTTCGTATAATATCTAAAAAAAAAAAACAAATTACATAACATTATTATATCTACAGCTGTAAGTCACCACTGTTAGAGCTACACTTATGTAAAGTTTAAATTACCATGATTGTGTCTAATATGAACGTAAATTACAATGTCTTTAATGTACTGCTGGTTCAAATGGCAATGGGGTTAGATTCCGTGTTGTAAGTTCCAACCCTGCAGCGGCTAAGTGCTTTGACCACAATCTCACCTGATGTTAAGTGACGATTTGGTCCAGGATGGTAAAGACACTAAACCTAGGAACTGGTTCTGAAGTGATGATGCCGGAACAGACCTATTGGTATTTGGCGACGGGTTTTCAAACTTGAGGGTGGTAGCTACCCTGGCGGGCACATTAGACAATGCCCTATCACCATGCTATGGTTTCCTCACTATGTTTTCCATCACCAAACGATTCTAGAGTTGGATAGGTGGGATTCGAACCCTTGTCGATTGACGAGAAACCCGGCCGCACTACCCACTGTACCATTATCGCTATAGTCCTTGTAGCGCCCATCTGCCTCTATAATCCTGGCGTCATTTGAGAGTGTTGGACCCCTAGCGACGCCTCTTTGTAGATATCGAGAGCGTCGCTCGGCAACCCTTGAAACCTTACGCCCGCGTGCTTTACACAATCTGCACTATAGGTAAAACCTGCTCTGTTCATACCCACCTACCTAAACCTAAGCTTTGAGCGAAGGACAACTTCCTGAGGAAACTATGTTGGTAGGGCATTTTTTAATAATGCTGTCTGCGTAGCTACCACCCACAAGTTTAAAAACTTGTTGCCAAGTTCCGATAAGTATGTTTCAGCGGCTTCTATTTGAGAGCTATTACCACTATGCTTAATGTGTGTACAATCTTATCATTTACCATTTCATTTACATTGTCATTTAACATCAGGTGAGATTAAGGTTAAAGTGTTCAGACTATGCAGAATTTAAAAAACAAGCCACTAATTTTAGAATTAAAGTCAAGTAGAATTTTACTAATATAGTGTTCTCATTTATCATGTCATTAGTAATAATTGGATAAAAAAAAATTGCACAGTGTATTGAATATTAAAATTCAGTAATTTTTTAGTTAGTTTATTCTTTTCTAAAGAAAAGGTCTATCTATCTATCTAGATAGGGCAACCACGAAAATTCTGATGTTCTAATCTAATATATTGTTTCAATGCTTTTGTAAAGCCGTGGTAACTTTCCAGGTAGTTTTTGTAGCACCTCAGAGTCCCTGTTTTATGTTATAATTTTTAATGCACTCAACAAGATTAAAAGAAATGACAAATAATGAAAAGTAAAAATTTTTGGTTACAAGTAATATCACAAATTATAATATCATTATCATTATAATATAATATCATTATCATATAATATCAAAAAAAAGTATTCACCAAATTGCGAATCGTGTGGAATTATTGAAGATGTACACCATTTGTTGATGGAATGTGGCCGAAACAGAACTGAAAGAAACAGTGTACTCAAACAGCTGAATCTTAACATGTTAAATCTAGGAACCTTTCACGAAATTTTGGCTTTACCTGCAAGTGTAGAAGCCAAAATTTTGTGGAAGTTTGCGAGTAATTTTAAGGTATAGTTTGTTAGTTTTAAGCTTAGGTTACGATGGGACTGACATGTTCTTGGTGAACCCAAGTCCCTAAATTAAATATAGATAATAAAAAAATAAATAAAAAAAATAATATATTTCTAATTTAATTCTATTTATATGATAATACCATGTGTAAAAATGTAAACTAATGAGTTTATCATATAGTATTTAGGATGGTTACTAATGACAAACATAGTTGTAGTTTTTTATGAGAATAAAACATTATTTACAACATCTATGAATTTGACTAATATACAATTGGTCTACTAAAATTACTCACAATCCATAAGATCCTAAATTCAAAAGATATTGATACCTAATTTTAAAACATAATAAAAGTTTTAGGTACTTATGAGCCACTTGTTTTTGACTGTTCTTGTTTGTTTACATGAATTACATAAACATATAAACTACAGGTATAAAGTCCAAACGTCTTTATAATCCTTGTTTATAATTTTTTATATTCTTACGTCAGGATTTTAAGTAGATGAATTTAAGTTCTATCGTGTAACGTTCTATTAATGGAAAGGTATCTCACTTATCAATTTAATTGAAAACTTTTATGAAAATATTTATAAAATTTAATTGTAATTAACTCGACTTACAATTCGTCGTCTTTCGTGAATGTGCGATAACAAGTGCTTGAAAAGGTAAAGGCATTTTTAATATTTCAAATAAAGAATATTCGAATAAGTAAACAGTCAAAGGTCAAAACAAAATAAATAGCTTTTTTTTGGTTCCTTTTATTCCGTTTAAGGAAAAGGCAAAAGTACTAACTAGACCATGCAGCCAAGTCAGACGTTAGGAACACGATCAATAAATGAATGGCGTTAACAAATTGGTGACCTGTTCACTTCACTTCACTTCTTAGTTTTTGGCCTTTGTAGCTATTGGCCACAATTCTGCCAGTGTCCGTAAGGTAGAGTCATGAACCAAGGAGTGGAAACTGATAAACAAGACTATGGCTGATGAAATGAAAACAAAAATCCTTAGACCTAGGTGATCAACCTGAAAAAGGGACAACACAAACATATAAGACAACACAATATTAGTAGGACAAAAACACAGTATTTACCAGTAAAAATGTTAGTAACATATACTATTTACAGTTTTATGTTGTTCATTTGTACATATTTACATAATATATAGTTGATTATGGGAGAAAAGGTGAAGAGAAGAAGACATTTAAAAGTTGTAGGACGGGGAACTTCAGGAGGGAGGATGTCATACAGGGAGTGACGCATCCTAGGGCAGGAGAAAAAGATATGGTTCAAGTCACCCTCGTCGAGGCCACATTCACACAACGAAGAATTCCTGATCCTGAGCTTAGTTAGGAAAACGGGAGTGCAGGAAAAACCCAGTCTTAAACGACAGATAGTTGACGTTGTCGACTTGTTGGCCTTGGGGAACTTGAAGAACCATGGGATGGGAGGAATCTCAGGCTGAATGTCAGCATAATATTTTCCTTTTTCAGTTTTTGAGGAATTCCAGATAATATTCCATGATTTCACAAGTCGACTTTTGGCAAGCAGGCATAGGTCATGGGAGAAGGTTTTGTAGTGGTCTACGGAGCCAATTTGAGAGGCAGCTTTGGCACACGAGTCAGCTGACTCATTGCCGGGAATACCTGAGTGACCAGAGACCCAGGCCAAGGTCACTTGTATATTGCAGTGGTGGCAGTCCAAGAGGGCTTTTATAATCTTGAAAATTAAGGGAAATCGGTATTGACGACGGAATGGATTGGAAAGGATTGCCTGAAGGCAGCTCTTAGAGTCCGAAAAGATGATGGATTTATTTAAGTTATGGAACAATACGAACCGTACGGCTTCTAGGAGAGACAGAGCTTCTCCAGTGAATACAGAAGTAGAGGAAGGGCATTTGTAGCTGAGACAAATTTGGTATGGTGACCTGTTACGACCACAACAGGAATGATTGAGACATTTCCAAATTCACGATCCGTGTTATTATTTTCAATTTCCTACAATTGTGCATCATAACTACACTAATATCACATAAAAATGGCATTAAAATTACATAATATGTAGTCAAATACTGCAAAAAAATAAATTATTAATAAGGACGACAACACGACAGACCAAAATTGCATCAAGCACCCCAATAATTCGCTTTTTTTTTTGTTTCTTTCGTTCTTTTTTTTAATGAAAAGGCAAAAGTACTAGACCATGCAGCCAACATTATTCATAAACGGTTGTAAGAAAATTGCGGCCTTTTGTTCAGCTATTTCAACAAGAATGGTTAGGACAGTTGGAAATTCACCCTTCGTATCATTATTTTTAATTTATTTTTCACCATAACTATACTATATCAAGTGAAATGTCACCAAAATTAGAATATATGTTATATTCAAATACTGCAAGTTAATGATTTAAAAGTAAGGACTACATGAAAAGTCGAAATCGCGGCACTTACGCGAAAAAATACGCCATTTTTTAAATAACTTATTTCCGTCCTGATTACAAGTTGTTTAGGCCCAACATTGTATTACTTTATTAGATAATTTCCATACTCCAACAAAGTGCCGCCTGTTTATTTAAAACCTTCTAGGGAGATGTTATGAGATCTCAGAAGTCACGCTCCTTGTTATTACACTAATTGTTTTCTGCTCTGAATTAATAAATAAAATCACCGAATAACCATATGGTATAGGTACCAAAAATAATTGCAAAATAATTGTTAGGATTCCATCTAAAAACATTAAAAGTCATGATGTCGTGAAGAAAATACGTTTCCCATCTATCCGACTATAAAATCGGCCTGAGCTTTCGGTGAAGGAAAACATTGTGAGGAAACCATAACATGATGGTAGGGCATTTTCTAATGATGCCCACTTGGGTAGCTTCCACCCTTAAGTTTCAAAACCAGTCACCAAATATCATAAGGTGTGTTCCGGCATCATCACTTGAGAACCAGTAACTCTAGGCTTAGTGTGTTTACCATCCTGGACCACATCTTCATTTAACATCAGGTAAGATTATGGTCATAACAATTAGCCTATACCGTGTAAAAAAAATTCGCATGAAAACACAATCTATCTCCCACAAGTAATACATATTATATTAAATAAGATTATTTAGTGCAATTGCCGAGTCAATCTATTTTATTTAAAACATAAAAGATTTTTAATATTGATATGGTCACTATAAGATGTTGTTAGGTTAGCTAATTATGTAATAACTTAAGACAGAAGGTCCCTTAAGTAGGGACTTAATAAAGTAACTGACTTGGTATTACATGGATCTCAGAACTTTTTACGGTAGAAGGACAGAGTTCCGAAACTTGGTTTTTCTTAGAAGTTTTGTTTTTGATGGTATTTCATTTCGTTTTGTAGATAGTCCTAGTTTTTTTTTTCCTTTCCGGTAACCACATACTCGACTATAGCAAGTCTAATCTCATACGACGACTCAATATTCCGACACATAGAGAATGACAGAGAATGAAATAAACACGAACCATCGCCAGGTATAGGGACAACCCAGTGTGGGCAAGGATGGTCATTCACATACAGTATTTCTGAATCCATTGCGACTGCTAGTACTGGTACGCAAGAGTTTTTTTATGCAGGAATACGATTAACAGTAAACGTGACTTTAAAGTACTTATTAAAACATTACAGGTACACTAATTAATTAACTGCAAATGTAACTTTGTAATCCTATACATTTATATACAATTAAAAAGTTATTCATGCAGTTGGTGTATCTAGAAAACTAGACCGAAATTACAAAATATTTTAGTTTTTCCTTGATTTATACTCTTATTGTATTCCAAATTTGAAGCTTCTATATCTGCTAGAAGTGCCTTAGAGTTTTGATTTATAGAAAATTAAGAAATTTTGATTAGTTATAATGATTAAACTACTGGTTCAAATTGAATGAAATTTGAAAGATACCGTGAAATATACGATGCCTGCTTGGTTACTGGTAGTTTTGTCCACAACGAAGTTATAGGGGGTCGAAAATTATTTCGTCGAGAATTACTATCTTCCTAAAATGTTTATTCATTTCATATCGCTGTAACACTATTATACTATATTATTTATATATATATATATATATATATATATATATATATATATATATATACTAGCTGTGCCCGCAACTTCGTCTGCGTAGAATAGTGACTTTGGGCAGCATTTTTCGGATTTTGGTTTATTCTGGATTATAATCACCAGCGTTACATCGTATAGCCATCGGGGAACAAAGCATACAGGCTGCTAGAATTATTAACACGTAATTAATCCACATAAAGCTGACCGTGCGAAAAACAGCTAATACTTAGATCCACATCCACAACTTTTAGCGTCTGACCATAGGCTTTATTAATTATCATCGTGAAACTGGTCATAAGCTCACTGGAAACTGAACTCGTTTAAAACTAAACGGAAAATTGTTTGGAATGAGAGGAACCCGAGGCATAAAAACACTACCACCTGTTAAAATCTCTGCTTCTATCAGGTTTCGTAGAATCAGAAATTTAAAAGAGAAAAATTCACTTTTAATCAAGTATTGTTGCAAAGTTTTGGCGGTTTTAAATTTCTTAGCAGCATTATGGGTACGCCGACTTTAAATTTATTTTATGAGCTGGTAGTCCAGGAGCACTGAGGGATTCTAAAAATTCTACTGGGTAATTGGTAGATTCTTCATCTTTTATAACTCTGTTAATGGAGATATACTCTACATTATCCTCCGAAACAAAGCTCAAAATTTCAGCATTTATTGCTGTTGCTTGGTCGTTTCGTGGACTTAAAATAGCTCTTTCGCAAAGCCATGAATTTTCGCAAGTTGGTATTTGCGTGGCGTTTCCATACACGGATGATATGAGGTCTCGCATTCATGAAACTTCGCAGCATAGGTTTGCGTTTAGAACAAATTTTGCTTGTTCCTGCAGATACACACCGTTACCGATCTCAATTTACTATAGAGAAAATAAAGTAGCAATAGATACAACAATTTCATCTAATTTGTATCTGGTATGAATAAAACTGTAAGGCTGATATTTTTTATTATAATTTGTTATGCTAGTGCTTGGATTAACTTGGTAGAGTCTGAAATTGTACCCATCCTGACCATGGAAATATATCAAAGGATGCTGCAGGGCATCATATGCTCGGTGTGTTTCATAAATACGTTGTAAGCGATCATCATGAGTGCGCTGCACGATGTCACGTCTATGACATTCCTGATTGACTAATTTTACTGCAACTTCATCTGCAACGGGGACATTGTACTTTTCACGTTGTTCTTCCGCAGGACGTCTATCAGCCTTATTTATAACTTTATAATTGTTATTTTGGCCTTGTAGGATGGAATCTATTGCGGCTTTGAAACTTCTGACATACGGATTTACTTGATGTAACATATTCTCAAGTTGAAATATAAAGTTGATGATGTCGTATATGGGCCTGTTCATTGTAATTTGATACAAAATAAATGTAAAGAAATTTTGGCTCATTTTGGAGAAGCAAAGATCCAATCAAGTGATAAATTGGCCCTACACCTTAAAAGTTGGATGTGATATGGTTGACCCCAAAAGATGTCATTTGGAATACACTATTATATAAACGGATATAGTCTAAAAATGTTTACACTGAGGATGCTCACTATTTAGTAAAACTTTTATAAAGGGGCTCATGATAAGTTTAAATGAGCACTTTGCCACCTGAATAGCATATTCCATATGGTTCTTTTCTCCATTTTTGAGCATTACAAAACTGACAACATACCACCATACCTACTATAGATGCGAATTCAGAGTAATCAATTCTGGGCGAATACAAATAACCTGTTTTCTCTTTGGTAATCCATGGAAGGATATCAATTTCCGCTCCAGTTTCTGGGTCTTCTATCAAACTTGATAACATTTTATTGAGTATATGCCGAAGTCGATCGGCATTTAGTCGTGACTGACGTTGTTCTGCAGTTTCTTTCTTCTTCTCGATCAGCTGTTAATCGAGATTCACGATCTAAGCTACTTTCCAGCTTTCTAGACTGCAAAGTTCGTGCTTTTTGAGAGCTCAGGCGGGTTTCCCTATCAGTAAAGGTCTCAGACTCACGCGATATTGCATGAGCCTTGCGATCGGTGGACAAACGTGCTTCACGCTGTTCCCTGTTCATCCTAACTCAAGTGGCCATCATTCGAGAACGATGTGAACTCAATCGAGATTTTCGCTGAGCTGAAGTTTCTGTAATATGAAACCTGGCCTGACGTTACTGAAATGCAGTAAAGTAATGAGAACTAATCTCATCCTTATAGCATTTCTGCTGCACCGGGGGAGGTTGGATCTTTTTCGAGGCATTCTTATAAGAAGTAGTAATTAGTACTAACTCAGCGTAATTTAGTGAATTCATACTCATCATAAACAAAAAAATTAAATACTTGCAGATTATTACACAGTTTAACTTTATTACAGTCTAATAACTATTAAGACGGAATAAACTAACCTATTAATTATCGAAAATAAAAGAAATGTGTAATACATACATTTATGTATTAATTAATCGCAAATTACTAAATTGTTTTTTAAACATAAAAATTTATAAACATAAAAATGTATAAACTTGTATTTACAGTTTAACTAATAAGACGTGTTTACCTAATTTGAAAACTAATTCATCAATACTATATACATACAATATGTATTTACAAACCCAAAAATATAAATATATAAAATAAGCAAACAGTCAGTGTTATCGAATGCAACTGTTACGCCATGCGCCTCCGAAAGCGGCCCGGCTCTCGACGTGCTTTATCTATACATGTATAAACAACCTGCATTTCCAGCCTAACCTGAACCCTATTTCATATGAATGATGATATATGTCTGAGGTCAACTTAAATTGGAATTATAACACTTCCGAAACCGATCATTTTTAACTTCTATTTATTAACATATTATTATTAATATATAATCATACTTTTATATAGACCATTATGGAGTTTAGTAAAGTTTCATACAATGCATCTGAACAGAGAAAGAATTTAGATAGAATAAATGTTCAACGTGATTCTTTAAATTGGCATAATTTTTTTATTTATGCACCGCTTGACATGAAACAAACACTAAATGTTAAGTGAAGCTTACTACAATATATTAGTGAAAACTGCATCTAAATTGGATAAGCCGTTTCTGAGATTAGCGTGCACAAACGCACAGACAAACAGACAAAAATTTTAAAAATCATAGTTTTGGGTCCTATTTGCGTTTATAAAGGTCCTAATAATATTTTTTCTCATATATCTTCCATGTACAGACAGCGATCCGTTACATTTTTATTATATGTATAGAAGATATATATATATATATATATATATATATATATATATAATAGTGTTTTAATATATAGCAAACACAGAAAAAAAAATCAATAGTAACGTTTTATTAATAGTAAGCTTAAGCGCATGACACCGGTAATATTTTAAAATGTCCAGTCGATATTGAGTTACTAGTCAGCGCAGACGTCTAAGTTGTGGTGTACTTATAAAGAAATCAAATATAAATTATTTGATACAGATACACGTATATATATATATATATATATATATATATATATATATATATATATATATATATATATATATATATATATATATATACTAATTTTAATTTGTAAGTATAATACACTTAAAAGTCGCTTTATTATGAATAAATTGTTTCGTATTAATTTTCTTATACGTATTATCTTGTCTTGTATGGATCAGAATGTTGTGCCATAAAGGTGACGGACGAAAGTTCATGCAGCTTAAATGCGAATTTTGAGAAGGATGTGTGGGGGACAAGAATGAACAAGACCAGGAATGAGTACATTAGAGAAAGTTTGAACGTGGCGCCAGTGACAGAGAAGTTAAGGAGCAGTCGTCTGTCCTGGAATGAACATGAGATGCGCAGGGAAGAAATGAGGATGATGTAAGAAAGGCATAGGATATGAAAATGGCGGTTATAGGGAAAGATAAAAGAATAGATGGATAGCTTGTGAAAGATAATACGTTTAGAAAGGGAGTAAATGCAGAAATAACTGAAAATAGAGAGGAATGGATGAACAAGAAATGTTGCGCAGACCCCAAATGAAAAAAAAGTATAAGGGCAAGGAGATGATGGTTTGTATTTATTTTTTCGAATGCCTGACTGGGTAACTACCAGCCTTAATAAATGTAACCTTTGAGGCGATGATGGTTCAGTTGGTGCTGTGGTCGGATTTCGCACACCTTCAAACCCACTTATTCAAATCTATAATGAGATAAAACTATCGGTGAAGAAAAGAACCGTCAAGTTTGAAAACCTGTCGCTAAGTACCACTAGGCAGCATTACTTGAGAGCAAGTACCTCTAGGTATAGTGCTTTTACCATCCTAGACTATATCGTCTTTTACAACATCAGGTGAATTTGTGGTCAAATCGTTGACCCTTACATTAAATAAAAACAACGAAATACAAAGAAATGTGGATCAATATTTAGCCAACAGATATATATATATATATATATATATATATATATATATATATATATATATATATATATATATATATATATATATATATATATATATATATATATATATATATATCCGCTTTAAAAATCCGCTAAAATGTTCATTGATTGCCCGTTCGAATCATGCAGCCTCGATCTCATTTTTGAATTAGTATTCATTCATTTCCTAAAGATGACTGCAAAATAGATGGCAAATTAGTGCCATGCCAGTTTCATATGAGTTGACAAATTCTGTTCAGTATCTACTTTTGCTTTTCGAGTTAGCAGCAACATTCTTTCAAAGATTAAATTATTAAAGAACATTCTTTATAGTGACATCACTGCCATTTTTTTTATCTCATTGATAACATCCAACTGCTAAAATAAAGAAGAAATGAATCTACATATTTATAATGGTGTTGATTTCTTGTCTTACAGTGTACATTACACAAATCAATAAAGTGAGTAAATTGTTACCGTCACGTATAGACGGACATTGCAACAATAAGAAAAATATTGTTGCGTTGCCGAGCTTAAAAAGCGTTTTTCAGTCCCTTCTTGAAGGGAATATCGTTCTGAGTAACCCCTTTCACAAAGCTAGTGTACGCAATAAGGAGTTCCTAGATTACTTTAGTGCTGTAGCATTTCTGGTAGGTTTAATGAGTAGCCAACCAACGGCGTAAGGTTTGGAACGGCGACGAGGTTAGTTCTACGAATCACTCTCCATTGTGTTTGCGGTAGAATAGACATAGAAACCCAATGTCTCTGCAAGGTTCCAAGGTATCTAGGCCTACCATCAGGCTCGTGATTTGTGCGGAGTCTGGTATCGTGGGGTTTTAGTAGATATTCTACGCGCTTCACGTCTGGCGAGTCTCACATACCCTCTCCCCTCGTGAAAGGAGATAAGCGTAAATATATTTCCCCACTTAAAAAAAAGCTTAAGTTATCTCGGGATTATCAACAATATCTATCGATTTTTTACTGTAACTGTGAATTGTTACATAAATTTGTTTACAACCATTATAATGGTTATTGTAATAAACATTGAACTTTATAAACTTATTAATATTGGCCAGCGTGAAATTTTTCGGTGTAAAGTCTCCATTTGGTACTTCTATTCTTATCAAGAAGGTATTGTGTTAAATTGTCTAGCATATTATGTTTTCGCTGCATATTGTTTTGTTTTGTGTATGTCGAAATAAATTGTAAAACCAACACAAAACTTTTGACTAATAGGTACTAAATCTCTTAGGCAATAGGTACTCTTATCATACCTACTTTATTTTATCTCTGCACCACCCCAAGGTAGAGAATGCCTCTGGCATTAAGTTCGATTTTTACACAAATTGTAAATAAAGTATAAATAAATAAATAAAATTTAAACGATAATAATTATAACGTTTATTTGGTTCTGGTAAATAAAGTAATGCCGAGTTTTGTTTTCAGATTAAAATGTTGACGTTAACGGTAAAACAAATAATGAACTTGAGACTCGCTTTCGGAATGTACTACAAAAGTCTCAAACAACAAAAATTTCACACTATTAGCTAAACTGTACTGTGCTCTGTTTCCGTCCGTCATTATGTTTCTCATTTTATTTATACAAGTGAAATTATCTGTTATGTACATAATTATCATCCTTTTGGTGTTTTTTAATTATATCGTAAATTCACTTATCTCCTTACGTTATGATAATAATTTCATGGATTATTATGAACAATTACAATCTTTACATTATATGGAAAGTAAATTAGAAGGAGCAACTAACGTAATAATCTTCATACTCATTTGGAGGGGCGTCTTCATCTTCACGTACTTTGTCTTGAACTGGAAGTACGGCTTTGAGATACTTTTTACAAGTTTTATGGTTCAATTACTCATACTGGCAATACAATTAATTAATGCTTTGAAGATTATGATATTCGAATCATTATACAAACGAATAAGTATTCTAAAGAATGCTTTTGAGATTAACATCAGAGTTCCAGATATTACTATGAAATTCAATGTTATACAAGAATGTTTGATAATTTATAAAAAATATCTCGACACTTTGCAACGCATGGACTGTTATATGAAACCAACGGTAGGTTTCTATTACAATTAATACTAGATACAGTGGATCAAGTGTTGGGTTTTTATTTGAATTAACTAAATGCTGTTAACCAGAAGGGCTTTGAGAACTTCAATGAACTTTTAAGGCGAGCATTTATGGCATTCAGCCGGGATAGTGAACCCTAGCTTGCTACTCGGGATTTGAATTCCGCTGATCTTCTTTTTTACACGGTATAGGCTCAGTGATTTGATCACTCTGGTGTAGTGTGCAACGTGGCCCTGCAGCGTCGCAGTTTCGTGGTAGAGATGACATCGGACCTATCCTTACCGAGCGTGGTGAGAGCCATGCTCGATAGCAAGAGGATCTGAAACACCATGGCCTACTTTTGTGACCAAGCCTTGCTACCTTGAGCCAGCCACCCTTCTCAAGTTTCTTTCCTCTGGAGTTCTTATCCTACCTAAGAAGGAGAGGGATGAGACCTTATGATTGGCGATGGAAAAGAAGGGAGGAACAGTGGGATTGCTTTGTACCGAGCTCTCCCCTGGACCGAAGATAGAGAGGGGGGGGGCCTAACACGGCATGGCAGATTATGCCTGCCATGCCATTTGGTTGGGCCTAACGCTAAGGCGACGTTGAGCTTGTTGCTCAAACCAAATCGCCCTACTCAAGCAGCGGATGGTACCAAGGGTTTTAGTGGGTACTCCCGGCGCTTCACGCCGGACGAGTCCCACATGTACCCCTGTCATCTCTAATCAAGTGATATTATACTCCCGGATTAGAGTTGGAAGGGGGCATGCTTAAATGCATTTCCCACGTAAATAAAGGTTTAAAACTGACTGATTTTTTAAATTGAAATAATTAGTGACTATCTGTAAATTAACTCAATAATTACTTTCACAGATATTACTGTCGTTTGTACATGGCACCATTTCCCTATGTATGAACATCTACTACATTGTTACTCTTAAAACAGAGGTAAATGAAATAATGTATGGTATGTAGTAACGGTTTGTAACTGTCACATTGCTCAGCAAGGTTTCCTTTCGGCGGGTAGTTACTTGAATTGTTATGTAAACTTGTAATCTAAACTTTTAACTGACTAATATCTACCAAGTGATGGTTGGTCTTGATAATTAAATTTGACAATAGATCCTAAAGATTAATTAAGTATATTTATTTCGTAGGAGGTTATACTTCATATCTCTTCGATTCTTACAACGGTTGCGATAATTTGCTTGCCATGTGTACTAATAGAATGCGTAGCGAATAAAGTGAAAACTATTGAAGAGCTAATAATGCAGCAACTGTTACTCTGCAACGGTAAGTTTACATATTGAAAGCCAAGAACATCAAATATATAAAGAAATTCAATATTAAAAGTCTGAAAGACGTCCGACGATGAAAACTGCATAAGATCGTAAATTTAAACTTGATGAACTATGCGATAGTAAATAATACCAAGAAAGTGTTTTAGCAATTTGAGCCTATTTTACCATCTCTGTATCTTAGATAGTGATTTTTTTGTTTTTTAAATAATTGTTACGTTTATAGATGAAGGACAGAGGAGTAGAATTCAGGACTTCTTGATTTTCCTGGACGAACACCGCTTAAAGTATTCCATCTGGCGAATTATTAACACGGACGCTTCTATGCTGTGGACGCTTATTAGCCTCTTGACGACCTACACCATTGCTGCTATTCAGTTTAGCCATATTTATTAAAGGGATATACAAGTTTTACGTAAGCAGTATGTTCCACCACGTTCGCATATCACACCATTTCTTATTTTGTCCAAGTTGTTAAAAATGGAATATGCATTTGGCCAGCATGTTATTTGGTATAATTGCAACTAAAACCCCAAGTTACCTATATAACAAACTACTGTGGGCTCAAGATCAGAATAAATACCACAATATAAGATGCCCGCACGTTTTAGTTGTTCCACGACATAAAACCGTAGCCTTTCGCGGTGCTTTTAGGTACGCAGCCACTAAGTGCTGGAATAATATACCACCACCCATCCGTAATCTGTCATCGTTATATTTTATTACCTTCAAAACTTAATTGAAAAACTGTTTATTATTATCGCAAGAATCGCACTAAATGAAACATGTGTACAAGCTAACCGTAAGACTACATTCATGTTAATTCAGTAGGTTTTTTAATTGTTGTACTCAACTGGCTTTTTATTACAAAGAGCACGTTATTTTGAAGGAGATATTTATTGTATTATGTTTATTCAGCGCACATTTATTACAGCACCTTAGTTATTATTAATTATAGTATAGTATTAATTATAGTAGTACGTTTTATATGTATACAAATATGATTAAAAAAAAGGTAAAAAATTTAAAAGGCTACGCGAACCTCGCAAATGAGTTAGTGCAAAGGCTCAAGGAATTGGAACCTACTTGGCCTAGGGTGAGATCCGTTGCAAGCTTTAGGTCAGAGGACGTAAATCGGCTAATCCGATATTACGTCCAAACGGCACCCAGACGATGGAATGAAGGGATGGGAGGGTGTGACGTAGGATATTAGGTGCGACTACGCACCGAATCTGAATAAAATGTAATTTTTGTAGCCTTTGCGAAGGGCCTCGCAGCACACTTAAATACCCCTCACCACCTTGGTTGTTACCGTTAGGTATCCATTGGAGACTACAGTCAAAGACTGTGGACATAGATAGAGAATATAATGGTAATGAGATAAAGTGCATCTAGACGGAGAATTTAGTCTATCTATTAGCATATATTTTTCTGAATTCCACGCGAACGAAGTCGCGGGCAAAGCAATAAATAAACAATTAAGTTTTGAGTAATCGTACGAAATTTAGAATTTTTGACTTTATAAAAAACCTTACGTACACAATGAAAATCGCTGGACTTTTTGTACGACGGATATTAATTTTAAAAAAAAAGAAACAAAAAACCGACTTCAAAAGAATAAACAATAAAAATGCACTAAAAATTAAAAAAAATAATTACTTTATTAATCTGGTTCGTTAATTTTGAAATCGGTGCCAGCTAGAATTAACCAATGTACTCATTTGTAAAAGGAAGCATGGTTAAATCAGCCCAAGCTGCAGTTGTCCCTATTCTTTCTTTGGTGCGCAACGCGATAGCAATAGATTTCTGAACTACTTACTTTTCCGACCACGTGCCCTCATAGTTGTAGAGAAATAATCACGATTTTATATACCACAGCGTGATATTAAAATCTTTTAATGTAATTCTGTTTTCTTTTTCATTGTTTATCATTACTTTAAACATTAATGTATTAATATTCTTATTTGGTTTGCAATAAATATTAAAATAAACAATCCCGTTATTTTATTTTCACTAGTGTTCGAAATTGTAACAAAATCATTGTAGAAAATATCAGGGACGTAAATTAAGGACTAATTTCAAAAGAAGCCGATTCATAAGTAGAGAAGAAAAATATCTTGAAACGTTTTATCTTTGCCTATTTTAATATATAGATTATATTAGACGTCAGATTTAATAGTTTAAAATAACTTTATCATGGTTATAGTCCGATCACAGTTATGTTACCTCTAGCCGTTAAGTTGTCGTTCTGAATATTGTGTTACCATGTTTGTTATGTATATATTTTTATATATTTATTCGTCACGACTTGATTTAATATGCAATTTGAACGAGGTTTGAAAAACCTCTCAGATTCAACGTCGACGCAAATTGGTTCCACAGGACGGTTGTGCGAGGCAAAAATTTGCGCGCAAAACGCACCGTCGTGGATCGCCAGTTAGTCAATTGACTAACACTATTCTAGAATATTTAGAAATATCTGTTGAAGGATATGGTTTATACCTAATATACAGGCTGACTTTGAAATCAAAGGCAATAATTAAATGGGAGCTTATAATTATGATTCTAAATGAGTACAAAGCAAAAAGATTATAGTAAAAAAATTAATTAAGTTAAATATATACAATTAAGTATCAAAACCATGCGACGAGTATTCGGCGGTTTATGACCCACCCACTCGCGCTCGCGCAAATGAAATGACAATTTTACTTATGTGGTTACCGGGTCATCGACCGCGGCCACGCGATATTGATACTTGAATTTAATTTATAATGCATATTTAACATTTTTATTTAATACTAGCTGTGTGTGCGCAGCTGCGCCCACGTTTCATATATTTTTCACAGCGTTTTAATTTATTTATACGGAACCCTATTTTTTTTTTCCAAATTTTTTTTCTACTAACTTTAAGGAAATATATTTCTCCCAAATTTAATTTCATTTAATTCAGCTTTATTTTTTGTACGTGGAATACCCTAATTATTTTCGAACAAATAATATAATTCTATAATGAACCTGAATTTTCGCGAAGGAAAACATAGTGAGGAAACCATAGACTGAAACAAATCTATTGGTATTTGGCAGCAGGTTTTTAAACTTGCCCAAAACTGCCCAGTTACAGTTTAAAGGGGGGGACTGTGTTTCCGATGCGGACATAGAACAGCACACTGCGACGCTTATAGGGTGAACTATGCCCTGTGCGCAG
Organism: Samia ricini; assembly: GCA_014132275.2. Lineage (NCBI taxonomy): Eukaryota > Metazoa > Arthropoda > Insecta > Lepidoptera > Saturniidae > Samia > Samia ricini. Next base: position 15,989,823 of record AP028163.1, read on the forward strand.
ACACTGGAAGGGATGCGAGGCATCAGATGGAGGGATTTTTCTGCCACCCACCGATTCCGGCTAGGTCGATAGGATTTGCACGAAGACCTCGTTAGAAGCTTAGCGCGGACGTTTGGGTAATGAAGTTTCAGCGGTGCCGTTCGGGTGACATCGTCCTGCCAAACCAAGGGGAGAAGGGGCGGAGGCCCTGATCTTCTATTACACTGGGGAGGACGTCTGTGGGGCAACCTAAAACATGCATAGAGTGGATTAGATGCCTCCTACCGGGGCAAAGCGGAGCGTTTTATCCCGCATTGTCCCATTAAGGCGGTATGATGGTAAAGTAGGGGGTGGTTTTAGTGGGTAGTGTGCGGCGATCAGAGCGTCCACGCCTTCTGCATGGCAGCTCTGACCGCCGTGTGTGTCCCACGCATCCTCCGTGTCTCCTCACCGAGGTATGTACGTACATGCATTTCCTCCCCATAAAAAAATAAGGGTACTTAAAACTGATATTTTGATGAACAAATGGTATTACAATGTTGAACATAGTTGTTTTTCATCGTGACTAAATAAATATAATGAAATAAACGATACCTCAACCTTACGGCTTGAATTAATAAGGGAATAATTGTATTAGTAAATGTTTACAGGGTGACAGAAAAGCGAATATAGCACGGCAAAAATTAAGGAGAAATATATCGACAAAGTACTTGTAGTTCTCAAAATAGTGCATTGTTTACAGGCAGTTGTCACAGTAACGCAGAACACCCTGACCGACGCAAATAGGCTCCTGACTTTATTGGTAACATTTTAACAGTCTTATTGAAAATTTGTTCAAAAACAGCCGCCTGTAAAATCACAATGCAATTCCCCAAACTGACCGTTAAACAAATTATGAATATTAGATTAGTTTTCGGTTCTTACTACGACTTCACTTCTAACAAAATAACTTCGAGTACTGTGCGATTCTACTGTGCTCTACTTCTCTCACTTTACGTAATTGATTGCACTAGGAGTATTAGCAATCTTGTTTTTGGTATAATGTTTACGAGCGGTTGTACCAACTGCGGAGTTAACCTCTTTCTATCGCTAATTACCGCCAATAGATACTTTTTACAATACTTGGAACATATGAACTTCCTGCCCATTTCAGCGAGAATAGAAAACGCTGACGATATCCCTGTTGCGAGTCTCATTATCATTTTGTGCTTGATTTGGAAATGTCTTGAATTCCTCCATACCCTTTGGTTTTCACCTATGCTATTATTTACCACCACAGTTTTACTGAGGCATATGTTTTATATGAGTTATGAAACAAGGAATATAATTACAGTAATCATAAACGAAACACTCTGGCGTCGAATGTACACGCTTAGGATGGAGCTTCAGTCGAGTTTTGCGGTGCCGAGCTTTGCTTTGAAACATCAAAACATTAAGACATGTCTCAAAACTTACAAAAGAGCTGTTGAGATTTATGAAAGTACACATCAATTCACGAAGCCAACGGTGAGTTGAATAAACGTATCTTTCATAAGATAACCACTGTTTGATTCACTTTTCCATCAAAGAATTGATAAGATTTCTTTAGACATACTGATATGAATTCTTTCAAATTGAACAGTATATGGATAGAAGTTTAACTCCCAAAATTAAGAGGTTTCTTGAGTTTCAGTGACGCGCTGTAGGTAAAATTTAGGTAGTAGATCATACAACTATTATCTTGTTTACAACTATTATGACTTTATAAGCCATCCAGTTTCCTCCCGGTTGGTGTAGATTTAGTTTTCACAATGCCTAAACCTTGCACATTGGAGAAACGACAAGACAAACAAAATTGTTAATTGCCATCAAAGCTTAGGAACCACTCACAACCTGATTGACGTTCGTAGAACCACATGTTGGTCGAGCACTGTCTAACGATAACTATAAAGTTTATGTTTCATTGAAAACACATGTCTGAGAGATGATAAAGTTTAAGCTATAACATAAAAGGGAAAAACCCAAAGTTTCTTTAGAACTCGACTACAACATTGTGTTTGGTTGCAGATGCTGACGAACTGTGTCGCCGGCTTTTCAATGTTTTTCATGCAACTGTACAATTTGATACCGCCTCGTGGATTTCTTGTAAGAAATCAAGTTGTACAATAATTATTATCCATTTATAAAACAAGGTTTCTCTACAATTTAATTCGATGTTTGATGACGATGTGTGCGAATATCCGCGACTTGGGAGTATTTCACGATTCGAAATTATTTTTTAATAGACACATTAAACATTGTTGCAAAGGCTTTCAAAACATTAGGTTTTATAATGCGTCTATGTAGTTCCTTTAAAGAGTCAAAGACTTTTAAAATCCTTTATCTTACGTTTATTAGAAGCCATCTTGAATATGCCTCGCAGGTGTGGAATCCCCAATAAAATAAATACATAGATTGTATTGAAAAAACAAAAATGTTTACAAAGAAAATTTATTAAATTCATAAGCTATTGTACCGGAGTTCGATTTGACTCCAAAAATTACTTAGATTTATGTATAAACCTTCTTCCGCTTGTTTGTCGACGAGAAATTACGGACTGTACTTCTTAAAATCCCTTCTGATAGCATTGACTGCCCAGACCTTCTGACCGAATTCTCGTTAAAGTATCCTGGAAAAATCGTTAGAATCAACCCTCCAATTTTTGTTCCCAGTTCTTACACCGACTATCGCTTTTACTATACTTTTATAATGGGAGCAGGTAGAAACTTTAACCAAATCTGTAAGCTACATGACTTTCATGTATTCTCCACTAATTTAGTATCTGCTAGAAGACAGCTGAGTCTGGACTTTTTTTGTTAATCATGTCATCTTTTAATGTCTATTTTGAACTGTTTATTATCATTTTCTCTTTTTAAATTTTGGATAAAATAGTCAGATATAACGTTGTGACTTTATTCAGATGTGTATTTTCTATAAAGTTTATTATCTATTCGTGAAAATCTATAATTGGCTAATATTATTGTATGTTCTTAGTGCTATATCGTTTTATTGCTGTAGATTTTCCATATAAAATAAATAGCTAATTTGGTCTAAAGTGATGCTGCTGAAACTATTCTACAGCTGGTTAGAGACGGATTCTCAAAATAATCATAAAATCATCATATTATCAAAATACGAGGTAGTAGCTAGCATTACGAGTAGATACTCCATTTTCATATTCTAATGATACGACGAAGAAGCTATAAAGGTTCAGTGAACCACTCTCTAGTTGAAAGTCTGTCACCAAGGACATATACTATATCTGTTTTTACAGCATCAATTTAGATACAGTTCCTATTTGCTCAGCGTGTTGACGTTTTAGATCACATTGCCACTTAATATTTATATGGAATTATGATCAAATGCTAAGACGTATACAGCATGAAACAAAACGTTTTGTCACGTTATTTTCTTTCAAGCACAGGCTCATTTGAAGCAACGTTAATCGACATGCTGTTTAAATATGATACCACTTCAAACAACTACAATAACACATTATTAATCAGTTTTATAGCACAAAATGTATCAGTACTCGTTTGTTGAACACTAAACAAGAAAATGGAGATCTGATGCATAATCATGCTAAAAACCGACAGAATCACAATCATAATAAATCTGTGGTAATTTGTAAAATTTCATCGCTACGATTCTCAGAGATTCTAGAATTGTGATTATTGTCTTTGTCTGAATGGCACAGGATGCGGTCAAACATGCTGCTATATTATTTGCTCAACTGTCGATCATGAGTTCCCCGTTCGTACTGGTCGAGCGCGCTGCCTCGGAGGTGGAAAGTATGAAGTTGTTCATCTCGAACCAGCTCCTGTTGTGTGAAGGTATTTACCAGTTTCAACCCTTTCATGCATGATAGTGTATGGTACCGGCTAAGAATGGTACCATCTGATATCTGTCCCTAGGCGGCTAAGGGATATAAACCAGGGGATGGCTAGCAGCATTCTCTTATTACCATAAACACCTGAATGTGACCGCCTGCCATGCGTGACGATTACAGCAATTCCCTTTTTATTAGGGAAGATCTACGCCCAGCAGTGGACGTCTTAAGGTTGAATGAAAGATTGAATACATGCTATCAATAACACTTTTATTTATGTACTTGCGTAACATGGTTTTTGAACTGTAAAAGGAAATATTATGACGAAATCGTAGAATTGTGGTACAATGTATTCTAATCCTTTTCTAACTAGCGACTGTTCTCAATACGGAAATGAAGTATTTAGTAGTGCTGCTGTGTTTCAGTTCTAAGGATGTGGTTGGCCACATGCATAAACAAACAAATCCTTGGAGTTCTTTGCTCGATTTTCGTCTGTCATGTAGTCCTTGTTCTTGATTCATTAACTTGCAGTATACGACTCTATATTATATAATGTTGGTTACGTTATGTTATGATTTTACATTTTACTTGATATAGTTTAGTGAGCTGTATTGATTACAATGACACGGATATCATATCAACTCCCTTGGTACATTTTAACAAATGGTCACCACATAATTGGAGTTTAAAAGATAATTGAACGCCTGAAGAACTTGTATTTATTAATATTAATAAATTATTACAAATACAAGTCTAAAAGGACAGCTACTGTTTCTCAAGTAATGCTACCGGAATACACCTATTGGTATTTGGTGACAGGTTTACAAACTTGTGGGTTTATTATTAGATAATGCCCTCCTCCATGCTATGTTTTTACTCAAGATGTTTTCCTTCACCGAAAGCTCATGCTGATTTTAGAGTTGTATATGTGAGCTCAAATCCGCGTCCATTCGTATCGGTTTATGCTGTGATAACTCATTCTTCTGGCCGGTCTATTTCTCGAATATGACATGTATATCAAACCTTTTGCAAATTGTATATTCAATTAAATCAAGGCGAATAATAAATATTAAATATGATAACACAGTATTCAGACGACTAACTTAACGACTAGAGGTAAAATAACTGTGAACGGACCATAGTTCTTAAGAATGACGTCAGACTTGGCTGTATGGACTGATATCTTTGCATTTCCTTAGAAAGGAATAAATGGAATAAAGAGTTTTTCGCGGTATCTCAGTCTTTCATGTAGCGGTTGTTTTGTGTAATTAATTAAATTTGTGTATTCGACTCTATATCATGTAATTTTGGTGGCGTTATGTGTAATATGGTTATTGTGGGCAAGTTAAGTTTATTAAGGAAAATAACGCGTAGCATTTATTCTGAGGATCCGCAAAAAGCTCCACGGAAAGTTATAGCAGGATGAGCCCCAGTTTTGCTGGAGCTTGATAACGCTGCAACAAGATGGAAAATACATCTTACCTTCATGACATTGGCACTAATTGTTTGTAAATAAATTGCCATTGTATAAGAAGAAGAGGAAATAGAATAAAAAAAGTAGTATTTAAGAGTGAATCGAGTATATGAATAAAAGTTGTTCAGGTGAACGTGTCGTCGGTTCTTGCAGATGTGAAGAGTCGACAGAAGTTACAGGACTGCCTTGTGTTTATAGAGCGCCGTCCTTTGAAAGTGGTACTAGTGCGGACGGTAGCCGCCGATCTTCCCATGCTACTAAGCCTTTACAGCATGCTCACTTACAATGTTGTCACGCTCATCCAGTGCATGAAAGCTTTCGACAGCTCGTAATTGATCTCCTAATTCGAGTGTACTTTTAATGACACCAAATGCACCTTATTTATTAAACTTACGAGTATGAATTAGCTCACTTTTATTCTTTACCCTTTCATATTAAAAAAAATACGCGCTTATTTTCATAACTGTTTAATGCTTAACCAGGATAAGGTTTACAAGAAAAAGAAAAGGTATAATTGACTCACGGCCAACACCTGGATCTCACACTCGCACTGTACCGCTGGGTGTTTTTCTGACTTATTTTCATGAGCACTCGCGAGTTTCGGTTATTGTTTTTTAACGGCACACACTACTGTTTCTATTGGCTAGCGAGCGCCCGGGTAGCACGCGTTGCTATTGGTGCATTATGGCCGCGAGATTTAAATGGGTAAAGGAAGGGATGTAAGGAACGGTTAAGCTTGTCCAATAACCTTAGTTTCATCATCATTCTCATGCCTAGTTCCCAACTTACTTGGAGTCAGCGCAGTACGTTTTCTTCTTCCATACGTCCCTATCAGCTGTCATCTCTTTATTTACTCCTTTTTCTTTCGTGTAATTTCTTACACATTCCATCCAAATTTTCTTTGGCCTTCCTCTACTTTCCACCCTTCCACATTCATAGTCATTACTATTTTACCCACATGCGCTTCCTCTCTTCTCATAATATGTCCATACCGCAACGAACGAGAACCTTTCAATTTTCTACCACTGGCGCAACTTACAAACTGCCTCTAATATAACCTTAATAACCATGTGGTGCCGGCTAAGAATAGTACCACCTCATATTTATTTATTTATTCACCCATCAACGACACATTCACATAATGTTACACAAAATTTTTATAGATTATAAACTAATAACTGTATGATGTATCTTTACACATGTATACATAATCTATTAATTTGCGATATATATTTTATATTTATAAAAAAGGGACCAGATCGCGTTTCTTGCCGGCTCTTCTCGACTGGGTTGTTTTCCGCACCGGTATTAATGTTTTGATGTTCATAAGCGCCTTTTTAGGGCCTAAATTGAATAAAGATTTTTTTGATTTTGATTTCATATTGAATTATTGAAGTCTCTCATTCAATGTATTTAGTTTCAACAATACAACTAGCGTGTTTCGTTTATGTAAAGAGAATTTAATAAATTCAATGAGTGTGTGTGTTTTTTTAATGACCCGTAAACTGGCAACCCTACGTTTCGCATTAATACGATCAAGTTGACAAATTTTGTGTATGTTGTTGGACCGCACGGAAGGCTTTCTAATATAATATTATATAATTAAAGCATTTTTTTTTCTATAAATGAGTTCGTTTACATAGTACGTATATACGTCCATTATATAGACTAAATTAAAACCAAACATACTTTCGAATTTATGGTGTTTATACTTATGGTTTTAGTTTGACGTTTGAAATATTTTACATTTAACCTCTAAAGGACTCTGTTCACTAGACCGTATCATACCATGACCGTAACCGTACCGGCACATGCATAAAATATAGATTGTATGAGTTACTAGACTATGCTCACTGTATGAGCGAAATAGTGGACTGTATTGATGTGATGCATACGAAACGCTAATGAGGACGACAAATTTAGCATAGGAAAGATAGGTACTTACGTGAGATGATGCCGATGCAGGGTTCTTCTACGGATCCAGATTAATTGTGTTCACGGTCAAGATCAGGTACACATAATACACTTATTATTCGATGGTATGTATATGCGCACGAGTTTACGAGGCTATCGACAAAAGCGAATTAACGACCAGTGAATGACACGTACATATCACAGGAAAGATGTTCGAGCGGGGGGGGGGGGGGCGGGGTGGATTTAGGGATGGGACACTAGCATATCTGTTTGCAACCACCAATCGACAATTACGCGCAACCACCCACTAAACCATTCCGTCACCGAAAAGGACTGTAGTATGCCAAGACCGTGCCGGTATTGATTTCATGACGACAATATTTTGCATGTGCCGGTACGGACCGTTGCCGCGTGCGCCACGGGTTATAGCCGCGTTTACCCTACGTTCCTACCGGACACAAAACAATAGAAATATACATTTTTAAATTTTGAAAGTCAATGAACGGACACGTGTTTATTAAATTATAGTTTGTTTTAAATGGGTAGACTTCAAGGCGTCCACGTAACACTGATACGTATGCGAAAATAACGTTTAATCTTATTGAATATATTCCGAACTGGCATAATAGTTACGCATACAAAACGTCACGCTTCTCTCCCATTAGGGCAGGCAGAGACTACATCCATCCACCTGCTACGATCCTGACACAAGTCTTTCGCTTCTTCATAAGCGCTTTCATACATGCTCTTCGGTTAAGGACACTATTGATCTGGTCTTTCTCTATAACATTTTCGATCTGGTCGAGATACGTTCGCCTAAGACGACCCTTACCGGCTTGCTCGGACTCATTCGCCTTGTAAATTTATTTCGTCAATCTTCTTTCAACCATCCTCTTAACGTGTCCAAACCAATTAAGCATTCCATTATTTTTATATATGTATAAATCTTCTGTGCGTGTGTATGTGACTAACCTGCTCCTAATGGGCTGAACCGATTTTAATGAATTTTTTGTGTCTATTCCTGAGGATTGAAGAATGGTTTAGATTCACAATTTGGTCGAATTTAAATGTTTATACATGTAACGCGAACGAAGTTGCAGGAAACTGAAATAAAAAAAAATCCATTTATAAAAAAATCCCTATAAATAAAGAAGAAGAAAAGTATTGTCGTATAATAAATGAATTAATTACAAATACAAAAACAAACGTTACATGTATTTTCCAATATATCCAACAACAGTCCCTTACTCATATATTTTGTTGTACTTTATTTATATGCATTAACAGTAAATAAAAAAAAGAGGAAAAAGATGAAATTAATACGGAAATTAAATTGGCTTCAAAACTATACCGAAAAGTACATTATTATCTCCCTGCCCTTATCCCATTTATATATGGGGTCGGCGCAACATGCCTTCCTTTTCAAATCCATGTTGCGTTAATTTTTGATCCTTTATTTGATTATCTTTGGCTTAATTTAATTCCAAACACCATTGTATCATTATAATAAACTAAATTGTATGAACAGAGTAACTGATTGTAGAGCTACGTCATTATACAACAACATATAGAGGCACTTTTCCTTATTATCCTAGCACATAAGTGTTGTAAAACAACACACCCAACGGCTCAACCGCCGTCAATACTGTCATCACTTCATTTAGTTACTTTCAAAATTACATTTAAAAAGCTGTCTTTTGGATCTTCAACTGCGTTTTGAAAACTATAACTTAGGAGACGTCTCAGCTATCTAACTCAGTTCTTTTTTGTTTAATTTTTTATCCATTTAGACTAAACTTTATTGTTTACTTAATATTATATTGTTATAATATTCCCTTATGGTAAATTATATCGCAAATGTGACAAATATGCTGTAATTATTACTATATTTAAACCCATACGATCTTTTATGGATAATTTTAATTGTTTGTTTTGTAACAGTACATACCTATTATGATGTAAACATCCACTATGAAAGGATTTTTTTTTTATTTTCTCCCAAATGGGGGTAAAATGAGGGATAAACTGTCGTATGAAAGACCGTCATTTTTATACTAAGAATCATGAAATTTAACATTCATGGTTCTGGTTAGAAATAAATGTAAAAGTACATCGATATTTTTCAAAATGATGTTACCCCTAAGAGGCTGAAGCAGGGGTTGCAAATTTGTATGGGAACTAGGACATTTTTGAGGCAAGATGTATGAAATGCAAGAGAAACAGACGATTTTTTAAATGTACTTAATTGGCATGGAGATTAATGTAACCTTTGAGTGAAATATAGGTACTAATTCTACGCAGGCGAAGTCGCGTGCACCAGATAGCTCTGTCTTTGTATCTGTACCTTTTACACTTAAATCAATGAATATTTTTTTTGTAATGAGATAGATTACATCCAGAGCGAGAGAGTATAGGGTGGAAATTGTCTCCATTCCACACGGGTAAAGCCGCGGTCACAGCTAGTAGTAGATATATTTTCTTATAATTATATTATTTTTAATTATAAAATGGTATAATTAAATTATTTGTCAATGTCGCTTTATATTGTATTCGATTGTAACCACAATGAAACATTCGGTAGAAAGGTTTTATTAATAAATAGTATCATTGTATATCACAGTGGTTCTTTCGAGAGTAAGACGGAACCGAAAACATAATGTTTTTTTCGACGGTATAATGAGCCACAAATTACAATGAGAAATGCGTAATGTCATGGGTGGACACAACTACCGATTATTTATTATAATTTGTAATTAATAATAATAATTAAACATATACGACCATCGAGGCGCCGGAGTTGAGCTGTGGTTAGTTGTCGCATCCAGCCATATTGAAAGGGGCGGATCGCAAATTCATTGTTCGCTTCCATCCATTCATTCAACCGAATGACGTCCACTGCTCTACAGTCCATCACATAGGTCTCTCCCAAAGATCTCCACAACGACCTGTCTTGCGCCACCCGCATCCAGCGGATATTGTGTCGTCCATAAGGGGAATATTGCCATAATCACCACCCTTGACAAACGGGTTGGCGATCGTAGTAGGTGTTTGTAGTACTCAGAGGACACTGCTGCCCATCCTCTGATTTATATCTTAGTCGCCTTATAAGACACCCACGAGAAGAAATGGGGTGGTACTATTCTTAGCCGGCACCACACGGCATTGTTCCCTTAATGAGTCTTATTTCTGAAGGAGTGTTTAAACGACCGACCTACTATCCTTATTACTAAATACAGTAGATCAGCCAGTTCCGCGATTTAGTCAATCCGCTACAACTACATGACAATACACATTACATACTACCATATGCAAGGTTCTAAAAGGGACCTTATCATATTTTTTAAGCAAATAGATTTAACTAGGAGGAATGCCGTAGAATTTGTATGCCGGCTCTAATGCTTTAGCTGAGTACTTTAAGCTGAGTGGTGGGTACCACTAATCCCGGGTGAAGCTAACAGGACCGTTCATATATGTATGTACGTACGCAAAAATTTTAAAAAGTTTTGATACCGCAAACGGCCGGCTTAATTTGAATACCAGAAGTAACACAAATTAGCCGTTCCTTGCTTTAGGCTTTGTTATGTCATAGTGTCAGGTTCAACAACATGCTTCTAAAGTACATTATCGATTTAACTGATAACAAGTTTAAGTACTATGTCAAACATGTTTTAATGTCCAAAGGTTATATTTATTACAGGGTAGATCATTACGTGAACGCTAGTGATGTCTGGAATTAACCCACATCTCTGTACTTTCACTAAAACCGTTTATTGTTATTATGAGTTGTATAATTTGAGTAATTAAAAAAAAACATATGAGTAAGAACTAAATTGGGTTTCTTGCCGGCTCTTCTCGACTGGGTTGTTTTTGCCGGACCGGTGGTAATTTTTTATTAAAGTACAAAAGCACCCTCTCAGGGCTCAAATTGAATAAAGATTTTTTTATTTTAATTTTGTGGTCATAAGCGTTAGTCAGTAAAAAAAAATCATTATGTATGAACCCATTTGTTTCAACAAATACTAAAATAGTAGTTACACCGGAAATTGTGTTTTGTTCTTATTAACACATGTTGTTATTTTATTAAATAATGTTTTTCAAAACTTCTAATCTAATATGTTTGCGAATAGTATTTTATTATAGGTTCATAGATTTACTACTATTGTATTCCAGACATTATATTATAGTAATTAAAGCTTTTCTAAAGCTTCAACTTGTTTTTATGCGTTAACTTAGTTGTTACAAATGTGTCGGATAGGGAGGGAGATCCTCCCAGAGCGCCCAGGCGAAGACGTGCACCACACGCTTGCAGTCCCGGCATGGGATACCCATAGTAGTGACCTAGTGTCCTCACTTTGCGAGGCAGTAATGCTAGAAAAGGAGACAGTGGAAAGAGAAAGGGAGTGGAACACCTTGCTCTCCTCTCGCAGTCGACGGTCTGGCAGACGTAGAGTCGGAAACGATCTGCGCTCGCCATAGTATGGCCTGTATTAACCGGACTTGGGCGAGTCCAGTGCATTGCACGCAGACCCAGGATGGAACTAGGCGTACGTACTCTGCACGCACGTCTCCGAGTTCGTCTCCAAAGCTCAAGCTCTGACTGTGCCGGGGCCAGACCTTACTCGGAGTGAAGCGAAGAATGCATTAACGTGTGCTCCGCTCCAACCCAGAACAGGGTTTGAGAATACGGTGGGATTTTAGTGAGTAGAATTCCGACATAACCTACCTATCGTTGCCCGACGGTGGTGGGTATCCTTAAAGGATTTCTATAAACTCACTATATAAAAAAAGGGTTTTCAAATCCTGTGGCCATGCAATTCGAATTTTAGACCACTGTGTCTCTTACCCGGTGTTGCCAACTCGTATGAAAACTATGGGGGCGTACGATAATTTAGACCATGCACGATATACGATAAGGAATGTCTAAATTAGTTGAATTTTCAACAACAACGAAATAAACATCAAAATGCAAAAATCCCAGTACAAAATGCATTTTTCATTAGCAAAAATTAAAGCCAGTGGACCACATTCAGCCTCCCTCAATTGTAACAGGCGTATGAATAAATAAAAAAGTGAAACATTAAAAACGTACCGTAATAATTATAGAAATAGGGCTCAAATGAATAAACATTAATATTACTAAAAGTTTATCAGTAGTTAAATACTTCGAATGTCGTTTCAGTTTTGTCTTTCAACTTGATGGATACTTACGGTTCTGAACCATACATAGCTGTACTCTCAAATGACGCCAAATTACTTTTCGAATGGGGTTAAATCATCGTATTATAGTAATGTATTCCACGGGAAACGTAGCGTAGTGGACCGACAACCTGATGTAAGTAGAGGGAATCCGCTGTAGGCGAGTGGCTCAAGACCGGTCGTTCTGGAGATCTTTCGAGGAGACCAATGCCCAGCAGTCTTTCGGATAAATGTTTTCCAAGCTGTACGATAGTGTTGTCCCAAAACGACACTTTTCACATGAAAATAAGACAATTTGATCTTCAAGAGTTGGCAACACTGATCCTATTTTACGTCCATTCGTCATTGCGTTACAAAAGACAACAAACGTCGAAATTACGTAAACTTTATTATTTGTATCTATAAATAATTCAAAATAAACTTATTAATAATATTTATCTGTTGTAAATATTATACGAGTATAGTATAATCATTTATTTCATTGTTAATTATGAAATTTAGAATATTTTCCATTTTTTCCTCGGAAATATATATTTAATTAATTCATTAGCTTTTATCAATATTCTACTTTCGACATTACGTGTGGTAACGAAAATGAACTAGTATGTAACGTAGTGATATAAAAGGACCTATAATCATCGCAGATTTAATTAAAGTAAGTTCTTAAATATAAGGAGGTTTGAAGTGATAAACAATGTCAAATCTGCATCTATACGACGAACGTTTTTTTTGAAGTGAATACTTTAGCGGCGTTGAGAGAATCTCAATAGGGAAACAACTTATAGATTCGCGTTAGCAATGCTATGACGTCAGTCGTCAACATCCTACAGTATATGAAATATGAGATCGCGTTTAAGTGCTTGGGTTCAGAGATAAATAATACAATTTACAAATACGTAGCCTTTCATATGTTTTGATTATGAATAAACTATATGAAAATGTACATTATTATTGGTCGGAGCACCTTATTAGATGTAAAAACCAGACAAATACGATAAACGTTAGGTTATGCAAATAATTTCAATATGAAATTTACACATTACTAAAATTACGATTTCCGTTTCACGTCGTTTTCACTTCTGTCGGCAGTCCCCATGGCTGTCGCCTAGCTTTTTTTAAATCGATTTCGTAAAAATATCTGCTTTTCATCTGATGATATTTAAAGTACAGCCCAAAGAACGATGACGTCACCCGATAATTATGAATCTATTTCGAGTCGAGATCATTATCCCTTTGTCATGCATTAATATCTTATATCTACTAGCTGTGCCCGCGACTTCACCCGCTTGGAATTCGCATCCTATGTATGCTCATGCAATACATGTTGTTACCAAATTTCATCGATTTTGGTTTAGTCGCTTTTGCGTGATTGACGAAGAACTTAATAAATAGACAGACAAACATTTTAAACTATCGAAATGTGTTCTGTAGTTAATTCTGGAGCCCCACATAGTGTTTTTTCTTAAACATATCCAATGTACATATTTCCTTTCGTTAGCCTCTTATTAGAAGTATAGATTATACAATTATTAATATTATTCTATTGTGATTATTATTATTTAGTCATAATAGTTGTTTTTATTTTATGTTTAACAATGTAACTATGATGTACAATGTGCGGCAATATAAACGTAACATAATTTCACCTATCAGATATATGTAATGGCAAAATTTAGTTTATACAATGTCAGCATCATTATGTATAATGGAAAAGTTTATTCATGGGTCCAATGAAAGTTATTAAACCCATGATGGAGGTTGACATCAAGATCTTTGTATAATTATTTAGATTTCGAATACTGAAGCTATTAAAGTGCTGTATTAAAACCTATTAACTAAATCATAGTAAATGCGCATGTTTGAAATAGTTTATTTAATTAAAGAAGAGTCTTGTTTTCAGAAGGAGAACACACAAATGATGTTGACGTTAACGGTCAAGCAAATAATGAATTTAAGACTCGCCTTTGGAATGTACTACAGAGTCTCAGACAACAAAACAATCGCGCTATTGACTAAATTGTATTGTGCTCTCTTTGTTTGCGTTATAATTTTCTATATTCTAAGTTTAAAGACTATATCTTCTGATGTATTTTTGACTATTATTTTATCAGCAGTTGTTACATATATACTCAATTTCATACTTTCCTTATATTATGATAATAGCTTCATGGACTATTATGAACAATTACAATCAATACACCATATGGAGTTTAAATTAAAACAATCAAGTATCATGATATTCTTTATACTTATTTGGAGAGTTTTTGACACGATAATATTCTTTTTAATTAACTCAGAATCAGATTTTGTAAGCATCGTTCAAGTCTTGGTTATTCAATTTTTCGTAATAAACACGCAATGCAAAGAGACTACAAGTGTTATAATTTTTGAGTTGTTATGCCAACGTTTGAATTATCTAAGAGATATTTTGGAGATTAACATCGGAGCCCGAGATTTTACTACCAAAGTAAATGCTATAGAAAAATATTTAAAAAGTTATAAAAAACTTCTGGATACTCTGCGAGAAGTCGAGATTTACATTAAGTCAACGGTGAGCTTGAATTATATTACGTTTTTTGTACTGTATATAGAAGCTGGTCCAGGATGATAAGCACGCAAAGCCTAGAGGCAATTACTAGCTAATACTTATACTAATTATGGGCTTATGTACGCTATAACAATACCCTTAGTAGTTAATACCTCTCCTACGGACATTAACGGACACACGGACGAAAAGAGCGGACATTTTGCTGCATCGTGAATCTTCATACAATGAAGTAACACCAATATACATTACTTATAAAAACATAACCGTATACATTACGTACATATAATACGTATTACGTACAGAAGTACTAGTAGGAACTAATTTGCAGAATAAGTCTAAGTGTAACTAAGAAGGTCTAGTCAGATGTTAAACAATTGTCGTATAAAATAAATGCATATATCTACCATCTAATTTTACATAGATATGTACAGTTAGCTAAATCGAATCGTTTTAGCTAGGATTATGCTTGGAAGTACATGGATGGCATTGTATACATTCGTATTCCTTGCGCCTTTACTTCAGCCTTTACCACTCAAACCCGGTAACCTGTGAACACGTTTCAAGCCACTAGCCTATTCTCCTTGAGAAGACGCGTATTTAGTAGAATGAATTCATTTAATAGTGGGAGAACAAACAAATCGTTGGAAAACCATTAGTGTGCCAGTTGATGCTATATCAAACCTTATTGAAAAGACCAGAGTAAGGTATTGACGGGTATTAAGTAACGAACATTTTAGACGCTTTTGACTACTCCTTATCCTCTACCTAGCTAAACTCTTACCCTATGATATTGTAAGCATTGTTAAGATTTTGAAAAAGAAACCAATAAATAACAGACAGGTTGTAAACACTGACACCCATTTCATCAAATATAACTAAAACATAGAACCCCTCAACCCTATCGATCCTTTCGTAATACTTGCAAGATCTTTAAGACAAATACATCCTAAGGATGCGGTGGGAGAGTTGAAGATATGGACAATAATGGTACCTCCAATAAGAGTATCGAAAGTAATAACTTCATTTGTATGCATGCTAGCAAAGTGTGTAACTTAGCTAAGAATGTATCTACTAGAAGAACTGTTCTGAAAATGCTTATAGGTAACTCTAAACCAAGTTTCCTAAACTATAAAATTATTTAATTTCACAGATTCTTTTGTCCTTCATGTATGGTGTCATCTCATTTTGCCTGTCCATTTATCAGGTTATAAAAATTCAAGTAATAGAGGTAAATTGTTTAATGCATTTGTAAAATATCGACATTTAAATATTCTAGCCCTTGCACAGATTATCTTTCAAAGGCAATCCAGCAAATTTATTCGTTGTTCTGTTAGATGGACGCTGCGGTAAGACTATTTAAAAAGTCCAGTGAAGGGTTCACAAAACTAATTTCAAAACACATAAGTGTACAAACTAATTTTGTCTTAAATCAAATATAAGAGAAGTCAAAATTTCAAAAACCAAATGCGATAAATCTCAATTGGAAATTATTATTTTTGTTCAAATCCATGATGAATCGATTTCAACGCATCCTTAATAATTC
This sequence comes from Samia ricini, assembly GCA_014132275.2. NCBI lineage: Eukaryota > Metazoa > Arthropoda > Insecta > Lepidoptera > Saturniidae > Samia > Samia ricini. The sequence continues at coordinate 16,006,324 of AP028163.1, forward strand.
ATGAATTTCAGTCGTAAAATTTCCTCGTATGTTTTGATGAAGCTCCAAAAAAGATTAAACATACATTTTAAGTTTTCGGTGAATGTACAGAGATATGATTATATACAAGCGGTACAACTCTGGATTTTGATTCATCCATCTATTCAACCGAAAGATGTCCACTGCTGGACAAAGGTCTCCCCCAAAGATCTCCATGACGAACGGTCTTGCGCTACCCACATCTAGTGTATCTCCGCGACCTTCACCATGTCGTCGGTCCACCTTGTGGGGGACCTACCCACGCTACGTCTTCCGGTGCGTGGTACCTATTCGAGATCTCGTTGGCCCCATCGGGCATCGGTTCTGCGAGCAATGTGCCCAGCCTACTGCCACTTAAGTTTAGCAATTCTTCGGGTAGTTTAGGATTTTAATAAGCCCTAATCGTTTCCTAACATAACCTGGTCTCATGATCACGACTTACGTAAATATTAAAGATAACTCTATACATTTCTCAGGAGATAATACTTTGTATTTCTACACTGGTTATTACGACTGTGATATCTTTCTGGCCGTGTTTACTGGCGGAAAGTGTGGCTAATGAAGTAAACACCATCAGACAACTGATAACACAGCAACTGCTACTGTGCAAAGGTAAATTCATATTATTAATACTTATAAAGAACTAGCTATGCGCCCGGTATCACAATTATTCACTAAATGATAGAGTTTTTAAATAACCCTTGGAAAATATTGTTTTGATGGTCACTACTTTTGGGTCCTACATAGTTTTTAGTACTAAAAGAAATATTTCTTACAAATTCAAAAACTTATCAGTTCGTTTTTTTTTCACAATTCCATGAATTTTAATTTTTTTTTACACGGAAGGTTAATTACTTTCGAAGAATTAAAGTAGCCTAAATATACTGTGTAACTTCACGTACCTGCTCGACATAGTCCCGTCAAAATTGGTCCGGCCATTCAACATTCTAGAGAATTCTACAAACATTCTAGAGAATATACTACGATATATATATATTTAATTTAAATAGATTCCAACTATTGGTCGATTCGACGTGGAATGATCACCTTATAGATGTTATTTATGAAGTCTTCGCAAGACGACTGAGCTTCCACATCCTCGGGATAACACATTGATACAAGTCCGCTGACTGCTTTTTCTTTTTTAAGTACATATATAAAAAATGGATATCTTAAATTAATAAATACACATTAAAAAAATTAATAATATCATACGAACGTAAATGTAAATGGAGAGGCCGAAGAATATCTTTAGTGATTTTATTTAGTCTGAATTTTATACTTTATAGAATTAAAAAATATATCATAGCAGAAAACCTGAATTTAAACATATTTAACAATATTAAACAAACACATTAAACATACATGTCGAGAGCTGAGTTATTGTTTAAGAGCTTTCTAATATCTAATACCAATTAAAAGGATCGGTTGAAAGAACACCTTTACGCTTCATTTTTCTAAACAATTCACTTTTACAACTATATCTTTTTTAGTGGGGTATCACTTTGTTTTCTGCAAGATCCCTTTTGATTTTTGCCTTCAATTAGTTGATGGAAGGGTTATGTAATATTCCAAAACAATCTTGATACTCTATCGTAAGCTATACAATAAAGATGCAATTTATGGTTTCAAATAATTTTGATAAATTTCTGTTGTTCTTAGACTAGCTATGTGCCCGTGGCTGCGCCCGCGTGTTATATAAATTCTCACAGCATATTATAGTTTTTCTTTTAATACGGAATCCTAATTATTTTTCAAAACTGTTTATACTACTACCATTAAGCCAAGGTCATTCTCACAAATTCAAATACCTCCCCGTAAAACTGTGCATTTAATCGGATTTTATTCAACTTTTTATGAGTTTTTATTTTTTTTATGTGGATCCCTAATATTTTTTGACAATTAAAAGTAACCTAAGTTACGCTGAATAACTTTAACTATCTACCAAAAAAAGTCTCGTTAAAAGTGTCCAGCTGTTCCCAAGTTTACCCCTAAATAATTTTTTTGACTTTTGTCCATTATCCTAGAGAACCCTTTCCGTTTTATAGGACATACAAACAGGGAAATACAGCCAGATAGAAAGACAGACAAAAATTCGAAATAAAATATTTTTGGATTCTATATCGACAATAAAGTCCACCCCGATTATAATTTTCAAAAAAATATTTAATGTACAGATTTGGCCTAGTTACAGTTTTATTATATTAATTAATAGATGAAACACAGAAAACTAGAATACAGGGCTTCTTGACTTTCCTGGATGAACACCGCTTCAAATTGTCAATCCTGCGAGTTTTTAACGTGGACGCTTCGATGCTGTGGAGCGTCGTCGGTTTGTGCACGACCTACACCATCGCTGTTATCCAGTTCAGCCATATTTATTCGTAAACGTTAAACGGTTTTTCACTCTTGTAGAATTTACATTAATTAATGAACATTAGTTTAAGTAATTAGAAAAAGCATTACCCGAAGAATTACCAAACTTAAGTAGCAATGGACTGCGGACATTGATTGTAGAACCGATGCCTATGGGGCCAACGGATTTTCGAATGGCTGCCGCGTGTCGACCCCCACAAGGTGGGCCGACGATCTGGGAAAGGTCACGAGAATCCGCCGAGTGTGGATGTCGCAAGATAGGTCGTTTTGAAGACATTTAGTAGAGACCTACGTCCAGCACTGGACGTCTTTCAGTTGAATAGATGGACGGAATAAAAATCTTACATTACCAGGGTAGAAAATTCTTTTTGTAAATAAAAAAATATTTATAAAGTGCGGGATTATTTTGGTTCTTCAATTTGCGATATCAACTAGATCATAACAAATCGATTTTTAATTTCCTCTATCAGTAATCCCGCTTTCTCATACCTCTCGACCAGTTGATATGTTTATTTGCGCATAACAAATTAAGTCATAGGACTTATTAAGACTCCTGATCTATCCCTCATTTAAAACAGCTTTATCAAATTATATCCATAAGTGTTTTTAAATATAAAAAGGTGCAGCATTGTGTTTATACTAATTGAAAACTAAACTAGATTAATGAAATATTTATGTAACAATTTGTAAAATTAAGAAAATGAACATGAAATTTTTGTCATTTATGTTTTTTTTTCTTTCTCACACTAAATACTCTTGGCACTCTTCTTTTCTTGTTAATTGTATTTATAACTAGCTGTGAGGGGCCGCGTTGCCCCCGCGTTTCATATATTCTTTAGTGCGTTTTATTTTTTTTTTGTACATGGAACCCTAATTTTTCTTAGAACTAAGATAAAGTGAAAACATTTCTCACAAATTCAACTTCTTGCCCGTAAGACTGTACATTGAATTGAAGAATTTTATTATATTTTAGGAGTTTCAATTTTTTTACGTGGAATACTAAATATTTTCGAAAGTTAAAAGTACCCTAAGTTGCCCGAAGTGACTTCAGCTACCTTCCAAAAAAATTCCCATCAAAATCCGTCCAGCCATTCCGGAGATTACCCGATACAAACAGACAGACAGACAAAATGTTAAAAAATTGTATTTTTGGTATAGCTATCGTATATACATTCATATGTATTCAGTTAAAAATAATAATTTTGACATTACAAACAGACACTTCAATTTGATTTATTATTATAGATGTTATTTCAATTCTACAAAAATATAGAGATACAAAGGAACGACTTACATCTACGTGAGCCTAAAAATATTTCATATTGTAAATTACACTATGTGGCATATTTTCCCTTAACTATATGTGGGTTGGTACATATTTTTATAATTATTATTTTTTCATCCTCTTTTCATGCTTTTCTGCAAACCCTAGTCACATCCCCGGGATTATTTCATGAGTTTTTATTTTTTAAGTTCCTAAGTTACATGGAGTAACTTTAGCTATCTGCCAAAAAAAAAACGTTTAAATTGCTCCAGCCGTTTCGGAAATAAAAATAAAAATATGAAATATCAACCAAAACCTTTAGCTGTCGTTGAAACTTCTTTCGCAACCCGCTTCCTAACTCTACGTATACTAATGTTCCCATCCTCATCCATTTAGTTAACTTCAAAACTCCAAAACTGTTTGCTACGTTGCGGACCGCACAAATACCGGCATAGGGTCGCACTTTGATAACCAACTCTATACAATATAACAATATCCAGAATTGTATTAGATGTATAAATATTTTTTTTTAGTTCCCTACGCATCTCAGGCATAACCCGAGACTTTGTTGTTGCTGTTTATTTTATTCTAGCTGCTCACCGCGGTTTTACCCGCGTAATTCCCATTCCCGTGGGGGTTTTTACAATAAACTCCCTGTCACTTCCTGAATCTCAAACTACCAAATTTAATCCAAATCGGTCAAGTACTTTTTAAGTTTATTTCTTACATACAAAAATACAAATCTTTCCTCTTTATAATATTATTATAAATCGATACAGATTATTGCCATCATTTCCAAAGACGATTTTGAGTAGTTGATGATGCTGATTTTCCTCTCTTTGGCCTTTTTAATGGCATATATGACTCTGTGAACTGCCTCGGTAGCGCAGTTGTATTACATACGACTGCCGTTCTGAGGTCTCGGGTTCGATCCCCGGGTCGGGTCAAGTGATATTGGGTTTTTTTCTACTCAGTATCATCCCGGAGTTTGGAATTTGTGCCCGATATGGCTACAGGCTCGCCCCCTGTCACAGCTGGGACGGAACTAAGCTCGGCGAAATGTGGGTGGTGTAGTTCGCTACTTCACCTCTGCCTAACCCTTCGGGGAAAACAGGCGTGAGCATATGTATGTATGTATGACTCTGTGAAGCACAAGCAGCTCCACCTGGAAAACCTTCATTAAGGCTCAAGAGTTGAGTACCGGATAAATGAACAAAGCTGATAAGTTAGAGTTATCCAACTCTATAATGAGCCGGGGCTTTCGGTGAATGAAATATCGAGCCGAATCAATAGCATGTTGGTGACATTTTTTAATAATGCCCACCTGCCATCCTACCACGCTACCACTCCTTAGTTTGAAAAGCTGTAGCCAAATACCAATAGGCGTGCTCCGTCAATATAACTTGAGAACCAATACCCCCAGGCATAGTTGTTTACTATCCTGAACCACGTCGCCAGTTAACGTCAAATGAGATTGTAGACAAAGCACTGAGCCTACTATACAGTGTAAAAAAAAATTGATGTTCTGAAAAAAAGAAAAAATCCGATCGAGTTTCTTCTTGCCCGTTCTTCTCGATGACCGAGTTGTTGTCGCAAACCGGTGGTAGTATTTTGAGGTTCATAAGCGCCTTGTCAAGGGATAAATTGAATAAAGTATTTTTGAACTGCAATATAACATTTAGTACGTATAATATTCGTATGTTTTGCTTTTACACATTTGTACACAAACGAATTACTTTTTAAGGTAATTACATTTAATTATAATGAATTTAGAGAAGCTTCCACATTTGACTGCGTGATTAATGACCCGCTTCGACTTATCATGATTCGGGATTCTAGAAACCGAAGGGATGCCGATACTATGTCGGGGACGAGTGATAACTTATGGATAATTCGATGGACACTGCTGTTTTTGGATTGTTTAACAATAAAAATACTAACAGTCTTGGTACTAATTGTGTGATTTAATGTTCAGCACATTATCTTGTGTTTACTTTAAGTACGATGTGTTATTATTGTTGTTTGGATGAGAATAAAAAGTTTTAAAATTCAGTAGTTTTTTCTTATGTATTTTATTATACGTGGGGTTTGAATAAAAACTATTATCACCGCTAACTACTATCAAACGATATATCTACGACTTCAATAATCTAATAAAAAAACCAAAGGATACACAACGTAACTTCAAATGATACTTATCAAGTTTTAAAGTTATTGGTGGAATCTCAGTCGATCAGTAATTTATATTAGTTATTTAGGATTATTTGACCGTATACCTAAAATAGTCTATAATTCTGGTAGTTTATTATGTGATATCGTTTGCTTATTGTGTACATGTTTTCCCGGTGGTGCCGGCCAAGAATATTACCACTCCATATCTTCCCGTGGGTGTTGTAAAGGGAGATTAAGGGATAAAAAATCAGAGGATGGGCAGCAGCTTCCTCTGAGCATCACAAGCATCTACTGCGATCGCCAACCCGCCAGCCAAGTGTGGCGATTATGGCAATCCCTCTCCCTTATTGGGCGAGACCTGTGTCCAACAGTGGACGTCTTATAGTTAAATGGATGGATTGTGTACAAGTGTGTACTTACAACTGGCATTAATTAGGAAGAATAAGAACAATAAATTTGGTTTGGTAATTTATAGGAGCAAAATAAAATATCGACTCTAGCAAATGGTTTTGCGGCGCTAAAATAAGATAAATATAAATTTTATATTACTTATATATGGTGCCAACAGATTTTCGAAGGAAGACGTGGGTAGACAGACTTCCCATAAGGTGAACCAATCATCAGGTGAAAATGTGGGTATCCGCTGGGTGCGGGTGGCGCAAGATCGATGTTTGTGGAGATCTTTTGAGGAAACCTATGTCAAGCAGTGTACGTCATTCGGTAGAATGGACGGATGGATGGATATATATATATATATAACATTTTTGAACCCAATACTAAAGTCAACACAAAAGAAGTCGCAGGTAGAAGCAGAAGTAATTTCATGAATAAAAAAAGACAAAAAAAACTGATCAAAAACTAGCTATAATAAATAACAAAAGAGACAACGCAATACTATAGGAGTTTTCGACCCCTTCGGATTATGCAGTTCACTGGAAAATCGACTCTATTTCGGACTAACATTGGTACCGAAATACAACGCATTGATTAGTGTACTTAGGTATTTATTTACCCGCACCAATAGAATGTTAACGAGAAAAAAGAACTTCGAATGAAAATGTCAATTTTAAGGCGGAACCACACTTTTCGTCTTCCCTCATTCCGTCTCCCTCTATTCCTTCTAATCAATCAATAATTCAGGTAAGAGACGAAATTAATCTGAACGTATTAAGGGTTTATTATTTGTTATGGATTATAAGCTTATCAATGTTCTCACAACTGGGCAAGTCACTCAAACAATCATCCATAGACACGGTCTTAATCACAACCAGAATTTGTGTCTGGTGTGATCAGTGATTTGAAACGCCAGAGAAAATCTACACAACCTTAGTACGTATATATAGTCCACCAGTCAACAAGTTCAAAAACATGTTAATTCTTGATAAAGCTCCTAAAAATACGTGCGATAGCTCATTCGACTTTGAATGACGTCTAAAAAAATGTATTTTGAGTATTTATTACCACATAAAAAATTTCCATTACCATTAAATTACCAAAAAGAAGATTTTTAATAAAGGTATATCGTTTTTCGTGAATAATTACATTTAAGTAATGAAAAAAAAGTATTCGCAATAACAAAACTATTTAAATTAAAAACAAAACAGCTTCAAAAGAATATACAGTAGAAACTCGATTAACCGGACTAATTGTTGTTGTTAGGCATTCGGATAATCGAAAATCCGTATAATCAGATATAAAGAAAAGCGGGTTTTGTGTATACGTAGTACCATAATGTTACGTGTTTATTAAAAACAACAATTACACTTACAAATCAACGAAAATCAATGTTTATTAAAGAAATTATTAAGAAATACATTTTCCACCATGCGATGTATGCACTTATTTATGTACATACATGTGTTCTTAAACTACATACCTGCTAAAATACTGCAGCGTTAATCATCAAAAAAATTATTTAGGTACACGCATATGTACGTATAATTTGGTTACAATATTTGGTAATTTTCATTTGGTAATCATGAAATAAAATAAGTTTCATTTGGTTTAAAATACTAGATAATTGTCATTTGACGTAAGCCACTTATTCTCTATTGCTACTAAATCAAGAATTCGTTTCAGCTGTAGTAAGCTCACAGTATCACTCTCTGTTTGTTTTTCAAACTACTTGAGAGCTGTTTACAGAGCCTGAAGTACTTCATAATGAGATGGTCCTGCATCATTTTCTTCGTCTATATTTTCTTCTGTTTCATCTTCTTGCATTTCCAGCTGTTCATTAGAAAAAATGCATGAAAAAGTTTATAAATAATTTCTTCATTAATTTACTTCTGGTAACTTCGATATATCTTTGATTAATACAATTATTAATTATTTTCCTTTTTTTTTTTTAGTTTAAGTATGTACTTTTAAGTATAGTTTTAAAGACAGCTTTTGATTTGTAACGTCAATGAAAGTCGGTAGTGAGCGACAGACTGATTTATTATAAAAACAATATTTACCCACCACCTTATAATATTGACCGATCGTTATATAGTTTTTCTAAAATTTATTTATTAATTAAGTTCACTGTTAGTGCATATAAATAAAGTACAAAAAAAGAATATTCTTATATTTTTATTGCTATTATTTGAAGTCGGTTAAATAATAAATTCTATTTCTATTATTTATACTTCTTGTTTAACCCCGAAAATAGGTCTTCGCGCGGCTGTTAAGGCAAAAGTGAACTGCAGCAAAAAGCAGTTTACGCAAAAAAAAAAATTATACTTTTAAATTAATTTCTAAGTTAATTATAACACTTAAAAGAATAATACCCTATTTTTGAACTTGTTGACTAGGCTAATAGTCCAATTGTATAGGGCGTGCCCGAAATGTGCAGAAAACTAAATATTACTATTAAAACTATTATTTCATGGTGGTAATCTTCGTTGCGTGATCTATAGACGGACTGGTGTAGACGATTACCTAATGTAACCTATTGTGGATTTGGCCTAACAATTAACATCAAAAAGATCTAAGATAGAATCAATCAGGCTTCATTGTCCATGAGTTGAGGTTTGAACCCACCTATCTGGTTCTATAATGAGACTAAAATTTGGGTGCTGGATAACAGCATGAGAAAACCATGTTAGTAGGGAATTTGTTAGTATTACCCAGTCGAATAACCACAACACTCAACTTTTAAAATCTCTGTCGCCAAGCACCAATAGGTGTGTTCCGGCAGCATCACATAACAACCTCTAGTCTTACGGTACCTTCTTTGACCTCATCGTCACTTAATATCAGCTGAGATCATATTAAAAACCCTGAGCTCCTAGAGTATACATAAGTAATTTTTAATATTTCTAGAAAGCTGTTTTGGATATCAAAAATGATCTGGATTCAGAGATTAAGAACAGGCTTGATTCTACCATAGTAGTTTTCGAAAAACTTTGAACTTTGGCGTATTTCGCTGTCATAAAATCAAATTAATATAAAGATTTTAGTATTCATGGCGATTGCCCTATCTAGCGGTAGTAATCCTCCGAGTCATGATATCTTTTTCACACAGGGGTAATAGACAGATTAAATCTAAAATACATTTGTACAAATATGTCGATGATGGTCAGTTATGAACGAAATCTAAAACCTGACATTTTTTGTACGTTGCCTCGTTATCTGAACTGCCCTAGAAGTTATGACTATGCAAATCGATTTTCAGACCACTATGCGTCCAATATTGTGCAATGTATCCAGTCTAAATTGTGTTGCAAACGAGTATAGACGTCTAAACTGTGTAACTTTTCTTATAGATTAATTAAATATTAATAAAACAACTAATTAATAATAATAATAACCGTGCGTAAGTAAACTATTTAATAATACCTTTATTTGTATTATATTTTCTCCCACAGATTTTTCTGTTTTCTCGGGGACTATTTATACAATAAAATAAATCGTGATGTGTTTATATGTGATAAAACAATCTACCAATATAAAAAAAAATATAACAAAATGGTTTATGAGTAAATCGTTCAACGAAACCGAAGAATTCTTAAAGATTATTGAATAAGTATTTAGGAAACCTAGTCATAAGTAAAACCAGTTACTAAAATAGCTAAAATATATGTTATTTTGTCTTAATTAAGTTACATTAAGCCTAAACACATATACATACACGCTCGTACACTCTGACACACATCACATACATACTGTATTAGTTGGGTTCACCCTAAATTTATTTACACTTACACTCATTTACACATCTTATTAATTAATATCCTTATGTCGAATATTGAAGCAGCAGATAAGCACTTGTCAACAGAGCGAAACCTACTGCCAAGATACAGGGAATCCTAGTTTGGCAGACAGATGTGTAAAATCATTAAGTTATGCTCACAAAACTTCTGTGTTTATTATGATAATGTATAAGATTGTGTAATTTTTTGGTCTAATAAATTATTATTATTTTTATAAGTAATTCGGAAATATTTTAAAAATGTTTAAAATTTGTTTAATTCTATAGCTTTATTAGCTTATTATATGCATAATATAAATTTAGTAGAGCTACTGCAAAATAGCTGCATTTCATCTGACCTAGTCGTCATCAATTGACGAAATTGCACCAATATGTCACGAAGTAATTATTCGTAATGCTAGATTTAATACGTACCTACAGAAGGTAGTAAAATCTTTGATATACAAGACCTAAAGAGAAACGAGAAAGCTTAGTTATTCAAAGACCAAAAGAGAGGACTATGCTCGTGATATCAGGAATTTGCTCGATGGTGCCAACGGGTTCTCGAATGACGACCACGTACCGGAAGACGCAGCGTGGGAAAGCCCCCTTTTTTTTGTCGGGGTTAATGCATTACGCACTACCCTTACCCATTGCATTAGTGAGACCGGAATCCCCCAATGCAATAGGTAAGGGGGCACGGAGGGACGACTCCGTGACAGTGTGGGACTCGCCCGGACGTGAAGCGTCCGGAAATACCAACTAAAACCCCCCGGGGCCGTCCGCCGCATTTGGGATGGGGGCGATACGGGATTGCTCAGCATGGCACCGCGTCGCCCCCTGCGGCGAACCCACCGGGCCTCGTCCGTGCAATGGCCCAATGGGGATGGGGGGGGGAGGGAGAAAGACCCCCCCACCTCTTCGCCCGCCCCCCCGAAGGGAGGCATGATGGGAAGGCCCCCTAACAAAGTGAACCGACGACTTGGTGAAGGTCACGGGAATATGCTGGATGCGGGTGGCGCAAAACCAGTCGGTGTGGAGACCTTCAAGGGAGCCCTATGTCCAGCAGCGAACGACTTTTGGTTGATATGATAATGACTTTTTTATATATTGTATAATTTAACTATAACCATCTATAGGTGCGTGGCGATAGATTTTCAACTTTAACATTGTAGTTAGACAAACGGATAAGCCTGTTACGAAATAGAATTTAAGATTAACGTCATAATAATATGTCATAATAACTTAAGTAGTATACAAATTTAATCTATTTAATAATGGTCATTTTTATAATAAATATTTAGAAATATAACTGAATACACATAAGACCAACAAGAATAAATTAATTAGAAAGAAATAGTAGCAATAATCATTCGATATAATGTCAACACTGGAATGTACTTTAACAAATTTCATTTACGGATCAATAATAGAAATTTTCCATCGAGAAAGAACCATAATTAATCAATGGGCTAAAATAGAAATGGAAGAGAAACTGGTCAATGTCATGTCGTAATAATGAACGAGATACGCCCTAAATATTTGTTACAGTGTACTTTTCTAATTGGTCAATGTTAAGAACATTCGTTTAAAACACGTTTAATTAGGTTTAAAATACGTATTATATCGGCGATTATCTATGGAGAAGAGAAAGGTAGCGTTGGTATAATATATTCCAACACTATAACATTATAAAAAATTCGATGATGTTTTAAATCATGATGATTATTTGAGCGATCATTTTTTTTTTTATTAATGTCTTTACTAATTTCCAGTGTTAGCTTTAAAGAATGTGTAGCAGCGGTTGCGGTGTGTCGCTACTTATTAGTAAACGTAAAAAAATAGAAAATTATGGCGTAAAATAATTTATTGTAACTTATACAAATTTGAACATTGCGCGTAATAATGCCTTTTTTTCGTAGTGAACATCGTGCGGATCTAACTTCAGTTAAAACACGTTTCGTTCGGAAACAGAATGTCTTTATTTGATCTCACATCTCTGTGGTACTTTTTTCATATCAAAAGTTTTGCTGCGTGGACTGTTTATTGTCGTTTGTCGACTATTGCATTAAACAGTTAGTTAACAGTTTCACGCTTTTAGACTGACTGTTTATCTAGACCAGAGCTGCTCAACTTTTTTATCAGTCGGGCCATTTGGCGATTCAGATTTTTTCGGCGAGCCACTGAGCGTTACTACTTAATACTTGTGCAATAAGAAAACTGTATTATATACTACAATAATATTGGTTTTTTTTATAAAATACATTAAACAAAGAGCATTTTATGTTATATTGAGAAATAAAATTGTATGTTTATAATTAATATGTATTTTACAAACTAAGGTAGATACGTAATCAATACATAATTTACGTAATTCCTTCTAATACAATATTTTTATGTGACAGGTTAAATCAGATCTTGATTGTAACTAATTGATTGGATAAATAATAACTTAAAAGTTCTTAAAGATATTCAGATCACGACTTATGTGTGTTTAGTTAAATTTCGTAATTTTTAATCCAGTAAAGTATTCGAGTTCGCACGGCACTTCGAGCCGGTAGGACGTGTTGGGTGAGCTAATAACCTTTTATTTATTACCTACCTGTTGCAAGCACGTTATCTCGATCCGTACGGATCGGGATAAGTGCATCATGGCTAATGAGTCTTGTACTGTAGACGATAGAGTCGCTTCTGAAGTGAACCAGGAGGACGTATCATCGCGGATAGAAGATGCTGTGGAAGGTAGTAACATAATTAATTCGGATAGAGAAGAAGAAATATCGAGGAAGAGAACACGAGATGAAATCTCATCTGAAGAAGGAAGGATTATGTCCCGAAGACATAAAAAAGTTCGAAATTCCAGACAGGATGGCAAAGAATTGATTCAAATATGCGTGACATGCAGCTCTGGGCTTCCTAAACAATTTGCGTTAGCTAGTTTATTTAAGGATGTGGAAATCAACGATATTAACCGAGTAAAGTATGTACATAAATACAAGATGATTATTTCATTTGAAAAGGAGGCTGATGCTGATCGGTTCATGCAGTGTGAATCATTAATGAATCGTGGATGGAGATGCCAGAGGACTTCAGAAGTTGGAATATCATATGGGGTAATCAGAGATATTGACTTGGACGTTGCGGAGGAAGACATAATTAAAAACTTATATGCGAGATAGATATGATATCAGCAAAGAGACTGAACAAAAGGAATTACAATGAAGAGACTGCCGTTGGATGGGTGAAATGCGAAGCTATTCGTTTAGCTTTTAGAGGATCTGCACTTCCAGCCTACGTGTACCTACACGGGCTGAGGAAACGCTTGGATCCTTATATATTTCCTGTGACCCAGTGTTCACGGTGTTGGAAGTTTGGCCACACACTCGTCTACTGTGTTCATCTAAAAAGGCAGTATGCCCGAAGTGCACTAAAAATCATGAAAACTGGGAGATTACAACATTCCGATGTGTAAATTGCAATCGGGGACATATGGCTCTTCAAAAAGTTTGTCCAGTTTTTAAAAAGGAGAGGAGGATCCGAGAATTAATGTCAGAATATAATTGTACATACAAGGTTGCTCGTACCATGTATGTTCCGCCATCCACGGTATCTGAGAGGTCCATTTCCCCCAGACAACCGCTGCTTGAGGTATCAGCGATGCAAAGTGAAACTGTCCTTGAACATGAGGAAACTGGTGTGCTAGCACGGGAAGAGAGAACCATGTCTGAGTTGTTTACAAACCCTTCAGAGAATTCTGTAAAAATGTTGAAAACTGGGAAGCATAAAAGACTACGAAAACGATCTCCTACTTCGACGCGAGTCGCTACTCCTGGCCCTTCTATGGCACCGAGGCCGGCGATGGCGACAGCCGAATCTCAATGACCAGCGGTATCTCACTCCGTGACCACACGCTCCATGGAGACGGACTGGAATAAAGTCTCAGAGTATTCAGATGAGTATACTCATAGTGACGTTGATTTGCCAAAGCGGCCTAGAGACGATAGTGTTGAGAGCTGTAGCTTTATAGAACTTTTAACTAGTATTTTCAAATTAGTTACAAGTAAAAATTCATTAGAGATTAAAATTAAGCAGATTGTTTAAACTTTCTACAGAATGGATTATACACAAAGTGGTTAATAACATTACGACCGGGTCATTGTTTAATATATTGACTAATTATGGCTCATAACGTTCTCTCTAACATTAATGTTAATATTGTATAATGGAACTGTCAAAGTTTACGTCCTAAGTCCGTAGCTCTTGAATTGTTATTATCCCAAGAAAAAGTGCACATCGCTGTATTAAGCGAAACCTGGTAGTTATTTTAAGATAAAGGGGTATAACACTCATAGATTTGACAGATCAGATTCATATGGAGGCGTAGGTATTATTACACATAAATCAGTGAATAGTATTCCCTTAATATCTAGCTGCCCCAACGTTGGAATTCAGTTATTACACGTAAAAATACTTAATTGTCCACATATTGAAAATATTATCTCTGTCTATTGCCCTTCGACAGTATATACAACGCAAAACGATTGGGACTGCCTATTCTCTTTAGTTAATAGTAAATCTTTAATTTTAGGTGATTTTAACGCGCATCACACTGGATGGTCTAATAGAACAAATCAAAGAGGCTCACAAATTTTTGACTCTATGCTGGATCACAACTTTATGTATTTTAACAATGGGAATCCTACTAGAATGCGCCTAGTAAACGGTTTATTGCAACAGTCTTCCCCTGACATATCATTCGCCTCTACAGATTTGGCTACTGTTTTTTCTTGGCGAGGGTGTAATGAATCCCTTGGCAGCGACCATTTAATAATTAAGTTTTGTACATCATTAACCGTTACTAGAAATATTAGGAAAAAAAGAAACTTTAAAAACAGTGATTGGAAGTCTTACTCCTCATTCATAGAAAACTCTTTGGCTAACTGTAGAATTCCTTCTGACCCACAAGGGTTTTATGACTTATTTGAACACACGCTACAAACGTCTGCTGATATATTCATTCCTTTTATAAAATATCCGCAGTATTTATGTAATAAATTCAAGCCTAAGCCGTATTGGAACGCTGAACTGTCAAAGGCAGTTGCTGAGCGTCGGCTTGCATTGGCTAAGTTAAGACGTTGTCCGTCCCCTACTAATTTGGCTTTATTAAAAGGTAACATAAGTTATGCGCAAAAATTAATAAGAGTAGCTAAGTGCTGATCTTGGCAAGGTTTTTGTACTTCTATCGATGAAACTACATCGGTATCGAACATGTGGCGTAGAATGCGATGGATAAAAGGCTACCGATCGAATCTATCTTATAATGTTGTAAACAAATTCAAAGCTGAACAACTACTCAAAGATCTTACTCCCGACTATGCCTGTCCTCTTCTACCACAATTCGGTTCAGTAAATACTCAATTAGAGTCAGAAATTACGCTAAAAGAAGTGCAAAGTTGTACTAAAAAGTCCGATACTGCGCCAGGTTGTGACGAGATATCGTTCTCTATGATTAAGTACTTGCCACCAATAGGCAATCAAATGTTAGTTGAATTATATAACTTATTTTTAAGTACAGGTTTTGTGCCTTTACAGTGGCATAAAGTTAAAATGATTCCTATACTCAAACCAGGCAGAGATCTGAATGCACATTCTGCTCTGAGGCCTATTTCATTAATGTCTTGTCTTTGTAAAGTTTTCCATTCAATTCTTAACAAGAGGCTAGAGTGGTACTTAGAGAAAAGGCAATTATTTTCAAATAAATGATTAGGGTTTGATGAAGAGGAAGATCAGGTCTTGATTACCTCACACGTTTAGTATCATACATTCAAATGGGGTTCTCCAAAGACATGGCAACAGCCGCATGTTTTATTGACATAGATAACGCGTATAACAATGTCGATATCAGCTGTCTGTTATCTGGTCTAGATCGGTTAGGAGTTGGGGGAAAAATTTGTTTATATCTTTGGAGATATTTGAAATGCAGAGAGTTGAATATCTCAATTGATGGATGCACTTTAGTAAGATCCACTGGGCGCGGACTAGCTCAAGGGGACCCATTGTCTCCGCTACTTTTTAATGTGGCAACTATAGACATTTGTAAAAAACATTCAAAGGGTCCAAATTTCTCAGTATGCCGATGATTTTGTCCTGTACATCTCTGATAAATCCGCTGAAAGTGCATCCAGGGAACTGGAAAACACTTGCAGGGATCTCGACAGTTTGTTAAGTAATATAGGATTAATAATATCTTCAACAAAAAGCAAATTATGTGTTTTTAAAAAAGGTGTCTGTAGAAATTACGTGGATTTTAAAATAAATGGCAGCTCTGTACCGTAGAGAAATCTGTAAAATACTTAGGTTTGTGGCTTGATAGTTCTCTCAGATGGGGTAGACATATCAAAGAAACGATTCAAAAGGTATCTAAATTTATAAATGTCATTAAAGTTCTATCGGGTCCAGGGTGGGGTATTCATCAGAAACACTTAAGACGTTTATACATTTCTATTATTCGGAGTAGGATTGATTACGCTTCATTTTTATACGATAATAGCTGCAATTCTAACTTATTAAAGTTAGGACGAATTCAAAATCAAATCTTACGAGTTGTCGGTGGTTATATTCGAAGCACGCCTATACATGTAATGGAGAACGATCTGTGCCTTCCCCCAGTTTCGTAGAGAATTCCCTGGGAAAAAATTTTGGTTAAAATCAAAATCAATAGATGACAATGTTACCATTAATGTTTTACGAGAACTAAGTGCACTAAGGCATTCACACTATTGGTCTAACAAAAAACTGCCATTGTTAATAATCGCCCAAAGTTCTTTTAATTCAATAGCCATTAAAAGCAGTAAGCAACTAGAAATGTACTTATTAGATACATGGGTTAGTAATATTGACATAAATAAAGTAATTCGTGACTCGATTCCGCATATTGATCGTGCGAAACGTATGTTTAGTCGTCACAATCTCGTCTCTCTTTCTGTGAACTACCTTAATCAACAATATGCCAACAGTTATATGATTTTTACTGATGGGTCTAAAGATAAATCCAAGGGAGGCGCGGCGTTTTTAGATCCATTTCTTAAAAGTAGTCTAAGATTTAAAATTGATTCCAATATTTCAATTATGCATATTGAATTGATTGCTGTAGCTGAAGCCCTATCATACATTGATTCAATTAACTTCGATAATTTTGTAATCTTGACTGATTCCAAAAGTTCGCTACTACACTTGGCTCGTTGCACTTCTCATGTGAGAGGTATACCGATCGCCTATAAAATATTGGAATCAATTTTAAAGCTGCAGTCACACAACAAAAATGTAGTCCTCCAATGGATTCCGTCACACATAGGGCTTAAAGAAAATGATGATGTAGACTTACTAGCCAAACAAGCTATCGAAGACGGCATTCCACAAAAGGAGTTACCATTATTCTCAGATCACGTTAAGTTGGTTAAGGAACAATGTAAAGATGCGTGGCAAGTATATTTTGACGAGAGATAACGTGAAAAGGGTATTTGGTACAAAACCATCTAGCCACACATATCCCTACATCCGTGGATAGACGCCATAAAGTGTGACAGAAATTTTCTAAAGACTGTCCTTAGACTTCGTTCGGGGCACATTCCATCAAACAAGTTTGCATTTTTGATGAAAAAGAACCCATCGCCAAACTGTACTGAATGTGGAGTCATTGAGGATGTTCAACATGTTCTGATGGAGTGTGCTCGGAATGAAACTTATAGAGTATCATGTTTTGGACCGAATAGAACTACTAGTATATGCTTACCTAATAGTTTTTTAGCATAACCAACATCCAAAAATGTCAATATGTTAGTTAAGTTAAGTTAACAGAGTTAGGTTTAAGTTTATAATAATATTGTTTTATCTTTCATATGTACATATATTCATTTGTTATTCCTTATGGGACGATATTATCGCTCTGCGACAAAGTCCTTAAAATAATTAAAAAAAAAAAAGAAAAAAAGTAAAGTATTCAAAGTTCAAAAATATTTAAATAAGGTATTATTAAAGAAATAGGTTTAAATTTATCTAATTACATTAAATATGAGTTTTCTTTCCAGGACGGTATACTGACAATGTTGACGTTAACGGTAAAACAATTAATGAACTTGATACTTGCTTTTGGAATGTACTACAGAGTCTCAAACAAACAAAACAATCACACTATTAGCTAAACTGTATTGTGCTCTGTTCAATTGTTTTATCATTGGATTAATTCTAAATATAAAAATTAACATTGCTATTGTTTTCAAACTTTATATGTCATTAGGGTTTTATTTTTATGTAGTAAATTCGATTCTGTCCTTACATTATGGTAATTGGTTCATGGAATATTATGAACAATTACAATCACTATATAATATGGAGAGTAAATTAAAACAATCAAGTAATATAATGCTCTTTGTATTTTTTTGGAGATTTGTAGATACTGTTATGTTCTTTTCCATGAACTCCAATTTAAATTTTGTAGACGTTTTCAAAGCCTTAGTGATGCAAGTTGTCCTATTAGGCATGCATGTCAAAGATATTGTAAAAGTAATAAATTTTGAATTATTATACCAGAGAATGATTTATCTAAGAAATACTTTTGAGATTAACATCAGAACCCAAGATTTTGCTACCAGAGAAAATGCTATACAAAAATGTTTGAAAAGTTATGTAAAACTGCTTGACTCTTTGCGAATCGTTGAAATTTATATGAAGTCAACGGTGAGTTCCTGTTTACAGGGTGACACTTAATAATATTTGAACTAAACTTATTTTGATAACACGTCATACATACTGTACATCATATTCATTTTCTATACCTTGTCCTACATTAAATAGAGTCGGCACAAAATGCTTTCTTCTCCCATTCATCCTCTCTCAACTATCATCACAACATTAACATCTTTTATACACCTATCATTTTTCACACAATCCATTCATACTTTTTTCCACCTTTTTTGTACCTCTATATCCTTCATATTTAATACTCATCTTATTAAGTGGCTTTCATCTGTCTTCATGACATGCCCGTAGTTGCAGACGGTTGCTACTATCATAGGATAAAGCCCTGAATTGATTCTTCGCTTTGTCCTCAGTTTTATCTGTAACACCGGCCGAAACGATTTTCCTTGTTTAAGATATGGTCCATTTATTCCACCAATTTTGTAGTAATAAGCCATTATGGAAAGGAAGATGATGATAGATAAAATTAGGTCTAATTTCGTAGTCAACACGACTACAACAATAAACCTAATTTAATGTATCACATCAGGTTTTTAGTGAAATTAATATATTGGAAATATATATTTTTTTAATACAAATTAACTTATTTATAAAGTTTTGGCGCTTTTTTCCTGAATTGTGCGACCTCTCGTGAGAAAATATATTAGGTACAACAGTGAAATACCGATTCGCAACGCGTTATTTGAGAAGAAGCCGTTACAGTACCTTTGTTTACAAAATGTTTACTAAAATTAGTCTGTTTATTTAAAAAACAGAATGTCTGCAAAAAATTGTCAAAATAGTGCGGATAAATTTTGTTACGCAAATTTTATGACTTCAAAACAGAAACAATAAAATTAATGAGTTTGTGGCAAATGCGTATAATGTTTGGCTTTAAAATACAATTAAAACCGTGGACTTCGCGGTAAGTTTGTACTATTTGTGTTGAACAATTAAGGCAGTGGACAAATCGCAAAAGACAACAATTACCTTTTGGTATGCAAAAATATTCGATGGACCACAAATCAGATATTTAATGACCGATGAAAATTTTGATCTAACAGTGAATACCATCGAATTAGTAGCTTAGTTGGGTTTCAAAGGTGTTGTCAACATTTTTTTAGGAAATCATGAACACCCCTTACCATAAAAGGATTGTGGCAAACGTATAGGATAAGTATCAAAAATTGGGATGTAATATGAGCACAAAACTCCACTTGTTAGGGTCACATGTGGATTTTTTTCCTTATAATCGTGGTGACTTTAGTGAAGAACAGAGAGAACAGTTTTACCAAGGTATAATGGCTGGTTACTGCTGACTACTTAAACGAGATATTACTGATGATATTCATAAAAAAAAATACACACAGACGTAATTTTATAGCAGAACGTAAAAGATGTCACACAAATTAAGGACTATTAAGAACTAGTGATGATTTTACTTGATATTTTCTTTATTAATGTTTAAATATATGCAATTGTAACTCAATAATTATTTTTTTTTATTCCAAAATAGACATTTTTCCCTTTTGCAGAAAAACCTGATTTAATGTAGTAAATATGTTGGTATTAATGTGTTCAAAATGCTCAAAATTAATGATATTAACCACTCAAGTGATAATAAGGTTCCAAAAGTTATTCGTTCGTAACAATTGCTTTGTATATTCAATTTATAACTGACTTCAAAAAGGAGGAGCTTCTCAATTCGTCTGTAAACATTTTTAAAATCGTCATCATCATCGTCCTCCAGATGGCTGGCAAAATCAAATTTGTTTTTATTATTGCAGTTACTATTGCAGGGCGCACAAAGCAATTGAAAATCATTGTCATGCGTGAAGGTATATGAAGGTTTCGGTCGGGTGTTAACCATTGAGGCACTTCGAATCCAAATCCTGCAATCGCATGTTTTCGAAGTTATCAACAGCCTTCTCAACAGATTTGCGCCACTGCGGTCTCCGTTTCATGAGCCTTTCTAACTTTCACATGAGATGTTGCATTTGGAAAGATGTTGTTTTAAGACTGGCCTCCGGTAGTGCGTTTTGCATGAATAGTAGTCATGTAATACGTTTACATTTTTGTTATTTCTTAACTACTGAGAGGTTAAGTGTATCTGAAGATGAAGACGTTTCTTTTAATAATATCAGAATTGACACTAATAAATCTTTTCTCAAAAGGCAAGAATTAAACTATTAGGTCTATACTAGGATACAGTGCGAGAGTAGCAAATGTTTATAGTGATGTTACTACTAGTAAAAGTATCGAGGGTAATAAGTCCATAGTTTGTGTTTACGTCTGAGAGGAACCAGTAAGAATTATCTATGTATTAATCTACTGGAACAACTGTTTTAAATAAATTTATCTAAACAAAAAATGTGTTATTTTCACAGATTCTTCTGTCTTTTGTGTATGGCGTTGTCTCATGTTGTGTGAACATCTACCAAATTATAACGTCTCATATCACAGATGTATGTAATAGTATTTATAATATATAAATATGTAAATATTCAAGGAGTGAATAATGAGACATCTTACTGAGTGGAGACAGTAAACAAGAATCTAAGAGGAAACTAAGAATCAATTATGTTGAAATATTGAATTTCAAAGATTTAAATTCATTTAATGACTGTCTTGTACTAGTGATTGACTTGTGACTTTAATGTGACCAGCCATCGGCAAGCTGGTATTAATTAAGATTACAGATATATATTATAGAAAAAAAAACCCCTGGTCCAGTTTTTATGCTTCCGAATGCTTTGAAATATTGCTGGACGCTTAAAAAATAAAAAATAATTTAGTTACTAAAAGTTTACTTGAATCTTACAATAAATAATATTATTACATTGATGATATGGGGAAATACTGGTTGCATTGAAGTTGACATCATAAAAAAGCCTTAACAATATTTAACTTTGATAGGATATCTTTATTGTGAATTGTCTGTGATAATTTTACAAGCGAGTAGAACTCATAATTTTAATAAATAAAGAGAGAATAATTTTCTGACCAACAATGACCTCATTAACTCGATTGTCTACAGTCAATTCATTCAATGTATTAAGGGTATATAACTAATTTACAACACTTTATAAATTTCTTAGGAGGCGATAATTCACCTGTCTTCTTTGGTTATAACTACTGTTGTAACTTTCTGGCCGTGTGTGCAGGCGGAAAAAATGGCGAGTGAAGTGAACACCATCAGACGACTGATAACACATCAACTGTTACTGTGCAAAGGTATATTCATAGATTACCACTAGCAGTACCCTCGGCTCTGTCTGCGTATAACTGTTTCAATTTCCCACAATTATAATCATTGGAAAAAAAATGGATCTTTTTTTTTGTACAGGCCCAAAATTCATTAGTAACTAACAGAAAAGGGAAAATACTCCTCACAACACTTACACAACACCGCCAGTAAAATTGACCATTGAATCGGATTTTGTTTGTAATTTTATGCCAACCAACCAACAAATAGACAGAACAAACAAATCAGATTCCAAAAGTGGGGACATCTGTTAATCTATTGAAGCGGAATTAAAAAAAAAAATTACATTTAATGTGTGTAGTAAAAAGTTGTAATATTGACATTGCAAACAGATACTGCAATTTTATTTATTTGTATGGATATTGCGTACATAATTATTATTAAAGTGGAACTCAAATAAATTTAAAAAATACTTTATTTAGTTTAGGCTCATAGGTATATTGTCGAGAACAGCCGGCCAGAAACTTAATCTGATTTTTGAAGTTATACTTCATTTGGCGCTTTAAGGAAAAATGATGAGAGTAAACTTTTACGATGCTCTCGCAACCGTCACAGAAAAGCGACACCCTAAAGTTAGCTAGTCAACATGCGATGCGCGCGCACACCGTCACGAAAAACCAACACCCTGAAGTTAGCTGTCAACGTTTCAGTTTTTTCTATTTTTACGTCAAAGAACTATAACTTCTTACGTGCGTACATAAGTACACACACACAGTTTTTTGTATATATATACACATATTTAATGTCAAAACTATACAATTCAATAGAATAACTTTGTTTTTTTTTGTGTTATCAGTTTTTAAGTCTTACAAATTTTAATTTCAACATTTGAGAAATACTAACTTTGCGTAATTATTTTAAAGACAGAATTTTTTTACTACAATGGAAAGGATACAAGAGTCGCTGTACGGGTTTTTTTTAACAATTCACTTACACTATTATCTCTTTCATAGCCTCGGGTATTACTTTGTTTGGTGCAAGATCCCTATTGATTTTTACCCTCAATTCACTGATAACAGAGTTATGTAAATTACGAAACAATATTCTTACTTGATACTCTATCGTACGTTTTATTTTTAAAAATAAATGTTTGGTTTATTCGTAGTTGAAACACAGAGGAGTAGAATACAGGACTTCTTGATTTTCCTGGACGAACACCGTTTCAAGTATTCTGTTTTTTTCGGATTATTAATGTGGACGCTTCGATGCTGTGGACCGTCGTCGGTTTATGCACGACCTATACCATCGCTGCTATACAGTTCAGCCATATTTATTCGTAAATTTTAACCTTCGGTTCACCCATGTAGAAATAACTTAACTTAAGTAATCAAATCCTTCAGAAGTACCATGATGTAATTCCAAATTCCGATGTCAACTAGAGTCGTACCACATCGATAACGTGTTTTATTGTTAATATTTAACACTAGTTTGTTAAGATATGGTTATTTGCTTCGATCCCGGGAAGCACTTCAGTCGCCGCCAGCGCGATACGGTAACATAGAATGCCGGATTTCGCCTCCATGGACGCGGGTTCGATCCACCGATCCAACTCTAAAATCAGTCTGAGCTTTCGGTTAAGGAAAACATCGCAATGAAGCCATAGCATGGTGGTAGGGCATTATCTAATAATAAACCCACAAGTTTGAAAACCTGTCTCCAAATACCAATAGGTGTATTCCGGTAGCATTACATAATTTATTACTGCCATGAATACAAGTTCTTTAAGCTTTAAATTATCTTTTAAACTCCAATTAAGTTGTGACCATTTGTTAAACCAAACCGAAGCTAGTACCACTTTTCGGGACCATGCGCTATCTAGTTTTTTGCGGCCGTATGACTTAAGCGCTCGCTCCAAAAGTCCGGTGAGGCAGATAATCATATAATTATTATTGTAGAGAGAGAATACTAAATAATAGTGTATAAGTATATTTATTTATCACATAAAAAAAGTACACAACTTCTTCATCACTCGCTATTGCTAAAATTATCCTCAAATATGTTGTTTTAAAGTATAAAATCATAAAAAAAATACAATATGTCTCCATCATACAATAAATTGTTAGTAATTGTATAATTGTGTTAGATGATTAATTTTTTTTAAATGAATATATAATTGCGTATGTATGAATTATATATAATAGTTTTCATGTACACTTAATATCGGTTTAATGTGTTTAAACACAAACTTACTTAATGTTAAGTGACGATGTGGCTGTGGATCAAGAAATGCTGCATGGCAACGAATTTTGAAAGTAGATAGTACTTGCTATCCAGGCAGGTATTAAAAATATTTTCCTTTAGTACTTCCTTTTTAGTGACCCATTTGCTAGCTTACAACCCTTCATTTCAGGAATTTGCCGCAAAAGGACTAAAAAGAATATAGGTGTGTTCTTACAGCACCAAGCACATGAGAGCTAGTACCTAGTTACATAGTTATTTAACATAAGGCGAAATTATCGTCAATTATCGTCTTGTGTGGTTATACATATAATATTAATTACCATATTCAGTTGTGGTCCCGACCAGTATGTGTTGCCAGTGATGACATACGGTACTGAGACGTGGTCGCTCACAATGGGCCTAATAAGAAAGCTCCAAGTTGCTCAAAGGCCAATGGAGAGAGGACTATGCTTGGAGTTTTACTGCGTGATCGAATCAGGAATGAAGAGATCCGCAGAAGAACCAAAGTAGCCGGATTTCACCCGAAGAATTGCTATACCTAAGTAGCAGTGAGCTGGGCGCAATGCTCGCAAAACCGATACCCGATGGGGCAAAGGGGTTCTCGAATGGCTACGACGCACTGGAAGACTTAGCATGGACAGGCCTCCCACAAGGTGTACCGACGACCTGGTGACCTCGCCGGAATCCGCTAAATGCAGGTAGCGTAAGACCGGTTGTCGTGGAGAACTTTGGGGGAGTCCTATGTCAAGCAGTTCTCTCGGTTGAATGGATGGATTGATGGATGAATATTTAGTTAATTTAAATATTTTATCTTTTAAAATTATTTAAAACTAGTTGTGTCCCGTGTTTCATATATTCTTTACTTCGTAGTATAGTTTTTAACTCTTTCACAGGGATCGGTAATTATTTTCGAAAAAAAAAAAAAAAAATCTGTACTTAAAAAAAGGATAATTCTTTTCACAAATTCAAACACCTGCAAATGAAACTGTGCACAGAATCGGATTTTAATCGAAAGTAGTAGAAATACTTTTAAGTATTTAAAGAAGAGTTTTCGAAGAACAAAAGTATCCTAAGTTACGCGGAGTAACTTAAGCTATCTACGAAAAAGCACGACCAGCCGTTCCGGAGATTAGCCGGAACAAACAGATACATAGACAGACAAAAATTTTAAAAATTCTATTTTTGGTATAGGTACCGTATATATATATATTTACTAAAAAAAAAGATTTCACTAAACAAGTAGAGACTGTTGAAAACCTGCGTTGCAGTATTTACCCCGAGGTGATGCTGTAAATATTAATAATGTGTGTTTTTGTATTTGTAATCTATATAATTATTATCCAACGATATTTTTTTTCTTTCTTCTTCTTTCTTTCTATAGTTTAATTTTATTTATTAGTATAGATTAGTTGCTGATATGGTTTGTACACAAACGAAGTGGGTTTTAAAACATTAGTAACTAACTGTAATGAATTTGGAGCATTTCAATTTAACTGCGTGATAGCCTGTCAGGGAAACTCGCATCTGCAAAATAATGTGCAAATCGCAAAATATTTAGATACTGAAAGGTTGTCAATATGACTACGGCGATTGTTATGAATTACTCGATGGTCATTACTGTGTTTGAATTGTAAAATCACTTTGTTCTTTTCCAATAAAAATACTATTTTTTTAATGTTGAGGTATAACTTTCAGGATATAACACGTGTTGTGTTAAGTTACTCTAAGCATTTATGTGTTAAGTTATACTAAGCATTTATGTGTTAATATTGTTGTTCGGGTTGAAATAAAAAAGTTTGAAAAACAATAATTGGATTTATTTTTGTAATATTAGAACATTGGGTTTAGTCCAATAATTCCCAAGCCTTTTTTTCTCGTAGATCTCATACCAATTTAAACTGTACTGTGAGTAGATCTTTCGAATATAGGTTCATTAATTGTGTTTAACTGGTAAAATTATTTTTAGCAGGTTTTACTAAGAGCAAACTGTTTAGAAATGCCAAGAGCTGGCTCAAGTATGATCACTATGGCAAGAAAAGTAAGTGTAGATGCGGGAATAAGGAAGTCGTCCGCTGACCTGTTCCTCAGCAACAGTAAGCGCCTTCGACGGTATAGATCCGCTCGCAGCCTAAACTTGTCAAACTAAAGGATAAATTTACAATAAAATCTCTTTCGCTGTACTTTTTATATCTGGCTGATTTTGATGTCATTAAAAAGTTTACATTTACAAAAAGAAATAAACTAGTAAAATGTTAATCCCAGCTATTTCTCATTTGTTGTTCTTTTTATCAAAATGAATGAATCGAATGATAAATTCGGTACATTTTAAAATTTTATTGTTATACAAAAAAAAAAGAAAAAATGCAACGCAAGCCGTGAAAAATATTTGTGAAGCTTATGGACCTGTTGAGTGTCAGTAAGAGTAGCACAAAGTTGGTTTAAATGTTTTTAATCTGGGAATTTTGTTGGCTAAGATGCACCTCGCTCTGGTCACCCTATGACAAATAAAGTAGACGCCATGTTTGAAAAAGTGGACCAAGATTGACATGTTAGTAGTTACGACATAGATTAAGAACTAGGAATTGAGCTCACTAGATATTTCACTTAAAGAAACCTAATGAACCGTGTATTCATTTGTAATTGTTTATTGGGACGTAATTAAACCAAACCGTTTTTAAAGAGATGATAACTGGTGATGAAAAATGCACCACGTACGATAAGAACGTGCGAAAAAAGGCCTTTCAGGCTGCACAGACTGAGGCAAAACTTTTATTTTGTAGGATTTTTTTTAAACAAAACTTTTTTTAATTTAAACATTTCATTAATCCCTAAACGGGATTTTTATAATTTCTCGCGACTCCTTTATTCACGTGACGTCATTTATGATAATACAAAGAGGCAACACATTAAAATTGAAACATGTTTTTTTATCATTACAAAAGAGCACGAACACACAGGATATAATTTGAAAAACGGATACAGAATTACTTGCAAGTAATTAGTGTTGTTTTTAGAAACGTATTGCAGTTTTTCACTTTTGTGACGTCATTAACGATTATACAAAGGCGGGGCGTAAAAATTCGAATGTTGCTCACAACACGATGACGTGCGAAAATTATATTTAAAAAATTGTTTTTTTTTTATTAATTACAAAGTATTACGAAGAGGCAGCTCAGTGTATAGAGAAAGACATTTCTAAATTTTTTTTTAAATTATTTTTCCAGCGTAATTATGAATATTTTTACTGTAAACTAACTCATGTTAAACAGATACATGAATGAGAATTTCCGCATTTGCAAATTTGTCGATAATTTAATATTTTAACATACAATTATTTTGTATAGAAAGATATTGTTTGTTTCCTTGAAACATTGAATTATTTATTGTTGATCAGCGATGTTCGTTTGACGATAATATTCAATCTTGCATCTCTTATCCGGAATAGAATTTCTTAGAGATGCCAGAGAGATATGTGAGACTTGCCGGCGTGAAGTGCCGGGAATACCCACTAAAAACCTACCGTCTTACTGGGGCGACACGGGATTGCAAGGCGAACTCCGCGTCGCCCCGGCGGTAGACTCAGAAAGGACCCCGTCCATTATCTTCCCTCTAGAAGGGGGTATTAAACCCCCCCGTCTTCCTTCTCAACCGCCCGCTTCTATGTTCCCCCCATCTTTTACTTGGGTTCAATTAATATATCTACCACCGCCATGCTCGTAGCTTTTGATTATTTCCATAAATTAGTTATTGTAGAAAGTAGGAGCTTTTGAAAATGAAAAAATGCTTGATATTCACCCTCATTTTCAGACCTTCGTCAAACAAATTTGACGAATAAAACTAAAAAAAGCAAAATGTAGAGGCATAGCCAAAGCCTTTATTATTATAAAGAAAAATCAAAATTGATTCAGGTTTGTAGGAGAAAACAGGATACTACATAGTTTCATCTATTTTGCATAGGTAAAACCAACCCGAGATGCAGTTGTCCCGTACGTGTTTTATAACACTTTCTTTTAGGCGCAACGCGATAGCAATAGATTTCTGAAGTACCTACTTTTCAAATCTGTTGTCGACCGCATGCCATCTTAGCATGGCGCCATACTGAGCATATCACATTTCATGGATCCGCAAATATATCAACGTGTAAGCGGTATTTGCTTCCTTTGTTAATGTTTGAAATAATATTTTGTGGATTTCTGTGTAAATATACCTTACATTATTACAACAATTATCTAAAGTCGCACTAACAGACTCCTATCAGATTAGGCTAAAAAGGAGAGAAACACGAGCAATGAAAGCGAGTGTAGATATATGGGAAAGTGCTCTTAAATTTAAATACACCTGGGTCACAACTCTCGGGCGCTGTTCGGCGTTTATCTCTCTGCCATACGAAGTTCATCTCTTATTGTTTTTTATTGCTCCAAATATAACGAATTATAATGTTCTATAAGGGTTTCTTTTAGTTTTATTCTAAATGTTACTATTAAGTTTCTCTGACAATTGAATACAGTTTGAATACAGCGAAACCAGAGCCTTCGAAGAAGGTGATTGGTTTTGCATATTTTTTGCTTTTATTTTTAATATTCTACTCATTTCTATTTTCTCCAACATATACAATTTCTTAGATTTGAAATTGCTGCGCATTTATGAAGTCAGTCCTCATAATTAATAAATAGTCTGACATCGAGGGTCCGGCGAGTTTATTTTTGTATGTGTGTGTAAATTATAAAATGTCACTGATTGCTTTGTTAATAATGTTTGAATTGATAGTTTTTCTTATTTATTGTAAAGATATGTATAGACTTCAATGTCATTTCTTTTTAGAAAGAAACATAGTATTGGGGTAGCGATTTAGCTGGTTGTGGAAATCAGTGTTTTTACCATAATAATAATATATTTGGCTTTTTTGTCCCTTTGTGATCGATCTGTGTTGTGTAGATTTGTGTTGTATGTGTTTGGTGGTGGTTAGCAGGTAAGTTTTATGTAAATAAGTACGTGTTATTTTGTTAGCGTGTTTGTGAGTCGCCTCGAACATGGAGTGTGAAGATCCGGAGCCGCGAGCTCCGGATAAAGTCCCTCCTGACCCACCATATCCTAACACGGGTACCAGTGGTGTTTCCGGGGCAAATTTAAAGAGACGGTGTGTTGAGGAGCCTCAAACTCCGGCGAAAAAAAATATTTCTAACCCTGACCTGACTGTCCCTTCTATTCAGACCGTATATACCCACCCGTCCTATGTCATAGGCGCAATAAATACATATTCGGAGAACGACAAAGGGCCCTACATCGTGCATGTCTCACGCATATCACCTGATCCTGCAGCTGGTACCTCCATCCGCCCAATTAAATTTGGGCAATTCCTTTCTCATCACAAATTCCAAAATATTCATCGCGAGGGTGTTAAAAGAGTCGGACGAAACAAAATCTCTGTGCAATTCACGTCAGCTGAAGATGCAAATAATTTCATATCATCGCCGGTTCTTGCACTTTGTAAATACACTGCTTCCATTCCTACTTTTAGTGTTACCAGAATGGGCTTGGTTCGACAGGTCCCTACAGACTTATCTATGGAGGAGTTTGCCACAAATGCACTCTTACCTCCGGGATGCGGTAACATAATTAAGGCAAGAAGACTGAGTAGGAAAAATGTTGAAGATGGTAAAGTGTCATGGGTCCCTACCCAATCTGTTGTGGTAACTTTCTTAGGCCAATCTCTCCCTTCAAAATTTTTTTCTATACTATACATCTCTACCTGTAGAGTTATATAACTTCCCTACCACCCAATGCTATGCTTGTTGTAGATATGGACACACAAAAGCAGCATGTAGGTCAAAGCCCAGGTGCTTGCGTTGCTCTAAGGAACACTTAGGTGACTCTTGCGAAGTAACTGAGTCAAGGGCATCCTGCGCTCATTGTTTGGGACGTCACTTTGCAACTAATAGATCCTGCCCAGAGCAGGAAAGGCAAAGATCCATAAAAGTGGTTATGGCACAGCAAAGTATTTCCTATGTGGAGGCCTGTGCCCAATTTCCTACTGTTTCCCGACCCTACTCTGAAATTGCTCAGGTACAGCACGCCCATTCACTCTCACTCCAAGCCTCACAGAAACGAGTTTCTGAAATCTCACCCCACTCTCATCATTCTCAGCCTAACCATTCGTCGGTTAGAACTATTTATACGACTCCCCGTCCTAGAGCCCCACTGGGCAAGTCTTATGATAAAGTTGCCCATAGAGACCTTGTTTCCACTCCTGAGTCGTCCATGCCGAATGGCTGCGCAATAATTGAACCGGGCACAAGTGTGCAAAATGACTCTATGATACAGAATCTCCTTTCCCTAGTCATTGATATCATCTTAATGAATCCTCAACAACTACCGTCCAACGTTGCCCAAAAACTTACCCAACTCCTATCTTTTAAAACCCACCATGGATCAGTTGATCATCTTACAGTGGAATACCCGGAGCGTGCGATCTAAAAAGCACGATCTGGTCCACTTAATAAATAAATTCCAAGCATCTGTCATTGCCGTCTCGGAGACGTGGCTTAGATCGGGATCCCATTTTCGGATCTCGGGCTATTCCTGTTTCCGGGACGACGGGCCAGATGGGTATGCAGGGAGCGCCTTGTTTATAAGACGTTCTCTACCATTTTCCCAAATCCCTCTTCCTGCCTACCCTGGCATCAATATTGTATGTGTTAGAGTCTATGATATATCCTTCGTATCTATATATATCCCATATCCTAACTCCTCCATAATCCCTGATATCTTATCTCTTCTTTCATCTATTCCTCTTCCTATGGTTGTCATGGGTGACTTTAATGGTCATAATACCGTATGGGGGCATAGCCATACGGATTTGTTTGGCCACTCACTACTAGATGTCTTTGATGATACTAATTTATGCTTATTGAATGATGGTTCTCCCACCCGCAGAGTTCTCCCTTCCCAAAATCTGAAAAGCGCCGTTGACCTTTCCCTCTGCTCCCCCTCTTTAATGTCAATAACTTCCTGGAAGATTCTGCCATCGACATATGGTAGCGACCACTTCCCTATATCAATGTCCATTTTTCTTCCAAATGGCATTGTTCCTTTCAAAAACTTTTGCCCTTTACTGAAATATAAGCTTTCAGGAGCTGATTGGTCGTCGTTCGCATCTGCTCTGGACCGTAAATTAGATTCCGATGCAATAGATCCATTCGCTTCACCCCTTGCATCCTACAATACATTTATTGGCAATATCATTTCTTGTGCTAATCTCCATATCCCGCTTAAAAAGCCAGCTGGTGACTTTAGAGTTTCTACCCCTTGGTGGGACTCTGAGTGTTCTGCGGCAGCAGCAGAAAGGAGAGAGGCTGAAAAGTCTTACGGTAGATCTATGTCCGTTCAATGTTTCCAAGACTACAAGAAATCTGCAGCAAAATTCCGTAGGCTGACTGCCAGGAAAAAAAAACAAGGGTGGATTAGTTTTTGCGAGAATTTAGCTCCAGGATCCTCTTCATCGCTTGTCTGGAAACAGATAAGGAGATTTAGAGGGTCTTGCAATACGAAAAACACGGCAACTAACGGTTCACCTTTGTGGCTGGAGGCCTTTTCGGACAATTTGGCTCCATCTTTTGTACCTTGCTTAGCTTCAATCCCATCCCCTCCTGTTCTATTACCGTCACAAAATCCTTTTGACTATCCATTTTCCTCTAATGAACTTTTCTTAGCTCTTGATGGGCTAACTGACTCTTCCCCTGGCATCGATGGCATCCCATACTCCTTCATTAGAAATTCATCAGATAAAGCCAAGACAGTTTTTCTAACTATAATCAACTCCTTCTTAGATTCTGGTACTGTTCCTGTTCAATGGAAATCCCAAGTAGTCATCCCCATACTTAAACCTGGAAGGGTACCTGGTGATCCAAACAGTTATAGGCCAATTGCGTTATCTTCTGTTATGGCAAAAATAGCTGAATATCTGGTGAAACAGAGACTAGAATGGCTGGCTGAAAATGGGTCATTGATGGCCCGTTCTCAATTTGGCTTCAGGAAGGGTATGAGCACTATGGACAGCCTTAGCCTTCTAACTACAGACATCCAGACAGCGTTCATTAAAAGAAAATATGTGGTTGGTGTATTTCTTGATATAACTGCTGCCTATGACAACGTTCTGCTCCCGGTTCTCAGGAGTAAGCTCTCCCAGCTGAGAATACCCGAGAAGCTTGTCCGTTTCATCCATAGCATGTTAGTGGAAAGATCAGTCATTATCAAGTCCGATTCAGGTTTTCTTCCCCCTAGAACTGTCTGGAAAGGCCTACCCCAGGGTTCAGTCCTTAGTCCTCTTCTCTACGGTCTATATACCTATGATCTCGATCAAACTGTAGTATCTTTTTGTGAGGTATTGCAGTACGCCGATGATCTAGTCATATACATCTCATCTTCATCTGTTGAGAAAGCAACTAGTCGCCTTAACTCGGCTTTGGAATACCTTGCTAATTGGTTAGGTGAACATGGCTTATCTCTTTCCCCCTCCAAAAGCTCGGTAGTAGTTTTCACTAAAAAAAGAACCATCCCTCTTGTCAAAATTTTTGTTAATAATGAAATCATCCCTCAATCCAATGACGTCAAATTTCTGGGTATATGGCTGGATTCCAGAATGACAGGTTCCTCTCATTTCCCCAAAGTTGGACAGAAATGTGAAAAGAACATTAATATTCTCCGTTCCCTTTCTGGGGTATGGTGGGGATCCCACCCATACTCTCAAAAACTACTCTACAACGCTATAATTCGTACTCATTTTGACTATGGTTCCTTTCTTCTTAGTACCTGCAATAAATATAATATAGAAAAATTCCACAGACTCCATTCCAAATGTCTGCGTATTATCCTAGGCGCTATGAAACCCTCACCTATCAATGCTATGCAGGTAGAATGTGGGGAGCCTCCCTTGAATTTGCGCAGACAATTTCTCTCGGACAGATTTCTTTTTAAGCTTGTCCAAAATTCAAACCATCCTCTCCTTCCTAAATTAGATTTACTCCTCAAATTATCCGGCAATTCGGATAAAATTTCCTGCCTCCTCCTTAGTTATAAATCATTCACCAATCTTCCAAACCCTGTAGTCCAATTCCCAACCAATCCTCTTTATCTTACCCCGTATGACGCGTTAATTTACCGTCCAAATGTCCTTTTGCATTTCGGCGTAGACAAAGAGTGTGTTGATACTCGAAAAACTTTTAACACCATCTTAGATCAGCGTTTTCACGAATGGCTCTCTATCTTCACTGATGCATCAAAAATGGCTCCGGACAGTGCGGTTGGTGTGGCAGTATGGATTCCCTTCACCAAAATTTGTCTCAGCTACAAATGCCCTTCCTCTACTTCGGTATTCACTGGAGAAGCTCTGGCTCTCCTAGAAGCCGTACGGTTCGTATTGTCCCATAACTTAAATAAATCCATCATCTTTTCTGACTCTAAGAGCTGCCTTCAGGCAATCCTTTCCAATCCATTCCGTCGTCAATCCCGATTTCCCTTAATTTTCAAGATTAAAAAAGCCCTCTTGGACTGCCACCACCGAAATATACAAGTGACCTTGGCCTGGGTCCCTGGTCACTCAGGTATTCCCGGCAATGAGTCAGCTGACTCGTGTGCCAAAGCTGCCTCTCAAATTGGTTCCGTAGACCACTACAAAACCTTTTCCCATGACCTATGCCTGCTTGCCAAAAGTCGACTTGTGAAATCATGGAATATTATCTGGAATTCCTCAAAAACTGAAAAAGGAAAATATTATGCTGACATTCAGCCTGAGATTCCTCCCATCCCATGGTTCTTCAAGTTCCCCAAGGCCAACAAGGCGACAACGTCAACTATTTGTCGTTTAAGACTGGGTTTTTCCTGCACTCCCGTTTTCCTAACGAAGCTCAGGATCAGGAATTCTTCGTTGTGTGAATGTGGCCTCGACGAGGGCGATTTGAACCATATCTTTTTCTCCTGCCCTAGGATGCGTCACTCCCTGTATGACATTCTCCCTCCTGAAGTTCCTCGTCCTACAACCTTTAAATGTCTTCTTCTCTTCACCTTTTCTCCCATAATGAACTATATATTATGTAAATATGTACAAATGAACAACATAAAACTGTAAATACTATATGTTACTAACATTTTTACTGGTAAATACTGTGTTTTTGTCCTACTAATATTGTGTTGTCTTATATGTTTGTGTTGTCCCTTTTTCAGGTTGATCACCTAGGTCAAAGGATTTTTGTTTTCATATCATCAGCCATAGTCTTGTTTACCAGTTTCCACTCCTTGGTTCATGACTCTACCTTACGGACACTGGCAGAATTGTGGCCAATAGCTACAAAGGCCAAAAACTAAGAAGTGAAGTGAAGTGAACATAGTATTGTTCGTTCTATATAAAGTATAAAAAACATCCGTTTAAATAACCTTATATACATACAAATCTACCTATATATCATTTCAATGAATAAAAACAATAACATTATTCAAGAAACATTTGTTCAAATAATGAATGCAAGTATTCTATAAATATCTGACAATTTGCCTTCTCATATTATTAGCAGAACGTGTTATCGTATATTATATGAAACATGTCTCAGTTACTTACTAAGCTTCTCTTCCAATGTTTACTATTTGTTGCGGTAAGTGGTTACACTTCATGTACATTCTACATTAAAAACTTTTTTAATAAAAAACAAACCCGATTTCAACGTTATTAATTTATTAAATTAAAAGATTAAAACAAAGGATTCATTCTTTTGAAGTCGGTTTCGTTTTTAATTTAAAAAAGTTTATCTTTTTAGTTTAAATATGTACTTTTATTCAAAATTCAAAAATACTTTATTCAGTTTAGGCCCTGATAAGGCACTTAGAAACGTCAAAATACTATCACCGTTTCGGAAAGCAATCCAGTCATCGATAAAAACCGGCAACAAACTCGATCTGTTTTTTTTTTTTTCTGTATGTTTTTTTTGCAACTTTACAACTAACAGTACCAAAGTTTACTAGTAGATTTAGGTATAGCTGTAAAGGCTACTTAATTGTTTACATATATATATATATATATATATATATATATATATATATATATATATCACATATATTATTATTTATTATATCACATTTATTTTTTTCATGAATTCTAAAAACAATTTCGAAAATCTATATAGCCTATCACCAGCTTCTTGAAATATAATTCTCTTATACAAAGTTTAATTAAAATCAGTAAAGATGTTTTCGGGTTAAATTTGAATATACCAACAGAATGATAATGTTTTTTTTAAATATTAAGATTCGAGATGAGTGACGGCTAAACTTTACATATGTCAGAAGATTAGTAAAAAAAATAAATGTACTGACAAAATTTCAGTTTTATTATTAGTATAGATTCCATTTACTTTTTGAAGAAACAAATTCGTTGAGAAAGTTCATACAAAATTTTAACATAATTTTGAACGACTCGTTAATATACTTATGTTTTAGGAATGTATATTATGACATTGTCTCGCTGGACTCTTTTATGGTAAGTGTTCTGAAGTGTTGTAAAGGACCTTCACAGTCCAGCCCTCTCCCATAAAATAACTACACGGCCATACAACCAAGGCTGACGTTAGGAACACTATTCATAAACGCGATAACAAAATGGCAGGCTTCCCGTCACAGCTATTTCAAAGGGAAATGGTGGTTGTGAGATATCAAAACTCATGCTCAGTGTAATTGTTTTCAATTCACTTCACTTATACTATAAATAAACTATATTACGCAAATTGCCACTAAAATTACATAATATTATTGGTGGAGTCCAAGAAAATGCTTTTTACTCCACACACTATTTGTACACATTTATACACTATTTATTCTCTTTATACACACGAGAACACGAACTATTATGATTCGCACCAAGACACAACTGCTACAGTAGCTCACTGGTCCACCTAATCATACTGGTCACACAAGTCGCCTTGTCACATTGGTTGCCTCGTCACACTGGTCACTTCGTCACAATGGTCGTTTCGTCATACTTCTGGCCTTCCAGGAACTGTCGTCTTTGCTCTTGCCTCTATTGTAGCTAGAGCACTACTCTCCGTCACACGCCAGATTTCTTGTTTATATAAACCCGCCGTGTTTACTCGATCTTTCCAAAAAGTGATAAACAACAGCTATATTGCTTACTAAAAGAGATGTATCACTCATTAATTCCAGTTAACAACATAACATGGGAATAACAACCTTATGCTGTAACATCAAGATCCAATGTTGTTTGTCGTAATAGTTGTTTATTTATTTTTGTCCATTTTTCGGAACTCGAGTTACCTATACTACCTATATATAATATATTATCGAGAGTGTCTTCGATTTGTTTCGAGAGTTTTAGAGAAGGTTCTTGATGCCGTTACAATATGTAGTCAAATACCGCAAGTTAATGAATTAAAAACAAGGACGACTACCAGTGTTGCCAACTCTTGAAGATCAAATTATCGTATTTTCACGAGAAAACTATCGTTTTAGGATACATATTCGTACAAACTAAGATTATAATACTAAAATACAAAATTAATTATTGTAATTCCTTTCGAAATGTAATTTGGGGTCATATAACAGTATCCTTCAAGTTATAAAACGAAACATTGTTCGAGGTATTTAATCAATGATAAAATTTTACTAGAGTAGGTAATTTTATTCATTCTAGATTTTTTCACTCAAGGTTTTAACGTTTTTATAAACTCTTACGCCTATTATAAGTGATAGGCTGAAGGTATTTTACTGGAGTATATTGTGCTTAATTTTTACTAATGAAAAATGTTTTTTGTATTCTAATTTTTGCACATTGCACTGATTGCATTTGCACTCAAATTTATCGTACGTTAAGCGTAATTCAGACATATTTACAGGGACTAAATTATCGCACAGCAACGGTGAGAACTAGATGGCAGACAAAAGTTCGGTCAAGTTGCTTTCATATACGTCAGATCGGTCTCTGTAATGATCAGTCAGAAAAATCAATACATTTTTGGTTTTTATCTCAATCTTAATTTGTAAGATACTGTATTCAAATCTGCCGATAGCAACAAGGTATTTTTAATTTAAAATCGTGTTAGAATAAGTTAATAGTTAATAATAGTTTGTAGAGAGTTATGGACAAAGAAGAAGAATAGTTTTTCATTCGAGAATAATTATTATCTCCTCTTTGTGATAAATTTATTGTTTTAAAAGCGTGTATTTTAGAATGTGGGTGTACAGAAACTGATTCAACCGAAAGACGTCCATTGCTGGACATAGACCTCCCCTAAAGAGAGATGAATTGCCATAATCGCCACGCTTAGCAGGCGGATTGACGATCGCAGTTAGTTGTTTGTGGTTCTCAAAGAATGCTGCTGCCCATCCTCTGTTTTACCCCTTAGTCCACCGTTTACGATACCCGCGGGAACGATATGGAGTAGTACTATTTTGAGTCGGCACCACGCGGTAGTACATATTTTTGCCTTTTTTCCGTCTCTAATATTAATATACCTTTCTAATAATTTATCTTACAGATTTAGACTAAAAAAGTTTCATTTCTGACACGTTCTTTTTTATTAGACCATACCTATTTACACTTAGATAATGAGAGGTATCGATAATTGAAGTCTTATATTTATTGCTGTATTAAATTTTAGTAACAAAGCCATCTGCTTTTTAACTGACTTCCAAAAGACGAAGGTTCTCAATTTGATTGGTTTTTTAAAATTATGTATGTACACCTATTACGCTGATATTTATGATCCGATTTACATGATTCTTCTTTATTGCGGAGTAGTTGTCATTTGGTCCCGTAAAAATTTAACATAGTTTGTTCCAGTAGTTTTCATATTATATACATTTTTGTTTACGTTGACGATGTAATTTTAGTTTGTGTACGGCTATTTTTTTAGGAGTTTCTTGGGATCTATATTGTTTAAGGTGCACGGCACCTTTCGTAGACCTACCCATAGCTACTTAAAAAAATTCTATTCATCGATTCATTCATTCAACCCATTCAACCGAAAGACGTCCACTGCTGGACATAGGTCTCCCCGAAAAGATCTCCACGGCAACCGGTCTTG
The DNA here is from genome assembly GCA_014132275.2 of Samia ricini. Taxonomy (NCBI): domain Eukaryota; kingdom Metazoa; phylum Arthropoda; class Insecta; order Lepidoptera; family Saturniidae; genus Samia; species Samia ricini. Next base: position 16,044,591 of record AP028163.1, read on the forward strand.
AGCCACCCGCATCCAGCGGACTCCCGCGATCTTCACCAGGTTGTCGGTTCACCTTGTTCGAGGCCTACCCACGATACGTCTACCGGTGCTTGTTAGCCATCGAGAAACCGTTGGCCCCATCGGGGATCGGTTCTGCGAGCAATGTGTCCAGCCCACTGCCACTTAAGTTTAACAATTCTCCGGGCAATGTCGATTACTTTGGTTCTTCTGCGGATCTCCTCATTCCTGATTCGTTCACGCAGTGAAACTGCAAGCATAGCCCTCTCTGTTGCCCTTTGTGCAACTTTGAACTTTTTTATTAGGCCCATTGTGACCGACCACGTCTGTGCCGTATGTCAACACTGGCAACACACACCGGTCGAAGACTTTCGTCTTGAGACACTGCGGTATTTTGGACGAGAAGATTCTGTGTAGCTTTCCGAACGTGGCCTAGCCGAGTTGGATTCGACGATTAACCTGTTTCTCGAAGTTGGATCTACCTAACTGGACGGTTTGTCCAGGTATTCATAACTGTCAACAACTTCGAACGTAGAGTCACCGATTTTTATAGAAGTTGGCACAACATGACCGTAAGATATGACTAATGGAAAATTACTATTGTAACACCACAAATAGTAATAGCAGTTGTCAAGAGATGTCGCCATTTATATTCAGCATCAGTATTTCACAAGAGTGTGCCTTGATCACCAAGAGATGGCGTCACAAGAATTTTAGATGTCGCTATCGGAACATCAACCTGAAACAAGGACGTCAAAATTGTAATAACGTTAATGTGTGTGGACATTTAGGTAGCCCTTGTGTGAGTCACCTTTTGCGGCTGAGTACTTTCAGCACTCGCCCCCAAAGTCACGGTGAAGCTGTAAAGGTCCTGCCGGTAAACAGCGTTGCTAGGTTCGACAAAAAAAAAACATTAATGTGTGAGAAACCTTCCTCAAGAGACTAGTTTGATGCTCGCTATGCGCTTTCACCTTTGTTGAGACGTTTTAGTCTAACTGAACTAGAAAACCGTTCACGTATAGTATTTCCATTCCATCTCTCTTGCTCTCTCTCCTGTAAATAAAGTCCTCGAGCTTAAGGTTAAAGGTTCGAGTTAAAGGTTGTTTTTCTCTACTCTTCCTCGTCATCTACGAAAAAATTCCTATACTATTTAATATTTGTATGACAATAAAAAGCAAAAACTAAAAAAGGGAAAAAAAACTGACTTCAGAAACTAAAATGTATATGCAAACCTATTATTACCTTTAATATTAATAACACACTATTATTTGTATGTGCTACCTATTGATAGGTTTGAAGTTGGTGCCAAGGTGCTAGAAATCTATTGCTATCGCGTTGCGCCCCAAAGGAAGAATTATAAAATACGGCAGGGACAACTGCAGCGCGGGCTGAATTACCTATGCAACATAGACGAAAACATCACTTCGTAGTACCCTGTTTTCCAAAAGTGAACTGATATTTAATTTTCTTTCAGTTTGGCTATGCCAAACACTTTGGCTATGCCTTTTTTTAAATTTTAGTAATCAAATTTGTTTGATGAAAGTCTGAAAATGATGGCAAAAATCGAACATTCTTTTCATTTTCAAAGGCTCCTAGTTTCATGGCGGTAGTGGACATATATCATTTGGTATAAAAATATTTACCATAATGCTATTATCCAGGGAGGAAACAGGGGACTTGTATGGAATTAACCCGCTAGGATATCCTCTTAAGAAACTTCTATTAAAAATTGAAAGTAGTATGGTATAATATAAACAAACAAAAGTGTGTAAAGTTTATATATTATTGTTTCAGCTCTTCTCGCAGATTCATGGTAAGTTTTCAACTGTTTAAAGCTTATCTATACAAATAAAATGAAGTGTCTGTTTGTAATGTCAAAATAACAATTTTTTAACTAAATCGTATGAATATACTAGCTGTTCCCGCGATTCCGCTCGCGGGGAATTCACACAATTATATTCCAATAGACAACTTACATTCTCCTTCTAGATGGAAACTATCTCTACCAATATATTCTTATCTCTATATATTTATCTCTATCTATGACCCTCCAGTCCCGTCCCTGCGGAGGTCACTCCGTCCTGACTAGGTCACCTCCCATACAGCCTTCCCAGTGCAATGATCCTCGTCCCTTTCCTTTTCGGTTTGGCAAAGCGGCAAAATCCAGACAAACCTTGCCGGTGCGGTGTTTGGACTGAGTCGCCGTCTGCGCTTAGCCTTTGCCGTAATAGGTCTGAATGGCAGCATAATACCCATGTAGTGATGAGTGTCACCTCTCGCTTCAGGTCTCTAATCATCGGCCTTATGGCTTTGCTCCCCACACTCATAACATTCCCCCCCCCCCCCCCTGGTCTACTATCTAAAAGACTGGGCGAGTGTGACCCAGGCCCAAACACCGGAAGCAACGCAAGGGCAATCATCAAACCATTCAGATTGCGCACGCCATTTATAGAATTTTTGCCGACTATTTGTTATTAATTATAGAAAATATATTGTAAATTATTCAATATATGTTGAAAATATATTTTTTTTATTGAATATAGCTATGCATTCTATAAATACATTTATGTGTACATACATATTACTATAGAGTATAAACTACTATCATACCTCATTTCATCGAAATCGGTTAAGTAGTTTTTTGGGTGATTGGCGAACAAATTAATAAACAAAATTTAAACAATCGAAATGTGGTCTGTTGTCGATTCTGAAGCCCCTCATAGTATTTTTCTTAAATATCTTTTCAATGTACAGATTACATATCGTTAGCTTTTTATTATAAGTATAGAAGATATCAGATACCTATACCAAAAATACAATTTCAAAATTTTTGTCGGTTGTCTGTTTGTTCCGGTTAATGTCCGGAACGGCTGAACCGATTTTGACGAAAGTTTTTTTGTTAGTTAGCTGTAGTTACTGCGCGTAACTTAAGGAACTTTTGTTTTACGAATAAATATGTTTCCGCTATTCTCAATAGGGTGGAGTTACAAAAAAAAACATCATGAGGTGGCCCGCTCATTTCTAAAATGTTTGTCATTAGTCAAAATGTTTGGTTGTTAAAAAAAATGCCCTGTAATCTTTGAAAACATCTAAGAATTAGCAATTATGATAATTTCCAACTCAAATTTTACTCTAGTGCCCTAAAGTAGAATATTGCTTTTTGGGACTTTCTTAAAAACTAATACAATAGTCAAAAGAGGCAGACCGAAAGCTTACGTAAGTTTCTCGATATAGAGAACATAAGAGATCTGATTTGAAAAATCCATGGATACCTTCACATGATGGCATAAATGGTAATGAGTACCTGACCGCTTAGCTAAATTAGCCTTCTTAAATGGAATATCTTGTTTTACTTTTCCTTCTTATAATGAGATTTTACCAAAATATAAACACTTAAGTTAAAAGAATTGGAAAAAGCACTTTGACCTTATGTCTAAATATAAAGGAATTTGGTACCGAACATTATAATGTGAGGCTCCTCATATACCGTATTTCTTTGACGTGGAAATGCCCAGATATCAAATTGTTGTCGCCTATAGATTGATTCCCGGACATATGGCTTTTGACCAATTTTACTATCTCATAAAATAACGTAACTCTCCCGATTGTGGGAAATACAGTAGAGTACAAGAAATGTATCCCTTGTTGATGGAATGTCGTGAATAAAGTAGAGAGGGAAAGAGTTGTAGCACGGAATTCAAGGAATCATTTCAGAGCCTAACAGTGCTCAGACCCTGTTGGTATACAACCTAGTTGCCAAATACTTTACATAAAATTTAGAACAAACAATGAGGCCGGCGTAACACAAAGGGTTAAAGGCAAAAATTATTGGAAATAAAAAAAAAACAATAGTCCTCATTTTTTTTTTAAATATGACTTTTAATTGGCATAAAAGAGGACACTCTGAAGTTTCAATATTTTTTACGACCATCTGTTCCGGAGACATCAATAAAGAAATATGTATCATTACCCAAAAGTTAAGGTTTTTAAAAGGATTATAAAAAAAATTATAGTGAATTCAGACGTTTTAAATGATTTTGTGTCTAACGCAAGTATTTCAAATTTGATTAAATCACTGAATTCAATTAAAAGTGAATTTAAAAAACATTTATTTTTTTTAATTTTGTTTTTTTTGTTTATCTATAAATTCCAATCCCAGAATAAGAAAAGATTTTTTTTTTCACTCCTCCCTATTGCGCATATTGCGGTGCACTAGCAACTTTGTCCGTTTGTAACTCTTGTTGCATATATATTTTATTTTTTTTCGAATATCTAAATTCTGTTCCTACGGTACGATATCACATATTATTTTTTATGACTTACTGATTGATCAGTGTAGATCTTTTTATAATTGTTGTTATTGAGATTAAAAAAAAAAAAACTCATATCGGTAGAAATTTTTTTTTTCCCGAAGTTTTGTTTTGTGCTCTTAAAGATATTTCTCTTATTTATTTCAGGACAACTAAGTTTACAAGTTACTGATGAGTTTTCAGGAGAAAATTTTAATAATGGTGAAAACGGATCTCTTTTAGTTGGAATCGCTGGATATTTTGATAATGACGAAGGAGTTAATATATTTTTAATGGAAGATTTTTTCATTGATCATTATTACGTCGAGTTTACATGGATGGATGGACTCACTGATGGTTCATTAGGTGCATAGAAAGAATACGCTAACTCAATAAATACGAAATAAGCACGTTACGTTCAAAAAATTTAAACCCGTTAAAATTAAATTAATTTAAAAATATGATTATTATTATCAAAGTGATAATTATTATATTTGATAATCACACACTCAGTGTATAAAATTTAAGGGATATAAATATTTTACTTTCATATAGATGATTTTCACTGTTAACACTGTAAATACATTTAATTTGAATTTTTATAAAAAATCTTTTGAGTTGACTAATAAGTCATTTTTATTTGGATTTCCATTGTATGGTCAGGATGATGGCGCGAGCGCATTTGGTGACACGACATAATTTATTTTAGTGACTAGCATATGCTGGCTTCACGATATCGTCTAGATACAGGTGGGATTTCGTCGTCTCGTTTTGCGAGCAAGTTATAATATGTTCGCAAAAGTGGTAAGGGAGAGAGAGAGAGAGATCTGATGACCGAACCCGTAGTTGAAGAACCGTAAGGCAATTTAGGGTCGTTATGGCTTGCCTACAGTGGCGGACGTGGGTACGTATATACAACGAACAGATGAATTGAGGTACATTAATTTTCGATAAGAATCTCTTTCGTCAGACTGCAGAAGGAGACTCTCATCACGATTCAAACCTTGTCTGCACTTTTTGAAAATGTTCAGATTTACAGAAGCGATGATGTCTTAGTTAATTGTGCGGTCGGATTTCGCTTCAATGGACGTGGGTTCAAATCCTATCCAGCTCTAAAATAAGCTTTCGGTGAAGGTAAACATAGTGAGGAAAAACCATAACTTGGTGGTAGGGAATTTTAAAATAATGTCTGCCTGGGTAGCTACCACACTCAAGTTAGAAAACCGGTCGCCAAATACTTAAATGCGTGTTCCGACAGCATCACTTGAGAACCAGTATATCTAGGCTTAGTGTGTTGACCATCATGAACCACATCGTCACTTAAAATCAGGTGAGATCGTGGTCAAAGCACTGAGCTTATACCGTGTAAAAATCAGGAATTTATCGCGAAAGTATTTATGTAGTTGTACAGCACCACACGATAACACCTCCAGGTTTAAAGTGTTAAGATCTAGGGTTACGTAGTCACTTAACATCAGGCGAAGTTATCGTCAAAGCGCTGAGCCAACACAGTCATAAAATTAAAAAAATAGTATTAGATGAGTGTTGCTTTCATCTGTTCAGTTGATATATTAAAGTTAATTAATCCACCATAATATTTGGCATATTTGTCGATATTGTCCATTTTGAAGTTTAGTATATACTAAACTACTGACAATAACTGACTGACCCGCTAATATTAGCGGGATGCTATGGTGGTTGGACATAAGTCTACCCCAATGAGGGGGATATTGCCATAATCGCCACGCTTGGCAGGCGGGTTGGTGGTCGCAGTAGGTGTGTTACTCAGAGGATGCTGAGGATTCTCTGGTTTTTATCCCTTGGTCGCCTTTTACGACATCCGCAGGAAGATATGGGATGGTACTATTCTTTGTCAGCCCCACACGGCAAGAGGTAAGTTTGGAGGAGCAAATTGCTTTCAGTTCTTTATTTTCAGTAGTGATGTGACTGTGATTCAGTAAAGAAAGCAGTACAGACGAATCTGATTATATTGTACGATAGTATAAATAGATTTAAGAAAAAAATAGTCTCAATGCAGATCGTAGTTTGAGAAACAAATATGTACGAAGTGTAATACTAATAACAACTTCTTCCAATCGATCACGTTGGTTTTTACTGAGATACAATAGTGTATTTTAATAAATTGTACATAAAAGAAATAAGAACAATTAAGAAAATACAACACACCTCGATATTTTTCCCAAATTCATTTTCATTGACCATCTGTCTATCTGTCAGACTAAAACTTTTAGCTGGCTATTAATAAGCACAGAGTTCCAAACCAATGTGTTTTGTATAAAATTGAACGCCACATGTATATATCAATAGTATCTGTTTATAACAACCATAGATTAAGAATAATTCACTGTAAGCAAATTGTGTCACTAAATTTGTAGGTAAATGTTGAGTACAATTTATAATAGGATTTTAGATTGACTGTGCTACTTATTTATATTACCTACTTATTATATAGTGTTACAAGTTGTCAATCTGTTACCTGTGATTTTAACTATTCAACAAAAAAATGGCCTTTTGTGACACTTTTTAACTATATCTTTTAGTATGAATATTCGTTCATTCCAATATAGTTAACCTTTAAAAATATTAAAATCTAGCAAAAAAAATAGATAATAAATTAATATTACTCGTCACTATCGTTATTTGTCAAAACGACCATCATAGGGTGCCGACGATATAATTTGTACACAAAGTCGGTTCCAAAGTTAACTGCGTGATAAACCTGTCGTGGAAAATTGCTTCGGTTTCTCGTGATTGGGTTCAGCCAGTATGTACCTAAATACGAGTGGATACCAAATGGCTGTCGATACGAGTATAACTACGGCGACTGTAGATAGGTTATGAATTGCTCGATGGTCACTGATAATTTAATAAACATACTAATAATTTTAATAACTCTTGGCGTTTAACTTTCCGCATATTACTTTGTTGTGTTTAGTTAGTGTTAATCTTCTGTGTTGGATTGTAATCATAAAGTTCTAAAATTAATATATCTTGATTTATTGTTGTTCAACGGTCCCGAAACTTTTTTGTCTTGTGGACACCTTACCATTTTTCATTTGAATGCAGATTCAACAAATTTGTTCTTACTGGTGAAATCGTTCTCAATATGACTTTAGTAGGTTTTACTAAGAGAAAAAGGTAATTACATTTTTGCAATCTAGTCACAAACAAAATTTGCATGCCATAAATTTTAAGAGATACACCAAAATAAAATTGAAGTTTTATTTGATTTTATAGAAAACTTTTCGACAGCATTACTGTATATAACTGACCGTAAATAACACCCTTTTACCCCAATCCTAAATTCAACGTTGACAAGGGATAGCAATTTGTTTCAAATATATAAACACTAATGTTTGTAAACAATTTATTTATTCCTATTAAATGATTATTATAGATTATCAAAATCCGGTGCTGGGGCTTTCGTAGCCTGCGCGATGGCCGCCTTCTGAAGATCGTCACCTTGATTCATAACTGAGTTTAATAATCTCTGAAAAATAAATTAATATATTATAGCTAAACTGTATGTGTGTTCCGGCAGAATCACTCGAGAGCCAGTTTAGATATAACATTCTGGATCCCATGGTTACTTAACATTATGAGAGATTTAAAAAACCAATACATGATGAAACCATAATGTGGTGTGTCAAGACTGTTAGAAGTGTTGAAAGGATCCTGTAGTGAAGGAACAAATATCTAGTCTATATACTCGTAAATAGTCTAATATAAACCACCTTCAGTTTTTTAATAATGGCTGCTAACCCAACTACTAAGTTTGTGGTCAAGCATGAGGTAGGCATCCATATGTGTGTTTTAGCAGCATCACTTGAGAGCCAATATAAAGATATTGACTCTTTAGGCCTAGGCTATTTGCTGCGACATGACCCACGGATTAATTTACTGACGAAAATCTTTGCACTTTCTATAATATTCGATGGAATTATGATATTTTTTATTAGACCACTCCATAAGCAAAACTTTTTGGAAACAAGACAAACAGAACATACCCCTAAATGATACATGTATATATGGCATGGAATGCATCAGATTCTGATATAAGAGCGACAGTCTGCTACATGACGCAAGGCAGAGTGTGACGTTTTTAATTATTGTGCCGTGTGGCATGCCACAATCACGCAGGATGTTACTCTGGCGCTAAATAAGCTTAAGTATGTTCATCAGGTGAAATTTAACACATTTAAAAAAAATGGCATAAGTTTTCTCAATAAACCTTCGAGATGTAAGCAAAACCTCTGTCGTTTTGATTTCACTATATTATGTAAAAGCGAAACCTTCATTACACAGATACATACCTGGAATTATGCCAGTTTCCATTTAGATATTTATTGGAAACCAGATACTATATACCAATATTAACGTAATTAGATAAATTTAAAAGATTTTGAAAGATTGCCATTACACAGAGGTTAATTTTACAACATTAATTGTAAACTTTAGTTTGCAACTGATTCAGCTAATTATTTATATCAAATTTTTAACCAAATCATCTTGACAATAGAAATTTTGTAAACCTGCTAAACGATAACAGAACATTTATTTTTCTATAATGACCGCATTTAAACTCTGTGTAAAATACTGTTTGAGAACGATGACGACAGCTGACAGTCGGCAACATCTACTTTCATGAGTATACGGTGGTCACGATCCATTCAGGCACCTGTTCCTACAATTCCTTGCATAACAAATTGTTTGTTATAATAGAATATACATACGATATGCTCCAAGCCCTGGTCATTGGGTCGGCTCTGCGAGTAAACCAGGCTGTGTTTAGTAGTCTGTACTGCAACGGGACTCTTCCCCGCAATATCTACAGCTACATCTAACACGTGGTTTAACGCCCTGTTATAAATATTACATTTACACATAAAATATATCTCAGATGTACATACATAAATATATGTTATAGTTGACACAAAATAAAAGGGCCATTTTGACGTTTGTTGACGTGATGTTATTAGTGATGTAGCTAAACAAATCGATAACAATATAAACCGATTTAAACGAGAAAACGATTTACAATTACGAGTTGGTAATAATTTCAATTTTGACACTACAAATTAAATGTTCATAAAAGTTTTAGAAGTTGATTGATTTTAGAGAAGGTTGATTTTATTGCACTTTGCACTATAATGTTTATACTTGTGATTTTTGAAATATACATACAATTATAAATTACATTGGAGGTAAAATTTTATAATTAATTATTATAAAAATACTATGTGTATATTACTTATATTATTTTAAAAATAAATTAATAATTTTTTGTGGGTAATTTCAGACATTTGAACGTCAAATGATTTTGGTTGAATTGATATGGTCTCAAGACATTACAGTTCTAAGGCCACGATGCCGATAGACAGCAGTGTAACTTGTATAATGTTTCTTGTATTGGTCGTTACAACATCAATTACTTTTTGTGAGATATATAAGTATATAAATACAATTCTTATTATATTTTAAAATTAACATATACTACCCTGGTTTATAGATAATATTATTTTTATTAGTTTTTTTATCCTATATCCGAATTTCGCGTTGAATGGGAAACGTCAAAACGGCCATTATATTGTACCACTAGTATAGTTACTCACGTCTGTTTATCTGGAAACAGTTTGCTGACGAGCCCAATGTGTAACGCTTCATTCGCGTCAAACCTCCGACCCGTGTAACACAACTCCCTCGCAATAGACGTGTTGTTTACAACCTGCATGTACCCATGCACATGGTAATGTATCTCAATATAACTGTATACGAAATTTGCTATGTTTTGCTAATTTTAAAAGACATGGAACTTATATGGTGGAGTTGATAACGTAAGCAATATTTATTAATATTCGTTTCTTTTTATTTCAAACTTATGTCATTACTTATTAGTACGAGTTTTGCTTACAATTTCTGACAAGGGGGGGGGGGTGCTTTAAGCTGTCCACAATCTTGATCATAAAATACTTGAACGAGCCTAAATAACAAAAAAATAGGATAATATATCATAATCGTTTCAAATCATTAAATATATACGAGTGTTGTTTATTAGCAGCTGACAACGGTCGTTAGCAACATCACTAATGAGAGTTTTTAGAGCGAATTTAGTTTAAATTTCACCTAGTTTGGTTATTGTGCGTTAAGTGTATTGAAAATAATACAAGGTGTCTCAAAATAATGTTTATATTTTGTGAGTCGATAAAATAAAAATTTAAATATGTATTATTTATTACAGTACGGTATTTGGAAATTTATTTTTTAAAAAATAATATCGTCTAAATGTAAACCTTCGCGTTCAGGGCTTTAATTTGGCCAAACGGTAAAAAATTTCCAATGACAGCTCGGCAGGTCGACTCTGTGACGGCTGCGATTTCGTAGCGATTTTTTTTAATCCGCCAGAGGAGTAGGTTTATTGTTATAAACTTTAGACTTGAGATTACCCCACGCTTATTTACGTGCCCATGAAGGTGAAAATGAGCTTCATCCGAAAACAAGATGTTATAAAACGTCGAAAATTCAATTCTCTGGTTTATAAAATCCAACCTATGACTGGCATCCTGACATTTTAATTCTTGAACCAATTGAATTTTATACGGGTGTATTTTAAGATCTTTTTGCAAAATGCGGTGTAAAGTTGATCTATGCACATTTAAAGCACTTGCGCGCTTCCGAATTGAAAGATTCGTGTCCTCACAAACGGATTGGTTTACACTCTCCACTTTTTTGCCATTCTTGATGACCTTGGCCGCCCAGAGCTTGGTTGTTCTAGTGTTGAACCCATTTTCGAATGAGAGGAATCCATGGTGCAACATTTATGTGACGAAAACCACGCATACAGGAGAATTTTCTACGCGCTACAGTCGCAAAATCACCGTTTTTGTGAAACTCTCGCAGATACAGCGTGCAGCCTACTCCCGAAAAATGCCCTATAGCGAATGAATCCCCAAGAGCCAGCCTGCCTACTGGCATACACCCCCCCCCCTCCCCCTCCAACTTCAGATTCTATGCCTTCATGTAGTTAGCTTAACAAATATAAACTTTCTTTTGAGACAACCTGTATAACACGGAGCGTGAATCATAAGAACTCACAAAAAAACTCAACTGAGAAGTTATAACAAAGGACCGGCATTTTGTACGATAACTGAAGAATGAAAGAATAATACATAAATAAGCCTAAAATAACTTGTGCTCTTATCATAACCGTTATATATTTTATCTAGATTAATTGAATATATATATATGTATATATATATATATATATATATATATATATATATATATATATATATTATATAAAAAATCTATGTAATTTTATCCTCTATAATCTATGCACTTCCTAAACCATTCACGTGGCCGTCTCACGCTTCAGGCTAAATAAGTCTAATAAAATCTTTTTTGGTAACAGTGTTCGGTTTAACAATAAGATTCAAGATTTACCAAAGAACGAGTTCCAGCTTGAGACATGTCAAGCAAGTTTTAATTTCAAAAGTCTATTACAGGTTGAATTATTACGTGAACGATAGTCATGTCTGGAAATGACACCCCTATCTACCAACGGCTATAACTATAAATTGGTACAGTATATATGTACATATTTTCACATTTATAAAAAAAAAAACCAGATTGAATTTCTTGCCGGCCCTTCTCGACTGGGTTGTTTTCGCGTAGTGTTTTGACGTTCATAAGCGCCTTCTCAGGGCCTAAATTGTATACAGAACTTTTTAATTTTGATCTCATCCAGTCATTATGAAACTTTGATGAGCTGATCTGCGTACTTTCGAAATGGGTCCTGGCAAAAATAAAAAGAAGAAAATCCATAGCATGGCAAGTACATTAAATAAAAATCTGACTAATGAGTTTTTTGTCCTTAGTCTATCATGTGAATCACAAAGAGCTATGGAATCAGAAGTGGGAGTTATTATGGCAACAAAAGTGGTATAAAAGTAATACGGACCTTTGGAAACCTCTGCAGTGTTCCTACATCAGCCGCCAAACCGACCTCCACTTCTTTAACCTGGAACCAAGCGTCTTCCGTGCAGTATCTGTAATTACAAATAATATCTAGATAAATAGATTAAACTGCTCTGAGATTGAGGCAGAAAGGGGTCGATGCAAGTAGGGGGACATTCATAAAGAAAACATTAGCATGAACGTATATTAGACATAAAGGAGTGACTGAGAAGTCAAAAGGCATACGCAATAACATTTTGGTCCTACGTTATAGTTTACATCGCAGCCATTTGTAGCATACTTCAGACCGGCATAGTTAAAATGCAAACTATAAATAAGAAAATATAAAACAGCTCAGTACCTTTTTAAGCTTATTGTCAACTTTTTTATTGTTTTAATTGTTTAGTATTTAGCGCTAACAATTTTTTTTTTTTATAATCAGTGTCGAATTTCGATCACTGGTTGGTTTAACCAATAGTTCCAATATTTAAACATTAAAAGTAACAGACTGAGATCTGGCCTAAAAACTCTCCCGCATACAACAATCAAAAAAAT